>JAECWU010000610.1:0-649357 GCA_018150985.1 Chymomyza costata
AGTTCAGTATTTTAAATGAATTCGTTAAGGCTGAATTTAAAAACGGAAAAAGATTACTGAATATTTTTGAACTATTTTACTTTTTAATTTAAATCTATTTTTTTTAAACAACAGATATTCTTACCAAAAAAATATGAAATTTTTTATAGTATATGGGTATGTCAAATAAAATTTAATTTTAAGCCCGACTCAGTCCATACCTATAGAATAAAAAGATGGCGTACGTTAAAGTCTGGCGCAAACAACTTTGAGATACCCTGTACCGCCACATTGCAATTAAGTCCGAAATATTGCTTAAAACCTCCAAAAGATACGATATTTTCATAAACAAACAGAAATCAGTCGAATTTTGCAGCAAAAAATTTTTTTGACCGATCGGTCCTATGGGGACTATACGATATAGTCAACCGATTTTGATCAAATTTAGTACACTGTTTGGAAACTATAAAAAACTTCCGACTGCCAAATTGGGTTCTGATATCTTCAAAACCAAACCCCCAGCACTGAACCAAATTTTATCGAAATCGGTTGACTATATCATATAGCTCCCATAGGATCGATCGGTCGAAAAAATGTTTTTTGTACAAAATTCGTTGTGTTTCGTATGTTTGTGAAGTTATCGTTATCAAATTTGGCACACGGAAGTTTTTTAGAGTTCCCAAGCACTGTACCAGATGTGATCCAAATCGGTTGACTATATCATATAGTCCACATACGACCGATCGGTCAAAAAAATTTGTTGGTGCAAAATTCTACTGATTTCTGTTTGTTTATGAAAATATCGTAGCCAAATTTGCCGAATAAAATATCTCTTGGAGGTCTTAGCAATATGTCGGACTTAATTGCAATGTGGTGGTACAGGGTATCCCAAAGTCGTCTGCGCCCGACTTTAACGTACGCCATCTTTTTGTTCTGATAACAATAAAACTTTTTTTTTTCTCATTTCTCGTTTGGATTTCCTAACTATTATAATCTCAAAGATCTATGCGCTCATACGAACTGAGGTGACTTTGCACTTTGGCATCTCACATAGGAAAGCTTTCTGGCCAAGGGCCTGCCTGGCATATTTAGAATGAGATATCTAAATACAACGTTTTACGATTTTTATAAAAAAAAAATAACATCAATGAGTAATTAATGATTTCTCTTTTCTTTGACTTAAGTTAATTTAAGGTATTCATTGGGTTTCTCCCAAGTATAGTTTCTTTCTTACCAAGTCAACTCTCGTTATTTCCTACGTTAATGCTTACAAAATGTCTAGAAATATGGCTTAAATAAATTGAATTATAATAATTCTCTTTTTTTTGAATTTCAACTTGTTTTGAGTTGAGGATAACATCGTAACATACTATTTCTTTTATAATAAAATAATAAATAAATTTATTTTCATTTGCAATCAAAAAAATCAGCAAATTTCATTTATTAAAATAAAAATCTTAAATGGGGATATTTACGCTTCACACTGTTCAAATCGTATCTCCTCGGTGTGATCGCAATGTTCTCGTTTTTTTCTCTCAGTGCAATCATTTTTTGCAGACAAGAAGCAACGTAGTCAAAAATCAATACAAAATGACGTTTGTAGTACAATAGAAAGCACTTGTAAAAAGTTTTTGTTCGAAACAAAAAGCCCAGGGTCTAGGTTCTTATTTTTCAAAATATTTTATTTGAATATAATATAATACTGGGCTAAAAATTCAAATTCACCCGCGTTCTCATGGCTGACAAAAGCTGCTTGATATATAATGTGATACATAACATGATGTGTTGCAAAGCTGTCTGCTATACTGCGCAGTGGCAAACATTCACAGCTAGATGGCGCTAGTGCATATTTCATGAGTTCGTGCTACAAACATAACATAACAGACTGCTGTTAAATAACACACTGAACACAAAAGCGACAGCATACCACCGGAATCGAAATCGGGAACATGCCTGAATGTTTTCTACATAGTAGTAGTAGTAGCACTTTATTGTTTTAAATTCTGAATAATGGTATGTATAATGTAATAATTACAACAATGTTATAAATAGAGCTTACGGCTATGGCTATATGCCGTCAGCCGGCTATTTCTATACAATTTTCTATTTTTTTCAAATTCAATATGAGCAGAAACTTCAATTTCAATTTAACATTTCAAAATAATCTCTAAAAACTTTCATTCACAATTTTACTCCTATAATCTAAAGCTGTGTTAATATAAGCGATCAACACATTCCAATTACTACCATTTAATATATCATGTACTTCTGAACCGTGAGGTTCAGCGAGGGTTCAAAAAATTCCACGCGTTCCGCTAAGATGTGCTCAGTATGAATAGGCTATAAGCAGCTGATTTCGATAAATGCATGGCGATAACAATTTCCGTAGGTACAGTCCTGCACAAGTCATTCTTACTCACACGCAACTACGAACTGATTTTTGCCGTGTGTTCTGCACATTTTCTAGTGCAAACAAATAACATTTAAACAAATATACAGCAAACAAAAACTAGCTTGCAAATATAAAACAAAGACGAAAAACGCTACAGTAAACTCTAATGTCTGAATTCCAAGTGGAACGCGTTGAAGACAAACGCACTGTCGACGGTCGCACGGAATATTATCTAAAATGGCAAGGGTGTCCGCGCATTGAAAATACTTGGGAGCCGGTTGAAAATCTTGATTGCTCAGATTTGATAGATGCCTTTGAAAAATCACTAAAAAACAATAAAAAGGAAGCAAAAAAACGTTTATCGACATCGTCCACGCCGTACTTAACACGCAGCAAGCGCAAATCATATATGGCAGACAAAAGTGATGAGCAAAAAAAAATCTTTGGCTTTGATTGCGGCTTGGAGCCATCCGAAATACTAGGAGCCTGTGACTCATCAGGACAACTGATGTTTATTATGAAATGGAAAGGTAGTGATCATACCGACTTAGTGCCTGCCAAAGTGGCCAACGTTAGATGCCCACAAGTTGTCTTACAATTCTACGAGGAGCGTCTCACCTGGCACATTGGTAATGACAACAATAGCTCACCTAATAGCAGTGGTACGTGTGGCACTGTGGGTGGTGGAACCACTGGCATTCTAAGCACTCCCAATAGTGCTGGAAATGAAGTTGTGGCTAGTCCTGCCAGTGTTAGTGGCAGTATCAATGACGAAAATTTAAAGCCGGATGCATCATCCACTAAAAGCAATTGCGAAACTGCTTAATGTCTGCTGTTAAGTTAAGTGTGTCCTTAAAGTTAATACATAATACGAAAGATGGTGACAAACAAAACACAAGTCCGTGATGCAAATAAACAGAACAATTGCACCTACACCTTTTATACTGTTTATTTTCAATAATGAAGAAAAATATATATTCGGGGCTGTTCTAGATTTCGACTCGTAGTTTTGTAGTTCGCATTTTAATTTGGCGATAATCCTAGTTTTTTTTTATATACATTAAACATTAGATTTCAGCAGTTGTAACGAGGTTTTTACGAATATAAAAGCATCCTTATCGAATAAATTTCTACAATAAATGAATCTCAGTCTATGGATCTACTATGCTCGTTGGTAGTCCTAAGCTCTTCAGCTTAATTTCCGAAATGAACTCAATTATTTGGTATGCTTTCATGCGTAAATTAAGAAAAAAGTCCCTAGGTTAGGTTAGGTTATAGCGGTAGCTGGCTTAAAAAGCCAGAACACTTAGGCCTAGACTGCTCATGTGATACCGCACGAATCTCTGTTTAAGCCCATTCTCCAGGAAAGTATTATTAAAAGGAAACCCAGCCTGTTGCTGCTATAAGGCTTGCATCATACTGGACAAATAGGACCTAGCTCCTCTAGGTTGTGAAGAAATTAATTTCCCAGGTGCTTTTTCCTGAGTCTACATATAGCTTCACAGGAACAGAAGAAGTGCTCTACTGTTTCTACCTCTTCCTCGTCTTTGCAGCTACTGCAAAAGTCATTGCACGGAGCATTCATTTTGGTCGCATGTGCTCCGACAAGTCAGTGACCGGTGATCGCTCTGACAACTGCCGAGAACTGTGAGCGGTTGAGTTCACAGAGCCTGGCAGAACGTTTTGGTCTATGTTTGGAGGCTGATTCTACAGCGTGATGTGTTGTGCCACACCCATTGCGCCTGAGAACTAAATTTGTCCTTTATATGTAGCTTGAAAGTAGCAAACGAATACCCTCCTTACTGGGAGGATGGTAGTGGTCGTGCCATGTCTGGCAAATTCATCAGCTATTTCGTTGCCTGTTATATTTTGGTGCCCTGGTACCCAAAAAAGGCTTATAACAAACTGCTGTGCCATCTCTTGAATAGATTTGCGGCAGTTGTTGACTGTCAACAAGTTGGAAGACAACGCGCGTAAAGACTTTATAGCTGCCTGGCTATCGGAGTATATATTTATTTCACCGGTTTCCAGGCCGGTATTGCGCAAGCAGATTAAAGCCTCATTTAGGGCTAGGATCTCTACCTGAAAAGGCTGCAGTGATCCGGTAGTCGAAAACATTGCCGGATGCTTAATTGTTCCAAGAAGACCCCGCCCCCAACCTGTTTGTTGTGGTTGGAGCCATCTGTGAAGAAATATATGCGGTCGCTTAGACCTGGTTGGTTTTTCATCTACGACGCCCTAGAGGGGATGGTGGTGAAATATAACGTTAAGGAATGCTCTAAAGTAGTGCTGGAGAAAGCATCGATGTTATATAGATGCATCGATGTATCGAAATTTAAAATATATATATATCGATGTTGGCCTACAGAGATGTTTCTCCAGCATTTCTGCACTAATCAAATGTGTATTTAGTAGTGCTGGAGAAACATATCTGTTGGCCAACATCGATATAAAGATATTTTAAACATCGATACATCGATCTAACATCGATGATTTCTCCAGCACTACTCTAAGGGTATACAGTAGTCTGTACCTGACTCGTTTGTGTCTTCCTTTAAGATGGACGAGTGCCCATATCTTAAAACTGTTCAGCAATTACCATCGTAGAGACGCCCCGCTATATATTGTTATGATATATTAGTGATGGCATTAACTAAAGGTAGTTTTAAGGACACCTGTGATACATTATTGTGCCGTTCTTTGTACCTTGTTTAGTACTTTAAGCTTTTTGGGGTAGATTCCCCATATGAAAGTATTGGTCTTACTATGGCTGTGTAAATCCAAATAACTAAGAGGGGACATACCCCATTTGAGTCCTATTGTCCTCTTGCAGGCAAAGAGAGCTGTATTGTACTTTTGCACTCTCTCTGCGATATTTATATTCCAGCTTAATTTCTTACCTAGCGGAATCGTTTATTCTAGGAGGTGAAAGATTTGGAAAAAGTCTCTAAGTTTGAATAACTGTGTTTAAAAAAAATTCTATGGTATATTTAATGATCGTGGACCAGAAAAAATCACATTGGTGGTTCCAGTTATTTTAACAGTATGACAGCTGTAGTGCTTTTTAGAAGAGATCTAAAATTAGTAATACACTCAATTACTCCGCAGAATTTGGTGCTTCCACAATCCTCCACTTGAATTCGCACAAGAACTCCTAAGTTGCTCTTCTGGTCAACTTTCTTTTTATAAGCAGTTCTTGCTGCTTCCGTACTTTTGTTTACAAATTCGTATCTTCAACTGCTTGGTTTGTAGTTGGGGTGAAGCTGCCAAATAAGATTCTGTCACAGCGTTCGAGATATTTTTTTTATATACATTCTAAGTACGGCCAAAGAACATCAAACAATCGGTAGATGTTATAGAGTTATTGTTACGACACTCTTCAAGCTTTCTTGCAAAACGTGTCAAAGCTTTTGTATAGTGTAGAATAATTTTGGCATCGAGTTTGCCAAATCTTTTCTGGTTCTCATTCCAAAAGTACGCGCCTACAAGCCATTTCTTCATCTTGTACAGCATCTAAGTTAAAGAGTTTTTATAATTAGTTGCTGATAATTTATATACAAGTGCCTTACTTACCCTTAAAAGTATTTCATCCGGCGTATAATTCCAGATGATACAAACGCCACAGTTTTGAATGTCGTTAAGAAAAACCCGTGTCGCAAATTTGTTCAAAGGTTTCAACTTATTGGTCTTAAAATAGGCTTTCATCAAGAGTAGTGCATTCTTAAGATTTTGTTGCTCAGGCTTAACCAAATGCTTCCAACGCGAAGACTGCCTTACAAACAATCTGGCATCATTGAAAGCAGCGCTGGGCACTGCAAACCAATTTTTGCTTGTATTTTGAGTAACTGGCTGGTTGTTCCAATCGTCCTGCGCAAACTTGAAACCAGGCAAAATATCAAATATAATTTGATTAGAGTTTTTGCTATTGCTGGCTTCTATGGTATGGCTCTCGCCATAACCATGACGCAGATACTTTAGTGTATACGGGTGCTTGTCGCAAAGCACATACTGCAATTTATCGATAACCGCCTTAATGTTATCGCCAAACCAAGTCTGTAATTGTTCTCGATTTACATAGCCATCGACAATACAAACGTGCTTTATGGGTTGGTGGCCCAGCAACTGCAAACGCACATTTGATGGCTCATCAGGATCCCGAATTGGTCTCAGTTTACATGGCAAATTAATTTGCACAATAAATTCATCAAATTTGTTGGGTAGACCTGTTTTGTTTTCCATAGAAAAGGTGCAGTTCAAAAGTTGACCGTAGGAGGCTAAGCCAAAAGCAGGATTCCGTTGCAACAATGCACTTAGGAATGCATTTTTAACGATTTTACTATGTTCACAAAACATTTTATATTCGCTGGGGCTTAAGGAAATTGACTTTAAGACAATTTCGAGACTTTGATGAAACGGATAAGCCTCTGACATTTTTTTTAGTTCAACGTTTTGTGCACAAAACGACTTGTAATTATTATTGCAGCAAAAGAAGACAGTGTAGGAAAAGGGAATATATAAGCTCGCTTGTAGAGTTTTACAGCACTGTTTTAAGAGAATGTTGCCAAGCTGTTAATAATTGTGATGAAAAACGCAAGAACATTGACTAAAGTTGGGTATTGCAGTTAAATTTAGTAATATATTTATAGCCACATTTTTAGGCAAGGGAGTTGATTTAAAACAATATTTTTTTTTTTTCAAAAAATTGGTGGTAAATAATTTTGTACAATACTTTTGACAGTGTTAAGTAACAACTCTATAAGTTAACATTTCGTGTAGTAAACAAGAAAAAAATTCTACCAATTTAATGTTTTAATTAGTCAAAATAATTCAGAAAGTAAATAAGGTAAAATTTTTATCGTTTTTGCTATAGGTAATTAAATAAATATCAAGGAAATAAAAAAAATTATATAAATAATAAACGTATTTAAATACTACTAACACTAATAAGCCCATTCTTTTTTGTCTGCTTAGGAGTGCTATTTATTTTAATAAATTTTATTTCAAATAGATCAACACTTAAGTGGCTGAGATTTATGGCTTGCGATAAAACAAAAAACCCTGAGCTAATATCGGCAAAGGATCGCTTTTGCGGTTGATTGTTCATTCAGAAAAAATACAAGGGTTGTTTGCAAAATCAGATAAACAAAGCACTTAAAAATGTTAAAAAGAATTTGCAGTGTATGCCAATTTTCAGTTTTACACTTGAAAGAACATCGAACTCAAATCGATTTAATTAACTAAAAATTTATAAGTAGAAACGCGTGAGCAGAGCAAGCCAGTTAATTAAAAAAATTATGTATCAATGAGCGCACATATGTACACTCCACTTCACTTAAATAGCTCTAAAAAAATGTTTGTGTTTACAAATCGCAGTATTTCGTAAAAGGTTGTTATACGAAACTCGGAAAAATTCAAAGTAAATTAAGTGAAAATAGAGCGTGCAAAATTTAAATAGTAGCTTAACCTGGCAACCCTGGTCAGAAACTCCCTCACTAGCCGCGTGCTGCACGGTGGAGCTTCCAACAAACGGAGAACGCGTCTGCTGTAAGGTAGTGCTGGAGAAAAAATCTATGATCGAAGTTTAAAATATCTATATATCGATGTTGGCCAACAGAGATGTTTCTCCAGCACTTCTGCACTCATCAAATGTGTGTTTAGTAGTGCTGGAGAAACATCTCGATATATAGATATTTTAAACTTCGATCATCGATGTTTTCTCCAGCACTACTGTAAGGCATGTCCACGTAAAATCTGGCATGCACAGCTTTTCCAGGCTGTTCAAACTTACTGTGAACCCCACCACGTTGTAGATGGGCTTGACGTTTGACTTGCTCATTCTGTCGGTGCACCGGCGTTTGCTCTCTGTCACAATTTCCCCGAGTTTGACGCAGAGTTTTTTGACGTAGCGCTGCTCGAGATTTTTCTCTAAATCCACATGAAAAGGGGGGTGAAGTACAGAAAGTAAAATCCGGAGCTGCATCAGGAGTATGGCCGGCGCGCGGTACGCATTGGCCGTGCGACGGATTCGTTCACGGCATCGCTCGTTTATTATAGAAGCCGCGAAATTGGCCACTGCTTGCCACAAAGTTTCGCTGTCGACCATGCGGCTCACGACTCTCAGTTCGCTTATGGTAGTGGCACACGCAGAAAGCGTGATTCACGTCTTTTTCGGCATCGCCATCACAATAATTGCAGCAGGAGCCACCATATAATGAAGCGGTAGATACGCCTTGAAAAAGCCATGGCTAGCAAACATTTGCGCAAGACATTGCAACAGACATTGCCGTCGATTTAGCCTTAGGCTTAGGATTGGTATGAGCTTATGTGTCGATATACCATTCGCTGTATACAGCCATCTCTCCTGCCATTTGCTCATTGTAGCTGTCCTGATTAGTTTTGTAAGACCGGATTGCCTTTTTGCTGCCAGCACATCATCAAGTGGGATCATAGCCACCTACACTAGTGCGCAACCCTTTTGTGTAAAAAACTCGTTACTCTGTGGTCTATATGACGCTTTGCATCACCGGCAATTCGTGGGTGCTACTCTACCAGCAATTAGTCTTCGCCATCGTTGGCTGGCACCTGGTGACGCTTGTTACATTCGCATCTTTTAGAATTACGTATTGCAGATAGTCAGGCCTGACAAGAGGGGGTGGGAAAGGGGGGATTCCCCCCGGGCCCGATGTTTTCTCAGGGCCCGGTATAATTACTGTCGTACTGTCGTGATTCAATCTAAAGGAGTAATCGAGGCTGGAAAATTTTACCCCCGGCCCGGATTTTCTCTCTACGGCACTGCAGATAGTGTTTATACGGCATCCTGTACGCAATCATTACTCCCAAGTATTTGTTGGCTTGCTGTGTCTCGATTATGGTGCAGCTCACCCGCAACTCAGTATGTATGCATGTGTGCCTATGTCTTTCTGCTTGTGAACAATTTTTCCAAAACCAAGCAGTTTTCTTTTTAATTGTTATTAATTGTACCTTGATTACTTGAAGAGCTTCTGTTACACAATTCATAATTTCAAAATATATTTACATATAACGCAAAGTTGCATGACTCAAAAAGATCGATTCTAAAAAAACAAAATTGGATTTTGCTGTCAGAAAAAAAGAATCGATTTAAAATCGAATCGATGCACCTCTGTAACTTTTCACCACAGCCATTAATTTTTTTGCTGCCGAGCGTCACATGTCGTTTTCTTATATCTGTGCTGAAAAACTTTAAGTGAATTGAAATACCCAAAAAAAAAAGAGCGCTATATTACAGAACTTGTAAGTTTTAGCAAACATTAACAATTATTATTAACAATTACTAAATTTTTGCTGTGCTGCAAAAAAATGCGGCGCAGCTTGCAAATTACAAATTGACTGTGGTAAAAAAAAAACGCGCGTCACTTACGCCGGCGTCGTAGTTTTTTTTTTCGTTGTGATTTTTGCACGTAGTACATATAACATGGTAGAGTAATAGAGCAAAATTTGGTGAGTAAAAAAAGTGAGCGAAAGAGAGAGAAGCAAGCAAAATTACTAGCTGGCACACAAGCATGTACACATGTACTGCGTGCTTTAGCTACATACATATGTATGTTGTATTTACACATAGCATACACGTGCATGTGTACGCTTGCAAGTGCTGCAAATAAAAATATTCACGCAATAACAACAATTTTTGTGTTTGCACACATACACATGTACTGCATGCTTTAAGCCTAGAACGCAGCAGTGTGAAACCGCGTGAAAGGAAACAAAACTTCATATAAAAAAAACGCTGTCAAAACAAGAACAAAACCATTGGTACGCAGCAGCAGGGCTGCATATATATTTTAATAATTGACGTGTAGATGGCGCTAAATCTGCTGTTCTCGTTGCGCGCCTAAAAGGAAACATTAATGTGCTAGAACTTATTTTGATAGCAAGAGCAATGGCGCGTAGGCAAAAAATTTTCAGACAATGCCGCCGGATTCTGTACCATGGCTTCGAACTAAAAATTTCCCGCGAAATGTGAATAATTGAATGCAATATTAATACACTTCAAAATACGTACGTCTCTGCAAAATCTTCCACACTCAGCTCTGCGTATTCAATATGAGTTTACCCATATTCTTCGTTTTTTCTTTAGTTCCTGGCGATTTTCTGTTTCCTCCAACAATTTGGCAAATAAATAGGCAGTAATGGCGTTATTAGCGAAATAAATACTAAGCATTGTTTTCATTTGGCGATTAATTTTTTCACTTTTTATTATTTTATGCACTGTGCACTTGTAAACAAAAAGGACAGCTGATTTTTATATTTACTTATTGGCGCCATCTACAAGTCAATTGCACAGAATATTTGGTCACAAACTCTGCCCATACAATGTTTTGAGCGCACAAATAAGTAGCACTTTTTTCTTTCACGCGGTTTTACACTGCTGCGTACTAGCCTTTACCTGAAAAACAATCATGCGCATCGCCAACCTACCACATCAACAGTCTAGGGATGCGCGAGTGGACACCGTTAAAAAATGCGAATGAAATTTAAATAAGAAAAAGTTTATATCATTCTTACTTTCATTTTATAACCATTATCTGCATTTATTATGATTGTTCGGAGCAGCTCATTAGCTCAACAATGATCATTAGAAAAGTTTGCTTTCTTTATCGAGCAAACGCCTCAATTTGTTTAATTCTTTCTGTAAAAAAACGTCAAAAAGTCGATACCAATATCCTCGATTCGATTTCTTTTTCGGAAGAATCGAATCGAATCGGTATCGAGTTTTTTGGAATTCTCAATACTTCGATTTGATTTTTTTTTTCGGTATCGAGCATCCCTACAACAGTCGCAACAAGACTGAAAACTATGATCTCCGTGTGTGAGCGGGCGCACTCTCTATTACTCTACCATGATATTACTATATTAGAGTAATGACTATACATTTTAACTATGGTTTATTAAAATTTAAGTTTTAATTATTAAGCACAAAAAAAAAAAAATACAAATAAAAGCAGCGAAATACTATGTGCAAAAATTAAAATAAAAAAAAAAACATTTTGTCATTCCGCGCGAAATTTTTCGAACTGCGTATAGGCTTTTAAAAGCAAATATCTTTGGTTATACTAAACAAATTTTGATAACTTTTTACTAAACTGTAGATAATTGAATTACACAGCGATTATACTTGAAACCTATTTTCGTCAAATTTACGTCTTGAACGTCTTATTTTTTAATACAGTATTTGTCAAGGCTCGTAAAGTTTGATCGATTACGAAAAAAATGATTAGCTGTTTATCAAAATCAAAGAACACTTTTTTTCTTAACAGGAATATTTCTAAAAAGTAAAAAAGTCAACTTGTTTTAAAAACCCAAAGTTTTAGATAAATTTATTTTATTTTTTTTACAAAGACAGCGTTACCAAATTTAGCATTCGAAAGTTTCTTAGAGTTCTAAAGCTTTGTACCAAATTTTATCAACATCAGTTGACTATATCATATAGCACCCATAGGATCGATGGGTCAAAAAAACGTCTTTTATGCAAAATTCTGTATATTGCGCAAAAACTTCTAAAGCTACATATTTACATATTTGCCAAATAAACGAATTTGGTACAAAAAAACATGTGCAGTAGGGATGGGCTTCGCGTACTCGAATATCGATATTCTGTATCGAATGAAACCGATGTGTAGCATCGATATACGACCAAAAATATGGATATCTCGATATATCGTCGCGTATAAATATTTCAACATAAACACACAAGTGGCACTTGTCAAGAGTGGCCATTCCACCTTGCAATCTTAGTTTTGGCGCCGATTTCGTAGATATCGTCAGTATCGGAGGAAAATATCGATATCGGATATATCGTCGAACATGAATATCGATACAAAATAGTTGACTGCCAAAGAAATAATATCGATATTCCGATATATCGATACAGTATCGCCCATCCCTAAAATGCAGCGCACGTCCTCGTGTTTGTTTTCCAAAAGGTTCCGCTTCTAGTATTCTATTGAGAGGATTATCTTCGTCCCTTCCGACAATATGCCCAGCCCATCTTAAGCGCGCTAGTTTTTTGCTCTTATGTACTTGTGAAAAATTATATCCTTCTTTCGAGTGGATTGTTGTTCGTTTGCCTAGAAACATGAGGTCTTTGGGAAGGAAGCATCAATTCTGTATATCAGTTGCAATATAATTCTCGTGGTAGGGAGGAATAGGGGCAAGCAACTCGTTAGTGAATCCCTTTCAGATTTTCCTTATGCTCTGTAGCTGATCATTTGTAGACTTCTTTCACATTTTTGAGTGGGTAGCGTATGCTCATAGTATTATTTTGTGTATGCCAAGAATAGTCCGTTCAACAACATTTGCAACAATTTTTGTAACTAGATTTTGATTTATTGCCACAAGTTTCTTAGCTGGCCATCACTTTTATCACACTTTTTTAATAGACTGAACATCTGCCAACAACACTTTTACCGAATCCATTAAAAAAAAACTTGTAAACATGTTACCCAACTGACCTACTTATGTGGCATAACCAAGAATTCTTGTATGTATTCAATTAAACCAGTAGTTATCCATGCCGGTCGCGGCTATTATCTCATCTAAACAAACTGGCCAAGATTATGGCAGGCCATTAGTTATGCAATTTCTACACTACAGCCTACAGATGTTACACCTCGAGCTGCTACACCTCCAGCTGCTAGATCTAAAGATACTACACCTCAAGCTGCTTCTTATTATTATTATTGTGCCAAGCGTTCATTAGATTGATTGCGCATTTCCGCAAATTGAGACACCTCTTGGCTGGGGCTGGCTCATCATCTGAATCGACGCTACTGCGTCAAGTTATGTTAGCCTGAAGCGTGACGTGTGTGTGTGTGTGTGTGGCAAATCAACCCCAGTAGTTAATTTAGTTGCAATATTTATGATTATGTCCTGTCATGTAAAGCATATTCCAAGTACATTGCGCACAGCATCCTAAACAAATAAACAGCCCCGAAACAAGTAGACAGAGCGTGAGTGCAACTAATAATTGGCCCAGGAATCATCTAACAAAGGCTACGTTTGTTGTTTGCCTGATTGTCTGCATTGTTTTTCAGCCATCCAATTATTGAACTGTTTCACTATAATTTCACGGCCAGTTGCTCGCCCGCAATGTCCAAAAATTCCGCCGCTGGTCAGCAGCAGTGCTTAACAATATAATTTACAGCGCTTTTGTGTAGCGAGGCGTGAATTCTGTACCAAAACCCTAGGCACTTCGTACTGCTTACTACTAAGTTAGACCCTTTGCCATGTCCTGCGGCGGTGCGGACAATACTTTTGCGCTGTTTGTCCGGTTAATCGCATTTGTTGGTTTTTGTTCAGCTATAATTAAATGCAATTTTCAATTTTCCATGCAGTAAAAATCATTTTGCTATTTCAATTTGTCCAGCAACCGCAGGCAGGCGCACACAGTCAAAAATTTAAACTGCCAACGACCCTGGTCTGGTCAGCAGCGTTATCGACAGGGTCTCTGCGCATGCGCAGCTGCCAATAAGTCAGCGCGTGCGCTCAGCACGAGTCAGCGTCCAATGTTTTTCGACAATTTTCACCTTTTGAGTGTTGTGCTGTTGTTTGGCTGCGTAAAAGGATTATGATGATTATGTGAAAGGACTCGTCCGCAGCACTCTCTACTCTCGTGGTTTAGGGTACAATTGTGCTTATGCAATTTAGCGTAAAAGTTGCTGCTTTTGTATCCTTTTTTTTTTGGTTGTGAAAAATTATATATTTTTTTGGGCACTTTTTTTGTTACCTTTTTTGATAAGTTTTTCCTGCATTTGGCACATTTGTCAATTGTTATGGCGGTGAAAGTGACAAATTTTCGTTGTCTTTTTCAAGATTTATTGCCAATGACAAAAGTGGTTGGGTGGTTTGGGCTGCTTTTGTATTCCACCACATTCTCTGAAGGGTTGTTGATGAAGGGGCGTTAATTTTGATTACTCCGCGAGCAGTTGTCAAGCTTTCACTGTCAGAGATTTATGTGCAGGCGCCTCTAGTAGCAGCGAATGCTATCTGTGAGTGGAATCAAAATAGTTACAAATAACTTGTCAAATAACTCCAGATGTTCCTAGTATGCTGATATAAGTAATGGCTTTTAGTATACAAATAACAGATATACTTTTTGGAAACTTTTTATGTACCCAGTATTTTATATTTTGGAGATAATTTAAAGAATTTCAATCGTTTCTCACGTTCTTTTTAGGGTTCTTATAGCATGGTAGTTCCACTTAATTTTATTAGCTGCATCCTATGCTTCCTCACTACGTGCTACCAAAGAAGAACCTAGTATCAAAGAATATAGAACTATTTCTATGTATAGAAGTATGCAATGTATCTGGTTTTTCGAAATGACGCTTGGCTACTCCTTTCTTGTCTTGCTTCAACAGAGAAAAGAAATTTCTCCCTGAAGTTTTTCCGTTTATATTAAAAACATTAAACAGGCTGTAAAACTGCAGGATTTAATTCGCATGACACCTCAATATCGTCATACATCACGGGTTTCTTTTAAACACTTCCAAGAATGTCTGCGTCAAACTGCGGAATTATCTTCACTCGACACCATAAAATAAAACGCATCTAGTTGATTGTTTTCGTTATATGGCAATAAAGAACTACTACTAAAGATAGAGTTGCTTGTCTAAATTGATTTGCAACTTGATCTCAATGCTGACATCATTATTTTCTTTCGAGGATGATGCCAAAATAGACAGAAGTCAATGACATAGTTTTTAAGCAGCGTCTGTGAATCAGAACGTTGCGTTGTACTCAGGCCCGATGAGTGATGGAGGAGATGGGGGATTCCCACTGGGTCCGGAGTTTTCTTAGGGTCCGGTGTAATTACTATCGTATTAAAAATTCCTAAAATGTGCTGTATCTACTGCTAAAAAAATGCTGTCCCAATGCATTGTCTTTTTCGAGTGAAAAAGCTTGTCGTACTTACAGAACACAATGATTCAAGCTAATAGTAATAGAGAGCCGGTACGTTTTGTCCCGGGCCAAGATTTTCACTCTACGGCCATGGTTATACTTATACATAGGCTTAGGACATCACCATGAGATCATGTGGTCCATTGGGATACCTGTTAAGAACATCAATAAAAAAGAAAGTAAAAGAATGGCGCATAGGAGTTAGGGAAGGTTGCTCTCATTGCTAAATAAATAATTTTTACCATGAGAGCCAGTTCGGATATGGGCACATTTGCCGATCAGCCCAGGAATTCGATTAAAGGCTTTCCCAGGTATGAACTGGGTGCGTTTTCTAGGCAGTGCGGAGCAGTCACATACCAGGCTTTGAATGTTACGAAACTCCTTCTATCCGAGGCTACGACAAAAGTAAGGGTGGGGAACGTGCATCTCCATTAGTAGGCAGTGCCCCGTTACAACTTTTGCATATACTCCATCTTGCCCTTATTTACCACCAGAATCGCCTTTTCCGATAGCCGTAACAGCTAAAGTTTCTCGTCACTACTAGAAAAATTCTTATGCTCCGTCATGATCTTATTTACCACCAGATCAGCCCAGCAGACTGACTTTCGATAACCATACTGGACTCCTTGTGGAGTACTGCGTCAATTTGATTTAAAGTGAGTTAGTTGCCGGCATGCGGGCTCGCCATAGGTTGCTCCTAAGGCGGTGATCATGCGTTCCTGCGCCTGCTGACTACTTTAACAGTGTGAACTTAAATTTCATGCTCCTAGCCAAAATTATATCAGGGAGACAACCTTAGCATATGATGGCTACATCGATAACGCATGGGATTATTCCCAAACTTATTGTAATTGAGCTGAATGCAAATTCAAACTTTTCGAAATCGAGTTCCTCTACGACAAGTTCAACGGCCGGCTTTACCAAAGCTGATAATCTTGCCATAACCGTCCATCATAAAGCTGCTCTTCTTCCGACATAAGTTGTATTATTTAAAAAAAAAACCAAAACTTTCATAGTTCACCGATACTTCATACAACAATCGAAATCTGGCGTCACCAAAAGACATGGTCATGGTCATTTTGCATCGAAATGGTAATTACACTCGCGTTCTTCTATGACAATCTTACGCCCGCCGATACCAGATAATCGTAATCTCTCCGAAGATCATTATATCATTGTTATAGAAAATCCAAAAACTTCTATAGTTTCTCTATGCAGGTTTTCTGGGCGTGGATTTGAACTTCATGCAACGCACAATACAAAGCCATGCCGACCAGCATACGATCACCTTATGAAAGGAATCATCAACTTCATTCAAATGCTATTTACCTGGCGAGTCCTGCGAAATCCACCTTATCGGCCATCACTTACTCGCAGTTGTCTTGATGTTCATCTGCCCCCGTTCATCTAGATTTTTTATAAATATCATAATAAATCTAAGAATTCTATAGTCTTTGCATAATGATCTGTGAAACCGAGAAGAGTCATGCCCATTTAGAGAAAATTCTAGCATAAAACCAAAATGCCCATTGTGACGTTGTTGCATCCAAAGTTGATTTCCAACTCGTACTCCTGCTGAAACTTGCTACACCGGCATAAGCTGCTAGCTCGAATCCCGATTTCGAAATTTCGAAAGCTTTTTCTTGGCGTGAACTCGGACTTCATGCCCAGCACAAGCAAGAGCCTTGACCTTCAAGAAAATCCCAGCCCAAATTCAAATTATTGATTACATCTGACATCTGCAAAATCTTGTTCTTTATAAATATTATTACAAAATAATAAATCAATTTTCTTGTTACCCAGCAATTGCTAAGTAGTTGTCCCCAATTTGTATCTGCTAGTTAACATCAAAGCTTATGGCATTTAACCAACATTATGGTCGCTGTTCAACCTTAAACTCCATAACCAACTTAAAGACCAGTTAACACTTGTGTGTGGCCAAAACGTTTAACCAATTTCAAAACAACCTTTAAAAAACAAAAAAAAAGTGCAAAAACCGACGCACCTACAGCAGCAGCTGTTCGCAACTGACACAACTTGATGGTCAATGTCGTTGTCATCTTTTGTAGTTGCTGCTTGTTGGTTCATCATCGGCCGTTGGCTATTTTCATTTTTCCGCAGAGGCGCTACTCTACAAAATGAATGGAAAAATGAAAAACAGGCAAGTGCTTTTGCAACAGTTTTTCCGCTAGGCATACAAAAACCGCCATTCGAAATTATTCTCGCATGAAAATTAAAAAACATGTTCTTTGAAATTCAATATGCGTGTGCACACAACGCACACTCCACTCTATCTAACGCATTGTCATTCATTCAGTTTCAGGCTGTACACATATGCATTCAAAAAACGAGGGTTGCTTTTTGAATTTTTTGGTCCAATAGTGAAAGTGAAGATTAGCATGTTGTTGAAGTTGGTTTTTATGGCTCCTTGAAGTATTCTTTATTTTAAATCTATTATGTTCACTTTGTCGAGCAGAAATGCAGAAGTGTTTAATAGCTTGCCCCAAAAAAATGTGCATTTCTGCCCGACCCAGACCTTGACTATGAAAAGTAGGGCTCTGTTACACACGTTCTTTGGGCACTTCTGCATTTCTATACAACAAAGTGTACACTCTTAATAGTCTTTTGGCATAGGTTTGACTCAATCTTCTTATTATTATTAGTTCCTTGGTGTAATTACAATACATATATGGAATATATTAGGTAAAGACGCCGCTCTTAGTAAGAGCATAGGGTGGAGACGAAGGTTTTCCATAATTGTCTGTCAAGAGCTTTTTGCCGGATTTCACCCCATGAGCCAAACTGCCGATGCACAGCGTAGATGGAGCGCAACCATGTGGCACGCGGGCGGCCAGGCCTACGTGACCCTTGGGGATTCCACTCAAACGCCATTTTCGCAATGTCGGTGTTGTCTATCCGGAGTGTGTGACCAATCCAACGCCACTTCCTAATCAATCTTTGCAGCACTTTAAGTTGCACCAACTGTAAAACTAGGCTTCAGCAGCTTCTTTTGACGGTCAATTTGAATTAATAGCTATATTTAACTCAGAAAGGGGTAACTCTAAAAAGGGCTTTTTGAAAGCCTCAGCTGCTTTTGGCGTCGAACAACGTTAACCTAGCATTTATTGCTTGACGAAAAAGAAGTCATAAAGTACCAGGCCGGTATGTAACCCCTAAATTCGGTGTTTTGGGTGTCCAAGAAGTTCGTTGTGTGAGAGCTTCCATTGTGCTGCTTCTAATAACTTAAATTTGTCCAGTTTTGGAGAGCCCGAATGATCGATTGTTGTTTTTATTCAGACTTGAATACGTACAATCCATTTGTCATCTGTAACTACGAGACTTTTTTTTGAGCGATTGTCAAACTATGCGATATGCAAAGGGAGCAAGTCTTCTTGAAGATGGCTCTGGTATCAGACCATACCGCAAACCGATTATTAAAAATGTTTCGAGGATTGGATCAAGCGCTGACACAAGAATATAATGTCAATGACAGATGTGGCAATTTAAGAAAAAAAAGAGACATCAAATCGGGTGACTGAGAGCGCCATACGCTGATGATTCCGGCAAATTTTTGATCAAGGTAGTATGCTGGTTCCCCTTATTATAATAGAAAATTAAATTAATTATCTTATGGCTTTTCAGGACTTCGATTCCGATACTGATTTGTCTATTAAAAAATTTCGAACAGGCATCATTATAAAAATCTCCCATAGAAAAGTGCGCCGAACTTTTTTATGGAAAACCGGAAATATTAAAGCCGACCCTCGCAATACAAAGCTCTTAAAGCGACAGTTTTTTTCTTTTTTTTTGAAGCTGTCGATTTTCCTATTAAAAAATCATGCCGATTTTTAATTAAAAAAAATCTTTGCATTGCAAATCTGGCCAGCTACAAAAATTAGCCTCAAGTGCTTTTGATGACACGCTGTGCGGCGGCGCACTATGGAACTCAAGCATCCAACTTGTCCACAAGTTGTCGTTGTCGTTGCCGCTGTCGATTGCCACCGTTGTTGCTGTTGCTGTTGTGGAATTTGTTGTTGCATGTCGTTCGGAGACCAGCAACTGGCAACCGTTGATGTCGTCGCTGTTGTGTCCACTTGAAAGCGCCTGACAGCTGTCTATGAAAATGCTCATGCCTGTCGCGCGCTCCTTTGCTGTTAATCATGTAACCCAACTGACACAAACTCGGAACACTACAGGCACTAGGCTGATTTGGTTTTCTATTTTTTCGGGCACTTTTTTTTTTACGAGTGACCTCTTCAGCGGCAGCACTGTTGACCTCCTACAAGCTGTAAAAGTAGTTTATGGATTGTTTTTTGTTTGAATTACGGGTGGGGGGTTGTTTGTCATTGTTTGTTTGTTGCCGTTGGTGGTGCATATGCGGAAGTGCATACCTACCTATATATAAAAACATATATATTTAGTTATGGGAATTTTTGTAGTTAGTTTTGATAACTTTTTTGCAAAGGGCTCTAATGACTTTTGATATGTGATGAAGTGTAGTGAAATATGTTGTGTTCTCTAGTGGGATTTGTTGTTTTAGCAGATGTTAAATGGCATTTATGACTAGAAAGGATCTGCCAATGAAAGTGTTTTACTAACGTGTGGGAGCTATAATGCTTTTTAGAATTTGAATGAGTTTAGTGGAAGAGTCTCTTTAAATGTTGTATTGAAATATGTACTATGGATTTACTCGTTTTTCTTTATCTATACAACGTGTGTCAGTACATTTTCGCATTTTTGAATTTGAACCCGGTTCCGATTAGCTCAGACAATACTAGAAAGAAAGGTAGAAAGACACCTCTCGAACCGAAGAGCAACATCACCTCGAAAAAAAATCATTACTAAAAGATTCCCTTTAAAAAGTTTTTAAATTGGAGCTCTCCTATTTCAGCATTGAATAACTCAGTCTTTTTTTAAGCGATTTTGACCAATGAACAAGATTTATTTAGGATATTCTTTGCCATCTGTTTCAAACAAGGTTTAGAATTCAACATCGATTTAATGATCGCCCCCATTCAAAACGCAAAAAGCAGCTCATTTGCGTTAAATCCGGATAATGAGGAGGCCACTCCAAATCACCATTTTTTGAGACAACTTGTCCTGCGGTGTGGCAAGGTGCGCCGTCTTGTTGGAAATATAAGTTTCTCAGACCTTTTTCATGCATTTGTGGACAGACCAAAGTGCGCCAACATCCAACGGTAGCGTGCCGCGTCGAAGGTCTCTCCAACTTGGAAGAAATAAGAAGCGATTATGGTTTTGGAACATACTCCTGCCCAAACAGTGATTTTCTGGTTGTGCAGTGGTGTTTCATGAATAACGTGTGGGTTCTCTGTTCTCCGAATTCGAAAATTTTGTTTATTTACTCCGCCGGATAGGGTTAAATGAATGTCTTCCATATTTTTTACGATAAGCACGCACAGTTTTCATAATTAAACTATTTTTTTTTTTCAACATAAAGCGCCACAATTTCAGAGCGTTACTTCGGTGTGTATTGACTTATAGCTAACATGGCACTGAATGACGTTTCAGAATTGTGTTCACCTGTCAAAATCGGCTTAACAATGTTGGAGTTATTCACCCTGTATGTCAATGGCGAAAGGAAGTGTATATATTCATCCATGCATGTCTGTCCGTCCTTCCATGTGAAAAAATTGATCTCAAAGTCGTAAGAGGTAGAGAGCACAAACCAGAGGATGCACACTATCCATAGGTTTGCCTATTTATGTCGATATATTGCCTCGTTCCTCCGTAAATGAATTTTGGAGCTCACACTCAGACTACAGTAGTTACCTGGTCAAAGGCACTCCTGTTCCTTGAGGTACAAAGTGTATTTTAAATTAGTAGTTGCACATTTGGGAGCCCCCGAAAGTCATCTAAAGTATAATCAGGGTGACTAGAGAAGTCGAAGCTCTATGTGAAATTTGAAATTGGCTGTAACCGATTTTTCTCTATCCCGGATTTTTTTTTTCTAAGAACCCTGCGTTTTCGTAACAGATTTATTGTATTTGGTCTTCTGTGAACGAATTTCTATAAAGCGAATTTTTCTGTATAACAAACAAAGATTTGAACTTAATATTGATTGAAGATTGAGTCTCTTTTTTTGCCTCTTTTTTCGAATCCCTTATTGTTTTTAAATATTTTGTTGAGAAAGAAAAATGGAAAAGTGTAATCCAAACAAACTGATTTCTTTTGAAATTTACCTTTTTTTTCCCCCGCATGGGCTCCTCACAAAGAGGTCGGGCAGTGCGACCAGAAGATCTTTTGTACCGTACCAATAAATTACTGCAAAACACTTTCCGCTTTCCGCTTGAATAGCAGCAGGTCTTTTGTTGGTATTGACCTAAGATGTAACGAACTAATCCGTTCCTTTCCCATGTGACAGGCTCTATCCCACACCAGCGCTGGGCAGTCACAGATAATATGTCTGGTGGTTTCATCGTCATCGAGACAATATCTACACTCTACAGAATCCGATAGGTTCATTTTCCGTAGATTGTTTTTTACAGTGTGATGCCCAGATAGGTATGCTACCAGGAGTTTTAAATCCGCTCTGCCAAGACCTTTTGTCTTCATCATATCCAGAGGTTTGACAAGCGCTTTAACTGGTCACAGCCCCAGTAAGGAGGGCCAGTATCTCCTATGTTCTCCTGCAGCCATGGTCTTAATTGACCTTAAATATAAAAAAAAAATGTAAGACGTGAAAAACTGCTTTACGACTCGACTTGTCAGGCGTCATATTTCTCATCACTGGTATCATATACACTTTGAGGCGGATTGATTACTTATAAAAGACGTCATCTTCTCGTTACACTCTACAGAATCCGATAGGTTCATTTTCCGTAGATTGTTTTTTACAGTGTGATGCCCAGATAGGTATGCTACCAAGTTTTAAACCGCTCTGCCAAGACCTTTTGTCTTCCTCATTTCCGGGTTTCACAAGCGGGACCTCAGTAAGGAGGGCCGTATATCTTATGTTTTCTGCACATGGTCTTAATTGACCTTAAATTTAAATGAAAAACTAATAGTGTTCTCCGACTCGATTCTCAGAGGCTGTTTCTCTTCACTGGTATCATATACACTTTGAGACGGATTGGTTACTTATAAAAGACGTCATCTTCTCGCTTCACCAGGATCATAAATATTTATATTTTTCTTAAAATTGGTGTCCAGCTATTGTGTTCTCCGAGATCTAGGAATGTTACAGAGAGAAGGATTGATTACTTATTTGTTACAAACGACAGATCTCTCTGATTACGGGATCATAAACATACTTTTTTAGTTATGGATGTAGTTTTGTTTTTTTTTTTTGGTTTGTACAGATACACACCTCCACCTGCTTTTAATAGCATAGCAATAATAGAAAATAACCTTGACTTTTATATGTACTCAAATTTTTTGACAAATTTTTACGTTCAAAGAAAACTTTGTCTAATACAGTTGCTGCATTAGTGCCCAGATTTTATCAGCAATAATCCCTATTGTAATTGCAAAATGGGACTGTCCCAATCGCAGCACATAAGTTAAACCTAATACTCACAATCGGATGTCAATTAACAGGCATTTAATTTCACATAACATACGTGAATATATTTTTGTGGTTTCGTTTTTACCTCCCCCGGTGACAATGGCAGACAACTTCGCGTATTAAATGACAAAACCACAAAAAAAGAAGGAAGAAAATAAAGGTACGACAATCAACACGCACAGCAGGATACATGTGCCAAAAAAAAAAACACGCGCAGGATTAAAAGTGTCAACAGAGGTAGTGAAAAAGAGCATAATGTAGAGGAGTACAGGAGCAAGCCACAGCCGCATTCGATCTATAAAAAGTGCTTAAAAAAAACTTAAATTAAACGTTCGCACATGAACACGAAATTGAAATTTAAATGCGATAATTTCGTGCACAAAAAAAAAAGATGACTGTCTATACATAAAAAATTCCCGAGGCGTCAAGCTGTCTACCACCTGGCCAATACCTTTCGCCTGACGCTCTGGCGTAGCAGTTTGACGATGATGAGGAAGGAGACGACGTTGATGAGGTTGACAATGACAATGCATTGATGATTAAATTGAAACTGAAAGCAACATTGCGCGCTCAACTTGACAAAGATGATGATGATGATGATGATGATGGTGGAGTTGGTGATGGTAATGGTAAAGTGTACATATGAGTATGTTAGACACGATGAAGATAATGGTGATAATGAGCAAAGTGTTGAGCATACTTGATACTGTCTATCAACGAAATTTGCCGCATTTGAAGCTTGTTTTTGGTTGGAATTGTTGTTGTTGTTGTTGTCGTTGTCGAGTAAAAGAAAGTTGTACCACAAAGTGGAATTGAAGAAGACACAGTACCAGATGTAAATGGATATGTTCAATTATGTCACAATGGGGTGTGCCTTGAATGAAGCAATCTTCAAAATAGCTTTGATTAAGCAAGGTTACTTATGATGTAGTACCTACATATTTGTGGCTTGTTTTCATTTAAGTAGTGCTTAAGACTGTTTACAATTTAAGAAAGTAATTGAAGCGAATAGAGATTGCATTTATGATGGTTGTTTGTTGCAATGTATAAAGAAAATATTTTGAATAAGACAGAGCTGCTACCGATAGTGGAAAACTATGCGCACAGTGTTGCATAAAAGTTATCTGTCCAATGTTTTGTTGGGACAAAAGTCTCGCAGTTTTTAGGCTCATGCCAAATTGGGTGATTAGTAAAAAAAGAAAGCGGGTCTGAAACTTAATTGACTTTATCTTTTAATTTATAGGTCTGAATTTATTCTTGCGGCCTTAACCCAAAATATACAAAAATAAAATATCGGTTGATCAAATATGCCCCATTTTGTTCGACAACTTTTGTCCATTTAGAAGGCAATTATATAATTCCCCGATTGAAGTAGTCCGCGTCCCTATCGGTAAAAAATCTGACCAGCTCACAAGATTCTCTTGAGACCACTTTTTTACCATCAAGAAAATTCTGCAAATGCTCAAAAAGGGGATAGTCGTTTGGTGCCAGGTCTGTATTATACGGTGGGTGCGATATGACACCCTATACAAACTTCTCGTAGCTTCGGAAGCGTCATTAAAGATGTACGCGTCCTGGTGTTATCTCGATGGAAACCAACACCCTTCCTATTAGCCAATATTGTCCGCTTTTGGTCGATATTGTAGAGGTTCAAATTGAGTGTTTGACCCGATGGAAGTACTTCAAAGTGGATAATTGCTTTGCAATCCCACCAAACACACAAAAAAACTGTTTGAGCCGACTTACCACGATTAGACCACGATCTTTTTGGCTGTTACACCACGTTCCCTTCCTATCGTCACCCATTGTCCTCATCAAAGCTGAGTCTTCCATTACCGTTTCAAAAAATCGCAAGCATCAATTCGGTCCAAATGATTCTTTTTCGAAAAATTCGGTCCACAAATGGTTCGAGCTTCCTCCTTGAGACCAGCCTCATGCAAATGATTCCAAACGGTTTTCTGGCTAATCTTCATTTCCTAGGCAATGTAATAAGTGCTCACATGCCGGTTTGATTCGATGATTTTCATGATTTTATCAACATTTGCAACGATTACCAGCATTTCGTTGGAACCACAATGTTGCTTTTGTATTCCATACTGTATTTTGTCCATAAACACCACAAATTTTCTTGGCCGCCTGCAACGCCTTTTCACCTTGATCGTAATTTTTTTTTCCTCTTAGTACTCCTCCAGTGTGCTTAGGGCTTCTACAAGAACTTTCCATCGCACTCTGTTTGGCGCAGTTTGCTTTGCTGTGTCCCAGCTGATGTTTTATAGGGACAATTCGTTTAGTATTGTACGTCGCCAGGTTGCCTTTGGTCTTCCCACTCGTCTGATTGGATTCCTTTCCAGAGACATCCTGACAATGCTACTTCGACGTATTCTGAGAGCATGGCCGATCCAACGCCACTTGCATGTTCTTATCTCAGTGTATATAGGAACTTCACTTGTACAGTGCCATAGTTCTGCGTTTGATATCCAGTTGGTCCAGAATATCCACCATATAATCCTTAGATACTTGTTGACGAATGACTGCAGTTTCGATATCAATCTTGGCGGGGTCAGCCACGTCTCGCTGCCGACAAACAGGATGAATTTGACGCACGCATTGAAAATTCGCAGCATTGTTCTTCTGCTTATTTGCTGGTTTCTCCAATTGCGGAACAAGCGTCCAAATACTGATCGCGCTTTGTCGAGACGATTCTGTATATCCTTGTCCACCCCACCACTGGTGGATATTGTGGTACCAATGTATGAGAAGCTATCGACAAAGTCGATAGTATTCCCGCAGATAATTATGCTATATTGGCTGGTGTGGTTGAGGCGCATCGTTTTGGTTTTGGATGCGTTAATTAAGAGTCCAACTTTGCTGGCAAGGATCTCGAGGTCACTCGCTTTGGCTTGGATATCACTAAGTTTATGAGCGATGAAACATATGTCGTCCGCGTAGTCCAGGTCTTTCAAATGACGGGTGAGACTCCATGTAATCCCACGCCTAGACCTGCATACCTTGGTTCGTAATGGTACTGAAGAATGAATGTATCAAACTTTCTCATTTCTTACCTCCACAAAACTGGCTTCAAAAAAAAAAATTGAACAAGACCTTTTTTTTAAGCGTAATGTCACTTTTAAGTCGCGGTATGGTATAACCCTATGCGATATATACATCGTAAGATATGGCTTACTAAGAACATCTAGCGAAAACCGCCGGGAACTTTGTACTTTATCAAGAGCGGAACTGGTCCTTTAAAAGCGGGCGTAGGATATTTTTACAGTTAAGTGCCACAGAAAACATCAGTGAATATCGAATTGTTTCCACTGTCAAAATGCACTCTAGCAAAAATAGGGTGCCTTTTACTGTAAAAAATCGCCTTTTTGCATAAGCAACAAAATTGTCGAATCTCTTGAAGCGCTTTGCTGCATTTGAGCTTTCTAGTTTTTACTGTACCACATGAAACCATTACACACACAACCCTTTGATTGTTATTATAACCGACCAGCAGACCAAGCTTTGCTCTCTGAAGCTGGCGGGCGTGCAAATCCTGACAATTATGCGGGTTTTAAAATGATTGCTAACCCGACGCCTGCTCTGCCCGCTGGCTATTTGCTTATATACCGTATATGTATATAGACATTAAAGTAAATTGACGATGCATTTAAAATTTTTTACGGCTGAGCTAAGCCGCCACACCTCGAGCTAAGTTCCTTTTAGCCCAAGGCGAATTTGAGTTGCAAGCGGTTTGCAGTGTCCGCCGCCACATGGGCGTAGATTGCGCGACCATTGGTCCAGCCCATATAAACGCAATCAACCACTCGACATAGCGCTGTACAATGCTCTATATAAAAACCGTTTTTATTTCAAACAACTCGTATAGATTTGGTTCTATAGGAGGTACTACGTACTACAAAGTATAAAGTTACTTTCGTTTGCGTGTCTGTACATTTGCAACAGATTTCAAGTGCAGCAGCAAAGGCCACTTCAACGGACGACTGACGTGGCGGGTGAAAAAGCGGGGACTATTGCAACCCTTTACCATTTATCCATAATTTATGCAAATTAAAGCGTACTCCATTTCGCGCCATCGAATGTGTGCAAGGATATGTGTATGTACATGGAGTTTTGAGTATATTTTTTGTTTGATTTTGTTTGGAAGGCGCAGGCGCAGGCGCAGGCTCTTTCAAAGCTTTGTTGTTTATTTTTATGTTGTAGCTACAACAATTGTTAATTGTTTCATTTAGAATGCAACGGAAGCAGAGTATACTGCAAAGGACATTTGCTTAACCCTTGGCAGCCATAAATTATCGTTAATTTAGACAGACGAGGAGCAACTGTACTGGCAGCGCGTGACACATTTGTAGTTCCTATTATCTGTTTATGGTACCTGTGAGATCCTATATGTTTAGGTTTGATATTTTTTTGGTTGTGCGTTTCAAAAGGTGTTTTAGAATACTATATTTGTTTCTAGTACTCTAGTTTTGGACATTTAAAAAAATTTAATTTGGAAAGAATTCTGTACTCAACTAGAATATAATTTTTAAACGCGTTGCTTTATTTCTATTTCGAAAACGATTTAACAATGCAATTTATCCTGAGTCGCTTTTATTTCATTTTTAAACGTGTACTTTTTTACTAAGCGACTTGGTAGTGAGAACATCTGTCAGTTTAGAAATTGGTATCGACATTGATAAAAAACTATGAAAATGTTGTATTTGGCCATTACAGACGGTTATCGGGGTTGGCCGCCAAAATTATCCATCGCCAGCAGTTTCTATGTTGTATCTGCCGGCGCCAATTGGTGATCCCATGTGGTCGACGTCCTTCCAGTGACTTTTGCTCGAGTACCTTTTTAGCTGAAGCATTCTCATCCATGCAGGGCAAGATAACTTTGTATTTGTTGGCCAGCCTGACTAGTTCAGTGTCGCCGTAAAGCGTAAAGCTCCTACAGCTCGTGGTTCATTCGAATTCGGAAATCACCATCTACATTTATCGGTCCAAAGATTTGGTGACAGATTTTTCTCTCGAAAGTCCCTAATCTCATATTGACAAAGTTCGCGCTTCAGCGTATGATATCTGTACAGGGTTATTTCTGTGTGTCAAGAGAGGGCTTTACTCTTGAACTCCTTACTGAGCCCAAAATAACACCGGCTTCCAAGAGTTATCCGGTGACGTATCTCCTTGCTGACGTCGTTTTTTGTATCGTTGATGTTTGTTCCCAAGTATACGAAATCCTTAACAACTTTGAAGTTGTAACTATCCAAGTCACGTAGTGTCCTTACTTGTCGATATGCGGTAATTCGTCTTTGTATTTTCGAAAGACCACCGCTTACTGCTCGTATGTTGATGTCAATGTCAATGTCATCGGCGTACGTTAGTAGCACGACCTGTTAACACCTGTCCGCCGCAGGATAGCATCCAAAAAAAAATTGAAAAAGTCGCTTCATAGTGTATCGCTCTGCCTGAAACCTCGCTTGGTATCGAATGGTTCGGAGAGCTCTTTTCCTATTAAAACAGAGTTTCTCAACGTCATCAACAACCAACCGAACTAGCTTTGCCGGGATACCAAGCTTAGATATGTCTGCGAAGAACTTTATTCTATCAGGTGTGTCAAAAGCAGCATTGAGGTCGACAAAAAAATGGTGAGTGTCGAATTGCTTTTCACAAGTCTTTTCCAGGGTTTGTCGCATTGTGAGTACTTGGTCTATCGTTGATTTTTCGGATCTGAAGCGAGAATGACAAGCTCCAATTAGTTTGTTTACAAAAGGTTTCAGTTTATCAAACATTACGGTTGCTAGAACCATTTAGGCAATGGACAAAAGGCAGATCCCGCGGTAGTTGGCGCATATTGCAGAGTACACTTAGACTCCAATCGAGGGGCATGCTTTCTTCTGACCATATTTTGCAAAAGTGCTGTTATATTTTTTCCTTGACATGCAGCATATATCACAATTTAGTAAAAAAATAAAAATTGAAAACATAATGTTTGTCACTCTTGGTCGGAGCATAGGCCGGAAACAAAAGACCTCCAACGATTTCTATCTAAAACTAGTCGCCTCATCTCATTCCAGCTGGCCTTGGAGCGGCTTTTGGAGAGAACAATCTTCATCCATATGCGCCGAGGTCTGCCAGGTTGACGGCTGCTTTGCGGGTTCCATTAGTAGGCCATTTTTCGCTGTGTTTTCGTCCAGTTTGCGTAGGGTGTGGCCAATCCAGATTCACTTCCGTCTCTTGGTAATGGTGTTTATTGTCTCACTGTTGGCAATCACAAGGAGATCCGCATTAGCAATGATATTTGGCTGGAATATGCGGCATATTTACATTTGTTGACAAAGACTTGGAGCTGTCCCTTAATCCTGTCTGAGACCAACCAGGTTTCGGAGGCGTAGAGCAATGATGGCATCACGCTGCAGTTGAAGATTTTAAGTTAAGTGCGGAGTGATAAGTCACGGAACACCTTACTTTGAGCAGTTTGTGGAAAGCTGTTTCCGCTTTGTTAATTCTCGCAGTTACGTCAATTAAAGCTCCTCCGTCTTTAGTTATAAAGCTTCCCAGATAGCAGAATTCCTCTACTTTCTCGACTGTTGCAACCGATGTTTCGTTATGCCTGAGTGGGGGGAGTGGCGACATGTTGCGCGTGTGGAGACGCATAATTTTTGTTTTTGCGAAGTTGAGAGCTGATGCGAACAAGGGTTGATGTATCAGTCTTGAATAACTCGGCTGGGAGGCCATCAGCGCCTGTTGATTTGTCGTTCTTCAACCTGTATATTGCTGACTTGATATCGTCATAGTCGTGTCGTATGGTAAACCATCATTAACAATGGAAAGTGTTAGGACATCTTCTGTGTCGGATGTATTTCGTATATTTTCCTCTAATAACCTAATAATTGGTTCCATCGTCTAAGTAATTGCCAAATAATTTATCGAAATGGAACTTTAATCTAATTGTTCGATTGATAGTTCGAGTTTTTTAGTTTTCCTTGCAATAGATACGCCAGTATCGTTGCGAGCTTTGATTGGATCTTTTTCCGCTTTAGCTACGTTTTTTCATTGACCCCTTCCAACATTTTATTTAAACTAACTGCTCAAAATTAACGAAAAAAAAAGATGAATCATCGAAGAATTTAAGTCGTCAAAAGTATGTCCTGCTTGCGAGCAATGAGACAGGAGGTATACGGTGTGTATGCCTATTGAAGTGGCGAGCAGTGTATATTAAAGAAATTAATAGATGAGCATGTCTGTAAATTAGGGTAAAAGTGAAGATGCATTAATTTTAGATCAATTAAATAAAATAGTAAATACCATAATAATAATGATCAAAACCTAGAGAATTCCTTAACCAGTTGCATATTTGAAATAATGATCAACAGCTCAAGAATTCTGAACGGACCCAGCGAGATAAATTAAAAATTTTGCATCATGATTTGATAGAACAAGATTTCGCAAATCGTGCCTGAGCTGTCAAAATATTTATTTAACCTTCGTTTGCCATAAAAAGTTCTCAACTTTGACATGCCTCTAAAGACCCGACAAGTTCTTATCAGTCAAGATCTTAAACTTTTTGCGTGTGCTGTCAAAACGTCATCATAATATTTTCGACACTTAAGCACAGAGTAGTTTTTTTTTTTTTCGCTATAAACACTGTCAAAAGGCATATGTTGGGTGATGCCGCCTGTGTGTGCTTAATCTGTTCAACCCACTTGAAACTCGGGTCAAAATGTTTCAATTTGAGTGCAGATTTTAACGCGGATGCTGCCACACGCAGCCCTAAAACATGGTAGGAAGCGCACAAAATCCTCCCTGCATGTTTGTTGTTTTTTAAAACGTTTTTAATACATGAAAATGTCACAAAATGTTAGAGCAACCTCCAGAACTGGTTCATTTGAATGACAATCAAGGGCTGGACCAAAATATAAAGCCCTTTTGGTTGCATTTTTTTTTCTGCTTTTTTTTTGTGATGGTTGCGTCTGCGCCTTGATGAGCTTGTAATACGTCGGCTCTCCTGGATGCAGCTGTCCGAACAAGGTTTTGATTATCAGTTGTTATTGTTGTATGTTGCAGCGTGTTTTGCCTGCCTGAGGTTTGCTCTATGGGGCGTGTTGACTGCTGCCCCTAAGTTGGTCTTTTGCTGCCACAGCCAAATTGCTTGATATGATGTTGCTAAGCTGACGTTTTTTATATGCAATTTTGCATGCCACATTTAACAATTTTGTAGGGTATCTCTAGCTGAGTCCAAGGCACAGCAGGTCGTCTGCGGCATTAAGTTGTTTTCAACGTTGTTATAGATATTTAGTGTCATTTGCGGCTGAGTAAATCAATTGTTATAGTTGTTAGGGACAACTTTGACGAAAAAAAAAAAAAATTAAGTTGACAACTAACTCTCTTTCGGCTTTTGTCATAGCAATCAGCCTTTGTCTGACTCAAGTGGTCCGCCGCCTTTGTGCATCACTGTGTTTGGTTGCATAAAACACTTGCAACGCTTTTGACACACGTCTCTGTCTCTGGCAACTGGTTGCATCTGCTATTTGTGCGCGCCCCGCTGTCGCTTTTACCTTAATTACAAAATGCTCCAAGTAATGACAGTTGCGCCTACGGTAGGGTCGTCGGCTTTGTAGCCTGTACTGCCCTGCCCTGCTGTCTGCCACAGTTGTTGTGTCCCACTGTCTGCATTTTCTTCTCTGTCCTCTAAACGAGCTGCTCTTCAACTCGGCTTGGCTTTTAATCGTTAAATGCAATTCCTGCAAAAAAAAAAAATATATATATAAAAAAAGTTTTTACAAAAAAAAATAAAGTGTCGCGTGTTCTTCCTGTGCCAACAGCAGCAGCCGGAGCACAGTCGTTGGCGTGTCCTTTGCACACAGCCTGCCATGCTAAATGGTTGCATGGTTGCTTGTTAAGAGGGCAGCAGCGGGCGGCTGTTAGCAATAGACACTTGGCATTCACTGGGCACTGGCCCGCATGCAGCGCTCTTAACTGCATACAATAACAAACGTAATTGTACAGTGGGTTGAATGTTGTGTCTGAATATAATCCACAGTAAAAAGTTGACAATGATTTGAAAGATGATGCGAAATGGTTGAAAATCATAAAAAATACATATTTATCTTTTAGCTGAAAAGATACTTTTTTCAGAGATTGAGTTTGTAAGTAGAGATTTCTTGTTGCTTTAGTTTTATCGATCTGGAGTTGTGTATTATTTTTCAGTTAGGGTAAAGTTCAATTTTGGTACGCAATGAATTCGTTTGCTATTCTTATAAAGTTAACAATTTTCAATGCTTTTATTTCCTTTAAAGTGAATCCATTTGTAAATCTAATACAGAAAAAGCTGCAGTCTTGAAGATTAGTATATACACTTATGTGGACTTTATTTTAGACTTCATCATCCTACTATATTAGTATTAACGTTATGTAAAAAAAAGCTCGGACTTTAGAATTACCAAATAAAGACGTGGTCGTCGGTAGCGTAGTGATAGCGTACTCGCTTTACAAACCGTAGGTCGATGGTTCGAATCCCCACAGTACCACTGATACATTTACCTAGCACTGGCATCGCTAGCTCAAAGACGCTATTTGCCAAAGAAAATCTCTATTAATTCCAGACACCGCCGTTCGGATTCGGCTATAAACTGTAGGTCCCTGTTCTCTTTGAACAGTTATTAAAAGAGATCCCCATGCCCCGCCCAGGGGCGACTGACACAATTTTCAGTCAGGGAAATTATTATTATGAGAAGCGATCTGTTACATCATTAAGTGAACCTGAATTCATTTTACTATTTGTTATTTATTTTTGAAAAACACAACTTTGAATAGCAAGAACATCATTACGTGTCTGCAGGTAAATAGCTCCTCCATTTTTCTTTATTGACTGCTTTTCCTTAAAGTTTCTTACTTCCAACCTCCTTAGATCTTCTTCCACGCAGTCAATCACATCTTCTTCGTGGTCTTCTTCTTGCACCGCTTCCCAAATCATTATACAAAAATACATATCTTCTTAACTGGCGAATCGTCTGGCATACGTTATACATGACCAAGCAAATGTATACTTTGATATTTGAGATTTTTTTCGGATAGTCCTTCTACATAATTTGGATATTGTGATTGGCATTTTCATTCAACAAACTTTTCGCTTTGATTTTTTTTAACCCCACAACTCTTATTTGTAAACTCTGTTTTTTACGAAAAGTAGAATATTTCAAAAGTTTTCTTCAAAAATTTCAGATAAATTAGACGGTTATTTATTTAGCCTTAAAGTAGCCTCCTTGTGGAAAAAAACATTTGCTATTCATTATTTTAGTGTGTGGCTAAAATGAGAGTTTTTCGTGGCCGCACTATCTAGGGCGATAGTGCCCCTTCAGTTATCGATAAATTGATAATTATTCTGAATTTGGGAAATAAATAAAAAAATCGAAATCGAAGATATCGTCTTAAAATGTGTCCCTTCTTTTTACTTATTTTTGTCCTTTTGTGTACCATAAAATCAATTTATGAACTGTAGGTTTATTGCCGAGGTTTAAACATCAAACAATTTTCTTTAAATATCAAACAATTATAATAAAATAAGAAACTTTCGAGACCCTTCAAAACAGTCGTGAAATCTCGGTTCTTAAACAAATACCGCCAATCAGTCTTATAAATGCCCCTCAGACTTTTGCAAAAACCTCATGACTTCAAAATTTGAGTTATCTTCAAGCCCTATTGTTGAAGACTTTCTCTATGTTACTCTTATTGCTTTTCTTATATGTTTTTGTCCTTGGATCATCTTCTTCTTAAATGCGCTTCTTTATTAAGCCAATTTTTCCAATTTTTTTTTTCGCAACAATCATCTTTAACTTAAATAATTTACTGAAGAGTTTCATCAGTTTCTTCGATAATAGAAGACTCATTGGGCATACAAACAAAGGCTTTCTCTACATTACTCCTGATTGCCTTAGTTGTATGTTTTAGCCATATTGTTGCATAAAACCGCAATCTCCAGGAGACATTTAATTAAAGGTTTCTTTACCTTAATAAGCTACTTATTCTTAACACAAGCTTAAACACGTATTATCTACGTCACTATGACAATAAACTATGTACTGTATGCCAAGGAATAAATAAATAATGATAAAGACAATTAGCTGGAAATTTATATATTTTTTAATAACTTGCATAACCCTCAAACTATTTTTTTTTTAACAGAATCATTTAAAATATTAGAAAATTTTTGAAAATCCGCAAAAAATTTTGGTGAAATTTGTGTTGTGTTTAAAACAAATTTTAGCCGATTTGGAAATCGAAACAGAGAGTACAGTGTTCTAACCCACTGTGCATCTTCTTTTACGCTGCTTAAAATGCCGACACAGTTTTATTTTTAGCTTCCGGCCAAGGATTCTCCTTTCATTCTCTTTTAATTAAACAACTAAACAAAAAATGATAACACATAATTGCATACTATACATTATATATTGTAAAACTATTTGGTATTGTTATATGGCCCAGTCAAAGTTTTGTTGTTTTAACAGAGAATTGTTTACTAATTCCTTGGGATTGTGTAAACAAGTAGCCCACAACAATGGACACACATCTAAAGCCATGCACATAAGTATGTATGTATGTATGTAATCAAAAATAAATAGTGCAAGTACTATATATAAATGAGCACATGGCAGCGTTGAAATGCTTAAATAAACAAAATTGCAATTTTTCCAAAGAGCTGCAGTAATAACAAAAAACATAAAATGAAATGAAAAGCGGAAAATGCACGTGCGGAAAAATCGAAACCGCATTTGATTTTCAAACGTTAAGGCCAGTCAGGAGAGAGGAGTAAAGCAGGGTTGGATGCAAGCGGCACGAGTCAGCAAACATCCAGCAGCCAGTTCATATTTACCTTGTCCTTTGCCATACCTGCCCCTTCACCCATGTGCCATGTGTCCTGAACGCGAATGCGTTTGCCTTTGGTGCCTTCGTCCTTGCTGTCAATTCTCTTCAGGTTTTGTTTACACCCAGCCGCAGGGCACTCGCTCTTGCGTGTTGCTTTTGGTTAAGAACTGGTTTTTCTTTTGTGGGTGCTGCTGCTGTTTCTGAAGCAGCTTTGGATGCATGTGCGCTGACAAGTTTTGCCTTGGGTTATACTGTGCGTTGCATACTTTGTGGCGCATGACGCAATTTAAGCTTTATACTTGTAAATATTTGCAGCTATTGTTGAGTAATAACACGAACACTGCAAGTGCAGTTAGAAAGAATAGTTAGCTTAAAAAGTTTGCATACTCTTACTGTGCAACCATGTAGTCTATGGGAGCTATTTTATATAGTAGTTCTTCCTGGCAAATGTACTTTGCTCATAACTTTCTTGCTTCGTGATATTTAAGGTACCTGGTGCAACCTCCTTTCAACAGCGGCAAAGTCGAACCATTCGTCATCTTTCTGTTCCAAAATCTATACGCACAATCCGGGTCGTTGGAAGGAAATCTGCTTGGATATGGCAATGCCATTGTAGAGTTTGAAGAGTTTATCATTCATTCCATTCAATTCAATAAGAAAGTCGACGACAAAGCGTAAAGGAGTCAATATAAATACCGTCGTGATCATAAAAAGGGTCGTTGTTCCATCTTGTTCACCCATGCTTCAGCCAGCATAAAGTTAAATGGAAAAGAGTGCGTCTTACAGAACCCTTCCCTTAGTACCCAGAACAAAAATGGGTCACCCCAGTCCTGTCACATCTCCCCAGCACTCTGGCCAAGGTGCAATCCAAAGCGAATATCCGAACTCTTATAGTACCTCAAGAACAGTACAAAGATGGATAGTGATGGAAGTTTTGATGTCTAAGGGTCGAGAGAACGCTTGTTTTCCATCCTGGCTTCTATCGTAACAGCGGTGTTGTGGAGGGCATAGAAAGCATCTAACACTTGCTGTCAGTTCCCTTCTTAGAAAACCACCCCAGCATTTGGGAAAGTTTTGCTATAAAGATCTGCTCTGCCTGTTAAATCTGCTCACATCGGACATAGCTCGTTTTATTAAATTTTCAAAATGGTTTATCAAGAAGAGAAACTAAGACGTTACTAAAAGCAATCACCATTTATGATACTCAACTATACCCAGCTCCAGCTTCCATGACATTTCTATTTTTAATTTCTTCTCTGTGAAATTAGGCATATCGCAGTAAAACACCAGGGACTGGGTGATCTTGGCTAAGGTTGATTAGCCTAACCTAAGCTTGATCTCAATGCTAACATCCTGGTTCTTTGTGGTGCAAAGGCAGAAGAATCCTTGAAAGACAATATACTTTCAAATCGCCAGCTGCGAGTTTTAGCGATGCAGAAATATTATTCGTTTTGCTCTCTTTTTTTATTATCATCTCTCATTCGATAAGCGCTGATGTCCATGTCTTTTTAGGCTCATAACTGGTAGATATCTTTATTATCTTCTTAGGCAAGCAACCGAATTCTGTTTCTGATTAGATCCAATCTGATGCATATCGGCCTCTCTCAAACTTAGAAGTTCTTGGGTATCTTTCAGGATTTGGCGTAGTTCGATCAAGTTCTTTTGCACCAGGCTTGCAAGCAGTGAGTTGCAAAAAAGTTGTTTTGTTCGTGCAGAGCACATTCTCGGTATGACATAGTTAATCCATCAATATTTTTTTTTTTGGATACACTGAAAAAAATTAACGCGTTAGAACAATTGTTCTTAGCAACGTAATTAAGTTGCGTTCGTAGACGTTGATGGAAACAGTTGATAATTAAGTACCTTTGCATTGACAGATATTTAACCAACTACTGTTCCAGCAATCAATTTTCTCTTGGTTTGGGTTTGCATCATAGGATGCGTTCGATTATGAATATTTTTTTTTGGAACTCTTTAATTAACAACTTACGTTCTCTTTTTTAGAAAATCTTTGTTTGGCTATTGTTTACGCCAATATTTAACTGATTGGGATTGCAAAGGTAAGTAAATAATGGGAATTACGTTGTTCGTAAAGGGTCATCAATCTTGAGGTTTTTTTTTAAAATGCAAAAAATACAAAAATTTCTAATGAATATCAATAGAAAGAACCATTCTTGCCATTAACTTTAAAGATAATCCCCTTCAAATGTTGGCCGCAACTGCGCCCTAGTTCGTCCATGCGGAGGTTCCAATTTTCGATGACGCGTTCGGCATAATCGGCAGTATCTCACGAATAACATGGGTAATGCTTCAATCGTAGCTGGGTTTTCCACAAACACTTTAGACTTTACGTAGCCCCAAAGGAAAAAGTGTAACGGTGTGAAATCACAAGATCTTGGTGGCCAAATAACTAATTGAAAAAAACCTCAAGATTGATGACCCTTTCACGTTAATAGATAACGTGAATTTTCTCTTTCTTCTTACGACTTTCTCGAATTGCTTAGCGTATGCAAACGTTCTTTATTTCCTAGTGTTGGGACATAAAATTCTTGAAAGAAATTTGCAAAATTAAATAAATTTCTAAAAAACGAACTAAACGTCTTCTGTGGGTTGTTTGTTGGAACCGCTTCTATCGGGGGCTGCTCATCGTTCAAATTTGTACAAAGCTTCTCAATTGTTTCATCAGAGCTTTCGGGAATGCCAGACTCTTCGGAGACGAGAACGTCTTCTTTACCAATTTTCTTCAAAGGCTGTTCGTCTAATACACAGTTGTTTAAAATAACAAATTTATCTAGTTTTCCATCGTTAATCATGTATCTCCAACGCGTATGCCATTTTCTTCCATGCTGTCCATATATTTTTGTTCAGTAGTCTCGACATGCATCAATTTGGGCCTGAAAATATCCTGCTTCAGCTTTATGGACAATCTGACCACACTAATCATACTCCGTATCTCCGCTTTATCAAGCTTCCTGGCAAAGCTAGACTTGTCGGAATAGAAAGTGTCGCCTCCTCCCTGCTTTATAGCAAAATAGGCAAAACATCATCTTATCATCATCATCATATGCTCCTCAAGGAATTAAAGGAATAAAAGAAGATCTTCTAGAATCTTGTATTTCCATTTATTACATTTATTTCTCTTTTTCTGACATTTAGAGGTTGTGATCAATGGTAGTCTTAAATATAGAGTATGGGGTATATCAATTTCCTTTCCTTGATTTTATTTTTGAAGAGCTTCTGCAAACTTATCTCACATAAGGGAAATTAAACATAACATAAAAGAGATACTTTAATTTAATAACCACCTTCAGCTCAGCTAAAACTTAAGTAAAATATCATCTGCCTGAAACTTTGCACCTTATAATACTTTCTTATGAACCTAGTACTTATGCAATTTCTTGTTATATTTCAGATCTCGTGTAAAATTTGCAACATTAAACAGATTTTCAAGGATCTATTGCATACATAATCCAACGTTTACAAAACCTACAACAACTCCTTTGACATACCAACTGGCTGTATCTTTAAACTTGCTTAAGTCGTATTAACCCACTTTCTGGCGCTGCACTCTTTATCAAAAAGTAAGTAAACTCTCTTTGCAAGTGTAAACAAAGTTGCAATACAATCGTTGTTGATTGCAAATCGAATTTGTCGTTTTATGCCAAGTTTAAAGTAAATCGAATTTGCTTTGTTCAGTTCACTTTGGCCAATTTATGGGTCCGCATGGAACACGGCTCTTGTTGCTCCTGGTAACAACTACGTCTTGTGTTTCATTTGCAATTAGAGATTGCGGCTATGTCTAGGTGTAATTGCTGTTTCCCTTATAATATATGCAAATCCTGTTGGTATGGGATAGAGTTCGAATTGCATCTAAGCCGGCTTTGCGGTTGTTGGCTTGCACATAGCTCTTAATGGCCATTGAGTGCAGTTTTGGCATTGGCATTGGGCATTGCCATAGGAATCCATATCATCGTGCGGCTTTTGCTTTCGATTGCACATTTTCACACCTGTTCGAGAAATGTGGCAGTTTAATTGGAAATGTGAGTCCGTCTTAGTCTTTGTGCATTGGCATAATCAAGGATTTTAGTGTTGTTTGTTTATCTAAAATGCTTTGGAGATACACTTTTTGTATTTACGAGGGCTGTTAGGAACATTTCATTACACAATTCTAATTTCAAGAAATTTCTCTAAAAAAAAAAGGATTTTCAAAAAAATTTCAGAAACAAAATTATTATCACCCATTAGATAATTAAAATGTTGAAAAATTAATTTCAAAATTGCAATAAAATAAACTAAACAGTGTTGTCATAATAAAAACATATTAATTATTAAAATTAAAAAAAAACTTTAACCAGTTGTGAATCATAAATCAAATTTGTGTTAATATGGTTGAAGTCACGTTTTCTCGTCAAAATTGATTTATTCAAAACTTGCCGCACATAGGTATTTTTAAATGCATTCTTTATATAAGTTTTTTAAAAAAAGCTATAATAATTAAAATTAACTATAGTTATGAAAGGCAAATGGCGCAGCTTGCTTAAAAGCAGTCTTGAAACAAATGGTATTTGGTAGAAGCTTTATTGCACTTAAAGTGAGTTATAATAATAATGTTTAGCAAAGCTGCATTGCGACCATAAGGATCACTATCAGCCCTAGAGCCGCTCAGCTAGAACCATTGTCGAACCAAACTTAATTATTTGGTTATGTGCTTGGGGGTTTCCTTCTGAATTTCCCAAGACCTAAATGTCCCCGGATTCGGATTCTACGCAGCCAATATTACTTCGGGGTAATGACCCTTTTTTTAAAACCTTTCACAGACCAACATGGTTTACATGTGGAAACCCCGGTCATTTCCGAGTAATTGGCCTGTGTTATTGATCCTATAGTTAGCCTATAGCGTGCAGGATTTGAAAATTTGAGGTTATTTAGCCGAAACTCCAGTCTGGCCAACTTTGGCCTCGGTTATTCTTACGCAGCATTACTTTGGTGCCAATGACCCTTACCTTTCCAACAACTGACATGACCCCGGTATTTGTAGGCCTGTGTTATTGATCCTATAGTTAGTAGCTTGCGGTAGCTAAGCTATGCCGCTCCAGTCTGGAACTTTCCTCTTTTCTTACCAGCTTTTTGGTGCCAACGCTGGAGGACGCTTCAGGCCCTTATATTTTTGCAGCACGATTTCTCGCCAGCTCATCAGCTTCTTCGTTTCCGGGAATATTCCTGAGAGACTTATTCCATGGTCGGCGGCCTCGATAGCCTAGCGGCAGTGCACTAGACTATCAAAGCCATGGTCCTGCACTTTACACTTTTCCTATTCCCCTAATTTTTCCTATCTATTCTATATCCTTATCACTTACTCCCATTATCGGTATCACAATGGGCCTATTCTTGGCCTGAGTGATCAACCTATCTACCTATTCCATGATCCGAAATGGCTAAGTTTGACTGTTTATAGCGGCCCTACTGCCTAAAAGTATTGCAATACCTCTCTCTTTATGTTCTCTGGGCCACGATGGCTGCATCCTTAGGCCGAGACGCCCCTTTCTATCTGTATACGATATATTTCCTCTAGCCGAGGTCCAATTCTCATAATAGTATTTACTAAAGTTCAGCATTTAAAGTTTACTACGCGGTTGTTCCATAAAGTCACTGTCTTATCAAACTGCCCTCGTATCAACAAATTGTTGTACATATGAGTTGTAAAAACAATCCTAGACTGGATAACTTGTTCAACTACTAGTCAGTTGGTTTAAAAGCTTAGGCTTAAATAACAAAGCAATCAAGAGTAACCCATTTATATGCAGCAGGACACTCACGCCTCTAAGCATAAATGCACACAGCTTTAACCTCACTTTGCCTGAACAGGCTAAAAAAGATACAAAAAAAAGGCAAAAAACTAGAGCATGTTGCAACTGTAACGTTGCCACCAATTGATTTATGTGTGTGCTATATTCCTATTGTGTCTGCCTGTGTTTTGTATCTGTGAGATACAAGTGTCCGCGCTTTGCCGCTATGCAAATGATAAATGTGCCGACTCCAAACGACGCAACTCTATACAAAACTATCTGCAGCTGTGTCAGGCGGCGCTTCACAATTTTGAAATCCTTTTAACCCTTCTGTCACAATGTCCCGCCAAAGGGTTGCAGTCTACCCTTCTGGCGCCGCTGGGATCTTTTAACTACCACGCTAATCAATGGATGTGTATGTTGTTCGCTGGCTTAGTTTTATATGCGCTTGCAACATGAATGAAAAAAAAAGATACAATTTTATATAGATTTTTTCAGTTAATTTTTATTTGTTTTTCTAGCTGATAAATGTAAAAAGAAAAAAAAATTGTGGAAATTGTTGCGGCTCATTAAATATGCAAATTATGTAAAAAACCACTTCAATGTGTAAACATTTAGATTATGGTTGCTATTGGTACACACTTAACGTGCAAGGGTACCAAAAATATGGTTTTTGATAATACGCCATTAATGCAGCCAAAAAGGGCTTTTAAACTATGTGAAATAGTTAGGTTCGCTGCAACTAGAAGCTTGATTTAAATTCTCAGAATAAAAACCAAACAGATTTTCGAGGTTTTTGTGTGTGGGGGTTGCTGCTATGTTGTTTGCCAAACTGGGGCAAAACTTTCGAGTTCGTAGAAAAACTATCAGCGTTATTGTTCTTTATGTTTGAGAAAGTTTTTTTTAACTAACAAGTCACTGAACAACGCAACATTAATGTATTTTACGCTCTGTTGAAAGCATACTCGTCGAACTAATGTGTGTGCTTTGGGTTTAGGGGGAAAAAACTAAAATTCTCAGAATGAAGCGATGCTAAAATTGAAAGTTCGCACTTTGCTTAATTGGATAAATGATTAGATTTTTATTTTACATGGAATTTTAAAAGTTGTGTGAAATGAAGGTTTTGTTTTTTGGAAGACAACATTTTTTTAATTAAAATTAATTTTTATGAGTTTCAAAACAATAAACTAGATAGATAATACTAATAGATAAATGAATTAATGAATATAGTCACCATGATAAGATATGTACATCAAGAGACAAAGATTAAGATGGGCCGGCCATGTTACACGATTGCCCGAAGATAGGCCACAGAAGAAAATTTGTAGGGGCAGCTTACCAGGCAACAGAAGAAGGGTTTGAACACGTAAGATATGGATAGATGGAGTACAGAAGGAGCTGCGATGAATTTGGATCACTAATTGGAAAGACAGAGCGAGATATAGAGAAGAATGGAATGCTGTTATACGACAGGCTTAGGTCCTACACGCACATTCAATGGCATGGAAGAAGAAGATAATAAATACAGTCGAGCCTCCCTGTAACGAACTTCTTTACAACGATTTTTTCTCTAAACGATTTTTTGAAGCACACATTTTTTTACAAAATTTATTTTGTTTTTTTTAAGTTTCAGATTAAAATATAAAACGATTTAACTAAAAACCGCGAAACTCTGCAACGGGGGAACGGGGAAAAGATATTGACATGATTCAACAAACTTGATCTTCTGAGGAAATATGCGCATCAGCTGGTAAAGTTTCATATCTCTAGCTCTTATAGTCTCCGAGATCTAGGTGTTCATACAGACGGACAGACGGACGGACAGACGGACATGGCTCAATCGCTACCCGAGGTTATGATAAGCATTTTGGTATAAAGGACTTGGGGTCTGCCACGCCTCCTTCTTGCCGTTACATACATTGCACAAATGTAGTATACCCTTTGTACCTAAGGGTATAAAAAAAGTATCGAAACTTTCTTTTTCTCGAAAAAATCTAGCTAAGTTTTGGCGAAATAGATCGAAATAGCTGCGATACAAGAAAAAATTCAGGCAGCAAAAAAGACATACTATATACAAATAAAACTTTTTAAATCTAAAATCTTATCTAGACAACAAAAGCTCCGTATGTATAAATGCCTAATTAGACCGGTTCTGACGTACGGCTGCGAGGTTCGGACACTCAAAGCAAACGAAACATGCCAACTATTATCTCACGAGCGGAAAGTGCTGAGAAAGATTTTTGGTCCAATACGTTTAGATGACGGCACATATCGTATTCACTACAACCACGAATTAAAAAACGCCATCGACAAGCAGAACGTAATACGATACATAAAATCACAACGACATAGATGGCTAGGATATGTTCAACGTTTGACCTCAGGAACGATCAGCAAAACAAGCGCTTGTAAGATCTCGAAGAAGAGGTAGACCCAGAGAGAGGTGACTAGATGACATTGAAGAAGACTTAAGAGGGCTGCGCGTGAGAGATTGGAAAAACTTGGCATCGGATAGAATCAGGTGGCAAAAATTGGTTGAGTAAGCACTGGTCCCCCCAGGACTGTTATGCTAGGAAAGAAGAAGAAGAAGATCGAAATAGTGATGCTGAAGAGATGGTCTGTGTCCCTAAACGTTTGACATTTTTTGAGATAAGTAAAAGTAAAAAGGGTCATCATCATCGTTTGGCGCTAATGCTTTTTGTGAGCTTTGGTCTGTTAAACAATACGCCTCCATGTTGCTCGATCTATTGTATTCTCTTTCCAGTTTTTCAACTTGAGTCGTTGAAGATCTCCTTTCGCTTCATCAATCCATCTCAATCTTGGTCTTGCTCTTGCTTTGTTGGAGTATGCTTTTGCCTCCAGTACCTTCCTTTGTGCTCTTGAACTGTCCATTCTCATAACGTGGGTAATCTAAATAAATAGAGGAAAGTGAGTTGAATTCGGAAGAATTTTTTCGAAATTGAAAGTTGCGTCGTTTAGGGCATTGAATAAGCTACATTGTGTCTAAATTTCAGATCGGTTTGAACATTTTTTGTCAGTTAGATTGATCTCTGAGGGAAAAATGACAAATTCGCGATTTTCGATTTTTTTTGGGGTGAATCCGGAAGTGTCCGAAAATGATAAAAACCGCCAAAAAAATTTCAGCGCAAACATTATCTTTCTTACTTAATTTTTGGCAAAAAAAGGTTGAATAATACATTAAAATGAATGAATGTGGAATAAAAATTATTGTTGCCTAGTGAAATGGCCTGAAAAAATGGTTTTTCAAAAAAAGACGGAAGTCGTCTAAAAGAGCATTCCTTTTGTCGTTTTTCACTGCCTTTAGCATTTCCAAAAAATCATCAGAACTCGGCATTTTGACACAAAAACAGTTGAAATCCCTCCTGAAATTATATTCAAAATAATTAGTTGGCTCTTTTTGACACTTTCGGATTCACCCCAAAACGATTTTTTCGAAACGGAGTAGCGTCATTCTGCTCGCTTGCAAAAATCTAAACGAACCGTTTAGCATTTTTTATGTATAGACTCTAAACAATATTATGAATATACTTTTTGATTTTACTCGAGAAAATTTTGAAATTTTAGCAACACAAAAACTTATAATAACACTTTTAAGGTTGCATTTTTTTTAGATTCTGTTTTTTTTTTTTGCACTTCGTATAAAATTCAGTAACTTTCTTCAATTTTTATGACTTGGGATGCATTTTTTTTTTGTGGTAAAAAGTTTAAAAAAATCCTGGCTGACTTTGAAATTTAAAATTTTGGCTTATTCGATTTTTTCAGTGAATTGGTTTTTTTTTTTTTTTTTTTGAAGAGGGGGATCAAAAAATTGGGTCACGTAGTATGGGTACGGTTCCTTATGTATGTATGTACATACATACTTGTAAATAAGTTTTGTATTAACCACCTGTTTATCTTTAAGAAAAAACACTCAGTCAAAAAAACTTGTCCGATAGAAGTAAAAAGGTAAAAAATTTATTTTTTCATGATCGGCCAAGTTTTTTTGACCGGCGCTGTATCAAAGCTAATCTCTGGAAACAATGTGAGCTGTTTAATACTAAAACTTACCGTTAAAAAAAAAAATGTAATTGAATGAATATTCGAAACGATACTAGAGACCCTTTTCCTCGAATAAAATATATATTTCTGCATACTTTAAAAGGAACCTTCTAGTACTTGAGTTGTTTAGGAAAACATACTTTATTGAGGTAAAAGTTTCAAAAATTTTGGTGTAGTTTGAGAGTAAACTAAAAAAGCTTTTAAAATATTTATAATATCTTTGGTAAGTTTGAAATGTTGAGAAGTTCAGGAGAAAACATTATAACTCTATTGTCGGAGTTAGTGCTGGAGAAAACATCGATTTTATAATGATGCATCGATGTATCGAAGTTTAAAATATCTATATATCGATGTGGGCCAACAGAGATGTTTCTCCAGCACTTCTGCACTCATCAAATGGGTGTTTAGTAGTGCTGGAGAAACATCGCTGTTGGCCAACATCATTTCAAATATCTGAAACTTTAATACATCGATGTTCGATATAACATCGATGTTTTCTCCAGCACTAGTGGGAGTGTGGGGATCGCATCGAATTAAAGACTTTTATTAGGAACACATGAGAGGTCACTAATCAAATTTGGTGACTCTACGTTGGTTATAACAATACTTATTATACCTACCCTACCCTATTTAATTATTGAACGGGGTACAATATCGAAATAAGTTAATAAAATGTACCTGACGTGTTATTATGCGCAACTGTTAGGAAATTTTTGGCACACTAGTGCTGTGTGTTCATACGGACAGATAGGGCTCAGTCGCTACCTATGGTGACGATAAGCAAGGTAGCACAGAAAACGTTTGGTCTGCCATGCCTTCTGCTGCTTGCACAAAGCTAGCATACTCTTTGGTTACAGGGCTTAAAAAGTGCTAACGCTCTAGGTAAGCTTAGATGAGTACAATAATCAAATTGTGCTCAGTTGATTGTTGAGTACATATCAAAACTATTCGATCATGCAGATTCGAACCGGTTCTAATAAAACCCAGCTTGCAGTCCTGCTGCTATCAATTATATTCAAATTTCCTTAAAAATTGTACTAGCACGCACTCTTGACCTAATGCATATGCCACTTGCATTGCCCTCGAGCCTTGGTCTGTCCCAATAAGCTGAAACATGTAAATCCTATTAAATCTATACGCAAGGCTGACCAATGTTACAATCCGCTTTTGTTTTAATTCCATTTTCCTACTTAAAAAAGTGAGCTGACCAGCAGAAAACTCGATGTGTTCGACATGAGACCGACCTGACCACTGTCGATCAGACGTCACTCAAAAAACTGCTCAGTTTTGTGTATGGTCAGTTACCCTTCTGCTGAGCTGACCATATGCAAGCAATCCATCCATCCATCCCGTTTTGATGTAATATTTTTAAAATGATACCATAGCTGCGCACACGCCTGCCAGACCCTGCTCACTTGGTCGGTTGGGGTCTTATGGGTATGGTTCGTCTTATCGGTTTCCATCTAGCGTGTAATGTTAATTGAAAAATTTTCTTGTCTAATTTTGACAGCGGCTTGCAATATTGAACAGTTTTTTGACTGACATTATCGCGTGGGCAGTTGGTGCGATATGAAACAATGGACTTTGAGACGAAGTAGAAACTGACAGTTGTGGGCCCAAAAGGTGAACTAGCTGATGACTGACAGCCGAATCAACTGACATGGTATGCTGCCAGGAACTGTTAATTTACACACAAAAGCGGTTAATAGTAGACGCCCCTGGGCCCAATTTTTTTTACAGCAACTCACCAAACAACCCCTAACCTCGAGCAATAACTCACAAAATTTGCCTACTCGGAAACCCTTTTACTTTGTTCCCAATTTCTTCACTCTTTGCTTTAATTATTTTTCAAAGTATTGCAATTTTTCAATATGCGCGCAATTTTCACATTTTGCATGCTTTAGAAATCATAATTAAATTATTAGGCACATTCCAACCCGCTCATCCTAGAGGCAACTTTTCCGATGAGTGTTCTATATTTTTTCACCATTGTTTACCTTTTATGAAATTTGGCCGCGTGACGCGTTGCGTTCAAATGTTTTGTCATAAATTTGCATGGCACAATGTTGGTCTATAAATTTTCCGGAGCAACAAAGGCGCCTTTCTTTATGCAAAAATTTTTGGATTTGTTTTTCTCTCACACATATTATTTTTTTTTTTGCGAATATGCGTTGACAGTATATTGCCGCTGGGTCTTGAAATTCGCTTGGGGTCGCCAGGCCTAATAAATAGAGAAAAATTTTTTGAGCTGTCATAATTTTCATAATCATTAGTTTTGGCAATGCGTGCTCTGGGGCGTGGCAGTGTGCCAAATCGTGCCAGGGGGTAAAAGAGCAGTGCAGCTGTCCTTGAGCTGGCATTTTGCAGCTATTAATTAGACGTAGCTCTTACAGGCAGTACTACGTTGCGAAAACCTGAGGCATTGCTAAATATTTCTAGACGGTGTGGCTTAGAATACTTGCCAAATACGTCAGTTAAAAGTATCATTTGGATTAAGCAATGGTTGCTTTCAGGTTTAATTTCGTTTGAAAGTCAGTTGAAACACTCGATAACTGATCTTATTGGGTCTGTACTGCACTACAATGATTGCGATATTCATCTCTTCCTATTATATAGGGTTTTCCAATAAGAGATGTTATTTTAGTATTCAAAGAAAAATGCTATTTTTTGAGATAAATGATCGGATGTTTATTTCATAATTAAGAGGAATAATAATAAAAAAACAACATCAGCCAAATGGCCACCGCGACTACGCTTAGAGGATCATATCCTTTTCATGAAATTTTCCATAACCAAATCGGAAAGTGGCTGCCCTATGTCCTCGATAGGTCCCCGCCGGACCATAAACCACACCAAACAGTCACACGTTGAGGATTGAGAGGCTTCTCAACAATAACTCTTGGGTTTTCCGAGCCCCAGATGCGACAATTTTGCTTGTTGACGTAGCCACCGAGGTGGGAATGGGCCCCATCAAAAATGCTTTAGTTTTGCGAACTGTGACTGCAAGATTTTCACCATTTTTGTAGTGAATTTTAATAATTTCAATGCGTTGTTGAAGGGTGTTCCATTTTTAGTAATGGCGTAGTTTCTACTTGTCAAATGTCAAAGAATAAAAGCTTCAAAAGTGACAGCTACCGAAATACCGGGTGATTCAAAATAACACCTCTTTTTGAAAAACCCTATATTAAAACAAGACTGACCTAAATAAACGAAATTATGTGTTATGTCTTATTGGTATACCGATAATGAATTGGCTAGAGCGTCACATCTTGTTAAGAGGATTGTGCCTGTTGCCAACCAAGTCTACAGTACTTCTTGGTGGTATTGCCCACCAAACTCAGGTCGCCTTTCAGTGTATCATGTCCAGAAAGCGCTTTAGTCTGTGGTGGAGGTGCAGTTTTAATATATCTTCCTCTCTTTTTATATGTTCAATGGACCTGGCTTATATATTTAACCATTAGGAACAAAAAAGATGCTTGACCTTCCGAGGCCTAACGCGTAGATTCCAACTATATCTCTCTTCTCTTAGAATTGTTTGAATGACAACACACATAAAATGGTCATGATAATGGTTTGATGTGTCTTTCAGTTCTATTTTCGACATAAAATAAATTATCAGGAATAGTCTTATCGGAGGAGTGAAAAAATACTTGTGTCGTATTCTATGTTTTGATAACACTAGTCGACAAATTTAACACTTTTTTTTCTCCAGAGATGAGACTTTATTTTATGTTAGGGTAATGTTTCAGCGTTCAAAAACCTTTTTTTTTTATCCCATAGCTTGTTTTTTTTTATGACTATTTTAGTGAAAAATGCCATTTTTCAAAAGAGGTCATAAAAACTGTACTAATTCGAACTTTTTCATTATTATTTTTTTTTTTCAAAAGTAGAGAGCACTACCTTTCCAAAATGCCACAAATCATAAAAATTGGAAACCTTCAGAAAATACTACAGCCGAAAGAGTTTATGTTATTGGTCATGATATGTAGATGCGATTTCTGTATAGTGTCGATTTTTTATGATACAAAATGACTGATTTATTCAATTTTTAGTAAAAATGAAAAAAATACAACTTTTTTCGATAGAATATTTTTTTGTCACTTTCAACTGCATTTAAGCTCTTGAATGTGGTTGATTTTTATACCCTGTACCGTATGGTACAAAGGGTATATTGTGTTTGTGCAAGCCGAAAATGTATGTAACGTACAGAAGGAGACGTCGGAGACCCCCCAAAGTTACCTAAAGTATGATCAGTGTGACTCGAGAAGTCGATATACCCATGTCCGTCTGTCCGTCTGTCCGTATGAACGCCTAGATCTCAGAGATGGTAAGAGCTAGAGCAACCAAACTTTCAGATAAGATCCCTTATTAATCCATAGGAGACAAGTTTATTTTATTTTTTTGATATCGGGGTTACATTATATAGCTCCCATAGGGGTGTTTCAGAGGACCTCGAAAAAAAGCAAAAGTTTTAGATGGATAATTCGTTTGTTTATGAAGATATCATAACCAAATTTGGCAACCGGAAGTTTTTTAGAGACCCCCAGCACTGCACCAAATTTTATCAAAATCGGTTGACTATATCATATAGCTCCCATAGGATCGATCGGTCGAAAAAATGTTTTTTTGTACAAAATTCGTTGTGTTTCGTTTGTTTGTGAAGATATCGTAACCAAATTTGGAGTTTAGAAGTTTTTTAGAGTTCCCAAGCACTGCAGCAAATTTGATCAAAATCGGATGACTATATCATATAGCTCCCATAGGACCAATCGGTCAAAAAAACGTGTTTTGTGCAAAATTCGTTGTGATTCGTTTGTTTGTGAAGATACCGTAACCAAATTTGGCATTAAGAAGTTTTTTAGAGCTCCCAAGCACTGTTCCAAATTTGATCAAAATCGGTTGACTATATCATATAGCTCCCATAGGACCAATCGGTAAAAAAATCGTTTTTTGTACAAAATTCGTTGCGTTTCGTTTGTTTGTAAAGATATTGTTGGCAAATTTGGCATTAAGAAGTTTTTTAGAGTACCCAAGCACTGTAGCAAATTTGATCAAAATCGGTTGACTATATTATATAGCTCCCATAGGAACAGTCGGTCAAAAAAACGCTTTTTTTTACAAAATTCATTGCGTTTCGTTTGGTTTTGAAGATATCGGAACCAAATTTGGCAGTCGGAAGTTTTTTATAGTTCCCAATCAGTGTACTAAATTTGATCAAAATCGGTTGACTATATCATATAGTCCCCATAGGACCGATCGGTCAAAAAAATTGTTTGGTGCAAAATTCGACTGATTTCTTTTTTTTTAATTTGCCGAATAAAATATCTTTTGGAGGTTTTAAGCAATGTGTCGGACTTAATTGCAATGTGGTGGTACAGGGTATCCCAAAGTCGTCTGCGCCCGACTTTAACGTACGCCATTTTTCTATATTGGGAACTTCTACATAAATTAGTAGTCATTACCTTTCAAATAAGTCTTTCATGAAATTCTGACTATCCATTGAACACCAGCAGTTGAAGGAATCATCATGAGCAGAGGTGGGCACGAAAAATAACGGAAAGAGCACTTTTTGCTTGTGCGCCTATCTTTCGCCACAGAAAAGACATAACGGAAAGAGCACTCAGTACAAAAAACGCCTTGGACATTTTTGCACCGAGTGCTCTTTCCGTTAGGTCTTGTAAGTGGCGCCTGCCAGACGCACACGCAAAAAACCGAGAATGTTACAAAAACAAAATACACACAGTGTGCGCTTTTATGGCCCTACTCGAGCATCCTTTTTTCGACCTTTTTAGACCGTAACAGTAGTTTTTATTGGTGCTCGCGACGAAAAATTCGCACAAGTACACTGAGCACAGAAATATAGTTAATTTGGCAACTGTAAGACCCAGTAATTTTTTTGGTAAATTAAAATTGTCATATAAACTCATATGACTTTTCTGTTTCTTTGAATGTGTTGCAAAATTTCGTTCAGTGTTTCACGCACAAGCAGATCGTCGGCGACGCGCCGAGTTTACAAAAACAAAATACACACAATGTGTGCCTTCGCTCGACGCGCAGCAACTTACAAAAACAAAATACACACAATGTGTGCCTTCGCTCGACTCGCAGAATATTACAAAAACAAAATACACACAGTGTGCGAGTTTTATGGCCCTACTCGAGCATCCCTTTTTAGACCGTAACGGTAGTTTTTATTGGTGCTCGCGACGAAAAATTCGCACAAGTACACTGAGCACAGAAATATAGTTAATTTGGCAACTGTAAGACCCAGTAATTTTTTTGGTAAATTAAAATTGTCATATAAACTCATATGACTTTTCTGTTTCTTTGAATGTGTTGCAAAATTTTGTCAGTGTACACGCACAAGCAGATTGCCGGCGACGCGCCGAGTTTACAAAAACAAAATACACACAATGTGTGCCTTCGCTCGACTCGCAGAATATTACAAAAACAAAATACACACAGTGTGCGATTTTTATGGCCCTACTCGAGCATCCTTTTTTCGACCTTTTTTCTTGATGTTGTTGTAGTGCTCTTTCCGTTATTTTTCGTGCCCACCTCTGATCATGAGAACACGAAATCTCATGATTTCACCAAAAATATACGAATGGCTTAAGAATTTTGAGATTGCAGAAATAGTGAAACATTTATTTCGTACTCTTCTTTTGAGTTATTAATTTCTGATTGCAATCGGATTTAGCTTTTTTTAAAATTTAAAAACGTAAATTATTTTTTTTTCTTAGACCAAAAATTTTAGTTTTATTTCGAAAATTGTTTGATCATTTTTCAGGAATTATGGTATTGTATTAAAAATTTATTGGCCTTACTTTAAGAATTAAAATCAATGAATCAAAAGTCCTAAAACAAGAATGCAAATTTTAAAACCGTGACCGAAATTCTATTTTCCGATTAAAAAAAGTTGCATAAATTTTGAAAAACTATTTTTTTTTTATGGAGTATACTAATTTTGAAAAATTACACAGATCAATAAGGTTAAGTTGTTGAAAAGCTAAGGGTCGTTAACGAAGTAATTTGCTGCGTAGAGTCGGAATACGGTGCCAGAATTGGCCCATCACGTCAGGATTTTGAGATATTTGAGGTTATGTTTTTTCCTACTTTTGAGGCTATGTTCAGGGTGCAAAAAATTTTTGTGGTCTGTCTCTCCAGTTGCATCATTTAGTACCACTCTTACCCTTTAATTTAAGATTTCAAGCGATCAATTTCGATTTTTTTTGTCGTAAAGTCCATCCTGACGTGATTGGCCGATTTTCCAACAACTGACATGACCCCGATATTTGAAGGTTTATTTTTTTTTTTTTTTTACAGAGTATGTATAAAAATTTTTAAAAATTACATTCATAATTTTCTGTTGAATTTATATTTATTTTATTACAATCAAATCCTTTTTTTTTTAATTTAACAATTTTTTTTTGTGTTTTCTTAAATTAAGAATTTTAATCTCATTTTAAGATTATTTATTGTTAGTTTAAAAATAATTAAACAAAGTCTTTTAAGCATTAAAATCAAGAATGCAAACCACTAGCTCTTTTTTCTTAAGTAATCTAGTAGTTTCAGATTTTCTTTTGATTGGAAACTTGAATCTTATAAGGTAGCCTAGTTACCAGTATAGTAGGTATAGCAATGGTTTCGAGGCTATTCTCCTGCACGTGTGCATTTAAAATTCTATTTATTTAAATTTCAGACATTTTCTAATCGATATTCGTTTCAAAAGTTCCATAATTTCCTGTATTACCAGATCGTGTAGCACTGCTATCTTACATTTCAACACCCATTACGCGATAGGCCCTGTCAATTGTTCCAAAGAAAAAAGTGAATGGTTCCATCTAAACCAAACTGACTTTAAAGCCATCATTAGGCGCCGCCGCTTAGCCAAAACAAAATTTCTTATCTTAAATTTACGGATTCCATATTATGCAAATTTATACAAAGGGGGGACCCGTCAAATTATTTTTTTAAGTAGTTTAGATTAAACGATGACGCGGCAACAAACAAAAAAAAAAAAAAAAAAAAAAGAGACAAACTGCTTTAAAATACTTCATTAACTGCCGCTAAACAAATTATTGAAAATAAAAGGAAAGGAAAAATAAAAGCACTGCCGACCAAAAAAAAAAATGAAAAAAAAAACACATTTGTTGTTATATAAAGCAGGAAAGACAGATGTGCGGGAATAACACATGAGTTCACAAGATGAAACACAATCCAAAGAAACCAAAAACAGACCAAATATATGCAAGTAGATGAAATTTCATTTTGAGAAATATACAAATTTCTCTGCACATCAAAGTGGAGCTCCCTGATGAGAGCGTAGGCTGTCTCCTCTTGTCGGCGGCGAACTCAATAAATTATCATTTGCCTAATATGTGGCGACAAGTTTATGAAGCATTTAAAGTGACTGGACAAATGAATGGAATGGAATGAATAAATAAAAAGAAATGGATGAATGCATAATGAAAGCAAATTGTGGCAGCTATTACCGTATTTCAATAAGTGCGAAATATTAACACTAAAATAAATTTATTTTTATAAGTAGCGCCTGTAAAATGCGATGCATATTCGGAGGTTTTCAAAAAAAAAAAAAAAAATAATAATCAAATAAAAATGCACACTAAGTGCAATCAAAAGCACATAAATAACATTTGGTTGTTGTAGAGCAGCTATAAGTGTTATGTGGCTATAATTTTCATGTCAACAGTAAGCCAAAAACTGGGAAGGTATATTTGGGTCTTTAAGATTTGCCAAGGTGTTTGTAACGCTAGGGAAAATTAATGATGAAGGTTAAATATGGTAGAAAGATGGAGAGGATTTCTTTTGATTTTTAAGAAAAAGAAAGAGTAATAAAAAAAAAAATTGTTTTACGGATCAAGAGCTCAAAGAATGTTGCCCTTATATTTTGGAAGTATCTGAATCCGAATTGGGGTTCTAAAAAATACACAACACATCAGGGAACTGACACATTACCTCAAGACAATTTTTTTTTGACACGCTTTTTCGGCAATATTTTTTTTCACATATTTTGGGTTTTAGCCATAAATTTAACGGATAATAGTCAAAGATTTCAATTCCTTGATCTTTCAAGAAGATTTTAATTCTAATACTAGTTTGCATATAGCATCTAGTCTCACTGGAGACTAGCTGCTCGTGTTATTGTTTCATTACTAATTGTTTTTAGGACAGATACGTAAATAAAATTGAAAAGAAAAAAAAGAAATAAAAATTAAAATTTTTAGGTCGCCGAATTTGAATCTGTCATAAAAATTTTTGCACGTCAAGTTTCCGAGATAAGCTTCAAAATACTTCATTTTATGTGTTTTTTTTTGAGATTATGTTTCAGCGACCCCAAAAACTGATGGTAGTCATGGTCATGGACATGGTCTAAAAAAGTTTTTTGGATTTAACATAACCTTAAAGCCACCCGTAAAAAAATCTTTTTGGAATCTGATTGTTTGACATAGTTTTCTTTCCATTATTTTGGGGTCTCTGCATTTGTATCCGAGTTCCAAAAATCTTCAGCACGTAAGGGTTCTGCGATAATCACCAAATAGCTCGTTTTATCAGATTTTTTGAATTTATGTCAGAATTCTCGGATTTGGACTTAGCGATCCCTAATACATAGAAATGCTATTCTGACCACGGTTTTTTTTATATGTTGCTGTGCTATCTACCACAAAGTACATTTTACGAATATTGATAATTCAAGGTACATTAAAATTTAAAAAAGAACTAACTCTGATATTAACAAACACATCCGCATTGGATTTTCTTACAGATCGTCATTCTTTTCGTGAAGTTGCTTATTCAATGAACGACCCAGCATTATTGCCGAAATAGAATATTTCAATATCTTTGTTTATTTGAGAGTACCACAAAATTGTTTCTCATTGTTGGTGGAGTGATAAAAATATTTTTCTCTTAGGTTTCGGGAACCTATTGATTCTTGCGCCAATCTAAAACTGATCCATGTGTGTGATGCTACTTATTTTTTTGACGCTACTTTCGTATACAATTTTCGGTTTAAATCTACATTGTTCCGGTAGAAAAAGCTTCACTGTTTTGAAGATAACATTTATTCTCAGAGCACTTAAAATAATATTTAATAGAATTTTTCATCATAATCAGGATCAAATATAATTACGAAATAAGTTGCCATTGCTTTGAGTAGGCAATGAATACGTTGTACCCAAAATTAAATGAATGCACAAATGAATGAATCATAATTTTTTCTCCCAAACCCTTGTTTACCTCTTTTCGGACTCGCTTATGCTCCTCCTGAGGTGTGGGTATGCGATCTCAGCATTCGTCTGCAGGCATTCCGATCCTGGATCATGTCATCGCTGAGACCCATTCGTTGCATTTGAAAAAAGGTGAGGTTTTTGGCACTTGTATATGGATATTTGTTAGCTATGGACTTTCCTTTTACACCGGCTCCAGACCCGATAACCAATCGAATACACTGATCTTTGTAAGATCTTTAAGATGTTAAAAATGTGCCTCAGGCTCAATGTGATGGTACGTATGCCTGCATCTGACAAGTTCTCTTTTAGGGGCCTCTTACGCCAGGTAGAGAATACCGTGGTGCTAAATTCTTGTCTATAAAAAGCAAACTACAAATTTTCAATTTTGAAAAATGCTCGAAAAGGTCAAACAGAAATCCTAATATACCTATTAAACGAAATGAACAATTGTATGCTTTGAGTAGGCAATGAATATGTTGCACATTCGATACGCATATGAATGAATGAATGAATGTTAGTGCACAAATATGCGAAAGACTTTCGAGAAATGAATGAATCTGAATATGAATGCAAGAAGACGGCAGTGAGAGAACGGACAAGAACTGCTTACAGTCAGGGGGGGCTTTGAATATGTTTCTTTGAATGCAAACCCAAACTTGTTACTGTGTTGTTACAAATCACACATGTTCTTAGTCAACTTAATATGTTTTCGCTGCATACAAATTATTTATATTGAGGCACTCATACCAGACACACATTCAAACGTATTTATTCAAGAATTTATTCGCAGCATTCATCCTTTATATTTTGAGTGTCGAACGATGTTCACGCGGACATTCATTTGAAATTGAATGTGTTTCGATTCTCTTAAAGTCAAATATATGTATAATACATATATATATTATAATGTATTATACATTTTTTTGTTTGTTGTATATGTGTTTATCGAATTTCTTATTATTTAATATTGACATGTGAACACCACGATTACGAGTTACGAAGCGCATCTTGTCAGTAGTGCTGGAGAAAACATCGATGATCGAAGTTTAAAATCTCTATATATCGATGTTGGCCAACAGAGATGTTTCTCTAGCACTACTAAACACCCATTTGATGAGTGCAGAAGTGCTGGAGAAACATCTCTGTTGGCCAACATCGACATATACGATGTTTTCTCCAGCACTACTTGACAGTCAAATTTTTGGGCATACTTTGGAGCATTTGGGACCGTATTTCAGTAATTACACGTTCAATGTTGGTTTCCAAGTCGTTAGTTGTTGCTGGCTTGTCTGCATAAACAATGACTTAAGGTGTCCCCAAAGAAAATAATCAAACCACACGACCGCGGCGGCCAGTTGGTGGGCTCATTTCTTGATATAACCTTCTCACTGAATTGGGTTTTCAAAAAACAATGGTTGCGGCTGCCATATGGCATGTAGCGCCAGCCTGTTGAAGCCAGAACTCTTCGACATCGATGTCACGTAAATTTGGAAACAAATATTCGTTGATCATCGCTCTGTATCGATCACCATTGACGGTAACACTTTGCGAATGGATTAGTTTGGGTTTTCCTCTACACTGGCCTCTACAAAAGCGATATTTTCTTCGGACCGTGCTATTATCATTTTGGTTGGTGGTCGGACATCGTGGAATGTCAAATGAGTTCGAAAATGATCTAGAATGTACGAGGAGCTCCCTAAGTTTTAACAACAGAACACTGATTTTGATTAAAAATCTCAAAGATTTGAAGGGCGTTGTTGTGGTGCAAATCTTTCATGATGAATTGTTTGGCCTTACTGAGAAAAATGACAAAATTGACGTTTGTCAAAAGTGAAACTGGTTTCAGAGACATCCTTTTCGGAAATCCGGACCCTATTAAAAAAACACCCTTTATATCTAGAACATCTTTTTAAAGATTAAATTCGCTTGAAATAAATGTTGCACTGATAGATTGCTGTTGAAAATTCGATTAAAGGAGATTTCTCGATATTGATTGCTCTAAACAGGGGCAGGAACCGAAATTCATTATTTATTTTTGTTTTTTAATACAAATTCGGAACATGTATCTTGAAATGTGTTAAGTAGAGGTCTGCATGACGGCATTTATTACTAACTTCACTCTACTATACAGTATATTAAAAATAAAATGAGAGAAGTCTGTTCATCAGTAGTGAGACAAACGTAAAGTTAGCTGGTGTGGTAAATTTGGCAACGAAAATAATTACGTGATTTCAATCAAGCTTACGTCATTCACTACGATAGTATTTCGTTTTTTATATCTTATACTTTTCTCTCGCGCTGCAATAAGTTTATTTCAATTACTCTCTTGGCATTTATTTCAAGCCTGTTCATTCAGTTGTACACTAAAACATTGTTCCCGAAATGGTGAATGGGTTCACTTGTTGCCAATACAGCCAAAAATACAGCATTCACTCACATTCACTCAAAAGATCACAGCATAATATGCATGTGTTTTTATGTTTTGAATAGCAATTGTATGATATAATATTAAATTCTTCAAGTGTCTGCTCTGGCATTCAATAATAAATATTTTATTCATTGGTACTAGTTACTGGTTTCTGGTGTTCAAACTTATTGGTTAAAAGTCACACAGTGAATAAAATAAGGCCCAAGGCCCAGGTTTCCAAGTACTCGTCAACCTAGGCCAATTTTCAAATTTCCTACAATAATAGCAGATTAAAAATCGTGTTCCGATCAAAAAAATTCAAAACAAAAATATTATAATATAAATTTTGGTTAAAATATAATAACTATAATTGTATTTTTTTCACCTTAATGCGTCACTGTGCTAAAGCGAAAGAAGTGTATCTAAATATGTATATTATTATCTTCTTGGTGTATCTAGTAATTCAAAATGAGTGCAATATACATATATTAGAACTAAGTGCTGGCCTCTAGTCTTTATATTTTTTGGTCAAATGACAGACTATGTATTAAATTGGGATTTAGACCTGACGAGAGTGGCTGAAACGGTTAAACCCACATGCTTAGGTGAAAATGCCTTCTAAGGCCAATTTTACAATTTCCTACAGCATATTAAAAAAAAATTCGTCCCAATCGAAAAAAGTTAAAGTATTACACATTTGAAATAAAATTACTTATTCGTAGAGATTTTTTGTTTTAAATAATTTTTACTTATTATTTATTTTTATTTTATGTTATTTTTAGTTTTATTATGTTATTTTTATTTAATAATCAAAGTTTTGATCAAAAAGTATAAAATATAGTACATGTTTGATATACTACCTTGTTCAAAAACTTACCGGAATCATCACCGTGTGGCGCACTCAGACACCCGATTTGATGTCTCTTTTTTTTTCTTCTTAAATTTTAAAATGTTTCGAGGATTAGATGGAGCTGGAACGCTGGCATAAGAATAGAATGTCAATGACAGATGTGGCAATTTAAGAAAAAAAGAAACACTTTGATGATTCCGGTAAATGTTTAAACAAGGTAGTACAATGTTTTTTAAAATTATTTTCATTTAAAAATTTAAATTCATAGATTAAATAAAATCCTTCAATGTATCACATCTCCATACTGATTCAGCAGATGGGATTTTCTTATATGCTATTATAAAATATATTTCTTAACTGCTGTTAATGGATCCGCTTAAACGCTTGTTGCTTGGCCAGAAATTCCTTTCGTGCCCCCCCAACTATATCCAACTTCATCCGCTACTGCGTTAAATCAATAGAAGTTTAATTATAAAATATCTTTACGACTTGAATAACGCACATTTTATTTACGCGAGATATAAGTTTATTACAACATTATCATGGGGCATCTGTGATTCGACCTAAAAGACCAAAACAAAATTCCAGCTGGTTTCGATTTCATTTCAATTTTGAGACGCGTGCGACCAAATTGACGACAAAAACAACAACATACCATGACGACGACCACGACGACGACGACGACATCGGCCCACGCACAACAGGAAGCCTTTTAGCCAAAGAAAAATAAAAGAAAAGATAGGAGAAGTAACTGTTGGAAATCGGCACGCATGCTCTTTAGGCCACATTGTAAATTTGCTTAGATACTCTAGTGCCAAGCCAGCGACTACAACTTGTATCTTGTAGATACTTCTGTGTGTGTCTTGGGTGTTACACTCGCCGGTTACGATATGTTTGCGTTGTCTCCTAGTGCCCATGTTGTTGTTGTTGGTGGCAGCAATTAATCGGCATTAAAATTTATAACTTTCAGATAATTAATGGCTTGCTAATATGCCATAAAATTAGTTTGCTGCACAAAATTTTTGGCTGCTTGGTGGGCTATGCCTGCCGACACTTACTATAATACATTGTTGCAGTGTTCAATCAAGGATTGCTTATACATACATTTACTTCTATATATGTATGTACACGACTTCCCTATGTCATAAATCAAAATGCTTATCACGCACTTGTACTTAAAGCGGTTTGCTTTACAACACTACAAAGACATACTCGTACATACATATAAATAAAGTTTTTCCGTTGCGGAAAACTCGCATGGCTTTGGGCATTGGCCAAGTCAGCTCTGGCCCTAATTGCCAGCCAATTCGCTTTGATTGTTGCACATTGCGTAATTGTACAAGATGCCTCCGGGATATGCTGCTGCTGCCAAGACGAACGGAAAGGTCAACAGGAAGCGTCATAATTTGCTATATTGTTGACTTGATTTCTACACAGACATCCTACAGTGCGGCAGGCTGGTACATCATAGGCATCTACAGTACCCACTAGCAGCCTAATCTCTTTAAGATTTTACTATTGGTTGGAATGAATGGAGCGTAGCGTTTTGCTAAAGATTGAACACGATTGGTGGTTTGCCTGGCTTAAAGGTCTCAGCTACCAATTTGGTTGTTTCTCACTGGATTACCATTAATTAAAAAAAACAGCGATAATAAGTTCGATTTAGTTTTTATTTATGTGCAATCTCTTGAGGGCACATTGAACAGGTTTTATAACATCTAATTACTGACTGCATTGGCCGTGCGCCCAATGAGCTAAACCACTGTAACATTAAGCCCTCTTCTTCTTATATTCCATTTCCCTAGTAGGCCGCAACGATTCTTTTTAATCTCACTCTGTTGGGTGCTTCTCTACATATGTTGCTCCAAGTGTATCGTGCTTCTGCTAGCTCTTTTTCGATAGTCCTTCTCATAGCCGTTGCACCTGGCCGTCTGCTTTCTTGTGGGTTCCAGGTTAAAGCTTGTCGAGGAATAAAATTTCTTGGCTGTCTGAAAGTATGTCCAATCCAATTCCAATTGCGTACCCCAATCTTGATTACGACAATCTTTTGATCTGTTCTGAGAAGCAGGACTATATTTGAAATGCGATTTGGCCACGAAATTTTCTGGAACATTAAGTCCTACAGATTTCTAACTATAAAAACTAGTCTATAAAAAATATATTTTTAGACGTCTAATATTCCTATTACTTATTTGTTGAGCTTACCTAAAAATTAAGTCATTTTATATACTTTTCATATGTTGAGGTCCTTGTGAATTTCAAAATTTTTTAAGTACTAGGGTGCCCTGACAGTATTTGTTAGCTCGTTTGGTATTACGACAAAGTTTCAAAGCAAAAGTCAATACTGTCTTTAAAATTGCTTTGTATAAGCGAATTTTATTTTCCAATCTGAGTTGAGATAATTATTTTTTTAATGCCAAGGTGAAAAAAGGAGAATAGTTCAAATTCGTTAGAATTTCCTACAGCTTAATCAACCTGTTGAGGAATTTGATATAGGTAAAGAACTTATGGTCGGCAACGACTTTTTCTGCTTTTTATATACTTGGCCTAGCATAATGATTCGGCCCAAAAGAAGGCTGCTCAATTTTTCCTAGACAACCTTTCACAGCTGTATGGATGCGCGTTTGGATGATTTTTAAACCCTTTTGTATTTTTAAAACAAGCTATATTTACACATATTATGTATGTATCAGAGAGCTGCAACCGGTACATTTTTTTTATTCACATCGGATCATTGACTTCAATTTTGCGTTCTAAAGCGGTATCAGTCACTATGCGGTCAAATCACCTGGCGTTCATGCGGTAAAATGCGGTCAGCACCGGTTGTGATTGGTTTAGTTTTGCGGTCAGCTGGCATGCGGTATGGTATCGCAATTGACCGGTTGGCAGCTCTGTTGTTTGCGGTAAGGTATCGCAATTGACCGGTTGGCAGCCCGATTTTTTGCGGTAAGGTACAAAATTTGTGTAGTTGAAAATTCAGTTTTTTACGGTATAGTATCGCAATTTGAGTCAGAGCTTGGCAGTCCATAGACGAAACGAGCACTTCTACTTCGTGCATTAACACAGACACGAGACCGAAGCAAGCCGAAGTCGGCAACTTGAGCACAGCTGAGAACAAAATTATTACTCAGTTCATCTCATTTGCGTAGAAGCAATGCGGTAAAATCAAGTCAGTCACAATATACCGCAAATGACCGCATGATTGCAAACTAAAAATGCGGTATGACCGCATCCTGAACGCGTTCGGAAAAATTTTGCTTCGTCCGGTACTTGAAAAAACTGAAACCTGTCGTTACCGCATCCGACTGGGAGCGCATTTTCAACAAACATGATTAAGCTGACTTGTTCATACCGATTGCAGGTCTCTGGTGTAAATATATATGTAATTTAGCTACAGTCCCCATAATCGGTATGATTATTTACATAGACCTAATTATAACATTTTTTTTTAATCTCAACTCAAAATGTACCCTGTACAAAAAAAAAGAGGTACATATTTAGTTCGTGCAAATGTTGACGTGCGAAGCACGCAGGTGGCGGAGCCCCCTACTTTTTGTTTTTACTATTTTCTTTTCATGAAAAAGGGTTTTACTTGTTGAGGTCATAAAATAAAACAAAAAATAAATTTAAAAAAATTGGGACTTTCGCGTTCGAAGGTCAAACCAAGCTGTTTATGTTTTTCGGATCACTTAATCCGTATCCGAGGCTAAAAAGCCCCACTATATCTAAGATAACTTCGAAAAACACAAAAAAAATGTATTGCTGAGTCCGGGGCTTTAGACGTATATAGGTATGGTTTTATGTGGTTTGTATAGTTTATGTCAGAAGCCTGACGTGCTGGGCTCTCTTAGAGCTTGGATTCAGATTCCGAGACCACAAAGTAACCATTTTCTGACCTCTGAACCCGAGAAACGATATTTTTGCGTAGCTTTGTAATCGTTTCAAATCTATTGTGTTTTAAATCGAATCAGAACTATGGAAACTAAATTCAATCAGGTGAACTTAAAGCTGTCTAGAATTCACTTTGTAACATAATTTTTATTAAAAAAAATTATAAAAATATAAACTTATCGTTTTATGAAGAGTTCATTCAAAAATATGATATATGTATTCATATAAAACATATAGTATCTCACTCGGATTTTGTTTAACCCCATTACTCCTATTTGTGATGCTAGGTTTATATTTAAGTCATTCTGTTCCGACTGCAAACGTTCTACTTGTTTTTTCTTACGCCTACTGCCACAACACTTTACTGGTAGGTACACACAGTATACACTACTAGGCGACTCCCGACCAGTAGACGCTACTAACCAGCTTAACTACCTACAGGGAACTGTTTGAGTTTTCTTTGTTGTTGTCTGTGGTGTGCCAGAGGGGGGAAGTGTTATTAGCCTTTTTTTTCAAGCGTTTCTTCATCGCCTTTCAAATGTCACACAGAAATATGATGCGTCCGCCTTAAAAGTCAATAATGGCACACGGACCCAGTAACCAAAAGCCGCCAGGAAGGAAGAACCGGTTTTGAAAATCTTTGCAAATGCCTTTCATTTTTGTGTGTGTGTGTGTGTGTGTGTGTTTGTATCTGTGTGTACGAATTGTATTTATGTTTATTGTGTTCAGCTGGGTAACATCTCCTTTTCTTTGGGGTTTATTTTTAACATTTTGCAACTGACCTTTTGGCTTTGGGAAAAAAAATTGCACAGAAATATTCACAAGTCACAGGCGCAGTCAAGTTTCGTATATAATTTTTTTTTTTTTTTTTAGCCATGGCTTTGTTATATTTTGAAATTTAAATTTGATTTATGCTTATTTTTATATACTTTTTTTTATGTGTCATCTTTATGCATAAATGTCAAGTTGTGGTTACACAGTGGGAGCAAGATATTAGCTTGATTGAATGCCTGGAATTTATAGAGCGCAGATAAGCCTACAACCAATTAATAATGTAACATTATAATTATGCATATGTCAGCCCTTTGGCTATTGGGGCCAATCATATTTACCAATCAAATGTAGATATTTTTTGTTTTATGCTAATTTTAAAGTCCAATCTTAAGATAAATCTTTTTTTAATTGCACTTTCATTGGTTGGTGTTGAAAAAGTTAAGGGAGTTGGTTACGCTAGCGCTTTGTTTTATAACAAGTAAAAAAAATGTATTCAAATAACTCAATTAACTTTTGTGGAGCTTGAAATCTTACATGTTGTAGGTTGTTTAGTTTGTTTTTGACAAGGTTATTCGATGAAACGCCTTGCCAAATGACTTCCCACATATTTGCAGTTTTTTTGTATTATAGTACAAATTAAGTTGTTTTTAGTGTTTTTTGAGTAGCTTAAGGCTGATGTTGCATCCACTTTAAATAAAATAAGTTACAAAAGGGTTTTTCCATAAAACATATATGAAAATATGTTTAAAATAGATTATGCCTGCGTTTGCATGGTATTTGTGTTAAAGGACTAAGACTCCTAAATCCTAAGGCGTGGCATGTGCTTGTGCGGCAGGGGGTGGAGCTTGTCGAAGATAATCAGCGCGTCAGGATTACGGAAAAAGTGGCCAAAGTTAAGGTGCTTCTAGATACCAAGCTCCGCACAAAAATTCGTCCCTTTGTTTGATGAGTTTTTGGAATTTTGTACAGTAACGTCAATAAAATTATTACCGAAGACTTGCCATGCGAAAGATTTGCGTCAAGATTGTGCATTTCTATAGAGGGACCTTCTGGCCAAGCAATTTGCTGCCGTAATGTCACAACCCTCTCTTATGTCCAGATCTAGCACAGCCGGGTTTCTTCCGCTTTCCACGGCTCCATAGAAGACGTCCAAGAGGCTGTTACGGCGGGCCGTGAAGGAAATACCTGAAATCGAGTTCCAGAAGGAATCGCGTTATATAATCTGAGTTAGAGCAGAAAGGTATTATTACGACGACTTCTATTGATTTGTACCTACAGTTCCAAGAAAAAGTTAAATTAATTCAGTCCTACTTTTGGATGCTACCCTGTAGCCATGTATATCTGTCCGTCTGGATGTCCTTATCAACAAACTTGTCTCGCAGACTCTAAGAGCTTTAATAAGTCACTACACTGCCCTCCTTCTTGAAAAGAAAGATTAAAACTTGCGGGCCTCATCATAAGATCGGACAGCTGTCACCCAGCACAAAACATACTATTCGCTAGGCTTAGATGGATTGATTGTGTAGATAGTGGATGCAGAAGAGCTAAACGTGAGAAATTGGAGGACGGTGGCGAAAAGAAAGGACGAATGGCAGGCGAAGACCCAACACGGGTTGTACAGCCAATAATGATGATGATGATTGATTCTTGACACAGATATAAGTTTTTCCATCATCCATCCGCGAGAAAATTTTATTAAAATCGCTTGGGAACATGGGGACTTATAGGTCGATATATAAGTCGAATATTTTCAAAATACCATTTCGGGGTCCACTCTAAATAACTATTTTTATAATCTCGATGTATCGGTCATTCGATGAGTTAACATTTTCTTCTATAAATTGTATTGTCTAGAGGTCCTACCAAAAACTTTTTATAAAAAGACTACAGTCACCAAAATCGGTATATACACTTATGCAGGGTAAACTATTATTTTTATTTTATAATACCTTTCGGCGATACTACCCCAATAATGGTATAAATGAAATAAACATCAAAATGTTTTAAGCTTAAGCTTATCGCTTGAAAATGAGGCATCGGGAAAAATGAGTTTCGGATTTTAATAATTTTATTAGTAAAGTTTTTATAATTTTGTAAGTTTTAAAAAAAATTGTTCTTTTATTGTCAATTTCGCACTGTCATTCGAAATCGACTATGGTTCAATTTCGTTGGTTTTGACGAACCTTCTTTTTAACAGGTAATTAAAATAATACAAATATTTCTATTAAAAAATATTTATCAGCATTAAGCAGCCATAAAATTAATTTGTTCAATCAACTATAAACTAAATCTAAAATAAATCCAATTATTGGTAACATATGGAGCTGATATGGAGGTGATCAATTGAAACATTCAAAGGATTGTCCGTATTCAGTCTAAACTTGTTTATGAGCTTTTTAATATTTTCCAATACTTACTTACTTAGGTGTCCTTCACAACTCGTTACCGGGTTACAGCCGACCTCAAGCGCTCTCCAGGAGCCTCTGCTTCTAGCGCGTCTTCTCCAATTTATAACACCAAGTGAAGACAGGTTCTCCTCCACTTGGTCCTTCCATCGGAGACGCGGTCTCCCTCTTCGTCGTCCATCGTTGACTCTCGTTTCGAACACCTTTTTCGATGGAGCTTCTTCGTTCATACGAACGACATGTCCGAGCCAGCGCAAAAGTTGTATTGTTATGCGCTGGACGACATCGATGCGATAGTCGCTCCCAATACGGACGGGACCAAAGATTTTGCGAAGAATTTTTATTTTTTTATTTTTTATTTTCCAATACACTCAAATATTGTTGACTATATTTTTATTATTTTTGTCTAAAACTCGGCTTTATTTTATTTTAAAAATATGTACAAAAACTTCGATGCCGATATCGATCAATTTTTCAGTTGAGTCGATATCGAACTTTTTTGGAACACTATGCTTCGGCTCGATACTGTTTATTACATCACTATTTTATTTCTTATTTGCTTTTAAAGCTCAATTTTTTTTTAGGGGATCTCCCCAATACTACAACTCCCCATGTGCTCTAAATATAGAACCAAAAAATTCCCACAACATTTATGCACTCTACGCCAGGTGGCAAAACCCTAAATAATTTTTATTTTTATTTATTTCCATAAACACTTTTAAAGCCTTCGGGGCTTTTAGACTGTCTGCCTCCCTGGCTTGTGCCAACATTTTGAAATGTTTTGATGATAAATTTGTTTATTTGAATTTAAAATAAACTGCGTGTGTAACCAACAAAGATACAAAGCTACATATTAGTGAGTTAGGGCCACGTTTTATATTTTGACTTTGTGTTGATTAAGTAGAAAATAAAATTTGTAAAATTTTGCCCGCAAATGTGACTTAGAAATAAATAGCTTGACGGGCCCAGAGACCCCCTTAGTCTGGGCAATCTAATGGAATTGAATCGATGAAAAAAAAAAAACGAAACCCAAAAAAAATTATTCTATACGCATAAATCATGACGGCATTGACGTTTTTTTTTTTCTGTGGGTAAATGATAAAAGCGGCAAACTTCGAGGCAACTGGGGGCGTCTAGTGGGTCTCTAGCCGGAGTTGGGCTACTGAAACTATTACATACTGCCGACATACGGCGGACCACGCAGCACTTTATCAAGTGTTTGTCATTTTTAGGTCCGTGTGTGTGTGTGTGTGTGTGTGTATCTGTGTGTGCAACTTCATGTTTGGGCGTCTAGTGAGTCAGTTACAGATACTTGGCATTGTGTTGCAATTAAAAGAAATTGCTACCACAGCTGCACATAGACATAAACAGAAATTAAAAGCGCAACCGAACGTGGCATGCCACCAAATGATATTACACCACCATTAAAAATGCCATTTAAGTGCAAGGCGCAAATAACAAATCAACGGACATGCAATTTAATTACAGCAAATTGTTAGATGTTGCGATTGTGGAGTATGATGCTCAGATATGGCCAACAACTGCCCGGCAACGCATCACATGGTTCAGGTAACCAGCTAGCCAGTTATCAATGTGTTAATCCAATTAATATGGTCATACACTGAGAGAAAAAGAACAGCTGTTTTAATGTCTTTACGAGAACTCAATAAAATAGAAATAGTTAAACGGAAAGCTACAAAAAAATTGCAAAAAACTGAAAAAGTGTAAAATGAGTCACGCTTGTAGTGAAATTTAGGGTTCCAAAAAGCAGATAGGAAAACGGACAAAGCCCTAACAAATATCATTAATTTCTTAGATTACTTAAAATTTCATGTGTTTTCTGAACTTTGCAAATTTAAGTTTTTTTTTTTTTTGTAACGGATTTTTAAGCAAGTTTTTTTGTAGACCTGATAACGAAACATATTTTTTTTCCAACTAAAAACGTACTGAGATTTAACAAATAGGGTATTTACTTTGTCGTGCAGAAATGCAGAAGTGCCAGACCAAACAACAGTTGCTTAGAATTCAATTACACAACAAGCACTACAAGCAGTATAAAAATATGTTTACACTGATAAACATGGGCGATTTTAAACATTTTGGTCAGAAGTGCCCTAGTCTTCGTAGCCATAGGTTGGTGTCGGGCAGAAAGGCAGAATGGCAGAATATTTGAATATTTTTTACTTTTTTAAGAACTTTAAGAACATTTTTGTTTGTTTAGTTTTTATTTGTCATTCTCTAAGCAAATCACTCAAGTGTATGGTCGGGCAGAAGTGAAGAATTTTTTGTTGGACATTTCTGCATTTCTGCCTTGTCTGAATGACAAAATGGACAACATATAATCACGAATGCATAAGCTTTTATTAGGTATAATGTTCTCGAATTTTTCTCTGTGTGCAGTTGTTGCTGGAGCGTCCACTGGTCAACCAGCCAGTCGTTGTGCTGCTGACCCAATTGACGCTCTCTGTTGGTCAGTAGTGTTATCCGGTAATTGTCGCTGCTATGACCATAACTAAGGCTTTGGCGCTGGGGCTTGGCAATGTCAAGGTAACCAGTTTTTTTTTTTTTTTTTTTTTTTGTGCAGCTGACTTTAGCTTTGCCTCTTGCCGCGCTAGGTTTTTGCCACATGCGGCATGACATAATTGGTTATGACTAGCATAGAGCATCGTTTTCACTGCAGGATATCCGCGTCAGATGCCTTAAGCGCAAATTTCATAATTTTCTAAAAATGTCTAGCATGCCGTGCCGCGTGTGTCGCCCATGCTGCCACTTGATTTGATTGATTGCCAGTTCAGGGACCGAGCACCGTGCAAGTATGTCAAGCAGCAGCAACGGAGCCTTAGGGTGAGACAATTTCCACTTGAGCAATTGTATATACGTAGAGAGATGTGTGTGATGAGCTGAAGATGGCTCGATTCCCTGTGCAAATTTGCCAAGTAGGATTGATTTGGTTTGGTTTTACATTACAAACATTTTCATCAGCCGACTTGGTGGAGCAGATGCTGTTTTGGCATTGGAGATGCGTAAAAGTGTGAAATTGGATAAGCAGTGATATGACTGTATGACCGTGACTTTGAGCTATCAGCATTGACATAAGGCAATAAATTGAATATGCTATGTTTTGTATTTGCAGTACTTAAAATGAAGAGCATTTTTTGATTCTGTATTGATGACCTATTTTAAAGAGATTGACATTACAGTGCACTCTTTGTTTTACTGTCGTAAACTTGCAAGGACTAAACCCTCTCAGCACCTTCTTTTGCTTTTTAACCACGAATAGATTTGAGTTTACAACATTTAGCGAATTTAGCTTAATGAAGCCCACTTAATTCAGTTTCTTGAATTTACGAACAGTTTAAGCTGCTTTTATATCTTGTACTCAAAGGGAAAGGCGTAAAATCTAGAAGGCAACTAATTAGATCTCACAAAGTATATTTCCAAAACATCAGCATGAAAAAAAAGCTATCGATTATTCATGTAGTTTTATCCGTTGTATATTTTTTTTTAAAACCCAATAAAATTAAGAGTTTTTGAGTTCTTTACTAGCGTTTTGATTTTTGATAGTTTACTTACTGAAGTACAGGTTGGGCTGCAAATTGTCATAGGTATTCAAATTTTGTTTTCTAAATAGGTGTTTCATATTTATAATTTGCGAAAGATTACCAAAGATTTTTCTGAAAGTGAAAGAGTGAAACCAAATTTCTCACAAAAAAAAAACAGTTTTCTTTGGTAACGTTGCTTCCATTTAAAACATTGACTGAGAAGTTTAAACAAATGGAATAAGTAAAATAGGTTTTTAGTGTTTTGTCGAAAGATGATAAAACTCTTGCAAAGTATCGAAATTTTTTTTAAATTGTTAAAACATCGATATTTTTTAATAAAAGTCGCCAATTGCTTGCTCCAAAAAACGTAAAGAAATCAGAATTGATTACTTTTTCAATAAATTTCTTTTATCAGATTAGGTCTGCATTACTATGTTTGTTTTTTGCGACTGATAAAGTTCGTTTTTAAAGCAACTCATCCCATTTTATTATATATATAACAAGTGTTTTGGTATGCCGTTGCGATCTTTTCAAGATTAAACATAACGTAATGGATACTAAATGTTTGTTCGATAACGATATTTTTGATTCGATTCTTGATGCATTGTCGATCTGTTGCCGTTTGTGCAGTATCGATATCGAGCTAATAATTTTTTTTTTTAAATTAAAAATGGGGTAGTACCGAATGCAGTGGATGATCCACGGGGTGTTTGTTGGCTGGACCAGATGACGACAAATACTGAAATTTGTTTGTTTTTTAATAACTTCAAGGAATTGTAGTGAAGCTCATTCCCAAAAAGATTCAAATAATCAGACTGGCCTATTTTATTTTTTTTTTAAGAATATTAGAATAAATCTGAATATTTGCGTTTTGTGTTAGGACTCCTAAGGTTTTTAGAGCGATTCATTCTCATTCCATGCTTTATCAAATCTAAACAAATGTATTGCTGGTTTGAGCTTCCAGTACACGTTTTTGTTATGTGATCGATGGGCCTTCTCCTTGAATACGCAACTGCTTGGGAACTTTAGCAGATTTTAATGTAATAAATAAAATGCACATAAAGCTTATGTACTTTTTCTTAATGCTTAATGCTTTTTCTTAACCAATTACAATTATTTGTAGGTCTACCTTATAGTTTATTGGGACTTCCCAACAGATCTGTATCTAACAGAAATATATTTCTACACCTGAAGTTAAGCTGACATTTGCATACTGTTCCAAAGTTGAAATTAGGAAATTGAAAATTTGTTTTTGTCCTGACTATCGGTGCGGCTAAAAGAAATGGGGAAAACTCAACAATTTATTGTAATGTTGAATCTGCATACAAATGCAACGAGCCAAAAAGGCTGTGATACTCATTAAAATTTAAAGCCTCTTTAACATTTTGTCGAAATCGTTAACAGTTTATCTGTTTGGACGAACAAGCAGGGTGGCCCAAATAGATGTGATCAATTTTTTATTGTAACAAAAATTTAAAGCAGAGACAGTTTTTTCTTTATGTAGACATTTATTTTGGTACTAGTAATTACATAGGCCGTATGCTCCTCAAGGAGCTAAAGGAACTAACAACACAACAGTTACATACAAGTCACTATGCTCCTATGACATAATGAGCTCGTTTTTTGGCATCTACAATCACTTTCTAGAGCTTCGCTTATGGAAATAGAAATCTGGAGGCACAAATAAGAAAAACATAAACTTAAGAAACTTTTGTTCGATCAGATTTTAAATTTGCATTCCTTTGGAAAGCAATTGCCAATATAAACAATACTTGTATAGTCCAGCTTAAAAAAGGTCAGTTTGCACAAATTTATGGCTTCGAAAAGGATTAGCAATGGATTTATCTATATTCAAATTTTGCATAGAAATGGGGCAATTCACCTCGATTGTGCAGCTTAAGTGAACCACCTTTTTGGTCTTGATTGCTGGAACTGATTGCTCACGCAACCTATTGTAATTTTTATACCCTGTACTAGTGCTGGAGAAAACATCGATGATCGAAGTTTAAAATCTCGATATAGATAGTTATATAGATATATAACTAAACACCCATTTGATGAGTGCAGAAGTGCTGGAGAAACATCTCTGTTGGCCAACATCGATATATAGAGATTTTAAACTTCGATCATCGATGTTTTCTCCAGCACTACCCTGTAGCGTATGATACAAAGGGTATATTAAGTTTGTGCAAGCCGAAAATGTATGTAACATATAGGAGGATTTGTCGAAGATCCTCCAAAGTTACCTGAAGTATGATCAGGGTGCCTAGAGAAATCGATATACCGATGTCCGTATGTCCGTCAATCGGTCAAAAGTACTTATTTGTCTGTTTATAAAAATATCGTAATCAAATTTGGAAAAGTAATATCTTTTGGAGTTCTTCTGTGGTGGGTATCCCAAAGTCGTCCGCGCCCGACTTTATCGCACGCCATCTTTTTTGGTTAGCTATCAACACACTAGGCCAAAACACGATGCGATACGCTTGGACATAGCATTTTCCCATTTTTAATAGTTACTCCGTTTTTTGAAATGATTTCATAGAAATCGGATACTTGTGTAACTTAAAGTTTTTTATCGCAAAGTTTTATCAAAGTCTCTACGATTGTATCTAAAAAAAATTCGCAATCGTCGTGAAAGTTCGCGTGACGCTCCTCTCTAGTAGAAATATTCAAATAACTTTGTTTGCATGCAGAGTTGTTTTTGGGGTAAGTGTTTGATTTGTGTGAGTGTCGACGGGTAAATGACTTCAATTTGATTTGTTTGGGTTATGCCCGGATGACGTTAGGGGCGTTGGGTTCAAATGGTAGATAGACAACAAGCCGCTGGTTGCCAAGCTGTTATTGATGAGTCTAGCTGTTGTTGTTATTGAATTAAATTAAAAGACTTTTAAGGGGGCAGGGGAGCGAAAAACAAACTGAAGGGGTACACGCAGCACTTTACACAAAGCCGCCCCCTTCAAACCGAAATGCATGTATGTAATTGTCTTTATCAATTGTGGGACAACAATTTTTGAAGTGCAATGGAGACGGCGACGGCGGCTTATTTATGCAACTTGCTGCACTGCAACTCGAGATAAAGTGCATGGCTGCGACATGACTTTAACTTGGCGTTTTTCTCATGTCGCAGCGTTTTTGGGTCAATTTGGGTTTAAATAACCAAAGCACACACAGCAGACAAGCTGTTGAAATATTTAAAACTTGGCTCCATGCCATTTGACAACTTCATTTGTGAGCGCACAACAAAACTACAAAGGGGCGTGCGGGTAAGTCTTATATAGCAGCTACACCACTGCCCACAAATTCACAAATGCAATCAGTTTGACAGCTACAGATACTATGTTGCACCTCTAATGGACAATACTATATACCATATAATATGTTACTCTAGGCAACACATATAAATATGGTGCGAAAAAATGCGACCACAAAGACGGACAGGATTAAAATGCGAATCGCTGACATGCTGCCGCCTGCTGCCCACATAGCAAACAATAGGCCTGCAATCAGCGTACGGGCAGTGCCCCTGACATTGACGGGTATTACCACCACCAACATTACCACCAAGGCGGCGGCGGCAACTGTAACCACCAACAACTTTGCTCTAATTACTAGCCCTTTGTGTTTGCTAGTTTAGGGCGTGAGGAAGCCCCCTTTCGGACAGTTGAAGCAACTTGCTACCTAAACAGGATTTCGGTCACTTTCACCTCTCGAACTCTCTGCACATATAAAACTGCTTCTTTTCACATTAGCATCGTGGAAGAGCACACGCTTCAAATAATCGCTTTATAATGTTTGTCTTTGAGCCTGATCTGGCAACTACTGTGCAAATTTGCCACAGCTGCCGTGCCGTTCTGTCTGTCGTCTGGTGACACCCTAGTGTTGCGCCAGACTGAGCCAAATGAAGCGCAACTAAAATCAAATTTTCTACGCATTTTTGTGATATTTTTTTGTATACACTATAACGTAACGGGGGTATTATGGCTTTGTGCAAGTGTTTGGCTCTTGATTTTTATAATCTGGAAATTCTCTTCTGGCTTTAATTATTTATTTTATTTACATAATTATCAAATGCAAATGTATTCTGAACTATAAAGAATTTATATCAGAGCAACAGAGATCTTTCGGGTGAAAATGTTTTTTTTTAAGTGACGTCGCAAAAAATAAAAAATAAAAATGACTCTACGTAATAATAGTAACAAATGACCTAGAAACACCAATTTTGGTAAGCTGATTCATGTGCCTCTAATGAACAAATCCACATCCAAATTTTATCAATGCAGCTCCCCCACCCCCCGCAATCTATTTACCGTGTTTTCTCCCACACCCCTCAACATATTTTTCCCTAAAATAAAAAACTAAATAAAATCCCCATATATTTTAAAATTACTCTTTGTGACGATAGAATTATCAGAGTCTGATGGTTTCATCAATTTTAATCGGTTAAAAATTTGCTATGGAACTTAGTTAGGTGAGATCATATAATCGTTTTGTACACCATTACAAAAAAATGTTGTTTTCCAATATAGAAATTCTTAGTAAGAATATTGTAGGGAATATTAAAAATTCATTAGGTTTGGATGACCAGCCGATATTTTAAAAATCTATCACTTCGCTGTTGATACTGAATATATTGAATGTCCGATAGTTTTAAAGTACTCGTCATGTTTATATTTTTATTGTTATTCTTCAAAAGTTAGTTTTATATGGTTGAGCTCCTGGAAAAACTTACGGATCGGATACCCATCCATATCTTGAAAATCTAACATATAGTTATCAAAACTGAATATTCGATAACTATATTTTAAATCTATTTATATCGTCCATCTATAACCAACTTTTTTGACTATCAATATCGAGCAAATAAAATTTTGTTTGTATTATAGTCGAGCAGTTGGGGTGGAAATCAACGAAAGTAACAGTGTATACGATAGTCGGCATGTTTCAACTGAAACCAACCCACTATTTTTTTTTTTTTTTTTTTTTTTTGAATAGTTGTGCACTCGTCGTAATTGCTTTATTTTTGGTGAACTTTCACTTTGTTTTTATCTGGCTCTTAAATTAATTTTTTTTTTTTTTTGGGTTTGCGAAAAAAAGTATCATATTTTGCTGACGTTTATTTTAACCCTTTTTCGCTGCTGATTTTTATGACATATTTATGACATTTTTTTTTTTATTTTTTATCCGGGTTGTCTGCTGGGTCTGTTGCACTTGATTAGTGGTTCGGTGTGTTGATGGCATTATGGCTTGGCATTGAAAGACAGGCAGTAAAAATATTTCTGATAGATTTATTTGCTTTATTGAAAATATTTTTACTTTAATAACGTACGGGGCAGGGGGCTGTGCCTTGGGTTGAATTGGCTGTAATTTTTTTTTCCACTTTATTTTGCTATTTACTTTGCGAAATTATATTTGTTTTATTTGTGTTGTATGAGTGCCAAAGTACATGTGTGCCTTTGTGTGCATATGATTGTTGTTGGGTATATAAATTTCATTGAGCACATATTTATAAACATACATAAGTGTGAGAAATTTTATATCAAGTTATTAAAATCTTGAAGTATATGTTGACTTGAGTATAACTTAAGTTTTTATGAAAGTCAACTTTTTTTTTGTTGTTTGTAGATATATTTACTTTTGTAAATAAATAAAAAAGAGGTGCTTAATGGCGTGATAATGATCATAGAGATTGAATAGGGTAATTTGTGATTGTGATTTAATAACGATATAACCATAAATTACTTGAATTAAGTTAGTTGGTAACTGGAGTGGTCATATTTAATTTAAACGATTTTTCTGCGTCATAATTTTAACACTTTATGGGCAACATTTTTTGACATTTTTATAATCTGTGCTAATTGGGTCAAGTAGATTTGTGCTTTGTAAGTAGCCGGCAAAAAGAGGCATGGTAGACCTTAAGATCTTTATATCATGACCTCGGAAAGTGAACATTACGCATATTATATGATGATGTTCTTTCGCGGTGGTTGAAAGGTGAAGGAAATAGGAAACATTCTGAAGGGACAACGTCGGAGCTTTGAGGCGGCTGAGGCAGCGCTGCCAATAAGCTTGTTGTGCGCTTTTTCTGGCGTAAAGAGATTTGGATGTGCGATTTTGAGATTTGACGTTTGGCCTTTTAGGGCCACTCCCAAACGACGAAGTATCCTCCCTAGTGAACATATTGTCCAAAAAGTCTTAATCTTCACTCACTTCACCCTCTGCAACTGGAGCTAGAGCCAACTGCCGATTTTAAACGATATTAGACGGAAAAAAACGTCGGCTGTCCGCCTAACAACTTTGAAAAAAAAATTTCCCAACTTTTCAAACAGATAAAAACGTTATCTGATAGATTAGCTGATCGTCCGACAAATACATTTTTGTATATATCAAAAAAATTTGCCTTCCACCTTATGCGATATAGTGCTAGAGACGCTGACCCCTCAAATCTGCTACCAAGCGATGAGATGACCACGGAGTACAACTTCAAAAAAAACCTTAGCACTAGTTTGAGTAGCAAAAGCAAATGGACCAGCTTAGAGGAGATACATCCTATGAGAAGACACGCCATTGTGTGGTATACGGACGGGTCTTTAACAAAAGATGGCACCGGCCTGGGGGTCGCGGGACCAAGAACGCGACTGTCAGAATCACTGGGAAAGTATACCAGCATATTCCAGGCAGAAGTATGTTCGTTAGGTAGGTGTGTGAACATAAACCTATCTAGGAAATACATGGGCAGAGAAATAGCTATTCTGTCAGACAGTCAGGCCGCTATAAACGTAGTGACTGTCTCAAAAACAAATTCGAAATTGGTTCAGGAAACCAGAGCCAAACTAGACCATCTAGGACACTGGAACAACGTTTCCCTTAGATGGATCCCAGGACATAACAACATTCCTGGGAACGAAATTGCTGACAAGCTCACAAGAAACGATGCTGCGAACCAACTAATAGGGCCTGAACCCTTCTGTGGTATTGGCAGACACACCATTAAACAACTGCTACGAGAAGAGGAGAGATCCAGATGACAATCAAACTGGATTGGCACGACTGGTTTACGACAGTCCAAGCAGTTCCTCAGTTCCTATGATCTGAATAGGTTAGAAAATCTCCCATCTGGGCAAGAATTCCCTTTGGATACTTACTGGGTTACTTACGGGACATGGCAGGCTAAGAAAACACCTGAGTATGATGGGCATCGTAGATTCTAACACTTATAGGTTTTGTGAAATAAGGGAGGAATCCTCCCAACACGTACTTACGGAGTGTGACGCTCTCGCCAGAAGAAGGGCATCCATCTTCGGCGACAACAGAATATCGATGCGCGACGTAACTGGACTAGAACCATCCCAGATAATTAAATTTATCTCCATACTTGGACTGGCCAAGGAGCTCTAGAGCTAGTAGGGAGCACAATAGATCTTAAGGGTCGCAGTGCATTTTTCCCCTTAAAATTATTATTATGCGATCTAACATTTTTCCTTCTAAATGTGGCTTACCGTTTAGATGATCTACAAAGGATTTAATTGATCAAGCTTTTACTTTTTCGTTTTTACAGATAAATCAAATTTTTCCTACAAAATGGATAATTCTGAAAAAGGTAATACAGTTGTTCGAATATTTCAACCCATTTATAACATAGCACGTTTTTATTTAGACTTTCGTTATACTCGATCTTGTGAACGCCCTAAGGCTTCCAAAAGTGGCATTCGTAAATGCAAAGTCCTGATTGCTCGACTCAAGTATTCCCCAGATAAGGGCAACTTCAATTTGCCACTGTCTGTAAATAAACCAAAGGATATGCTAAAGGACATAAACGCTACTAAACGTTAGTAAAGCTGTATAACGATTGAAACAAATTATAATTAATGTTTGCCTTTTACTTAGATGCAGCAAAAGCTCAAATGATCAACTCAACTAAGACTGGGAAAGAGAAACATGATAACTCAGAGAAACCATTGAGCACTTATACTGATAGCTCCTCCAACGAGGAACTGTCTCTCAATGAAACTGTTTTAAAATCTAAGCGTAAACACAATAAAAATGGTTCCCGAAAAGAACAATTAATAGTTACAGGTGATATTATAAGCTGTTTGTAGAATTATTTATAATAATTGAATATTTTAATTTATGCATTTTGCATACTAGACGAAGGCGCAAAAATTGCCAAGAAAGTGATGAAGGGAGATCAAAAGGATAAAAAGAAAAACGCCCAGAAATCGTCAAAAAAATATGGTGACAGTTCATCCGACGAGGAAGCAATTTTTAGGCGTGAATCCTATGTTCGAGTTACACGCAGTCAGTCACGGGCCAGAAGCATGCCATCATCTGTTACTGACTCAAATGGCAAAAGTGTTACTAAAGGTTAATACTGTTTGTAGAACTACTCAATTTATATAATTATTAACAAATGCATTTTATATATCTAGACAAGGACACAAAAGCCCCAAAGAAACGTGCTAAACTTATGACAGATCGTAACAGCTCCTCCGACGAGGAAGCAGTTTTTAGGCGTGCTCGAGGGACTCGAAGCCAATCACGGTCTAAAGCTTGTTCTCATCTTCAAGTGCCCCAAAGAAATCTGCTAAAGATAATAAAGATGAAAACAGCTCGAGAATTTGGCAAGAATACTAAACGTTGAAAGCTCCCGAGGAGATTTTGGGGGGGAGACACGTGCTTTTCAAGGGCCAAGAAATCTGCTAAAGATAATAAACTGTACTGACAAGGAATTTAGGCTAAAGGAAACGTTTGTAAACTACTAATTATTTCATTTTAACATAGCAGTTTTAGTTCAGGATAGCAATAGTAAAAGTGTTGCATCAAAGCCCCAAGGAAATCTGCTAAAGATATAAAGATGAAACAGCTCCTCCGACGAGGAAGCAGTTTTTAGGCGTGCTCGAGGGACTCGAAGCCAATCACGGTCTAAAAGCGTGTTCTCATGTCCAAATGCCCTAAAGAAATCTGAAGAACATATGAGAGATGAAAACAGCTCCTCCGACGAGGAAACATTTCTTACGCATGAAGCCCCAAGGAAACTGGCTAAACGTATGATAGATCGTAACAGCTCCTCCGACGAAGAAGCCTTTTTACCGCGTGCTCGGGTGACTGGAAGCCAATCACGGTCTAAAAGCGTGTTCTCATGTCCAAATGTCCTAAAGAAATCTGAGAAACATATGAGAGATGAAAACAGCTCCTCCGACGAGGAAGCCTTTATTACGCGTGAATCCCATGTTCGCCAAAGCCGATGTAAGTCACGATACAAAAGCATGCCATCATGTCGTTATGACTCAAAGGCTCTAAGTAACACTAAAGGTTTGAACTGTTTTTATAAATACTTATTTAATTTAATTATTTAAATATGTATTTTATATACTAGGCAGAAACACAAAAGTTTCGAAAGAATGCGCTAAGCTGAAGAAGACAAATAAAGAAGCCAAAGTTCGATCGGATAAAGCAGAGAAATCAACTTTCAAACATCTTGGCAACGTACGTGCCAGCCGCGGTAGATCATCTCTTCATAACTTGATAGAAATTGATTCTGAAGGTTAGAACTCTTTGTAAAACTTGTTAAATTAATTACTTATGTATTTATTTTACAAACTAGACGAAGACGCGCAAATTGCGAAGAAAGTGATGAAGAAATATAAAAAGCATAAATCACAGAAATCGCCAAACAAAAATGATGACAGCTCTTTCAACGAGCAAGCATTTTTTACGCCTGAATCACATGTTCGTGTTACACGCAGTAAATCTCGTAATAGAAGCATGTTATCTCTTAATGTCGCAGAAGACTCAAAGAAACGTGCCGAAGGAGTTGAAAAGGTTAAGGTTCCTGACGAGCAACCATCTCTTAACGCCTTACAAAACAAATCGATTTCAAATTCTACGCGCAACTGCAGAGTTCGAGTTGTCCGCTGTAAACGCATCAGTAACTTAACAGCAATAGAACCAAAGAAACTGTCTAAGCTGGTTAACAAAGGCACAAAGGGAATGGCAGAAGACTTACAGCCGGATAACTTGGAGAACACATCAGACAAATCTAAATTAAATTCTATGCGTAACTGCAGAGTAGAAGAGCAATCCCGCGCTCTTCACGTCTTGAACAAAAAAATAGTTAACAGTGGTACTAAAGGTTAGTACTATTTTTAAAACTACGTAAATTAATCATGTATAATTAATGTATACCTTGTACATGCTAGAAAACACAGAACCCCCCAAGAAAGGTGCCGAAGTTTTGAAACCAGAGAGCAAGAAAAAAGCTTCACGATTGCAAACTAAAGAAACGTCAGACGACGATATAATTTTCATAAACAATAAGGGTGAGTACTGCTTGTAGAAACTACTGAAATTAGCTGAAACTAATGTCTTTATATAACATAGTCGAATGTGTTGACCTTACCAGTATACCCGACGAGGAATTAAATTCTTATAACTTAAAAGACGCAAAAGATATTAAATGTAAGCATCTTTTATTCAACTACTAAAATTTGTCATATTAATGTATGCCCCTTTTAAAAAGGCGAAGTCACAGAACTGCCGAAGAATCTTGCTAATGGGATGGACACTGATACAGAGCAGAATTTAAAAGAAGTGTCAAACACAACTGTTGAACGTCCTGATGCGTAAGTTAATTCGTTTTAATATAGGATCATCAATCTTGAGTTGTTTTTTTTAATTGCAAAAAAACACAAAAATTTCAAATGAATCGGAAAATCTTTATTATCAACTAGCTACACCCGTCACGCCTTGCTGTGCCGTTTACTTAATTTAAAAAAGATTTATAGATGTACTGCTAAATGAACTATCGTTGGATGTCGCTCATGTATTGGAAAGGACAGAATTCGCCATACTGCTTTATACAGGCGTTTCTTTCTGGAATTTCAATGCATTGCAATGCCTACACACTTTGTTCATTGGTTCGACAGCAACAAATGTATGCTCCTTTGTACCTTTGTATGAAGAAATTGGCTTACAAACTTACACATTTTTATGAATTACTCCTTTTTTATTTTTCTTTATGTGCATTTTGACTCCAGTAAGTGTTTTCTTTATCATTAGCAATGAGCTTCCAATTCAAAATGTTCGTCTGTCAAATTTGAATTGAATGGAAACTGAGTGAACAGTGTGTTTTTTTCGTTGCATTTGAAATCTATGCTCAGTACTCAGCGCCACCTATCGAAAGGTGCCCATACTTATTGTGTAAACCTTCTCGACAACATACCGAACATAGCCTCTAAATATGAACACAATAACATAAAGTGGACTCTATAAGCCTCGTACAAACATACATTCATTTTTATATATATAGATAGAAAGAACCATTCTTGCCATTCACTTTTTAAAGATAATCTCTTCCAAATGTTAGCCCTAACTGCGCCGTAGCTCGTCCATGCGGAGGTTCCAATTGTCGATGACGCGTTCGAGCATAATCTGGTAATTTTGGCCTCTAATGCTTCAATTGTAGCTGGCTTATCCACAGACTTCACGTAGCCCCAAAGGAAAAAGTCTAAGGGTGTGATATCACACGATCTTGGTGGCCAATTCACCGATTCGGAGCGTGAAATTAATTGTTCACCGAATTGTTTACATAAAATGGCCTAAGCGCGCCAAAAACATTCTTTATAGAATGCAAATTTTCGTAATCTAATTGTGCGATTTGCAAACGTTGTTCGGATGTAAGTCCTTCCATGATGAAATGGCAATGAAAACTGAATAAAAAACACATGGCAACTTGTCAGTACTCACGCGTGATTTATCAAAAAAACCCTATTGAAAAAAAATATCTCAAGATTGATGACCCTTTATAATAACAAAATTTGTGTATCTTTTAGAAATGCCAACTCGCTTTTGCACTTGGATCTGATGTTACTCCAAGATATTGACCTGCGCATCGAACAACTGATTAGAAATATGCAAAAAGCAGCTGATGAGGATCGTGAGCTTAATGCCAACGGCGAGCCAGCTACTAAAAAACTTACCTTGCTTGATGAAATGATGTCTCAGCTTAGAAAAAAAGAGTTACAGCAGAAATTTCTAGAGCACAATATACTCGGCGTATTTAAAGATTGGCTAACTCCTTTGCCGAATGAAGTACTGCCTTGTCGTCAAATTAGACAGAGAGTACTACAACTTTTGTTTGAGGTAGTTTTTTTTATAAAATTATTATAAAATCGGCATACATATGTTTTGTAATGAAATTTTTTTTATTATTGCAGCTGCCAATCAATAATAAAATATTGGTAGAAGCATCATGTATTGGAAGAGCTCTCTCCTTTTTGGCTAACCATCCCAGAGAGACCAAAGAAAATAAAGCTAGAGCCAGTAGACTATTAATCAATTGGGCACGCTACACATATGCTGGCCATCAGGAAAACGAAGCCATCAGTAGTATAATATGAAGACAAGTAAACCGACAAAAAAAAATACTAATAATGTCTACTATGGTTAATGCTAGAGTACATACATAAGTCGTTATTTTTATTTAAAGGCCCTGTCGGAAGCAGCAGCTTTCCAATAAAAGCAGTACAAACATACTATTATAACATAAAATTACATAAACAAACATAAACTCTTAAATTGTACTAATAATTACTCTTAACTTGCATTATGCATAACTGTCTCTCTCTTTGTTACTGCATTATCTAAGTTATCTCTATCTATTCCCTTTTCTGCTATGTACGATTCTTGGCAGCGCTGCGGCCCTTGCTTCGCCGTCAGCGTTCCAAGATCAGTTCCATTAGTCTTTGCTAACCTATACAAACATACGGTTGTGAGGTTCTATGCCGTCGCTGTAACCTGTATCACAAACGGTTGCGTGACAATAAAATAATCATAACGTATATATGTAAATACGTTCGTTTCCTTTTATTTAAATAAAAACAATTAACTAAAAAATATTAGTTAATCCAAATATGCATTTTTGTCCGCGCGAAAATTTTCGAACTGCGTACAGACCTTTACCTAAAAACATTTGACACACAATAAATACATAAACTCAAAATTAAAATTTCAACACTTTAAAAACAAAAAAAGAAAGCAAGCAAAAATATGTTAAAAATTGAAACAACTGTAACTATTCAATATATGTATATTTCGTTCTTCTTTCTGCTCTTTACTTAAAGACTAGAGACAAAGATATAACTAAAACTTATTCTAATAACTTTTGAACAATTGTTGGATGCCGTCTAAAATAAATGTATGTGTCAAGTTTTATTATTAAACGACTTATACTCAGTATACTATTTTTTTTTTTGTTTTTGCAGTTTTCATAGGATTTTCATGCGACTTAAAAACATAAATTCAAGTAAGTTTTGTGTAAGCAAAATTGTCTGGTGTCTTGTCCATTGTGGTGACGGTAGCTTTCTACAGAAAAATAGGTAGCCACGTAACCCGCAAAGGCTTGCTTCGGATTTTAATACCGTCGCTGATTTTGAAGCACAAAATACAGAATTGTTAAAACATAAAAGTATTTTGTTCTTATTTTATTTAAATAATACTAACACCTAGATTTAGCCCCAGAAAAGATTCTACTGTGCAATCAGTTTATTTGCTCTGCAGTGCTAAATTTTTCTAGAGCTGATCCAAGCAGAAACTTATTAGAAGAACACATAAATTTCACCAACTAATAATAAAATCAGATCCCCAATACAGACTTTTTTGTGTACCTAAAGCGTAGGCTAAGGACCTTATTAAGATTGTGCAAACGTACGTGTATAGCAAAGAAGACTCGAAAATTAGCTTCAATATATGTCCATATCCATTAGTCTGCCTGTCTGTCCGTCTATCTGTAATACAGACTCTGTCTGAACACCTTGATCTTGTAGACCATAAAAGCTAGGATAACACATCCTTGGAATCCTTAAATGTGCAGCTCGTGTGTTTTTTTTATGCCGCTGTATATCTTGTTAAGAAAGGTTAGATTAAAAAAATTAATAGGGGTTCTCGTCAACTTAGGTTTGAACAAAAATATTAGTTCAAAAAAAACATTCAGTTGTTTAGCCACATTTAACACTATTTCTACCAAGAGGTGTCAAAAGATACCGTCAAATTTTTATTTAACATTACCTTAGTTTAAACATTTATCATTCATTTTTAATATTTGTTTTTGTTTTGCTTCATTAGTCTTTAAAAATCCTTTTTATTGGGGCGCTATAAGAAAAGTAAATACCCAACTAAATATTCCCAGTACCTTAAGGTACAAAGAGTGTATAAAGCTTGTGCAAACCGAAAAGGTAAGTAACAGAGACATCGGAGACTTCGAAACATATCCATGTTCGTCTGTTTGAACTTTCAAATCTTCTAATAGATATAGAGTGCTCGAACTTTTCTGTAAATGTAACATTAATTACACTCGTTTACAAATTTAAGGTTCATCGAGTGAACCTTCGTATAAAAGTGTTTTTTAGGGTAATTTTGGGTAGAAAAACATGAAAATGACAACCTCTTTTGTTCTTAAGCACCGTTTTCGAGATTTTTTTGAAAAACATGTTTTAAGGCACTTTTTTCAATTATTCGTCAATATCTCGTGATCAAAGTTTTGATATCGACTTGAAAGAAATGCGCGCTTTACGTTGATATATAGGGTTTTCCAATAAGAGGTGTTATTTTGGTATTAATTTTTTTAGATAAATGATCGGATGTTTATTTCATAATAAAGAGGAAGGTATGCCGTTAATAATGAAAAACAACATCATCCAAACGGCCACTACGACCACGCTTACAGGACCATATTCTTTTCATGAAATTTTCCATTACCAAATCGCAAAGTGGCTGCCCTATGTCCTCGATAGGTCCAATGACCCCGCCGGACCATAAACCGCACCAAACAGTCACACGTTGAGGATGGAGAGGCTTCTAAACAATAACACTTGGGTTTTCCGCGCCCCAGATGCGACAGTTTTGCTTGTTGACGTAGCCACCGGATGGAAATGAGCCTCATCAGTCAAGATGATTTTTCGATGGAAGATTTTCACCATTTTTGTAGTGAATTTTAATAATTTCAATGCGTTGTTGAAACGTGTCTCGTTCCATTTTTAGTAATGGCGTAGTTTCTACTTGTCAAATGTCAAAGAATAAAAGCTTCAAAAGTGACAGCTACTGAAATACCGGGTGATTCAAAATAACACCTCTTGTTGGAAAACCCTATATATACAGATTAAGTTAAAATATAGAAGTTACAAGCAACCAAAATCGAAAAAAAGAATGGAATTTTCGACCATTTTTCAATATTTTGCTTTTTATAAACATTTTTTTTTTTTATTTAAGGGGTATACGCAGTTCGAAAAATGGGATATCCCGAATGGGCATTTTTTTTATTTTATATGAAGTTTTGTCATTCCGCGCGAAATTTTGCAAGAGTATTCTTTTACGAAATTCGAGTCTAAGATCTTTAAAATCGGATAAGAATTATAGATGCTATATGTACGTAAGTTCCAATCTTTACTCAATCACACTTTTGTATGAAAAACAATTTTTAACTCCAAGTTTTTCATTTGCGTTCAGTTAAAGCAAAGAACATAGAACTACTTCTTTGGCTAAAGTTAATTCTTCACGAACTTGTATGCGGCTGTAGTCGTGATTTTTCATTCATGGCTCCATAACATCTACAGTTTCAGTCCGATTTTAAAGATCGCAGACTCGAAATTCTTATCCGAACACAGATAGGTTATAGGAGATACAAATCTACTCAAGATCCCAAAATCCCAAGAACTTCTGGATTCCGGCTAGAATACTTCATTTATTGTGGTTGGATTTGGTTGCAGCGACCTCAAAACATGTAGTAAACATTAGCTCATCCCCGAATTCGGAAAGGGTTTTTTTTTTTGTGTGACAATATTTGTGGAATTCTAGTTTTTTGTTTGAGTAATATTTTAAGTACTCACAATGTGGACTCCTAAACAGAATTGCATTTTTGAAAGCTCAGAGCCTAAAAAGTGTTCTTTTAAACAATTTATAAATATCGGCGAAAATAAGTGAAGCGGGCCACCTTTTTCCTCTACATCTTCGATTTTGTTGATTTTTACATATGTAGCTACTAGCCAATAGTAACCACATCAAATTTTCTTGCAAACTTCATATTATTTATTGAGTTATCGATAACTATATATTATATTTTTAATTTTTAGACTTTTCATGGACAAGCCATATCCCCTAAACGAATAAAGATATTGATATGGTGAATTTTTTTCCATGATAGATAAAATCTTGAATTAAAAAAGATGTTATTTTAGTTTATATTTTTTTTTAATTTTTTTTTTTGATCTCCCACTTTTAAAAATTCTTTTTTTTTTATTTTAAGTTTCAAAAAATTATCTTAAACTTTAAAAAAAGTGTGAATGCAATTTTATGCATGTAAGTTCACTGCGAAAAAACAAAAAATAAAATGTTGGTAACTCCTAGAATTATAGAAGTTATGTTTATTTTAGTGATGGCACCTCGCATGGTCGCCATGGTAAACATTACCTCGAAAAATTACAAATAAACTTCTTGGAATTGAATGATATAGCTACTAGGAGTAACAGGACATAAGAAGAAGAATTGAATGATAAAAGCTTCAAACTTGACATCAATGCTTTTCTTTACATTTTAAGATCAATTTTAAAAGTAACAATGAATGTCATGACCTCGTCTCCAGACGGTCAAGGGTGACAACACTCGTTTTTTTGTAAATAACATTTTAACCGTGCTTGAACAGTTTTGCAAATTTCTAAAAAATTATGGGTCGTAAAATTCTCTTAAACACTATCTTCTACAAATAATCGTTCTTGAGATAGAGCTTGGAAAGTGGGGAGAGCTTTGATGCGGAAATTTCATAAATTGCATTGCACTCCGAACACTTTATCTCATGATGGGTCAGTTGTATGAAATAATGTTGTATAACACTTTTTTATAGTTGATCATCATACTGAGGTTATGAATATGGCAATATTTACTATCATGCATACTATTTGTGCTGACTGTACGCTATAATTAAAAAGATATAGTACATTATACAGCAGAGTAGCTGCACTAATTCGACCTTTCCCCACCAAAAAACTTTATACAAAATTCCAACTATTATTAACTGGCAGCTGCATATAAATCACTTTCATACCGATTTCAACACTTTCCCTTCGAGAGTGTCATGACTAAAAATTACGCAGCTACTTTAAACTGCAACTGGAGATCTCGGGGCGTGAAAAATGTAAAAACGGCGTGTGGCAAGAGCAGCCGCTCGAGCTTGGGTACGTAAAACGTGATGGCAACGCTTGTCACGCTTGCGCTGCCATCTAGAGATAATGACGTTTGACATATCGCATTGACATACGCCTCAAACTAACTGATAGTGTCTATGCGTCCGTCTGTCTGTCCGTCAATCGCTAACGAATGACGGATGCCTTGTTTTGCCAGCTCTGCGACAATTTCAAGTGTTTTTAACAAAAGTACCGGAGACAGGCTCTATGACGCGTGCGCACTGGAACTGACAATATCGAATGGACTTACTTTACCTTAGCGCTTGGGGTTTGGCATGGATGATTTGTCACAAATCAAAATTAAAGCAAGGCAGCGCCTGAGGCCATCCATATGTATCACCAATCTAGAAAGGGGTGTAAGTGTTGGGCCTGTTACAATGACAGTTGCGCGCATGCGCGGAAGAGGCGTTTTATTGTAATCCATCACGCATTCGTAACGCTCTGCTTGAATCCAGCTGAAGCGTGTCAAGCGATGTGCCGCCTCCTAGACACACACACACAGTAGGACAACACACTTCCTCATGCCATTACACGTACCATTCTAATTGCGCTCGTAAAACTTGCGTGCCTGGCTGGTTCAAGTCGTAAAAATTTTTAGCAACCATCCTTTTCTACTCCAATTTCAATTGTTTCATGGCTGTTGTGACACATGGACAGTTTTTGGGTACTCCTCTACATACTTTACTGCTTTTTACAACTTTGCGTAATTAAATGCAATTAGTTGAAGCAGCTGCTGTATAAGAAATCAAACAATAATCATAAAATTGGGAAATATTTTACTTGTAAACAAGACTACATAAAAACGGGCTGTAAATTAACCCAAAAATGCATAAAACTTTTGTCACAAAATATTGTATCATAAAAAATATGTTGCTACAATAAATGCAACACTGATTTAATTTTTTATTTTGTATATAAAAAAAGATGGTGAGTGTAAAGAACTCCCTGCAGCACCATGAGCCTGATCGTCAGTACCCAGCTGTATCTGCGATCCCACAATTCTGCTGGAAAAATGGTGAAAAAATATGTTCCTTACTTCTTGTTCGATTCTGGCATAGGGTCTAGGTACTGTATAAGCGATTTTAGAAAACTAATGAAGCAGTACCTTATCCAGCTAGACCCTTTAGTTAAAAATCGACCAAGGTGCATACAAAAAAGGTAGGTAGGTAAAAGTGGTTGTCTTCCGACACACCTAGGCCTGCAAAAGGCCCGTTGTGATGCCACATGAGCTAGCCGTTACTCTTCCGTATCCTCTCTAAACCAACCTGTCGATTTGATGAACGAATTAATCTTATTTATTTTGATGCCTGCGAATTCAGTAACATTTCCAATAGCTTCGGAACCCAGTGTGTACAGTCTCCTCCTGCATAGTGCCATGCAACCACACAGGAGATGCTCCACTGTTTTCTCTTGCTCTACCTCCTGACAGCTTCTACAGTAGTCGAAGTAAGGTACTCCCAATCTATTGGCGAGCCTACCAATAAGACAGTGTCCAGTAAGAGCCCCTATCGTAGCTCTTATGTCAAGTTTGTTAAGTTTTAAAAGTTGCTTGGTTCTATTCAAGCTCCATTGCGGCCAAGTTTTCCTACTAATAAGACAGGTTCCAGTTTGCTCCCATTTATACTTCTCATCATTAATGATGTTCTTATCTATTAATAATTTACACGTCGCTAGTGGCATAGGTATCAATGTGCCCCGGTGCTCAAAGCAGCTTAATGGTGAAGAAATTTGTGGCATCTAGTAAAAGCTCATAACAATCCATCATTGTTTTAGATGTGAGCCTTACTGATTGTAGTGCTTTTGAGGCAGCCTGACTGTCAGAACAGATCTGAATTTCCCTTTCGGTTAAAACACGATTCGTAATGATACGAATACTTTGCACTGCTTGGAAGACACTAAAATGATCTGGTAAACGGAAGGATTCGTTAATGCCCAACGATTCCGGATAGACACCCCCTCCCACCTGATCATCGAGCTTAGAACCGTCCGTTAAAATGGTAATCTTGCTATTGCAGCCTAGTATACCATTGTCCCAATCTTCACGAGATGGGAAACTGACACTGAACGGTTTGTTTAAGGATAACTCCATTGAGTTAGCAAAGTCAGTAGTTCTGGGAATTTTCGAAAATTGGCGCAGAATACTCTAGTGTCCCCTAGAGCTAATGGCTAGATTCGAAGATTCTCTTAGCCTTAAAGCCGATTTAAGATGCAGCATAACGTTAAAGGTAGATAGTAGTAGTAAAGGTCTTCTATAATACTTTTCAATCCTCATCTCGCCTTTATTCGTAATAAATGAGTCAATGCATACAAAATACATTGAAGAACGATTGTCGAAATGTAGTACAGCGCTTCGAATTGACCTTCATAAACACAAAGGACAAAGCATTACAGCGTACTAAGTACTTCTTCCATTTAAGGGGTTGCCCTGAACGAAAGAATACTGATTTGAAATGCATTTTTTATGCTAAATCTTTACATTTACAAAAAAATGCATCGTTTTTAGTGTGTACTTTTTACTAATGACAATTTTGTGTGTTTCTAAATACGCCCCTAAATCCATAAATCATAAGCTTTTAAGTACATTCATGCATATATAACGTTGCCTCATGAGTTATGCATGTTTTTATGTAGTTCATGTGTGTGGCTTGTAACTTGACCTTGATTTATATTTTCGCTAAAGCATCTTATGGATGCTTATGATGGATGAGCTATGCAAGCACACCTTAAATTAATTAGAAGACCTCTGGCAAAGGTGTGTGCAGTAGCTCAAAAAAGATACTACATATCCCATAGATACACTCAACACCGAAAATGTAAATGTCATTAATTTGTTAAGGCTGTCGTGTATGGGTTGGTTGCTTTAAAGTCTACTCACAAACTCGACAGTCTAATTAGTTGCAGAAAGGTAATTGAATATCTGCAAACAGCAAGAGAGCAACAGTTACAAAAAACAAAAAAAAAAAAAAAAACAACTCAAGGTTACGTTACAAGCTTTAATGAACTTTGGTTTAGGGCAGGTCTTTAGATGTTGGCAGTCTTAGATATACTAAGTATCTAATGTGTTGACATAAGCTAATTAATGGCTACTCTCGTTTTGTGGAGCACAGCTGAAGTTTCAATTTTTTGTTTAAGGTTGCTTATGACTAGAAAGGTCAGCTTTAGAACTTGCCTGGCCTGATCCCATATCAAATTCACACTCGAGGCTGTCTCATTATGCACAGAGTTGACTGGTAGCTTATGCTAGAAAGGCAAACACAAGTGTTTCAAAATGATGGAAGACTAATTCATATGCCAGGCACGTAAACAGGATAATATTTATTGGCTCTTGCTATTTTTGCATGTGATTTGTTGAAATAAGCTGCAAATTTTCACATAGTTACTAAAAGGAATTTGGCCTGCAATCGCTGAGAATTAAAAGCTTTTTCTTTTAAGTCGAATTTAAAGGAATAACTTGCTTGGAAGCTATTCATTCAATTTTTATATGCTAGACTCACAAGCTTTGCGTGGCAGTCCTCCTCCTTTTTTGAAAATTACTATGTTTTTCTAATCTCGAGTTGGCAACTTGCTGGATTAGTTTATTTTAGTTGTTTTTGTGATGACAGCGTTGCCATCTTGCAGTTTGATAAAGCTGATGCTACCAAAATTATGAAGAACCTTACGCGAAGGAACATCACTGGAAATATTTATTGTTTTAGTGCCTAAATTCTTATAATATTAAGAAAACAAAGATAAGTTGATTGTTTAACAGAGTGGCCACATTTTTAGCCAACTTTGTCGGTAAGGCGTTGCCATACTTGCACATGGAAAAATCCATACTCAAAATCCATACACAATCTAAATAGATTTTATATCTACCCAGATTTTGAGCTTGTAAAAAAAAGTAACTTGAGAAAATGGACCTAAACGAGCTAAATTTGTATGTATATTTTGTACCCGGAAAGATATGGTAAAAAGTCAAATAAATCTTGCACTTTATTTTAATAATTGTGGTGTTCACTTTGTACGACATATATGCTTAAAGGCTAAAATACGCGAGCAACGACATGGACAACCTTAACCACGAGGTATTAAGGTAAAAAAACAATTGCTCGGAATGGTTTTGATATTTTTAAGAAAAGTTTTTGTAAAAAACTGGCATTTTAAGGCTTGGATTGTAAAATTTTGGATTATTGTCAGTAATATCCCATATTTTCATATCTTTAACTTCAAAGAAATTACAACTTCAATTATGCTTTGAAAAATATACTCTTGGCTCGAGTCTTGACGCTTTTTAGAAACAGCTTTTTAGTTTTCCAGCATAGTAGATGAGCGTTACCATATTTTCAAAAAATTCGATGTTTTTGGTATAATACTAATCGAGATTTGATACGTTTGAGGCCCAAAATGTCTTTTAAAAATGAACTGACGGATTCTTTTGAAATTCAAACATCATGAAGGTCTGTACCAAAAATCGACGCATTGTTTACATCGCCTGTAAACATTTCTATCAGAAATAGTTTTCTCAACAAATGCCTCGTGCAACAATCTGCACATGAATATTCATTTCGGCATTCAGACCTTTAAAAATCACCGAATTGACTTTTAGTGTCTGACAAAGCCAAGTTTAGCTCAAACAATAATGAATATTTCGATGTGAAATTTGACACCGACGTAAAATATAGTGTCGCCAATTTAAAAAAAAGAAATAATATTTAAAAACCAATAAACTGAAAATGAAAATGGGTCTAACTTCTTGGACACAGTAGTATGTCGAAGAGCATCAACTTGGGCGCGTATGTTCGAAATTATGAGTATTTAACAATCAAACCAACAGATGGGCCACCCTATATAAGGAATTAATATGCTATTTATAAATATTTTGTTAATATTCTGTCGAATTTTTGTCTCACAATTTAAAAATCAAAATTAAAATTAAAATGAATAAATTATCTTAATTTAAACTTCCATATATCAATGCATCAATGTTTCCAAGTTAAAAGCATCGAAAACATCGCTGCTTTTCCAGCACTAATACACAGTACTCAAAATAAATATTAGGTGCGCAACTAAGTTCTCCCGGTTATTTCGATGAAAATGTAACTTTATTGTAAAAAAAATGGTTACCAAAGACTCATTCAAAGTATTGCCCATCGCTAGCTACAACTTTTTCCCATCTTTTTGGCAGAGCTCGAATACCTTGACGGTAGAAGGGTTCGTCTTTTGAGACTATCCACGAATCAAGCCATTTTGCGATATCTTCATATTAGTGGAACTGCTGATCAGCCAGACCATGTGCCATCGAGCGGAACCAGTAATAATCGGAAGGCGCAATATCTAAGAAATATAGCGGGTGGGGTAGGACTTCCCATTTGAGCGTTCCCAAGTAGGTTTTAACAGGATTTGCAATGTGAGGCCGAGCGTTGTCATGCAGTAAAATCACTTTTTCGTGCCTCTGCTCGTATTGTGGCCGTTTTTCTCGCAGTGCTCGGCTCAATCGCATCAATTGAGTTCGATACCGTTCCCCAGTGATGGTTTCGCCTTGTTTCAACAGCTCATAATAAACAACACCAACCTGGTCCCACCAAATGCACAGCATAACCTTCGCAGCGTGAATATTCGGCCGAGCCAGTGACGTGGAAGCATGACCGGGTTGTCCCCAAGATTTTTTCCTCTTTGGGCTGCTGTAATGAATCCATTTTTCATCACCCGTCACGATGCGATGAAGAAAACTCTTCCTTCTTTGTCGCTGGAGCAGTTGTTCACAGGCGAAAAAACGACGCTCAACGTCCCTTGGTTTCAAATCATAAGGAACCCAAGTTCCTTGCTTTTGAATCATTCCCAACGCATGCAATCGCTTGGAAATGGCTTGGCGGGTAACTCCTAATGCTGAAGCAAGCTCTTCTGGCGTTTGGCACGAATCCTCATCGAGCAATGCCTCCAATTCATCGTCTTCGAAGGTTTTGGGTCTTCCTTTACGTGGACGGTCGTCAACATCGAAATCACCGTCTTTGAAGCGACAGAACCAATCACGGCACGTTGTTTCGCTTGGAGCAGCATCTCCGTACACTTTTTGGAGCTCTCGATGGGCTTCAGCTGCCGATTTTTTCGAACAGAACAAGAAAATCAACACTTCCCGCTAATGACGATTTTTTGGCACAAAACTAGACATTTTCACACAACCACAAGTAAATAATGCAAAAAGAAATTCACTAATATGCCATAGCAGTTTGCTTACCATATGCCTAAGCTTCGTTTATGAAGTTTTGGGTATGTCAAAATCGACCAGAACTTTCTGCTAAAGCCATCTATTGACAAACAGCGAGAACTTAGTTGCGCACCTAATATAAACTACGCCTTATTTTTATTAGGTTAATTATAAAGCTAAAGGTACCCGCCAATTGTGTTGAAGCTATTAAACAAGTAACAAATATTGCCACCAATAAATGACCTTGGCCAACTTAGTAGGTCTATTTTTTGTAAGTAAGTACGTATTTATAACACAAAGTACTGTCTCTAATTGCTGCCAATTTCGAAATGCGATAGCTTTGAGACCTCCAATCATTTGATTTGGTTTACTTTTTTTGTAAGGCCATATTTAGTGCTTTTCCCAACTATTTATAGCATATGCATGAAAAGGGGTATATTAAGTTTGTTTAAATGTATGGAACATTGAGCAGGAAACCTCAGAGGCTCCACAAACTTGCCTTCAAAATGGTCAGTAGGACAAAAGAAATTGACTTGACATGTACCTCCGTCCGTCAGTCTGTATGGACGTCAAAATCTGGGAGACTGTAAGTGCTAGGGTAATCAACCTTAAACTAGGTTTGTGGGTTCAAAGTGCTATATATTCTAAAATTTCATTATAACAAACTGGAGTTTGAATTGCCTCTGCGGCAAAATAAAAGTAGGTAGAGTGGTAGCCTCGAAAGTGTCGGCTCCAGAATCAATTTCGAATTCAAGTCGAGGTTCATGAATTGGCCGCGCCCGAAGTAAACGTTCGCTATATATTTTGAATTAAGTTGATGTCCAGATAGCAGTGCCTGAAAAACTTCAATGTTTTCTAAGATGTTAACTCGAAAACATCGATGTATCGATATATCGAAGCTTAAATTAAGTTAATATGAGGATATACATCCAAGGCCACCGGATGGCTGTGAAGTAGAGTATCTTGAGGACCTCTTTATTGGGGTAGGGTGGAGTAAAGCCCACCTGCGGTATCACAACGGGCCAATTCTTATCTGGCCTAATGAGTTGGGACGTAACGTCCTAACTGCCGCCTTAACCTAACCTAACCTAAGGATATACATATACAGGGCCATAGAGAGAAAACCCGGGTCCGGGGGAAAATGTATCGGCCCCTCTATTACACATTTAGCTTGAAACATTGGCCCCTGAGACAACTCTGGGTCCGAGAGGAATGCCCCCCTTTCCCCTCTCTCGTCGGGCCTGGATATATAACATTCTGTTTCGGCCAGAATTTTCGTCTAACAATTGAAAATTACTTCACTTTTGAATATAATTTTATTTTATATATCTTAAGAAAGGTGGTGACGAGTATTTAGCAGGTATCGAGACAATCAACAAACAGATGCCGAATTGGGATAAAACAGTCCAAAAGTTGCTACCAAATAACCGAAAAATTGTTTTACATTTTTTTTTTATAATGTCTCTGTGCTTTAATTAAGCGGCTCAAAATCCAAAATTTTTAACACATAATCGCAAATATGCGGTTTTTTTTAATTTAGGTTATGTGTAAATGGTTTCATTTGGAACTTGTATTAAAAGGTGTTCCTTAAAAGCGGTCGAAAAATAATAAAATTCATTGTACTCGTATCCTAGATCTATGACTACCAGCAAAACTACTCTCCTATTACTTTGATCTTGCTTTGTATGCGAAACTTCCTACATTTGCATTATTGTGTGCCGCTATGAAAACGATACCACCCCAAAAAACCACTGAATACCACCGGATGATGACTATCAATGACATCATTCGCCACAATGTCAATTAAATGAAGCATAAATTTTGCAATGCTTTTGTGACATGACAAAGATGGAATTTGTGAGATAAGCCAAGGGACAGCAGAATACAATCAATCTAAAGCTAGATGAAGCTTCTAATAGTATGTGGTGTTACCAACAATGGGAAGGATTTGTGCCTGTCAATGCTGGCGCAAAGATGAAGTTGCACATTGAGAGGGTATTAACATTTAGGTGATCCATTTTCTGCTGTCAGTTGGTTTATTAAGTAGGTTCTATCATGAGTACTCTGTTCATATATGCAGGCTCTTGACACCTTCTAAACGTAACCGTGGGAGCTGGAACCAAGTCTTTGCTCTAAATATAAGCCATATATCAAATTGAAAACTAGTCAAAAAGCGTGCCATACGGCGGCGGCGTCATGAAAAAAAAAATACACCAAATGAAAATGGTGCAATTTTGATTGATTTATAATTGAATGTGAATTGTTGATAAGATTATGATAAACGACATTCATATGCGGTTGGCATAAGGCTGTCTGTCCGGTTGTCTGTCTTTGGCAGTTGACGTTGATCAGCATTGAAGTGCCTGTTGGTCGCTTGGTCGGTCACTCAGTCATTTGGACTGCTTGCAATCAGCCAGCCATCGGCACAATGTAAAACTGTAAGATACTATAAACAAAAAAAAAAAAAACGAAAAACAGGTTAACTGCCCAACTAAGCCAAGTTAAGAGGCTGTGTCGGCGGCATTGCCAATTTGGCAGCAGCAGCAGCAGCAGCTTGGCCAGCAATAATAAAAAAATCAAGCGCGTATCGCTAAATCGAATTGCTTTCAATGCATAATTTTCATATATCGTGCATTTTTTTGTTTGTTTTTATTTGATTTTTCATTTTTTTATCTTTGATTTGTTTTGCGCCTCATATCGTTTTCGATTTCGATTTACATTTTTTTGTGCGCCGCTTTTCGGTTTAATAGACATCAGTGGCTTAGGATTTGTCGTTGGCAAAAAGGGATATGAGATCAGGGAAATTATCTTTTATTAAATACAGAAGAAGATAGTACCTACTATCTCTTTATTACATTAAAAGTTTTTTTCATCCATCATAAATTTTTTCTTGCTGGCTCTAACGGACAATTTGGGACCATACAAAAGCAAGTTTTTGCATATTGAGCCCAGTACGCAGTAACACGAAACGCTTCCGAACAAAAACTGCAACTAATTGCTTTAAGAGTGAAAAGTCAAATAGCCTTTTTTCCATTTTTTCTCTAGTCTAAATGCAATGGGATACGGTTCTGTCTAGTACTACAAAATGTTCCAGAGATGTACGTTATTTACTTTATTTCCTTTATTATAATGTTAAAAAAGCTAGCTTAATTTTTATTACTCATAGCGTTGAGACTGGATTTTGGAAAACAAATATTTACATTTCGTTTCAAAATTTCAGTTCGAAACTGGAAAAGAATCTTTTTTTTTTTTAATTTTCATATGGCCTTTGTTTTAATACTTTGATGATATTCTTAGAGCGCCACTTGGTCTCGAAATGTCTGACAATACAAAAAAAAAAAATGGTTGTATAGATGTTTTCACAACTTTTCAAAACTAAGTTACTGCTTAGGTTGCGTTTGTGTGTGGTAAAAAAATAATGAAATAAAGTTATGGTACATATATTTATAAAGAACTTAAAAATTTGTCAATATCAATATTTATTTAAGTTAATGATAGTTTTAATAATGCCTCTAAATGTTCGTTTCTTAATCGACTTCTCAATTTTTTTAATATTAATTTTAAGTTTGAAAACGCACAATATATGTGCTTCCAAAAATAGATAAAATTCGCAAGGGATTTCCCGAAAAATATCTATTCACCACCGGATTTTACAAAAAATATATATTTTATGCATATGTTTTTACCAAAAGCCACCTTAAGTTATATACTTTCGGGAGCAGAACATAACAAACACATAACATAAAAATAACTTATACATGCATATCATAAGAACAACTTAATACAAGCAGTGCGTATGTAAACTGTAATTCTGTACATTCTCTTTTGTTATCATGCTCTTTGTTATGCATTTATCTAGTGCGTTAGATACTCACTCAAGCCGGAGCTTTTATTTGTTCTCTTGCACTCAAGTCGAGCTTATGCATGCAGCTGCTGCTGCTTGTGCTAGTGCAAAATCACTCCAAACAGATCACGCAATAAAGACAGACGTCTATGTTAATTGAATCGGTTTATTATTTTTAATCTGTCTCATCATGTCATATACATTGCATAAATCTAGTTTACCCTTTGTACCTAAAGGTACAGCGCCATAACTACTTTTCGTTTGCAAGCAATGCCTTAAAAGTCCCATTTAACAAGTTTTTCAAAAAAATTGCATAAGAATTTTTTGAGTGCATGCTCAAAAAAAAAACTACATTGAAAATCTGTGGGCCAACAACAAATATACGCAAGGATTGTTTTTGTGCTCACGAAATCAGAGAGCAAAGAGAGTAAGAGAGATAGCAAGCATATTAAAAATTTTTTTTTTTGATAGAGGGCTTATTTTTTACCGCTGCACAAAATTCGGTAATTTTGTAATTTTCATTGTGCCATACATACAACAAAAAAATAAGAGTCCAGATCGAGCATATGGGCAGAGATGAGCATGCCTGTTTAGCCCAAACGGGTGGTTTTTGTGTGCGCAGCTCCTATGGCTAGATCGCTGGCTCGTTTTTGCCCAGCTCTGGTCTGGACACCCCTGGTATAATATAACAAATAAAAAAAAAATCTTGCAAAAACCAAACATGCTAATTAAGTTTTATTCATTTATGTATAATCTATCAAATAAAAAAATTTTGCAAAAACACATGCTAATTAAGTTTCATTCTTGTATGTTTATTTAGCAGTCTCTTTAACAAATATATCAACGTCTTCAATGCACATTATGAGAGTCGTCAGCAAGTCGTCTTTTCCGCCAGACTAACTACCAGGTAAGTTAAAAAGCCTATCCTACTATCTATCTAAATACCCAAATATCTATATCTATTATTTTTGTCATAAGTGATGATAAGTGAAGCTTCCGCTTTTGAGGAACAAAAAAAACTGTTGTAATAACGAGTGGATAGTGTTGTCATAACACTCTATATGTGGTTGCTTATTTATTTATGACTCTCTCCCGTTTAAGTCCAATTAATCCCAAAAAAACTAATTTAAAGTTTCACTTTTTTTTTTTTAAAACTTACATTATTTACATTTTCATCTAAACGAGAACATTTGGTAGCCCCGCATTCATTGTCTAGGCAATTAAGAATAAGATGATTATTTCGAATTTCTATTTTTTTGTTCTAATATAAGCGACGATACCAAAAGGAAGTTTGCAACCTAACAAATGTACCAGATAAGTCAGTATTTAAGCGATAACTTTACACGAGGGTATAGGTGTTAAGTAAGTTGATTATAGGTATAGGTAATTTTTCAGGTTTTGAGTCTATATACTAAACTTGGGGTTCTAGCATTTATAAGTCTTAAAAGTTCATAAAAAAAGTGATATTAAATAAGCATTGACATTTAAATGCATTTATCGATCATTCAAATGCTATTTATCGATCTTGGCCAACAGTAGATGTTCTCAGCATAGTAAACACATTTGATGAGTGCGATGTGAGAAAATCCTTCCAATCGATATATACATATTTTAAACTTCGATCATCGATGTTTTCTCCAGCACTACTTTGCAGTATGGTATTCTTAAAAGCAAAGTGTGTAAATTTTCCAAGTTTCATCAGCATGACTTTTATATAAAATTCGCCTAGGGGAACCAAGTTACACTGGATCGTGTCAAGTTGCATGTTAGGTTTTCATACGGACATGTCTCAACCACTACCCGAGCATGAAAATCGAAAAATGCTGTCTCATGGTTATTCATTACCTCAAAAATTGTGCCGAAAAAAAAATCTATTGATTCTTCCTTATTAATACAAACAACGTCCTAATACCCATAAGTCTGTAAGAATAAGACTTACGCGCCTTTTATCCCAGCAAATCAAATTTAATGAGTTTGGGCCTATGGCATAGTTTACCGACATTATGTAGCACTCGTATCTACCGACACTATGTAGCTCTCGTATCTGTACCTTGCAAGTTTTTCGTTTTATTAAATTATAAAGTTTTCCTGCCGCTAATTAGTGAACTGATCCCCTAAAACCCCTTCAGTCTGCGCCCCTGCTGTACATATATTCAATAATAAAATCAATAAACGCACATTGAAAATTGCATATCAAAATAGTTGGCTGTCGATTGACATAAAAGTAGCAGAAAAAGCTCAGCTGCAGTCGCTGTCGCTGTCAGCGTCCACGTCAACGTCGACTTCTCAGTTGACTGCGCTGTTGGCTTTTGAAGGCGACATTTAATTGCTCAGATTTTGTGCGTGGAGGTTTCTTGGATTTCTTGGTGTTGTCTTGATCTCTCTTGCCGCAGTTCGTAGTCTTTGTTGTTGTTGCTGTTGTTTTAGGCAGCGTTGTAATTTTGAATGTCGTTTATTTTTTGTCACAAGGAAATAGTTTATGTGACTAGCCGCCTCAAATGTGCAACTTGGCCGACTTTAATTTAAACAGGAAATTATGAATGTTGAATACAATTTGTTTATGCAGCTGCTGACTCACATGCCTCCAATGACGGACGAGCGACCAATTCACAAGATTGGCCAAGATACTATTAACAGCAGATAACCAGCCAGAAATTTGGGCTATATGTGCGTTAAAAGGTAATTTACTGGCAGTGGAAGTCGTTTTTTTATTATTGTTTCTTTTTGCTCTATTTTGATGGCAAATATTTCACGTGGCTTTGAAAAGGTTACCTTACCCACAATGTCTGTCATGCATCATTAGCGGCTTTCAAAGAAGGTATTTTGCTATCCTTAGACAATATTGGCAAGCTGCAACTTGTAATTAGTCATGTGTTTCGTCATGCCTGGCCATTTTGACAGATGTCCTGTGTTGTTCTCTCTACTAGTAGTACCATGTTAATTGTCAAAGGAAATTGCATGGTTAAGTTGGTATATGAGGCACAAAGTAATCATCATCTGGGCATGGGATTGTCTGGTATTGAGCGCATACAATGTGCATTGTTTGCGAGTTGAGGTGTTGGCGTGGCTGAAATTGCATTTGCAGATGATACGAATATTTTGAAAGGATTGAATGAAGTGTGACTTTAAACACAGCATGGTCATGAATGAGCAGCCTTTGTCAAGGTACTGAAGTTGCGAAAAGACATGATTAATATTCGCTCAATTTGAGGTTTTGCGAATATTAGCGTTGAAGTGACTGGCAAACTCAGGGATAGAGTAAATAGACTAAAGACCAGCGCGTGGCTCATCATTGAGCATGGAGCCCACTTAATGAATTTGGGCAATAGTCATGGCTTTGGCTTTGTTATGAAATGTAAATATGACTCGATATTCCCTTGCAAATATTTAGTTGGAGTTGCATGAAAACAATGCACCTTGTGATGGTGGTGCCTAGGTAGACGTTACCTCATCGAAAGCAGTGTTTTCAAACGTCATCTGATAATCCCACCGCAACGTCTCGTACAGCGTACACTTACACCATCTTCTTCCTGTTCCACTGATTGCGGAGCTCGCATCAAAGGACAACGCCTTATCTGGATATCTCACTTCTTAATGATATAAAAAGACACATTTCCCAATTTGCTGGAAATCAATTGTTCTTCAAGGTTGCACTTACTTCTTTTAGGCAATTTGGGAAAGGACAATGAAATGCGTCTTTAAACTGGCAAATAAACGGGGTTAATTTTAATAGTCATCTCCGATACACGATAAACAGAGTTGAATTGAGATTTTAACCTAACGTGTTAAGAACTTTCGCAATTAAATTTATTTCATATTGTAAATGTAGGCTCGGCAAGAACCCCATTAATGAAGTTTTTTTTGACTTTGTAAATATAACGATACGTCTGAACGACGAACGTTGTTTTTTACGTCCTTAATGGACAAATTTTAAGAAATTAACGACAGATTGTAATTAAAACACTTTTTTTAAACTCTCTTTCAAGAGCTCCGCATTTGACATGCACCACTTTGGACATGCGATGAACCACTAAAGGCTCTCGGTCTTGACTTTATTTTATTTATAAAGGCTTTTTCCACTTCTTTCACAATCCGTGTTCTTCTCATGCTGTTGAATGAAGCTTCCACAATCGATATTGTTTTCTTCAGTTTAGGCACTTTAACTGTTCTTGGAAGGAATTACAGTCTTTTAGTCATCGAAAGACTTGAAAGCACCTTCATATAGCAATAAAGAGCTAAAGAATTTATAAAGGCTACACTAAGCGTACTATAAAATATTGCCAAGAAGCACATTTGGTCAAATGTTTCCAATCCAACTTTTATAACTCGTGTGACGATGGTATGATCTCATGTAGTTCATAAATATTCACAAGTTCATACTCCTCTGCACCTACAAGATTTTTATTTTGCTTTCTGTCAGTAACCAACTTTTTGTATCTTCTTAGCTTTTAGCCAAAAAGTGTTAATTTATCTTAAAACCAATAACAAAAAATCTTCAAAATCACATAAAATATAACGACTCGTCTCTGGGACGTACTCTTTTTGTATTTCTTGAAAATTAGTCAACTCACTGCTCTAAAGTGACTTTATTTTTTAAGCTTCTGATTCTTGATTGAAAAAACTGAGAGAAAAGTTTTTACTCTGCGAATCGTGAAACACAGAGTGTAGCTAGGCTTAACTAGCTTCGATTTCAATTAGAGCTCCAACTGACTTTCAACAGGGTTTTACCCATATCGGGTTTAATATAATGTAGTTTCAATGCTGGAAAGTGTATTAACAAAAAAGTGTTAAATGATTCTTTGGCCATTTTTTTTTTTACTAGAAAGTGTTAATTTGGCTTTAAACTAATTACAAAAAAAAAAAAAAAACAAAAAAAGTCACACAAAAGATGAAGATACGTCTCTGGGACGCATAGCTCGTGCATTTATCTAAACAACTGTCCTTGACAAGCTTCTGATGCCGATTAAGCAAATTAAGAGAAAGAATTCCGTACTATGATAATCGTGAGACACATATTTTTTTTAGAGTTAAATAGTTTCGGTTTTAAATACATAATGGACTCTGAATAGGTTGGTACTTAGAAGGGAGTTTTCAATGTGTTATTTAGTAAGCAAAGGCCCAGAACAAGAGCCACATTAATGGGATAGAGCTTCTTAATATTTATATCGGTTATCAGATTGAAAAAGAACCATGATTTTGATGAAAAAATTATCTTCAATGTTAAGGCACTTTTTTGACTAGGCGGTTCCGTTTTGGGTAGGGTAATGCACAGCATTACAAACAGTCTTCTTTGCATTCGGAACAACTTAAAGTTAAGCGGTTTTTTAAATCATATCAAATCATTTTTTAAATATATTGTTATTTTATAATTTGAGACTCTTTCTCTTCCTAGAGTTGTTTCTTATTCTTTGGACCTGATTTAAATTCATGAACCTAACATTCGTAAGAGCAAAATTTCTATTTCAACTACAGCTACTCCACATACCTTAAACATCCCACATATTTGCCGGACTTTGTTTGTTATTCCTACCTCTAATGAACCACATTTCATCCAATTTTCAAATATGCCTTACTAATGAGCCCTGAAGCAGTGCACTCCCTCCTCCACTCACCTAAGTACAACACAGTTTCAGCCATTATTTCGCCTAACTCCAAAATTTACTTTACATTCCCCAAAAAAAAAAAAAAGACTTTTATGCAACATTTTGTTTTACTAATTATACGAGCTGAAGCTGGGTTTGGCAGTTAGCTGCTGGTTGGTTGGTTCATTGCCTGGCTAATCCCTTTCTGCCACTCTGTTTCCTAACTAAGCTGGCCAATTAATTACCCATGTAGAAACAACAAAAAGTCACTAAATCATTTTGAACTTGACATTCAACTGTTTGCTCCCTGCTCTGAATGGCCAAAGTGGCCAAATGGTTGCACTACCATATCATGCCGCGGCTTGGCCCTGGCTCAACAACAATTACCTACAATGGGGGGTACCACATATTGAGAAAATTTATGCTGAAAACTGGACACACCGGCAACTTTTTTTTATAGCTCTTATCGTATGTATATACATAGTAAAGCTACTTGGAAAAATCTATTGGCATTTTGTTTCGTAGCGACATGATTTAATGAGCATTTATGCAAATCAACCAAAAATGTGGCACATTACTTTACTGTTTGTTCAACACCGACGACCATGTTGACAGCGGGCCGCATGCAGCCCGTTTGTTTGGCATATCCAATGTTATCCTTTTGGCTTTTGACCATTGATAGGACCGCTTTGGCAGGCATGCATAAATCATGTGTATGTTTTTTTTTTTTTGACACTTTTGTTTATGCTTTTAAAGTGGGTTTGGGGGTGGGTGTGGTATAGAGCGTTTGCCAAATCAATTGACAACCGAACCCTATGCAAAAACCACATAGAAGGACACACACACGCACAGCTCAAAATTTTTGTCAATAGCCTCACTAAACTCACTTTTGAGCGGCAATCAAGCGTAAAAAGATTTTACCCGAAAGCAATTTTCACTTTGGTTTTCATTTTTCCACACACTCTCAAATAGAGTGACTCGAAATTTTAAGGTGGGTAACGCTGCAAATGGCAGAAATTGAGCTCTACGAAGTGGCGTGTGCTGAAAAAAATGCTATCAAAGAAATTTGAGCGAATTAGATGCTTGGGAATTTTTAAACTAAAATTTTACACGACGAATATGTTAACGAAATTCGAAAACAAAACTTTTATTTAAAGTTTTTTTTTAAATTCTAAAAGAATTAAAGGAAATCAGCAAGTTACCTAAGGTGTCAATATTTGCGATTTATATCGATATCTCAAAGTGAATTGGAGTGAATTAAAAATTTTCAAAAGTAAAAATCTGAATATTATAAGAGAAATTTGTAGTCTGCAATACATATTTAACATTTTCTAACGACTTTAAAGAATTGAACGCTACCAGGAGTTGTTCAGATAAAAACTACAGTACGAGTCAAAATATGTCAAAAAAGTTTTTAGAAAGGAATTCATCAAGAAATTACATTTTTTATGTAAAGTTTTTTAAAAGTGTCAAAGAACTGAAAGCAATTAGGTTCTTACTCCTTAGAGAATTCTTTGAAAATGCAATAAAGTACAACGATTAAAAGCATTATTTATAAATATATCGATATACTTAACTAATTCGAGTTATTCAGAAATCTTTAACGTGTACTTTGTAGTCTGAAGTTTTACACAATGTTTTCTAATAACCTATAAGAATTGTACTCTATGTACTAAGAGTTGTCCCCATAGGTGTCAAAAAATCAAAGAAATTCTAGGAGCTAGGCACAACGTCTTGAATTCGAAAACTTAACGCGATGCTTAAGAAAATTACCAAGAATTAAGTTGAAAACAGGAATTTTACTTATTCAGCGAGAGTCACGTGAGTTTTTTACAAAGATTAAAACTGGGAATCTTGAAGTAAATGGATCGGTTTAAAATTGTTAAAAATACACGCAATTCTGTTTTTAAACGGACATTTTTAACCGGGTTTTGAAATAACACGGTCTTGAACAAAAAAAAAGTTAACACAATTTCCTTCGATTTAGCACGATTAGAAAAAAAACTAATCGATTAAAATTTTAAAGAAAAATAATTTTAGAAACCTAATCTTTTAGAAATTTTCCCCTATTTTATTTATTTTCATAGCAGCTTAAGGATCCACTTCATGTGTTTTTTTACACGTTTTTTTTGGAACGTATCCTACCGTGTAACTACAGAATTAAGTGTTTAAATCTTAAAACCAAAAACCTGAGAATTACAAATTTTTAGGCATTTTTAGGCAATGTTTTCTAAAAAATTTAAAGGATTCAACTCTACCAGCAGTTTTCAATATACAAATATCAAGGAATAAAGGAAAAGAATAGATAGTTCTTTACAATTATTAGATGTAGCCCGTTTCTTGAAGTAATTTGAGCAAATTAGTAGTCTGCAAGTCTGAAAATAAAAATTTACTTATCTTTCGATATCTTTATCGAAATTTATTCAATATATTCTGATTAAGAAAAAATATAACTCTACCAGAAAGTGTCCAAACAATTTCTGGTTTTACTGCATCTATTGTTGCCAGAAGCGGTTTAAAATATATGAGAGTAATTTCTGGTCTCACTGTATGTATTGATGCCAGGAGCGGGTTTAAAAGTGTCCCATAATTTCTGTCCTTCGTCTACAGACTTAAAATTGTTCGAATAATTTCAGGTTTCTTTGCATCTAATGATGCCTGGAGCAGACTTAAAAATATAGGACTAATTTCTGATCTAACTTTTTGTATTGATGCCAGGAGCGGAGTTAAAAATTTACGAATAGTTTCTGGTCCCACTGCATGTAATTTTTGTTGTATACACGCATGGTGTCCTTTTTTTAAGAACTTTAAACTGTCCAATTAACTTTAAGTCCCTTCAACGGTTTTTCTATTGATAGCTCTAATTTGAATCGCGCTGCCACTTAAAAATATAATAGTGATTTCGTTCTCTCAGTCTACTGTGGGTTCTATTGGAATGCCATCTTCCTAAGCAGGCGGCTTTACGCAAGATAGCCATATCCAACAATAATTTCTGGCCTTCATTGATGGTGTATTGATGGGCTAAGGAGTTGATTAGCTGCAGCAGGTGTGCGTTGGTTAATTTCGGAATGGTGGTTTTTTAGAACTTAACTGTCCAAATAACTTTAAGTTTCAGGTTTCTATTGATAGCAAGATCGGACTTAAAAATATAATAATAATTTCTGATATCACTGTATTGATACCAGGAGCGGATTTAAAAATATAACAATAATTTCTAATCTCACCGAATGTATTGATGGCAGGAGTGGATTTGAGAGTGTTTGGTAATTTCTGGTGAAAGCCCACTGAATTTTTTTATGGACTTAAAACTTTTTGATGTTCCACTGTATTGATCCCAGGGGCATTTAATAAAATTTTGTGTCTCACTATATGTATTGATGCCAGGAATGCTGATGAATGTACGCATGGGCTCCTTTGTACACGCACCTAAAACTGTCCGAATAGATTTCAGATTTTTTGCATCTATTTTTGCCTGGAGCAAGTTTAAAAGTGTTGAAATAATTTCAGACGTAGCGTCCATTGTTTACGGACTTAAAAGCGTGTTGATATTTTTTTTTGCCTGACTGTAGGTATTGACGGCAGGAGCGGATTTACGCATAGAGTTTTAAAGTGCTCGATAAATTTTTGGTCTCACTTTTTGTATTGATGCTGGAGGCTGAATCACCGTAGGATCCTTTGGGTACGGATACTACAGAATAGGTTGAATAGATTGTTGTTTCACGTATATATTGATGCGTGGGGCGGATTAATGCGTAGGGTTTCTTGGGTACGGATCTAAAATTGTACAAATAATTACTGATTAAACCGAACCTATTGATGATAGGTAGCGAATCCACGCTTAGGGCCCTTTGGATAAGGACTCAACACTGTTCGAATTTCTGGTCATACTTTAAATAGGGATCAAGGCATAGGCATAGGGTTCCTTGAGTACAGATACAAAAGTGTCCAAATTTTATTGATGTCAAGAGCGGATTTCGGCCAAACGGGTCCAGAACCCGCAAAAAACGCATATTTCTTTTGAAATCGTAACATCTATAAAGCGCTGTACTAAATCACACATTGATTGGAATTTGAATTTTAACGATAATTTATATACCTATATATTACTCCAATAAAATTAAAGTTCATACAAAACATTTATTTTTTCGAACGAATTGCTGAAAGTGAAAAAACGAAATGATTTTAATTAATTGACTTCAAAGATCCGTTTTAAAGAACTATATCGGACGGAATTAGTTGTTTTCTTAGGAAGTATATTACAACGATTTAGTTGTCAAAGTTGTACTTAATGGTATAACAAGTAGAAAATGCAGTTTTCTTCCAGAACGCGGATACGGGTTGTGGACTATATAAAAATGGACTCAGTTTCAAAAGTTACCCTTTAGTAGAATCTTTTTAAGTTTGAGGCACACTATGAGGTTTGTTTTTAATGAGATTTCTATTACGCGTACAAAGAGTATTTAAACTTCGTGATTTACGAAGCTGGAATCTTTGATTCAATTTTGGTTTTTTCAGTAGCAACAATATTTGGCATAGGTAGTCGGAAAAGCAGTCAAAATCTATTGCGCCTCATCAATTTTGCAACAATGCTCATGTCTGCCTTTGTATGTATCTGTGTGTGTCAGTATCTGTGTTTTTGTGCGTGTATAGCTATGTTGTTGACAAGCGGGTAGCGGGGTTTGGTGGTAACTATGAAGGATATAGAGTCGTGCACAATATAACAATTGTCTGGCTGGCTGACAGTTTTTGGCAATGACTAGGCTGGCTGTCCGACCAGGCATATGATTTGAAAGTAAACCGCCGCCAAGAGGGACACATGGTAGTTGCAGCCCTCCCTTCCCCGCTGTCTATCCCTCTATCTTTTACTATAGAGATATACTTTGTAGCATGCCTCTTGTTGTGGTTGCCACTTGGTTGCTACCTTTTTTTTGCTGCCAAAATGTTTATTGATTTTGTGTCGCATTTTCTTGTCTCAGATTTTATTTTTTGTGTGTATTTTTTCTGTGCTTGTGGTCAAATGTTTTTTACGTGTGAAATCAATTGGAAAATGCACTTAATGAGAAAATGTGAGAAAATTCGATTCAGGAGCTTGAAATGTAACTTCAGATTGGCTAGACTGTACTTGAGTGCGAAATGCTGTAAAATGCAAATTGTAACTACCACGCCCACAGCCTCCGAATAACTGCAACAACTGTCGTTGAGGAATGTGTGATACTCTTTCGATACATAATTATCACCACGGGTATGCGCTAAAGGGTGCACAATTATGTGCCCAAGGGTAGCTGCTAGTTGCACCCAAGCAGACAATGACTTTTGTGCTCAAGGGTTCTTGGACGCATATCCTTACTGCTGGCATAATTATGTCAACTTCTTAAAGTGCCGTCTATTGTCATTATTTTTCAAAAAAAAACTTATACTCTTTGGTATTTTGGGTATCTTAAGCGGAAGTGCGCTTGTTGCAATTTAAAAACGATCAAGCGTAACTATTTCATGTGTCTGATACGAGTATTTGTCGTAATTAAGGGTTTCTATGTAGAGCACACAGCGGGTCTTCGAAACGGTTAGGCAATTATCTTAAGGGTGCAGCATTATAAGTCTTCCTGGAAGGGTTCTAAGCTTTTAGGCCAGCTAGGTTTGCTTTTAAAATTCCTTTGTGCAGTGACCTTTAGACTTTCATATTTCCTAAAAATTTCAATTAATTTGAAAGCAAACCCCCAAAAACCTAAGCTGGCTTGCTCATATGGCCAACAACATATGTTGGGACACAAACCATTTGGCCATTTACAATCAACTTTATCCATTAACAATATTGCCGCTGCCAAGTGCCTAAGCTGAGCATGGAAAAGGGTCCAGGCATAGGAGCAAAAAAAAAAAAAGGCCCTAAATGAAAATTATGCGTGCTCCATTCTCCATTAAGTTGCCCACACAGTACGGCCCACAGTGCTGGGCAGGTCTTAATGCTTTACACTAAAAGCTTTTAATGCCACAATGACCATTGCCTTGTTGAGTGCCGAGCACAGGACCGGATATCTAAGCAGCCTATACATAGTGGTATCAATAACATTTTTGTTTGAATATTTCTTCTTAAAGCGTGCTCTATGAGTTCAAGGCATATGGGTGCTACAGTTTGGTCTTATACTTTACCTGCCGAGTACAGGACCGGATTAGGATAAACTTTATTCAAGAAGTTTCTGTGATATTAAAAATATTTATTAGTTGGAATTTTTCATCCTTATACGTAATCTAGGTTGGTCTGTACTACGTTATTGCATTTCTTTCAACTTTCTGGTGCAGAGTGCAGGACCGGACGTGAATGGGCGCAACCAAAGAGCTTTGACTTTGTGATATTATATATTGCGCCAGGTGCGACTGGTCTGCTGAGCCTCTGCTTCCACTGTTCTTTTCCAGGTGTAAGTTCTCTCCCTTCTACGGATTTCTTGAGGGTTTCAGTCAAGAGCAGTACGAGCTATGTGGTTTTATGGTTTGCGCGATGTATGGCCAATCCAGCCCCATTTACGGCGCCTGATTTTGACTTGGATGGGCTTTTGACTGGCTGCCGCCCGTAGATCGGCGATGCTGATTGTAACAGGCCAGAATATGTGAAATATCTTACGGAGTGCTCGGTTAATAAAGCCCAGGATAGTGTTAAGGTCTTGCGCTGTAGCATTCCAGGGTTCACATCCGTAGAGCAGGACAGACTTAGCGACGTTCGATTCAAAAATAAGGGTCGTCAACTGGTTTTGGGTTTGCGTATTTTCATTTTTTGATTCGGTTTCGATAATCAGGTGTGTTTAGGATGAATAGACCATTGGCCTTCTGCATCCGATCCTGGTCATAGGGGCTGCCTGCTATGTTTCAAGATATACAGATATTACTAGTTGGATGCTTCAAGGGTCGTAATATCTATGGATATCATTTGTCAATTATGGTTCTTAGTGATGCTCCAAGTGCCTGTCTTGCAGCGGACGGAACACTTGCTAATTCGATGTCTGGCCTTTATATCGAAAAGAATGCGCAATTAATTGTATAAATTTTTGTTTTCCGCCAATCGGGAGTACTGTCTTAAAAGGAATAAGCAGCCTGTTCCACCGCTTTGTTCTATGTCTTCTTTCATTTGTTTTGTCTACGTTGTTTTATAGTTCCTCGAATTCCGCCCGATAGGCCAAAGCTGATTAAGTGGAATGTTTCAACCACCTTCTATGAAACATATCACCGAAAACAAATATTAGATACTGTAAGAAGTAATTAACATTACAAAATTTTGTTTGAAAAATTGTTATTGTGTTATGCATCATTGCAATGTTCTTAGAAACAGAAAAAATAAGCCGAGCTTATTTTTAGTTCGAAACAAGATTTTTTAGACTATAGAATTTAAAAAAAATTAATAATCTCAAGCTTTTGTGATGATCATAGCTTTCGAAATATATGTACAAATAAATATATATTTGTGTAACTGAAACAAACATATAACAGATTTTCGCTATACGACCGCAAATTTCAGCCGGCCCTTGGGCGCCCGAAAATTCAATACGCCCCTGTACGAGAGGGTCATGTACTACAAGTGGGCGGTACACTCAAGCGCCTAAATGTAGGCAGCTACAGTTAAAAGTTACAATTTTAATTTTTTATTGCCCATGTTGAAACTTAAAAGAGATTGCACAAAACGATAAATATCACTTAATTAAGGTGAAAATCTATATGCTTGACAGCTGTCAAAAAGCAAATGGTTGTCTCATATACTCCTCATATGACTGAATGAATGCATGTGTGAAGCTGCAAAACCCTTAATTAAAATGAAGAGATTTTTTTCTCGTTTTTTTGCCAAATTTGATGCGGCTATTTTTTGGTAGGGATTTTGTTGCTGTGGGGCGTAGTGCTGGAAAAGGGAATTATAGCTTAGGGTAGGTAAGTCGAAATGCAATTGCGCGTGAAAGTTGAGCGATAAGGCGATTTCGGGAGGATGCTGAAAATATATATTAATAGTTTTTTATATGCTGCACAACAACGGTAATCAAAGCGCATTTACTGTTGTGCCCAAAAGCGGATTTTTGATGGCAATCAATCAGTAAATGACATAAAAAACGTTTCCTTTTTTGTAGTACAATACGATTGTTTTTTTTTGGTATTTTGTTTTTTTTTGGGGTGGCATAAAGCGCATTTAACTTTTGTGGCAGCTCCGTAAGTGCAGCAGCCACGTCAGCGGCAGCCCTCTAAACTAGAGGCATAGAGTGAGTGATGTTTGGGATTGACATGCGAAAAACTATTCCCTGTACCCGCTCGATGCCCTGGCTCAGTTGATCCCGTTAGTTGTGCATCGTTGCCTTGTCAACGCCAACACATAAAATCCAAATCAGCACCAGACACTGACGTTGACGTTGACGTCGACGTCGACAGCGACGTTGGCAGCGTAGCTGACTGCGTGCAATTTAATCTGCCGCTTGGTTTATGGGCAACGCTTATTTGACAAGTGCTTTGGCTGTAATATGACAGTTTTTATGCCTTGTTGTAGTTGTTGCTGTTGTTGTTGTTATTTCTGGGCTTGTTTTCTTCTTCCGCGTTGCAAGTTGCCTTAATGCAGTGGCGTAGATAAATTTGCGCTATGTGCTCTATTAACTCATATGGCAGAGACTTTTGCAAACCAAACACGGATTATGACTATCGAATTTTGAACCGTTTTGGATTCTACGCTAATTTTTTGAAGTGTCCAATACTCTTGTAAAATTAATTAAGGAAGTTTTAGTTTTATTGAATTAAACAATAATTCGTTTCTTTGCTTCTGATAATTTTGTAATTTTTGGGCCGATTTTAAGGAAAAATGTTATGAAATGTTAGTAAATACTGTGGATGAGACAGAGAAAAAAATTAAATATTTTATTCATTTCAAAATTAAAAACATTTATTCGATTTGGATTTTAATAACTCGGTACTAATTTTTTTGCCCAGAATTTGAATATGACCAACAATTTTTAAAAGCATAGAAGTTTTTATAATTTTTGTTTTCCTGCTTGGAAAATTTTCGAAGATGGCAAGAAGAAAATTATGAAATTTTATCGTGACACGAAAATACGGACTTTTTTACCTTACACATTAAAAGGTAAGGGCCTATACGCAGTTCGAAAAATTTCGCGCGGAATGACAAAACTTCATATAAAAAAAAAAATCCCAAAAGGGATATCCCAAATTGGATTTTTTTTATACCCTGTACCGTATGGTACAAAGGGTATGTTGTGTTTGTGCAAGCCGAAAATGTATGTAACGTACAGAAGGAGACGTCGGAGACCCCCCAAAGTTACCTAAAGTATGATCAGTGTGACTCGAGAAGTCGATATACCCATGTCCGTCTGTCCGTATGAACGCCTAGATCTCAGAGATGGTAAGAGCTAGAGCAACCAAACTTTCAGATAAGATCCCTTATTAATCCATAGGAGACAAGTTTATTTTATTTTTTTGATATCGGGGTTACATTATATAGCTCCCATAGGGGTGTTTCAGAGGACCTCGAAAAAAAGCAAAAGTTTTAGATGGATAATTCGTTTGTTTATGAAGATATCATACAATTTGGCAACCGGAAGTTTTTAGAGACCCCCAGCACTGTACCAAATTTTATCAAAATCGGTTGACTATATCATATAGCTCCATAGGATCGATCGGTCGAAAATGTTTTTGTCAAATTCGTTGTGTTTCGTTTGTTTGTGAAGATTCTACCAATTTGGCCTTTGAAGTTTTTAGGTTCCCAGCACTGCGAAATTTGATCAAATCGGATGACTATATCATATAGCTCCCATGGACCAATCGGTAAAAACGTGTTTTGTGAAATTCGTTGTGATTCGTTTGTTTGTGAGATACCGTAACCAAATTTGGCATTAAGTTTTTGAGCTCCCAGACTGTTCCAAATTTGATCAAATCGGTTGACTTATCTTAGCTCCCATAGGACCATCGGTAAAATCGTTTGTAAAATTCGTTGCGTTTCGTTTGTTTGTAAAGATATTGTTGGATTTGGTTGAGTCTTTTAGAGTACCAGCACTGTAGAAATTTGATCAAATCGGTTGACTTATTATATAGCTCCCTGGACGTGGTAAAACGCTTTAAAATTCATTGCTTTCGTTTGGTTTTGAAGATATCGACCATTTGGGTGTTTTTATAGTTCCCAATCGTGTACTAATTTGATCAAATCGGTTGACTTATCTTAGTCCCCATGGCCATCGGTCAATTGTTTGATTCCTGATCTTTTTTTAATTGCCGAATAAATATCTTTGTTTGCTTTCTTTTTGTGGTATCCGTTTACGTACATTTTTTTTATATGAAGTTTTGTCATTCCGCGCAAAATTTTTCGAACTGCGTAGACCCCTTAACCTAAGAATTTTTTTTTGTTTTGTTTTCCTTGATATATATGCACTATTACTAAGCTGGAGCATAGGGCACAAACAAAATCTTTATACACATTTCTGTCACGGGCAATACGACGAATCTCATCACTGGAAAGCCATTTTAGCTATATAGTCATCGTCTCGACGTAAAATGTTGTCTATCCAGGTCCACTGTCTTCTTTTGACTTTCGCTTTTATAGGGATACTTCGCGAGCGGCTCATGAGTTCTTCGTTCGTGATTCTTTGAAGCCAAAACTCGCGACAAACGATACGCAGGCATTTGTTTAGAAACGTTTGGAGCTTCCGGTATATAGTATATGTTTCCAAGCCATGGAATAATAGAAGCCGTGTTGACTGGGACAGTTGCCTTGATTTCCAGACTGTGCCCATGTTTCGGAAAGCGACACGCACCTTATTGATACGTGCGGTAACGTCTACTTCCGCACCCCATCCTTGAAGATAATGCCGCCCAGATAAGAGAACTGCTCTCTGAATGGTGACAATTTGGTTGTTGATGTTTAATGTGAGTGGTGAGCGTTTCGTAGTTTCTATCCGAATGAGTTTTGTTTTGTTTAAATTTATTTTCAATACTACCATCTCCGCATTCTCTCTCAAATGGTTAATTTTTGCCTTTGTTTCTTCGTACGTGTGAGCCATAAAGCATAGTCCAAATCGGACAGCTTTTCATGCGGTCGCCACTGTAGTCTCTCCACAGTTTTCTTATTGGTTTTTTTTCAGGATGGCATCATGGCGGTGATAACATCCATTTTTTAACACCTTTACGAATACAAAACGTGACATTGGTCGTATTTAAAAAAACCCTTTCGCCCTCCTATTTGACGCCACTGCCTTAACGCATTTGCCGGAGACTGCCATATGCGTTTACTACGTCCTATTAAATTACATTGTTTGTGTGGGTTAATGTCATGTGTTTCTAACTACAATATAGTTGAACTGTAAATGCATTTCAAATAAATGGATACTCAGTCAACCATTCACTGGGTATTATTTGCCACTTTACTTCCAAAGTTTCTTTAATAAAATTAACAATAAACTTGTTAATTGCATTGCGTAAAGTCAGTTTTGATGCCTTTCTGTGCGTGGGTTTTGCCGCCTTCAAGGTGAGCTGTGAAAATTATTGGGGTTTCTGAGTTTTTTATGCTAGCCTTAATTGTTTTTCATTGAATTGCATTGCATTTCATTTGGTTATTGTAAATGACTTGTTATCGATTCGGTAGTTATAAGAAAGACAATTCAAGGTTTATGAAAAGTTTTATGTGTTTCGAAAGTTGATCTATTCGTTAAGCTTAAAGCAAAAATGTGGTTTTGGAATTGCTTGACAAGCTTTTAGGTGCCCTTAAAGTCATTATATGTTTTGTGTTTGGGCAGAGATACTAACATATAATATTGAATTTTATATATTTTAAGCCCAGGTAGTGGCAGATAACAAAGTGTTGGGAAGAAGATGTGTCAGCATAATATTCAATTCTAATAAAAAAAAAATGTTAATTTGGAAAATTAAGTTCCAAAGCTCTTATTGAAATGCAGGCCTATCCCAAAAACGATGGGAGCAGCCATAACCATGTCCAAAGTGAGCAAACCTACAGCTTTAGTTGCAATGATTCACTGGGAATCATACAGAGCCACTACAAGAATATTCATGCCCAAAGTGGAATTAGAAACGAAGCATCGTTATGCCTTTGGCTGAGCCCTTCTCTAAGATCTTTTGCTTATTCCATCCCATGGCTCTAACATCTATAACTAAAATGCCACAAGTCTTCATCTAGCAAAAAATGATAGGAATAAGTTTTTTTTTGTTTCAAAAAATCTCAACTGAAACGAATTATTTTCAGCCCGAATTATCATTTACATTCCAATACCCCCACATTCATGCCTATCCCGAAAATGATTGGCAACTAAGTTTTTTTGTTTAAAATCTCAACTGAAAATAGTTATTATAAGCCTGAAGTTTTGCATTTACATAAAATTTCAAATTACCCCACATTTATGGTATCTCGAAATTTTATTTAGACTCTTTTGTTAAAGTCTCTAAGATAGGTAAAAAGGAAGGACTTATTTAGAGCTTATTTGCTTTTTATTCCTAGAAGTACCTTAATTTTTATTAAAAATGTTGTTAAAGGCAATTCGACAAGTAGAAAAACTTATTTAGACGCCGTATGTATGTTTTTATGACAGCTAGAAATGCTGTTAAATATAAACGATTTTTTTGGCAATTTTGAAAGATAACGTTATTCTTATATCGTGAACCATAAATAGTATTGAATTTGAAACAATGAATTTTTTTTAAATTATGTGATTTTGTCAACTTTCGGAAAAAAAGACGGTATCATCGATTAAAATTTTAAAAATACAAATCGAAAAATAACTTATAACCGATTGAAGTCTGGATCATACAAATAATTTTAATTTATCTTTCAAGGAAATGTTGGAACCTTTCCGTTTTTAGATAGATTTTTTTTCAGATATTTTTAAAAACTCTAGCGTTCTAAAATAATCCAATCCAATCCAGCATAGGAGGCTGCAGAAATATGTCTTAATTTGCCGTTGTCGATCTAAAGGCTATGGCCCTATGCTCCTCACAGGAGTAAAAGGAATGGCCGTCAGTCATTTCGTTGACTTAAGAGATTTAAATTAAATTAGATGATTTGGTTGATGAAAGTTTTAAAGGATCTGCTTTTTAGCCTTTTTATGGGATGTTCTTCAGGGAGCCTTTTAGCTATATCTGTTTCAATGCCTTAAAAGCCGGTAATTTTAGCGGCTTGTGTAATTTAGAGGTCTAGAGTTTACAGACTTAATCAATCAAGTAGAAGCTAAAAGTCTTTTTAATTTTCCGAAAAATTTAAGAAAACAGACCACTTTAACATCTTGAACTCTTGGGTTGGTCAAAGGTTTTCTGTTAAATTATTCAAGCATCTGGTTTTTTAGTATGATTCAGAACAAAAATTTTTTAAGTTATTTTTCCCAAGAATCTGTTTTTGTACAGAAGCCAATGCTCTTTAAAAGTATTTGGCAATTTAGCATTTGCTAACTTTTTTAAGGAACCTTATCTAAAATCTCGAAACAATAAATTTCATCTAATTCTCTTAGTTCCGAAAATCGTAAAATCCTTTTTGTTTTCTTTTCGGACAGAAAAATACCAAAGCTTCTACAATATTTGTCACATTATTTGTATATTAAGCATGCCCTTCTTCTTTTTAACTGGTCATATCAGCCCGGTACCGGGTTCCAGTCTGACGTAAAATGATCTTTTAGAAGACTCTGCTCTACGTCAAAGCCTTCTCCACTCCACGTGATACCAATGGTACCTAGTGAGCTCACTATCTGTTTCTTCTAACAGAGGCACGTCTACCCCAACTGCATTGAAACCCTTATTTCTTCGAGCTTCTTCATGCATTCGAACAACATGCCCGAACAGGCGGAGACCCTAGATGTTTATCCGCTTGACTATGACAGAATCTCATAGAGTAGAGTTCGTCATTCCATCGAATGCGGTAGTCGTCATAGACACGTAAAAGGAACAAAGATCTTACGCAGTACTTTACACTCAAACACACTAAGTAGATTTGCATCAGACAGTGTCCTCATCTATGCTGCAGCGACTCAAAGCCAAACTGGAAGGATGAGCGTCTTGCACATTTTAAACTTTATGAGTCTTCTCTGCTTCTCAATTCTAAGATCAAAGAATCATCTATGGGCAAGAGTAATTCTTCGCTTGATCTCCATGCAAGCAAGTTTATTTTGACTACTCCCGAAAATGTTTGTGCGTGTAACATAAGCCAGAAAAAACATATGGAATCAAGAGAAAATTATAATAATTACCTTCGTTTAATTTTTACAATTAACTTGAAACAATTTTTAAATTTGTTTGTCAATTATGACAACTGGCACAATAGATCCTAAGGGTCGCATTGCAGCTTTCCCCAGCAATATATAAGACAACTATGGTCTGATAAAGTATAGTCTGACAGGAAATTAAATTTAAGAGAGATTAATAAAAGTTGCCACTCGCTTCATTAGTAGATTAGGCATCTGGGGAAGACGCACATTTGATAAAGTCCAGATGCTTTTTAAATTCGGCTAGATTTTGTCTGTATGAACGCATGCATCTCAAAAATTGTAAAAGCAGGCTGCTCCAAACTTGGAAACTTGTAAAAGCAGGCTGCTCCAAACTTGGAAACCATTTACTATAAAACCCACTTTATTGAAAAATGAGACAAACCATACATTTTATTTAATTTTATTGAAGCTAAAATACAATTTACATATACATATAGTCAAAAAGTCTACTAACAACTTAACTAGCCAAGGGTTAAATATATATCATACATATAATGCAAAAGATGCGCATAGAAAGAAAAAAGAAGTTATAAAGTATATAAATAATATATAAAATATACACCAAGTTTTAGATTATTTTTTTTTTTTTGTTTTTCGCTATATAAAAACTAATTCTGTGAAGACCAACTTAGGATTTCGGCTTTCTACTTCGATTTCCGGGCGTGCGAACTGTGCGTTTTGTAGTTGTAGTCTGATATGATGTTGTTGTTGTTGTTGGAGGTGGCGGCGTGGAAGTGGAGCTGTATGTGGTTGTAACTGGCGGCGATGATGTTGTTGTTGTTGTGGTAGTGGCAACACGCCTGGAGCTTAAACGCTCACGATAGACACACATGAGCTCATCAGCGGCATCCGGGCAGTCAATGTGCTGTAACAGATTATGGTTTAGTGGTAAAAAGTGAGACTCAGATTTATAGAGGAAGTGTGAGAAAGTTACCTTATCGCACAGCTGACTGACTGTGATGCACTTGCCACTGACACAACGCAGCTGATGCGGCGCACAGCTGCTGGGCGGTAACTTGGAAATGGGCGTCGACATGGTGCTGACGCTGATACGCTGCTGCATCGGAGTGCTACCTGCTGTTTTCAGCGGTGCCGAACTAATGCTGAATCGACTTGAAGTGCGATTTGAGCGTTGTGCGGAATATTTGAACTTGTTCTCCGAATCGCTGGTCATCATGATCTCCTTGCTGTCCCGAAAGTTGACTAAGATGGAAAATGTCATATAAGTGGCCAGCAATAGTGGCTGCCATAAGACTTACCAAAACCCTTGAGTGGTGTCTCTGCATTCGTTGCCAATTCCTCTACGCTGCTATTGGTAGCCGGCGCTGCTACCTGATGTACCTGAAACTTGGTCTCTGTACCCGCCTCCTCATCCGTTGTGGCCGTTATATAGGTATACAATTTGTCATTAGTTTGATTGGGTGACAAAAAACTGGCATAGGAAAAGATGCGCGGAAAGGCATTTAGCTCGGCCTCATCGAAGGCACTAGGCTCACCCGAACCATAATCATCGCAATCCTCCTCATCGCTGCCATCAAAGCAATCGTATTTTAAATCACAACGTTGCGTTTCTAGCACACATTTCTCATTGGAACGACAACGAAATTCATCTTGCTGTTCACAGACTAAACACTCTTGCTCATCCTCGCCAGCGGCACAGTCTTTGAGATTATCACACTGCCATTGCTGTGGTATACACGAGTTATCATAGCACTCGAACTCATTTTCATAACAATAGTCACGACGTCGCGTTGGATCTTCACATTTGTTCGCCTCATGTGCATCCGGATACAAATTGCAGTCAAAGAGTTCGGTCAATGCATCCGAATTGGCAATGACTATGGAGCAGGCTTCCAGTATGGCTAGTGAAAGGAAAATCGATCAAACAGCTGGTTTGGTATAATGACTAACTTCCCGGGTTTGTGCGATTGCTTTACCTTTGCAAATGCGCCGACAAGGCGGCAGCTGTCCAATATGCGAGGGTCGACATTCGGGCTCCAATGCAGCGCAGACAAATTCCACAGCGCGCGCTGAACAGTTGGCATTAATGAGCTGCTGGTAGGCGTCCATGGCTGCTGCATCCCGTGGCGCTGAGCTGCTATTATAGGTCAGATCATAGTCCAATACGCCACGACACATGGGCAAGGCCGTGGAGTAACAGGCGTTGCCAACACCGCTGGAGTCCTGTGTAGTCAGGGTCATCGCTGCTGTGGGCTTGCCGCTGACCACTCCAGGCGGTGGTAGTGTAGGTGAGACGCGTGTTAGCTGGTGCACACTGCTGGGCGGCGTTGTTTGCTGCGGCTTAGGCAAGAGCTGCAAAGGGAATAACAGAGGGAATTAGAAGGTGGGAGCGATATGATGGAAGTTTTGATGCTAAAGATTTTTCAGTGTTTGATAAATTAAAGCGGATGTCGGAAGAATGAGCAGAGTGAGAACAAGGTTTATAGGAGCACACATACCAAAGTAGATTAGTATCACTCTAGTCCCTTTTTCACATCTGGAAGAGTTTTGTAGTGACGCACTTTTGAGCACATTCTCAAAATATTTGAGGATTTGAAAATCGGACGGAAAGAATTCCGACTAAGTTTTTTCCGGTTCAGATGGAGTGCACCTTTATGCGTGTGGTAATCTGCGCTAGGTAGCCTCTAGTCGTCTTGTGCCCGTAGGTCTTAAGATAATTGACACGTCAAATCCTAAAGTTGATCAAGTGTTTTGGAATGACGAGCGCCTAAACCAACTTTACGAGGAAAACGAGGCAAAAAGAATTCTTTGAGGACATTCCGGAGACACTGGACCTTCTATAAACCGGTTCGTGGAAGCCCCACTGTAACAATATGTGAAGGCACCCTGCTGTCATGAACTTCATAGTTCAAAAACGTTTTTTCGGTTCAGATGGAAAAAATGTTTATACGTGTGGTTGTCTGAGCTACGCAGCTCACTAATCATCTTCCCATCTTGTGTCAGTAGATTTTAAAGAGAATTGACCCGTGAAATCCTAAACTTGATCAAGTGTATTCGAGGGCCTAAACCAACTTACGAGGAAAATGAGCCAGAAAAGAATTCTTTGAGGACAATCCGGAGACACTGGACCTTTTATAAGCCGGCTCGTGGAAGCCCCACTCTAACAATATGTGAAGACACCCTATCGTCATGAACTTCCTAGCTCAGCAACATATTTTGACATATTCCAGGCAGATTTTCTGATTTTTACTTTTTGAGAATACTCTCATAACTTTTTTAGATGGAACCTTCTGCATTAGGAAACCTTTGAAACTAAATCAAGAATCGCTAAAAAAATCTTTGAGATGTCCAATTAAAGAGAACTTTAGTGGACCACAGAAAGGCTAAGGTTCGGTAAATGAGTTTATTGCTTGAAAATTGACAAAGTCCGTCAGATCTCTTTGTCGTCCCTGTAAATATAGGCGCTATCGAAATGATTACCCTTTTCACCCTGCTTTCAAATCCGTCAGATGTCTAGTCATCTCAAACTAATAACCCCTGCCTATCACATTAATGGACACTCTATATGCAAATAGAATTTCCCCAAAAAACTTACATCTTTGAGCAGCTGCAAAATGCGCGCATCCTCCTCAATGGGCACGCCAAAGTTATTTTGATGACCCGAGGTGAAGCGTATGCTATCCGCTGGCAGCAGCGTGTCATCATAATCCTCATCACCCAGTTCGGGTAACGTTTCCACTGTCATCTCTGTTGTAGCATCGTGCTGACTGTTGCTCGTGCCGCTGCCAACAGCTTTAAGTCGCGTGGATTCTAGCAAAGCATTGCCAGCATCCGTTGTTTTTGTAATACTTGGCTCCGTTGTGGTAGCTGTAGGCATTGTCATTGTAGCACCCTCGGTTTCCGCGTCACGCTCTGTGGTCGTTGTCGTTATGGACGCCTCATAGCGTTTTTGTAGGTAACGTGCACGTGCTACACTCACATCGTGCAGCCAGAGGCAGTATGTGATGAGCCCAAAGAAGAGCAAAACGCTGGCCATGAAGATGATGGGCCAGCGCATATACTTCCAGCGGCAAGCGCGTCTGGCATAGCCCAATAGCATTAACGGCGTTGGCTTCTGCTGACCAACATCATTGCCAGCACCATTTAGATAATAGTTGGCCGTTAGCGGATACTTATAGCGACGCACCTGCAGCTCAGCCAGAGTCTCGGGACTGCCTAGTACACCTATGCGATATTTTTGTGTATCGGTCCAGCAGGCTGTGACGTCACTGTTGCCGCCACCGCTGCTGCTGCTGCGTAACGTGGAGGCGCGCGAATAATCATCAACAGCGTCATCTGCAGCAATTGTTTGCACTGTGATGTTGAGACCATGAGGGTATATGGTGGGCTGGCGTCTTAAAGAGGCGGCGGCAGCATTGGCTTTAGCCTCATTAGTCATAGTTAATGCAGCGGCGTTGGCATCTTCCAGTTGCTGCTGCCGCTTGGGGCTAAACTGACTCTGACTGTCCATGATCTGTACCATTCACCTTTTAAATCGTTGGAGCTGTGCTGTAGTTGTTGCTGCTGTTGTTATATCCGAAATGTCAATCGCTTGTAATGCTGTTTTGGAAGACGTCGCGCCTGATGGCTGCACCAAGATTACATAAGCATGGCTAAGATGCTGCTGCTGCTGCTGTTGCTGCTTTTATTGTATCTGTATCTGTAGCTGTTGCCGCAGTTGCAGTTGCACCAACTGCATTTGCAGTTTTCTATCTTTTAAAGCTGCACAATAATTGCTATTGTCTATGTTGCGTTTTTTTTCTTTTTTTGTCGTCGTGGAGTACTTGCTCTTTGCTAATGTCAGCTTCACATGAAGCGCTTTTGGAGCCACCAGCAAGAAAATCTAGGAAAACAAATGCTTGTTTAGGGCAGATGCTTCACGATGTAATTTTCATTTCAATTTTGCTCGCTTGCATCTCGGTGAACTGCATTAAAGAAATTTCGGGCTTAGACACGGTGCATAAACGAAAGGGAAATGGCTAACTTTGGTCATCCGAAGTTGACATACCCTTGCAGAGATTATGTATAGTTTGAAAATAAATTGGGTAACTTTTAATGGGTTAATGTTTTAGACAACTAAATGAACTAGCAAATAACACAGACCAACATGGTTTAGTTGTTGGAAAGCTTTAGGTCATTTCCGAAGTAATTTGCTGCGTAGAATCCGAATCCGGGGCCAGAATTGGACTTTGAGATATTTGAGGTTATTTACCCGAAAAACTGAGTTGAAATGTAATTTGTTGGGCCTTTTAGACATGTTTGGAAATTATCGGTGTAGATTTTTTTTGGTAAACTCATTTATAAGTTTGTCTTTTTATACATTTCATAAAAAAGGTATCATTACTCATTAAATCTTTTTTCGAGTTAATTACTATTAACAGAATCACTTGAAAAGCCAATCTTCAGCTAATCTTGTTCTTTTTTGTTGGTGATATTCTTGACCCTATAGTTACCAAGTACAACCGCATCAGATATTGCTATACATTACTAAAATGTTATTACCCACAATGAAATACTTTTTTTTTATTTGCTATCAACAGAAAAGGCTTAAACCTCTATGGTTAAGTACTAACATTGAACCACTCTTTTCTTTCTTATAACTAGGTCACTACTTATAAATATGAGCCCAATAAGCCTGGTTTCAAGTCAGACCAAATTGAATACGCTCTCTGCAAGGGTATAGCAAAAAAAAAAAAAAAATATTAGACATTTTGTTTTGAAAGGAAATCGAATTGCAAATATCTAAGCGAAATGAAAGTACTGCCAATTTATCCAAACCATTTGAAAGTTGTCACTCGTTTTTTTTACATTTTTTCTCCATTTTTTTAACTACTATCTCTTAAATGCGGCTTATGTGTTATATTATTGCTACTGTTAGTGCGCTTCTTCAGTTATATACAATACTAGTAATATGTAGTATGTTCATGGTCTTTACAGTCCATTAATTATAAAAGCCTAAACTCAACAACAACAACAACAATTACAACTACAACAACACTGACAACAAAACAATGTAAACAACCATCAGCAACTGTATTGACCACAAAAACCGCGTGGAGCTTCTTCAAATTACCCAAAATAGTAGCTGCAATAAATACAATTTGATTTTTTTGTATCTTTGTATCTTTGTTAGTAGTTCCCAGCAGTTGGCGGCAATTTCAGACAGACATTAATGCACATGCTTATAGTATATACTGTGTGTATATATAATAAATAGAAGCCCCAAAAGTATTAGCCAATAGTTAAGAAAAATTAAAATGCGAATAGATTGGGCAAAGCCAAGACAGCTCAGTCAGCCAACTTCGATTGAGCCAAGTGTATGCGCAAGCGCAACTTGTTAGCCGGAAAAACAAAAATAGAAGTACGAAAAAAAAAAAAAAATACCATAAAAACGATTTGAAATAAAAAAAAAACAAATCGCCTAGAGCTTGGGGCTCTACACTTGGCTGGCCGGTTGTTATTTTTTTTTTTTTTTGGTTATTATAGCGCCCAGCTGGCTGCTTCTGACCTTTTCACTTTTGTTTTCGTTTCGTTCGAGCCGACAAAATCAAATTCCAGCCAAGAGACTTTGTTTGCAAAGTGCACAAGAAACGAAGAAGAGGCATTTATTTTGGCCTGGCTATTAATGGATAGTCAGCCAGGCGCACCATTGTGCCGTTGCGCAGCTAATGGTCTGGGATTTAAGCCATGCACTGTGCAAAAATACTTGGGTTTTTAATTTTGCCAGTTTTGGGTTTGATTAAAATAATATCGAAGTTGGTGGCGTGGAGAGACGAGGGCTGTCATATACCAGGTGAAGGCAATCCTAGTGCGAATATCTGCAAAACATAAAACACAGTAACGTAGCTACAATAATGGGTGCCTCAGGCTGAGAAAATTTTCTATTTCTTTCAGTTTCCTTCTCCACTTTGTTTCCAATCTTCCGTTTTGGAGTTTATGAACTCTCTTATTTACATGTAAATTTTTTTGTTAGCTTAGCTTAGGAGTAAAGTGGATCACTTTTTTTGGGATCTCTTGAATTTGTATGATGTTAATATATGTAAAAGGAATACTTGCCAATTTTCAACAAGTTAATTTTTTCTTCCAAAATTCCGATTAATCAACGCTGTAGCGACTTTTCTTTGATACGATAAAGTTTTGTAATTATTTGAATGATTTTTCTTTTAATGAAAGATAAAACTTTGACATGAAAAAAATTTTTTGATTTTAACGTTTTTTTTTTTTGTATAAAGAGTTATTTTGCAAGAAAACCAATTTTAAATTATTTTCTGACCCTTCAACAATAATTTCACTTTTAACACGTCTTCAGACTCGGAAAAGGTTACTGTGTATTTGAAAAAAAAAAACGTAAAACATTAAAGTTCCTTGGAAAAAATATTTTACTAAGTCAAGATTTTTTTTGGATCAGACCTTGCTTTTAAGAGGATACAATCAATAAATTGAACGAATTTGAATGCTATTAGTATACAAAACCGTTTAGAGGACAGTTTTGTAAAGAAAGATATTTCGCCAAAAAACCAATTTTTAGTTATTCCTAAAATACTGAAATACTTCCGTGGGATTACTTTATATCACTTTCGTAGTATGTAGTTACTTTATCTCAAAAGGGATGCTCGATTATAAATCACGATGAAGCAAATGGCACTGTATACAACCTATACCAGAACTTTTTGAAATGAACCAGGGCCCTAAAAAATTCGTTTCTTTTTTTTGTTTGAAATTATCGTAAAGTTGTTCTTATAAGAACTTCATATATCTTTTGGAAGCGGCCTGGCTTATTTGAAATCGATTAAGATTTTAGAATCTAGAAGATTTGTTCGCATTGTATTCCTCAAAAGTTTTGAGCTTAAATTTTTTTTAGACGGTTCTGTCTTATACTCTGGACTAGTGATGGGACGATTAATCATTTGATACACAATAATCGATTATTTTATTTTAGTTAGCGATTTAATTGTATCGAAAAATGGGGTTCGATTAATCGAAACGTTAATCGATCCCCTCTAAAATAATAAAAAGATTATCACTACATTTTTCCGCAAAATAAAAGCTTGGGACAGACAATTTTGCTAAATATTTCCAACTAGGGCAACTCAAAGTTTGAAAATTTTTTCCAAAATAATGACAAGGAAGTGCAGTGCTTTGTTGTGGAAAAAAAAATTATATGGTAATCACGATGAAGCAAATGGAGCACTTCATATTTTATAAACGGCAGTCAACTTTGCTGGACCCATCAAAAAGGTCCTTAAAAGATCGCATTGCCTTGCTTTATTTTGCTAGGAAATTATCAGAAGCTAAAGATTGATTTATAATAAGAACTTTATGAGTGATGGATCCTCTATGTGAAATTTGGGTGCTACCACTAAAGGTGGCTCACTAACGTGAAAAAGACATCGACCCAACCCAACATTAAGGACGACGATTAGTTTTTTTTAAGGGTTTTGGAACTGAAGAGAACCTCATCAATGCCTGGGTCGAAGTGCGAGATCGGAATTTATATAATAGCTCTCGGAACTTATCTTTTACCCTTCGATACATACATAGCATACTTTTGGAAAGAGGTGATACGCGTTTAGTTAAAATATTGAAAAACCCTTCGATTATTCGATGATTTTAGCATTTCCTAGAAGATTTGTTCGCAATTAGTATCCTCTCTCAATTAAGTTTTGAGTTCATTAATCGATTAATTAATTTTTTTTCCTGTCTTACTACTCTGAACCTAGGTATATTCATTTTCTTTGTAAGTTTCTTAAAAAATTCGGCATTCAAAATATTTCGTAATAGGGCTCCAATCCGTACATGAGCTTTGTCGTTAAAAGAGATATCTAGATTCCGATAAAAAGGAAGAAAAGCCAATAAGTGCAAAGAAACGAATTTTGAATTTATGAGCATGAGCTTGAAACCCAGCAGTAAACCCCATAAAGCTATGAATTTAAAAGGATATGTGAGAACCCTAACAAGGTGGTGTTTTTCGGACATTTAGCTACCCGAAAAACATCTGGGCTCAAAAATACTTTCTTCTTTAGTTTTTTCAGGATACATGATCTGAATTTCCAACACGATAATCGATTTTTTTTGTGTGTATTACTCTTAAAAAATTCTGATTTGTCGGCCAAAAACCTATTTTGGTTCCGCTCTTAAAAAAAAATTGGGAAGTCTACGTTTTTGACATTTGGACTCAAAAAAAGGTTATCATAGAGATAAATTTCAGAATCATGATGTGCTGTGGTTTTTCGGACCATGCATTCGGACTTAGTGACCCCAAAAAACCTGGACCCCAAACAACTTTCTAAGGATTTTTTTAAGGTTACATGATCGCAAAACGCGTAATACTCTTTCCAGATTTGACGCCAATAGACTTCCTAATTAGGCGTGAAAATAAAATTTTTCAAATATGTTTTTAAGCAATACAAAATACTAAATATCGTTCTGGAATGTAATTGTAATACCAAGCAGGGATGTGCTGAAATGTCTCTATGATATGTATCCTTAAAGCTTAGACTTCCAAAACTAACCAAGAAATTTACACGCATTGCAGTTTAAACTTTGTATGGAAACTGAACTGAAAGTGATGTCTGGCGCATTGAAGAATAATTTTTTCAGATCTCACTCAGTGAATGTTGAGAAAGATTTTTTTATTCCCTAAGTATTAAAGCAACATAAAAGTTGACCCTCGTTAGTAGTCAACCACTGAGGTCAGTTTAATGCTTGGAGTGGTCTTTATATTGTTATTATTTATTATGACGGAAAAATGCTAAAGAAAAAAGGTTATAGTGTTAACCTTCTGGTTAGGTTTTTGTGGCTGCTGCTAATAGCAATTGACGTTTTTGATGTTTTTTTTGTGAGTGAACTCTGTGCGCTCTATACTTAGATCGTTGAGAAGAACCTTGCCTTGACGCGAATGGGTGTAACCCAGTCATTAAAGTGGTTCAACTATGGCATGTTGTAAGCTTTGCATGCGAAGTAGTATAGTTTCTTTTAGAATCAAAAAGCTTTAACTTGCTGAAGGTTAGCAAAACGCTTACACATAGGAAATGTTACTTACTGTTGGTTTCTGCTGATTATCTAATAACTGTTACATAATGACGGCTCTAACTGCTTTTGGCAACTCCATTAGAATCGCTTTGTAACTGTTGAAGTTTGCAGTTGTTGGCGTTTTGTGTAACTTAACGCTTCAATGCCCTGCACCCACCAAAAAACAAAAAAAAAGATCTTGCTCAAGTCTGTGCATCAAACTGTGCATGTTGCTGCAGCGTGAACGACCTATGCACCACATTCCTGACATACTTAGCTGCTAGTTAGGTGCAACTAAATTGCATTGATTACAGCCAACATGAACTCGTTGGAGATGCCAACCCAGAGACAAGCCAACAAGCCATAGTTAACGTTGTCTAACCAAGACTAGATTTGCCAATGCTACTTATATTTACAAGTTAAGTCATTTTGAGCCAGGTCGTTGCTTGAAGCCGCAATTCAAAGCTATTTTTTAAATAATTTTTCTATATTTTTGCTTTTTGATTTTATTTTGCACATATTTACAGTGTACGTGTGTCAACAAGACAAATGCCATTGTGTGTGTGTGTGTGTGTGTGTGTGTATCTGTGTTTGTTATGTACTGCATGTTTGTTTGTTATTAAAGCCAAGATGTACGAGGTAAACCAGAGGCTACAGCAGCCCCAACCTCTCAGCCCCAGCAATTGCAACTTTAGCTGCCATAAAACGATCTATTAGGTTAGGCCAGTGGCGTAGATTTGAGAAATTTGTACTTACGGGCGGGCGGGTATTAAAAAAGATGGTCCTGAGAAATATACAACCAAACCGCCAAACTTAGAGAAAACTTTCTCAGAAAAGATGTTTAATATAAATAAACTAAATGAGAGTTATGAACTAAAACGAGTAATGAGAGTAAAACGCATCTTCAGACAAAAGTTCCAGCACTTTCGTTCTTCGAAAAATATGAATAGATCTATTACCATCATTTTGGTAAACAAATTTTTGAGTGCTCAAGTTTGAGATATAGCTCCTAAGATTTATCATATTTTTGTAAAAATTTGAATGAACTTTAGTTTTAAGAATTTTTAAAAAGTTTCGCATAAGTTTTCGACTTCGATAATTGTTTCGAAAATGCAGCAACAAATTAATTGTAGTTTTTCATAGCGTAGCTGAAAATGATTCTTCCATCTATCCCTCCCATTGCAAAAAATTGCCAATGCCACTGGGTTAGGCTTTTTAGCCGCTCTGCTGCCAGTTTATGATCCACCTTAGTGACTAAGGCCAACGTGCTCTGACTGTTTGACTTTTTGCTCAAATGACTTGGCGGGTGGATTTGTTCGGATTATGGCAATCATTATGATCATGTTACAATTGCTAGCTACAATTTTTACTACAGATTTTGTACCAACAATTTATGGTTGCCAAGTTGATTATTCTTTTGTTGGATCATACATCTTGGCGAAACAAAATAATTAATGGATTTCAAAAACGAAACTAAAACTTGATGAGTTAATGAATGAAGAAGAGAAGGGAGATGTAGATAGAGATACAGATACGTTCGTTTGATGTGAGAATTGGCCAAGCTTTGGTTTAATTATGAAACAGTTTAGGAACTTGTTCTAGTAGACTATAATAGCTACAATTTTACACTAAATTGGTCATAAATCATTGCTTGATCTTATGCTCTATAATGAAACTGGTTGATATGCTCAGACCTTTGTTAATTTTTTTTTTTTGTTACTAATGCATAAAATTTAAATATTTGTAAGTAGTTGGCAATTATGAATTATCAACGGCTATTAAATTAAATAAAAGAATTATAGAAACTATTAATTTTATTTCAGACAGTTTTTAGAAGTATTATATAAGTGACCTTGTATGAATTATAAATCTTTTTATGAAATTGGTTTAAGATTTTTAAAAATTCCACTTATTTTTTATAATTTTTTTCAATTAATGTATCTTAAGAAGTAAAGAGCTACGTTCTTTTTACTTTAGGAAGACATTTGTCTAAGTTTGTATAAATCACTTCAAGTGCTCAAACTGATGATGATCAATTTCTTTCATTTTGTCGAAGATCAATGTAACTACTATCTTTAAACTGTTCCCTGGTCTTCCCGAGTTCTATTATATTTTTTTTTTATTTTGAAACACTTAAGTAGTTTCTTTTAAGTTTTGCAAGTCTAGCTTTTGAACACCCCTTGGTATTGCAAAGTGTTGCAAACTTTTTGCATCAGTCTGTAAGGCTATGTAAATCTGTTCTCGGAATTCTGGAATTTTTTGCTTTTTAGATGTAAATGCTTTAAACTAAGAAGCTATTCATTAGTTATAGTAGGTCTAGCTTATGAACACCCCTTGGTGTTAAACACATCTGCAAACTTTTTGCATCAGTTGTTAAGTGTAAGTAAATTGGTCTTTGAGAATTCTACGAATTCTTCGATCTTACGATTTTATTTGGGATGTTAAAACATAATGCTTAAAACTAAAAATATGTTCTTTTGTCTTAGCGAATGTAGCTTGTGAACACCCCCTGGTATTGTAAAGTGTTGCAAACTTTTTGCATCAGTCTGTAAGGCTATGTAAATCTGTTCTCGGAGTTCTGGAATTTTTTGCTCATTATATTTTGCTTTTGAGATGTAAATGCTTTAAACTAAGAAGCTATTCATTAGTTATAGTAGGTCTAGCCTATGAACATCCCTTGTTGTTGCACACTGTTGCAAACTTTTTGCAACAGCTGTTAAGTGTAACAAAATTGGTCTTTTAGTATTATACGATTTTTACGAACTTACGATTTTATTTGAGATGTTAAAACATAATGCTTTAAACCAAGAATATGTTCTCTTCCTAGCAATTGTAGCTGGTGAACACGCCTTGGTATTGTAAAGTGTTGCAAACTTTTTGCATCAGCTGTTAAGTGTAACAAAATTGGTCTTTTAGAATTCTACGATTTTTACAATCATACGATTTTATTTGAGATGTTAAAACATAATGCTTAAAACTCAGAATACGTTTTTTAGTCTTAGCTGAAGAAGCTTGTGAACACCCCTTGGCATTGTAAAGTGTTTTAAATTTTTTGCATCAGCTGTTAGGTTACATAAGCCGATATTTCGGAGTTCTAGAATTTTTCGGTCATTATACAATATTTTTACCTTACTAAAAAGGTAATATCTTGTTTTATCAAGTCTCGCTTGTGAACACCCCTTGGTGTTGCACACTCTTGCAAACTTTTTGCTTTAGCTCTTAAGCTTAAGTATACATCAAATTAATTTTAAAATTACACGTAAAAAAAATAAATTAATTGATCAAAGAGCTCATCAAATTTTATTAAAATATATGTTATGGTTAACATGTAAATCACGTTGTTTATCTTCATTAAAACTCAAACAAGTATTTGCATAAGCAAATTCATAAGAGCAAAGGTTGAACGAATTATATGAGAAGTATTTATTATAATATTGTTGTAATTAATAATTAGGCACAACACCAATTTTCAGTCATCAAATTTGAGTACAAATGCCTGCAGATATTATAAAAATAAATTATAAATCGAATGAACTTTAAATTTTGCCCACCACTTAAGGAACTAATTGATTTATGAGTCAGTGCATTGAACTTTTCAAGTTTAGCTTCATTTTTTAAGAGTTTGATCAGTTTTTTAGGAAAATGTTTCGGAAATAGGGTGTCAACTTTTTCAAGGTAAAACAAAAAGAACTATTTTAGGAAGTCAGAGCAATGGCCACTAAATTTTTCAACAAATTTATAATATGTTTTGGCTTATTTTATGGCTTACTGAATTTTTAGTACTTTTAGTTATCCGATATTGAATCTCACTTAAATAATGTGTTGATTTCTGAGCGTATGCATGGAAAATAACAGATTTTAGTTCATTTTTTAAAGATCAATCAAATTTGAAAATAAATGAGGGTATATGAAAAATTATTTCTAGCTCAGTTGACTCTTTTTATACCCTGTACCGTATGGTACAAAGGGTATATTAAGTTTTTGCAAGCCGAAAATGTATGTAACATACAGAAGGAGACTTCGGAGAACCCCCAAAGTTACCTAAAGTATGATCAGGGTGACTAGAGAAGTCGATATACCCATGTCCGTCTGTCTGTATGAACGCCTACATCTCAGAGATGTTAAGAGCTAGAGCGACCAAATTTTCAGATTAGATGCGGGGCTTATATTATATAGCACCCATAGGGGTGTTTCAGAAGACCTCGAAAAAAACAAAAGTCTTAGATGGATAATTCGTTTGTTTATGAAAATATCATAACCAAATTTGGCACTTGGAAGTTTTTTATAGGTCCCAAGCACTGTACCAAATTTGATTAAAATCGGTTCACTATATCATGTAGTTCCCATAGGGCAGAACGGTCAAAAAACTTGTTTGTACAACATTCGTTGTGTTTCGTTTGTTTGGGAAGATAACGTAACCAAATTTGCCATTAAGGTGTTTTTTAGAGTACCCAAGCACTGTACCTGATTTGGTTATAATCGGTTGACTATGTAAAAAATTTTTGGTTCAAAATTCATCTGTTTTTGGTTGTTTATGAAAGTATCGTAACCTAATTTGGCAATCAAATGTCTTTTGGTATTCTTAAGCAATATACCGGATTTTACTACAAGCAGTGTTAAAGGGTATCCCAAAGTCTTCCGCGCCTGACTTTAACGCACGCCATCTTTTTATACCCTGTACCTATAGGTACAAAGGGTATACTAAATTTGTGCAATGTATGTAACGGACAGAAGGAGGCGTGGCAGACCCCAAGTCCTTTATACCAAAATGCTTATTATAACCTCGGGTAGCGATTGAGCCATGTCCGTCCGTCCGTCTGTATGAACACCTAGATCTCGGAGACTATAAGAGCTAGAGATACGAAACTTTACCACCTGATGCGCATATTTCTAAGATCATGTTTGTTGAATCATGTCCATATCTTTCCCCGTTTCCCCGTAGCAGAGTTTCGCGGTTTATAGCTACACCGTTTGATATTTCAATCTGAAGCTTAACAGAGTGATGCGTTGAGGTTACATGCATCTGTGTGTCAAAAATAAACAAAATCGGACAAATAGAACAAAAGTTATGGTCAAAAATGTAAAAATTTCACCTCCCCTTGCCTATAAACTGCGTCAATATTTCACTCTACGTAACTATAGTAACAATTGGACTAGAATCACCAATTTTGGTAAGCTGATCCATGTGCCTCTAATGAACAAATCCACATCCAAATTTTATCAATGCGGGCCCCCCACCCCCCGCAATCGATTTACCGTGTTTTCTCCCACACCCCTCAACATATCCTCTTGAAACTTACCCCATATACTTTAAATAACTTCTTTGACGTAAATTTCGATTTTTATCAAAATCGGTTAAATATTGCGGAACTTATAGGTATCAATATCGTTTTGCACCAACAAAAAAAATTTTCCAATTGGAAAGTTCTTAGAAGCAATATGCAGGAATAAAACTTTTTTCGAGAATAAAGGTACAGGGTATTACACTGTCGGGCACCGCCTCGACTGTATTACATTTTTTTAAAATAAATTTCCTGCTACCTGTCTACGACATAGAAAAATTTAAACATACAGAAAACATTTGATCCTTACTTATACATATATAAAACATTTTCTTGCCACCTTAAGCAAAATAATAACAATAACAATTTCTGAATTTTTTCAGAAAATATTCTAATTTCGTTTAATGGCCTTTTAGGTAAACTTTTAGCAGATGCTCAAAGATTATGATCATAGAAAAAGATTTTCTCGAAAATTAACTCAAAATAATAACAAAAATTGCAAAATATTTAAACAAAAGATTCTAATTTGGGTTGGCAAAATTTGAAGCATTTTTTCATAAATTTTTTTATAGATATTTCGGCTTGTTTTATTATATTTCTTTTGCCTGACTACGGCATAGAAATATTTAAAAATAAAAAAACAATGCAAAACAATAATAATAAAAATTTTTGAAATTTCAAAGTAAAGATTCTTGTTTAGTTTAACAATATTTTAAGTGAATTTTTGGCAGACACTCAAAGATTATATTTAATCGATAATTAACTCAAAATATTTACAAAAATATCTAAATATTTAAACAAAAGATTTTAATTTTGGTTAAGCAATTTTTCGACAGATGTACAAAGATTATGCCGCATTTGTACAAATATTTGAGAACTATTAATTAATTCAATTAAAAAGCTACGATCAAAAATTTAAATTACTCAACCTCTAAAAAAAGAGCTAAAGGTGTTGCTAAACACATAATTTATAAATGACTGTTAAAGATTTGCAATTATCATTTTAAGGTGTTTATGGTAACAATACGTATAATTTATAAATAAATGTTTATTCAAGTTTTGTTCAAATAGTTTTGGCATTTAGAAAAAAATTCAAAACAATAGCATAAACATTAGTAAACAAAGATATTTTTGAATTAAGAAATAATAGGAAAATTTTTTATAAATTTGTGTTTAACTTTGTAAATTAAGAAGTTATAATAATTGTTCAAGATCATTTAAAAATAATCAAAAATCTTTTAAGTGAATTTTAAAACGACTTATGGGTGTTTAAATTTTAAAAATGGATGCGTGTTCAAGCGCATTTATATTTCGTTTTAATTTTACTATGAATCAAGAGCGTAAGAATTACGAGCAGAAAAATGTTGTATAAAACTTTTAGAAGATAATGATTATGAGAAAACAAATTTTAAACCACGAAATTTGGTCCATCCATTTAACTGTTGAGGCCTATACGCAGTTCGAAAAATTTCGCGCGGAATGACAAAAATTCATATAAAAAAAAGTCCCAAATGGGATATACCCAAATGGGAATTTTTTTTATATGAAGTTTTGTCATTCCGCGCGAAATATTTCGAACTGCGCAGACCCCTTTACTCGAAGATCTTAAAGGCTTGGAGCACGAAACATTGTCAAAATGTCTTTCTTAGAAGCTATCTACCTCTTAATCAAAGATCACTATAAAGATTCGCCTGAACATAATCGAAGAAAATCTTCGCTTTGGATTTTTGGAGTTAAGTTGACCAAGGTCAAGTGAATAGTTGTGGGTACTTATTCCGTTTAGAGTGTACCGACGTATTCGGTACCGGGGTCATGTCAGTTGTTGGAAAGCTAAGGGTAATTTACGAAGTAATTTGCTACCTTGAATCCGAATCCGCGGTCAGAATTGGCCCATCACGTCACGATTTTGAGATATTTGAAAAAACACCGTTTTTCGACTCGGATTCTACGCAGCAAATTACTTCGGAAATGACCCATAGCGTTCCAACAACTAAACCATGCTGGTCTGTTTTATTTATAGTTTTTTTTTATTATTATATTAATTAGGAAAAATACATTTTATACATTTTATTTTTTTATCTAAAAATAAAAAATGTCAAACAATAGCTAAAAATTAATTTTTAAACTTTAAAATAAATCTTGTTTTATAATGTAAAGAATAAGTATTTAAAATAAATTTTTTGAATGCCTTAATTTTTTATTCCGATTTGCGATCCCTGATATAAGCTATCTAAACTAAAAACATTTTGTTAAGACATTGCTCCAAATTTGAATAAAACTTTTTAAACTAAACTCAAAAATCATAAAAATTTAGTCACAAGATATTAAACAATACATTTTAATATGGTAGTTAACCAACTAAAATCGTTTAAAAAACATAAAACCTTACAGCAAAATATTTTTGCTTTAGTTATTATACGATAAAATCTTAATAATAAAAACATTTTATTTCATATGCTACAAGTTTTTTTGTCTTTTTTGTGTATCAACTTAAATTTTACAAAAGCTCCCCAAATATAAATATTTGTTGAAGGCTGGTGCATCATATTTGTATGCACAAGACCAAAAAATTTGCCTAAGATCTTGTAAGATAATATTGCCATTGTATGGCATAATTAGAAAACTTTGGAATAATTATAAATTATGAACAAAAGGCACCCCCAAATTAAGATGCGTTTATTGTTTATGAAAATTTTAATAAATCCATACTGCTAAGAAATGAATCTCCATAATTAGGTGATTTGATTTGTATAAATGTTGACCATTCTTGTAGATATTGACATTGAATGACTATATTCGTCAGCTGCAGCTCAGTTGTAAACATCTTCAGAGAAGAAATCAAAATTTATTGCTGACAATCAAATGATCTTTACAAATGCTAGACACATCATCAGTCACTGCCCACATCTTCAAGTGAAGCACCCACCTAAAGACATTGAGTCTGGGTATGCTTGCTACCCTACCCAGCAGTATGTCACACCAAAAAACAAAACATTTTTGAGTCATTTGTAATAGATGTAGATACAATTTTTTTCTGGGACTTTGTTGGCAATACACCAGTACACTGAAAAAAATTTGTGTTAAAATTCTTGTTTTGATAGTGACTTTGAAATCAAAATTTCAAGAGCCAATGGCACAAAACTACTGAACAGGACTGTTCACAAATATAATACATAATAATATAATTGCTAAAGGCTCATAAATTTTCGGACGGAAAGACAAAACTTCATATTTGGGATATTTGTGATTTTTTTTTTAACTCAAGTTTTGTCATTCCGTGCGAAATTTTTCGAACTGCGTATGGGCCTTAAAAAGCAACGATTCAAAAAATTGATTCAAAAGTCCAAAAGAACCTAATTTGAATATTATCGAAAAATTTGGGATATCCCATTTGGGTTTTTTTTTTTATATGAAGTTTAGTCATTCCGCGCGAAATATTTCGAACTGCGTATAGGCCCTAAAAAAACAGTTTGATTGGTTTTCTTTCCTAAATATTTATATTACTTAGTACTTCTGAAAGATTCTTATTTATGTTGGAATCTATATCTAGAATGCTAATTTTAAACTGAGTAGTTGAGTTCAAAACTGACTTAAACTATTCTAAGATCTATCGTTCAGAAATAGAAAAAATTGGAGAGACTCATAAAAGTGGATACCTTTTGACTGAACTAAAAAACAATCCGCAAGAGAATAGTTTCAATTTCATAAACAAATGATGTCAAGAGTATCGGACAACTTTTAGCCCCGGTTTGCATCAATAGAGACAGACTAAGATGAACGAACTTTGTAAGTCATAGATCAAAGAACTAAGGTAACTATGCCAAGGAGCTAAGGGCACAATTGTTCCTTAGCTTAAGCTTAGGTCAAAGAAACAATTAGTTCGTTCCTATGTTTAGATGCTCAAAAGGAAAGAATAGTTCCTAAATGCTAAGGAACCAAAGAAGTAGCAGTAGTTCCTAAACCTAAATGGAAGTAAAAGCACTTTATTCACAAAATTTTCCAACTCTTTGATTTTTATTGAACCAGTAAATTATTAGTAGCTGAAGGCATGAGTAGTTTTTGAGCTAAAGAAACAAGTAGTTACGATTAAAGAAAACATGTACCTTGTAAATGAACAGGAACTATAGGATCCAATAGTTCCTTAGTGTTAAGAATATAAACTTTATATTCTTAAGGAAGTAGACTTTCTTTTCAACAATTTTCGATATTATTTCTTGAGGATCATTGAAGTAAATCCTAAAAAAAATACGACTAATAGGAACTAGTAACTCCAAAATGTAAAAACTAAAGAGCAAAGCTAACTATGCTAGGCAGCTAAAGGCATAGGAAGTAAATATTCATAAAAAGAACTACTCTAATTTTGATATTGCTTTGGCTGCTTGATTCAATGAAAACTAATCACAGGAACTAGTAGTTCCAAAATTTGAACTAGTAACTCCAAAATGTGAAAAACTAAAGAACAAAGCTAACTATGCTAAGCAGCTAAAGGCATAGGAAGTAAATATTCATAAAAAGAACTACTCTATCTTTGATATTGCTTGGCTGCTTGATTCTATGAAAACTAATCACAGGAACTAGTAGTTCCAAAATTTGAACTAGTAACTCCAAAATGTGAAAAACTAAAGAACAAAGCTAACTTTACTAAGCAGCTAAAGGCATAAGAAATAAATATTCATAAAAAGAACTACTCTATCTTTGATATTGCTTGACTGCTTGATTCAATAAAAACTATTCACAGGAACTAGTTGTTCTAAAATTTGAAAGACAAAAGTGCATTAGTAGTTGTAAAGTTAAAAGTCTAAGGAAACTATTATTAGGAAAATGAACTAGTAGTTTGTAAATGCAAAGGAACTTATGGCATTTGTAGTTCCTGAGCTAATAGGACTGAAAAAAATGCAGTTTCTATTCTAGCTGAATTATAGCTTAAGGCACAAGTTGTTGCTGATTTAAAGGCAGTGAAAAATGAACTGGTAGCAATATTAAATATAAGGAAACTATTGCTTTGTAAATGCAGAGCAACTTATGGCTTGAGCAGTTTCAGAGTAAATGGGACTTAAGGAAAAAGTTGGAAAAGGAGCTAGTAGTTTCTAACTAAAGGGCAGTTTAAGGAACGAGTTGCTCGTGATTTAGAGGGACTAATAAAATAACTAGTTCTTGTATGAAAACACTTTAAAAAAACTTTTAGTTGGTAAATGACAAATAGGCAAAGGATCAAATAGTTCTTTAATAAAAGCGAAGCTAAGTGACTATAAATATAAAAAGCACTATATATTCAAACATTATTTTTGATACTAAATGGAGAAGATTAAAAAACTTTTTAATTGAAAACTATGTAAAGGAACTAGTAGCTCTAGTAAATGAACTAAAAAAATAAGTAAAATGAACCATTTCCTTGGTGGAAAGGAAGATGTGTTCAGTACAAGATATCTTTTAAGCAACTTTTTCTTTAATATGATTTGGGAATGATTCAAGCAGTTTCCATAAGCTCTAATTTATGAAAACTCTTAAGTTCTAACAAAAATAGAGCTAAGGGAACCTTTTTTTTTTATTTATGAAAGAACTTGTTTTTTAACTCTACCTTTAGTTTCACTTGAAAATATTTCAAGTTCCGAAAACTTACTTGTTTTGCGGAGTTTCCCAACACTACTTTTGCTATTATTTGCGAAAAATTTGCATACCCAAACCTTAATTTTTTTAAGTGTACATACATTAAACATTAAACAGCTCACACGAGAACCTCACACTTGGCAGTTTTCCACGCTTTGTTTTTTTTTTTTTCGGTAGGTTTGCGGTTTTGGAACAATTTCGCATAAAAACTCAAGTATGCCTATTGTTATATTATTGTATTATGCATATGATATGAATACTATGTACAGTGTACACTATGTACTCCAGACATGCTCTATTCAATAATGACATTCATTCAGACTTTGGAAGCTTTATGATATGTTAATCAATTTTGATTGCATTTTTTTCGTTTAATTAAAATGCGCAAACTTTAATTTCACGTTGCAAGTTGTTGATATTAATGTTTCTGCTTTTGTTGTTGTTGCTGTTGTTGTTGCAAGTTGTTTGTTTGTTGCTGCAATGACTTTGTTGGGTTGATTACACCTTGCTGCGGTCGCTAGTTTTGTTGTAATTGCTGTTGTTGTAATTACAAACGCATAATTTGCATAAAAATTTAGTTTGGCAAGCATTTGTCGAGTATCTGAACCTTGCACGCCATAATCCAATCCACTTAAATGCTAGTTATAAAAAAATATAGCTTTAGTTATATAGTTTTTTTTTATTTTTCTATTTAACATATACATATTAAAGCTTGAACACGTTGTTTTTTTTTTTTTCAAACATTATGATGTGCAATATTTAACAACTTGGCCAATACTATATATTTATAATATTGATTATCTTTGGTTTGGCGCCTGTTATTTGCCTTTCAGTTATAGACACACACTCGTCACAACGAACACACCATTCACACACACTCGGACTGCCACACTTGGCCACTTCACTTTGACTTGTTAAACAATTTATTTGTTACACAGAGAGAAAAACACCACTGAGTTAGAAAAAACACTTATTTAGCGCAAATTGGTATGCTGTTTGGCTTGAAAAAAAGGAACAAAAAACACAACTAAAGTAAAAAAATCGTAATCAGCACTGTTTTAGAAATCTCAATACCATTTTGCTCATTAGTAGAAAAGTCTTTCAATTGTTACGAACAATTTTTTCATAAAACGTTTGCAAATATAATATGTATTGGTATAACGACAAACTCTTTTGGCAGGAAATTCGGAGAGAAAGATATAAGGAATCTCTTTGGAACTCCATTTTACCTATAGTTTATTTTGACTTACTCATTGCCAAAATATTCTCTTTTACAAAAATCAAGCTAAAATATTACGATTTAAGCAGAAATTATACACATAGAAAAATTCCGTGGGAAATGTCAAAACTTCTCATAAAAAAATTTCCCAAAAAGAGAAATTTTTTTTTATAATGTTTTAAAGACATTTCCGTAGATTTTCTGCATGAAGCGTATGGGCCTTTTAGCAGAAATGATACACAGAAAAATTTGTGGGATCACCTACTTTCAGCTTTTTTCGATTTTCTAAATCCATCCGTAGATTTATCGCTTAAGAGTTCTAGTTTTATAGTTTAAATGGCCCAAATAATTTTTTAATTAACAAAGTAAGTATGAAATTTTGTTTATTTCATGTAGAAGTAATTTCACGATTTAAGTTGAAATGAAATACATATATCAGGGATCACCTCAAGCTTCTCATTATTTCTCAATTTTCCAATTTTTATTCGTGAAAGTATATTTCTGGTAAACTGTTTGAAAACTATAAGGCAGGTTTCTTAAACTCTCAAGTACGTATTTTTGTGGTACAACGATAAACTGCACTTGGGCTAAAATTCGGTTGACAGATATGTGAATTCTAAACAGATTTTTGTTAACAAATCACTATTTTGAAGCCTGTACCAACCCTTTTTTTATTGAACGTTTTTGAACTTGAAGCTCAACAAAAACTGAAATTTATTTTAAAAAGCAGTTTCAATGAAATAAATGTTCCCATATATCAGCGTTTTGTAAGATTATTTCCTACAGTTCGCGATTCAATCATCATCATCATTTCCTTTATTTCCCACTGGACCATAGGATTCAATAACGATTCGAATTTGGATCACATTTCAATGAGAACACATCAAAAAACTTCAAAAATGTCAACGAAACTCCTTGATTTTTCCTAGCCCTTTGATTTTTTCTTAATTTCAATTGAACAAATCTGAAATACCCGAAAAAAGTTTGAAGTTTGGTTTTTATGAAACTATGCTTGAGATTTGAGTTTTTCCATTTTTTTATTATTAAATAAAAATTATTTATATTGTATAAGTCCTATTAAGATAAACGGGGACTTTGTTTCGTTTTTTCTTGAAATAAGTTTAAAGTTCGGTTTTTATGGAAGAATATGCTGGAAATTTGAGTTTTTCAAATTTTTTAAAATTAAATTAGGAATTTGAATATTTTTGGTCTAATTCTGATTTCATGAACGTATGGAGCGATTGTTTTTATGTATAAGTTTGAAGTTTGGTTTTTATGGAAGAATATTCTTGGGACTTGAGTTTTTACATTTTTTTAAAATTAAATTAGGAATTTGAATATTTTTGGTCTAATACTGATTTCATGAACGTTTTTGTATAAGTTGAAATAAGTTTAAAGTTTGGTTTTTATGGAAGAAAATTCTTGGGACTTGAGTTTTTACATCTTTTTTAAATTAAATGAGGAATTTGTATAGATAGTTTCTATTTTTCTTGAAATAAGTTTGAACATTTTTTTTATGGAAGAGTATGCTTAATTTGAGTTCTTCCATTTTTTTTTTTAAATTAAATTAGGAAATCCTATATTTTGGTCTAACACTGTTTTGTATAGTTAGTTTCCTATTTTTTTGATTTTTTTAAAACTTAAAAATTTAGTTGAAAGTAGAATTTTTTACTAGCATCTATCTATCTATTTATCTATCATTAAATTGTTTGAGTACTATATTGCCCGTTTTTTCTTTCTGTTAAGTTCCTTTCTTATTTGTTTTTATTTGTCCTGATATTTTTTTTAAAAAATAAAAATTTTAAGCTATATGCGGAATTTACATATGTATTGATCTATTTTGATATTAAATGTTTTTTAGTATTATTGCCGCGGTTTTTCTTGCTGTGTAATTTTTGTTCGTTAGTTTTGATGATTTAGTTTTTGATGTTTTATTTAAAATTTATAGTTCATAGCTCCTATCGTACTATTTTTAACTCAAACAAATTTTAATACTATTGCCTTGATTTTTTTTTCTCTCAATGTAGTTTGTTTATTTTAGTTGTTTTTATTTATTGTTTTTCTGATCTTAAGAAAACGTTATTGAAACAAAGGACTTTTAACTTCTCTCGCAGCGAGCACAAACAAAATTACTCAATTTCATATTTTCGCAATATTTTCTCTCTGTGTAGTCGGTTTATTTTTGTTTTGTTTGCCTTTTTTGTTTGCCGTTTTTGTTTTGTTTTGTTTTTTTTTTGCGGCGGTAGCAGTTTGTTGAAAAACTGTTTAAACAAAGTAACTAACACTTGTAGCACACTCACATATCGATTTTCAATTTTCCGTTTTTCCGTTTAATATTTTTCAAACTTCAACTTGGGAGCACACTTACTGCCGAGACGTAAAACACTTGTTGTATATTTGTTATTATTGTTGTTGTTTTAATAATTATAATTTGCTTTTGTTGTTGTTGTTGTTGCTTTAAGTATGAAAATTGCTTTTTCAAAACGCGCTTAAGACAAAGGCAAAGCACCGCACGTTTGGCTGCCAAAATAACGACTGAAACCTTTGCAAGTTGGTAGATTTGCTTGAAGACGCCAAAAAGTAAGCTGGCGCAGCAGCAGCTGCGACGCCAACAGCGCAGCTGACGTCAACGCAGACGATCTGCTTTGCTCTTCAGCTGCGAGTACTTTATGTGTTTGTTGTTATTCTTGTGCGCAGACGCGTCGCATTTAAGAGCTTTTTTTTTTTTTTGGCTGCGGAGACGCTGCGACTGCGTCTTGGCGTCTGCGTTCGCGTCTTGGCTTGGCTGGGAGTTCAACTGAGTCTGACTTTCGGTTTCGCTTTGATTTCGTTTTCATGCGCTGCCAACCAGCTGAGTGGCTCTTGTGACGTAGTCAACTAGCTGACTGACTGACTTGGTCACTCAGTCTCAGTCTCTTTGTGGTTAAGTTAACTGGTTCGTTGCGTTTTTGTCTAGCTCTTAACAAGTTTGGCGCCTTTTATTGACTCTCTTAAAAGGCAAAGAGCGTACTGTTGTTGTTTTATAGAGCTGACTTGGCGTCGCTTGGAGTCAATGGTGCAGTGTGTTATAGTTGTCGCCGATATTTTAATGGCTTGCAGCGTGACGTTTAAGTTATGATATACTGCCTGCAACATAGCATACTAAAGTTTTGGGCCATTGTGATTCTTAGCACGCGTGGGCAAACAACACTTTTTTTTTTTCTTTTGAAAGTTTGACAAAGAATTTTTATGTCTTGCGGTTCCTCTTTGAAATTTGTGGGGCAGCTTTTCATTTGAAGTCTGGGGAGTTCACAAAATAAACATAAAATTGAAGATATACATATATTTGTGAAAAAGTGCAGTAAAGATGAAAAAAATGCAGTTGGATTTAGCGAGCTTGGACTGAACCGGCACAAAAAGTTGATCCATATTTTTGTGAGCATTGAAAGTCATTCAGCTGTGAAATTGACTTGGCTAAACTCACTAAAAAATATTAGCTTGGAAGGCCTTTTGTAATAATATAGCTCTCATAAACTTCAAGAACATCAAATATAGCGCCTAGCTAAATTTTAATTAAAAAAACTGACGAAGTGGGTTATCTTCGTACATAGATACTCTTCAATAAATCCAAGCTGCTCAAAAATCGTTCTGCCTGTTAGCCTCAGTAGATCAGTCTGCTGAACATTTAGACATCTTCTCATAAGGTACACGGACCCCCTGCATACTGTGTGGCAACAATCTTACAGTGGATCATTCTCTGCAGTTTTGTCCAGAGTTATCTTCTTTGGATCTCAAACCATATTTTTCACCAAAGCAAAAATAGTTTTGGAACTTTCCTTCAAAAAATTTAAGACTATGGCAATTGATTAATAATTTCGCTTCATTTACTGAAGACTATGTCTAGTTAGTTTTGGTTCATTTTAGGACTATGGTATTCTGTGACACCAAAAATGTTTTCTTTTTTTGTTATGTAAGGTAATTGGAAAATGTTTTGCTGTCGTTGAGAAAATTCGCTTTAAAGTTTTTGTAAAATACAATTAGACTAATAAAACATACTAAAGCGCTTGTGCACCGAGCCACTCAACCGACTGTATCTTTAGAAATATTCCAAATCTCGATTTGAAATTTTAAACAAACATTCTCGGATAGTTTTTCTAACGACTAAACACACACAAAAAAAAAGGTTATTCGGGTTTTCATGAGGACACACCCTTAAAGTTACTTTCAAGAATCGAATGATAACATATCATATTTAAGTAATTCTTCACAATATCTCAGTACTTTAATCGGATCTCCATAAGCCTTGATTTTGTTCTAAATTTCCCATGAGAACATGATCTAGCAGTTCTGTAAAAACGTCGATGTTTTCGATGCTTTTACCCGGAAAACATCGATATATTGATATAGGTTAGGTTGGGTTGAACCGGTTGACCCCTGGAGGGAATCACACATAGACTAAATAGTCCTTAGTGATACCAGAAGGTGCGGCTGGTGTACAATGCACGTTAGTCGTCAAGTATACGCGTGTGCTTGGCAAACGCCAGAAATGCTTTTGAAATGCCCTTTCGGCTGCCTCTTCCAGTGAGGTAAGCCAGGGTTTCCCTAGATATTTGAGTCTCGATGTACAGAGGGCAGGGCAGCGTCAAATGAGTTGCTCCAGGTCTGTTGCATCTGTCTCCCTAGCATTTCCTGCATTCATCGTTTTGGTAATGCCTACTAGCGTGAGTTGCTGTCAAGAATCAAATGATAACATAAGTCTGCTTATATTTAAGCTAGTTTTTTTATTTTCTTGCACAATATCTCCTTAGTTTGTTTGGTGTGTAACCTTCGGATCAGATCTGACTGAAGCTTTTCTTTGATCTGTGGTTAATTCCTTAGAGGAATCTTCAGATTCTCATGAGTAACATGACTCGATCCAGCTCGTTCCTTTGTAAAGCCTGTCAATTTCGTTTCCATCGATGCCCTTTTAACTGGAACCAGAACATGCGACTCGTTATGATTGATTTAGTGCATCTAATGCGTCCTGGGTTGAACCGGTACACTTATGGAGTTGATACTGAATAGTTATCATATATGAGTTTATAAGACGTAAATTAAGAAATTACTAAATAGTCCTTAGTGATACCAGAAGGTGCGGTTGGTCGTATCGAATGCACTAGTTTGTATTTTTAAATTATGCAGCCTTTGTGCTTGTTTAATGCATAGCAACAAAAATTTTTTTTATTTATTTTTTAAATTACAAATTGAGGTTAAAGCCCTTTCGTTCAAGCCCTGGCCTCTTAGGCCTTCAGTGAGTTGTATATAGTAAGTGGTTAACTTAGTGGGAATATTGCTACGTTTTAAGAAGTAAATGATTTTTTAATATTAGTTTCTTAGATTGTTTAAAAGATTGGGCAGGGCAGTTTCAAATGAGGTCAAAGCTCCAGAGTCTGTTAAGGAGCATGCTGTCTCTTAAAACATGGTTCCTGCATTCAGTCGTGAGTGTTCCGAAGCGGGGGTGAGTTGCTGTCAAGCAATGACCAGTGAGTAAAATTTGCCCAGTCCAAGAAGTATTACTTTAATCTCTTCTACTTGGGAAGTTTTGGAGTGAGATATACTTTGCGGGCTATTTGTTTTGATGCGTTTATTGGTTTGTTGCACAGTTTGTGTTTCTAAAAAGTCTTGCTGTTCGTTGGTAAAGTTGTTTAATCCACTTTTGGGTGTCTATATTTAGATCTGACTGCAGCGTTTTCTTTTGTATCTGTGGAATCATACTAGTTTGTTTTAGTTGTTGAGAAGGAATCTAATTATGGAGGAGGATGTTTCTCGATATTTCTGATTGAATGTAAGGACTGAAAGTGAATCCGAGCAGATCAAAAATTTCCGGGTTGGGTTTTTGCGAGCCTGTACAGCTTCAAATATTGCAATGTTTCCATCAATGCCCTTGGTGAATTCTGGGAGGAGCCCCAGTTAAAGATCTGGTTTCGAACTACCTTCGTGGGTGTTTATGTGTTCATTTAATGCGTCCCTAAATGCTTTAAAGCCATTGTATTTAGATTTAATTTTAAGGAATTTTTTAAAAACTGGAAGTATATCGATATAAATACATGTGCTTTAAATTAAGATAATTCTAGAATTTATGAATATTTTTTTCCGACCGGAATAAGACGTCAAAACTTTGGTAAAGAAAATTATAATAAGATCATTGTGGACTGTGAGTAGTATTGTTTATCGTATTTAGTTTATGTGATTTTTAAATTGTATGAGGGCGCTTTGAATGTTGTTTTACCGATTTAGCTTTGAAAGCAACAGAGTTTTGAATATTACAAATATTGGAGTTTATAAAAATTTTTAGTTGGCGTCGTTCTACATGCCCCTGGGTCATCTCACGCGGAGTTAAAGTACCTTCATTTTTTAGGATTGGCTTACCATATATTGGTAAACGAATTGCAGTTTGGTAGTTCCTTCCACTAAATAGGGATTTTAACTCCTAAAGGTGATCTTGAATAGGCATTTATAATATTCAAAGTTTTAGAGAGGGATAAGTTTAGATGGTCAATGTGTTCGTTCCATTTATAGTTATGTTTTAAAGTAATTCCCAATATTTTTAATGTTTTTGTTTCTGTTATATTTAATGCTTTCAATGTAGTTGATACTTTTTTCTGCAATATGATATGTTTACTTTGGTTGTTGATAGTACTTTTTTTTTTTTTGTCCAATTGTATATAATATTATTTTTGAGCCTTTATAGTTTCTGCTCCATATTCTTACCGAGTTTTTTTTTTTTTTTTAACTTTAACTCTTTTTTTTTTGTAAAATATTTTTGTAAAATTTATTTTCAATTTTGTCACCTGGCTTAAATTTGGTTTTCTTCTTCTTTTATTTACAATCTTTATTAACATTAACAAGTTATATAAGGGGATCTTCATTTCGTCGGGAAAGCCGGATCAGGTGGTTTAGTTAGCGCATAAATAGCCATATTTCAATATATAGATGGTTGCAGTAGTTTTATGTATGATATATGATCATTATACAAATTTTGGTGCCATGGAAATACTGCATCTTTTTGAAGAACAGAGTATCTTATGCAGATACTATTTAACGTAGATGTTTGCTCTGAAGACGATGTTAAATTTCTAGATATGCATACCGTATGTCCAAATCGGCTATAGAATTGATTTGAACAATAGCTGGTTTATTGTTTTACAAATGATATACCCTACCTTACGCTTTAGAGCGCATTTTTCAGTCGACTTAAGCTCAACTTTTGCCCACATTTTCCAGTGCAGCTTAAGTCTTTGAACAATTGCATGAGTCTGGCAGGCTCATATATTACAAGTCAGGCCAACAAATGCACGCCTCCTAACCAGCCAGGCATTTAATGGTCCATGTTTGAGTGTAAGCTGCTGGAGTATCTATGAGTGTGCAACGTGTATCTATGAGTGTGCCGAGTGTATCTATGAGTGTGCTGAGCTCTGCTTGGTCGGTAAACTCCATGGGCAAGTGCACTATAATTGGCCTGCACATTGCTGGCTGCCATAGCTCCAACAACAACAAAAACAACTGCAAAACCGAAGACAACGAAATCAATACGCAGGTTTTTGGTTTTATTTTTTTTTTTTTCTACTTTATGGCCGGGGCACAAGGTTAGTAGATTTGTGGAGTTTGAGTGCGTTTGGTACGTCGTCTTTTTATGGCATTTTTCGCAGCAATTTGCAATTATGAATGGTCCGACAAAACGCGAGCCACAATTGTTGAAGTGCATTCTAAATGTCAATGTTATTGTATTGTATCTTTGTTGCCATAACTATATATGCATATGTGTGTATCTACTTAAAGTGGCAGCAACAAGCTGTTGCCTTTGATTTTTCTCTCATGTGGAATTTCCGCTATTCAAAACATGACAAACGGCACGATCGACGCACCTTAAAAGTCTTACTTACTTTACCAACAAACAAACAAACATTCAAAGCTATTGAAATGTATTGAAAATAGTTAGATAGGAAAAAAAAATACTTGAAATATCGTAAAATAACAAAATTTATAAACTTCAAGCTTTGTAGCGCCATAAATAATGTTATGCTATAAAAAGAATTGGTATTGTGCGTTGGTTGAGCTGCCTTTAAGAAATCAAATCAATCATCTAGACTTCAAATGCAATTGTGCGAATACTTTTTTAAGAATTCATATCTGTGTGTTTGTGTGTGTGTGTGTGTGTCTACGACTCGGTCTGTGCGTGTTTTTGCTGTTATGACAGATTTGGCAAGATACTATTACAACAAAGCCAGCGTATTAAAGCGTTTAATTAACACAAAAGAGTTCAACAACAGCTAAAGCACAATCGCTCATACGCTCCGTTGAACTTCAAAATACCAAAAAAACGCAAACTCCAAAAGCGAAAAAAAAAAACATTTCAAAAATTAACCACAAAACACGCACAGGAAAAAAAATGCAAGAGCCAATGGCATGCATAAATTTTAGCTTCCTCGATGTGTGTGGCTAAAGTTTATGAGTGCATTTGTAGCTACATAAGTGTTTATTTATCTACACTGGTCGGCAAAAGTATTTTAACACATAAAATAATAATTGGTTTTGTAAACTTCGAGTGTGAAGGACTTTGATGTGATTCATTGACATCACATAGACTTGCAAAAAATCATGTACTTAAAATTTGTACACTTTTTTTCTACAAAATTTCACTGATCTCTTTTATTGTCAAACTTTTTTGAATTGCTTTAAATTTATAAAAAATATTTTTTAAAATCGATTTTAAAAATTGAATTTAAAAATCTTTAAAAAAATACAATTTTTGTTTATTAAATTCAATATTTTATCTATCGTGAAAAAAAAATAATTTGCGTCAATATCTTTATTCGCTTAGGAGATATGGCTTCTCAAAGCAAAGTCTTAAAATGAAAAATCCAATATGCAGTTATCGATAACTCGATAAATAATTGGAATTGCGCAATTTTTACATGGTACTATTCTTTAGTAGCTCCATCACATATGTAAAGATCATAAAAATCAAAGAGGTCGTGGAAAAAAAGTGGCCCGCTTCACTTATTTTCGCCTATATTAAATGTCAAATTGAGCATATATATCGAGTTTTACTGTACATATAGTCTATCGATTCTGTAGATTTTGGCTTATTTTTAAAGGTACTATAGTAAAGGAACGAAAGAAGGCTTGGAATACTCGAAGCATGGTTAAAAAAGTGAAGATTGGCAGTAAACAGTCAAAAATCTGTTCAAGTAACTTTTACATTGAGGCGTCGAAAATATCCCCTAGTTACCCTTTTTGGTTTATCGATACCGGAAGAAGAAGAGGACCTTGGCGTTTACTTGGATCGAAGGTCCAACTGGAAAAAACCCAGCTCAAAGCTAAGACTAGGCAAATGTATTGGCTTTTAGGTCCTCGGTCCCAACTCAGTTTGGAAAATAAAATTCGTCTTTAAAAAGCAATTTTAAAGCCTGTATGGACCTCTGCCATGCAACTTTGGGGTACGGCAAGTACAACCAATATCGAGATACTTCAAAGATACCAATCAAGCACACTCAGAAATATTGTCAGGACACCCTGGTATGTTAGTATTTATCAAATACATAAAGACCTCAACATATTATGTTAATGAAGAAATTAAGCATCGAACAGAAACGTACATAAACAGACTGAATTTTCACGAAAACTTATTAGCTATAAACTTATTAGATAATAGCGCAGATATTAGACGATTGAAGATCATGTATTAGATCTTCCCCATATATTCTAAATTAGTACAACTAAGTCAGCTTAATGTTATATTGGTTTAGCTCATTGGAGTAAAGCCAATCATGCAAATATCATTTTTGTACGATGTTAAAAAATTTGTTGAATGTCATTTGGACAGTTAAAATTTAAATTTTTGCTTAAAAAAAAAAAACAAAATTAGTTACACAAGTATTTTTCTAATTTATGAAAATTTTTTTATTTTATAACAAATTTTTGTATCCAAAAAAAAAAAAAAAAATTTTAAAAAACATTTTTTTATAGCTAACAAAAGAATTAAAAATAAAAAAATTTTTTTATTAAAAAAAAAAATAAATTAGAAGAAAATAAATAAAAATTTTTATTTCATTCAACATTTATCATTTATGTCGTTTTTCGATTTTGTTTTTAAAAAAAAACAATATTTTATTGTTTCAATTCAAAATAAAGATTTAAAAAAAAAGTATTTACAAATAACGAAAAAATATTTTTTTTATATTTAAAAAAAAAAAATTACTTTAAAAAATAAATAACAATTTTGTTTAATGCCACATTGATCACTTATTTTAGAAACAAATCCAATATTTTTTATTTAATTTCAGTGTAAAAATTAAATTAAAAAAAAAATTATATTTAACAAAAAAATTCACAATATACAAAATCACAAAATATAAATAATAATTTGTATAAAATGTAAAATGGAGCATTTATATCTTATTTTCCTATCCTTTTTAAAAAAGTACTCGAATATATTTTTATTTAAATTCAAAGTTTTAAGAAACAACTACTCAATTATTTTTAATCGTAATCAGAAATGTCTTGAAACGTCTTTCCAAATATTTAGTTACTGCAGTGTGATATGCTTTAATTATTTTTGCCCATGTTCGTCAAGGGTCTAAAAGAGAGCACTTTCTCTCAGCTAAAAATTTGAAATTTCTATCGATGTTAGCACTTTCTTGTTTTTACTAAGTAAAGAAAATTTCTTATCAATAAACTAGGGCTTTCGCCTCCTGTTTGCTTCGCCCGTTGACGGCTACCACAATTAAGCATTCATTTCAGCAACATTTTTACCGATTTCAGGACTTTTTTAGATTCACAAAAATTTTGCTGAATTCACCCTCAGTTTTTTTTTATCCTTTTTCGTTTTTTTTGTTTTTTGAAAGACTGGACTCCGCGCTTTTCCCCGCATCATGCTCCACGTTTAATTTTTTGATTCTTTCTCGTTTTATTTTTTTCCCCCCCACCTGCTTTCTAGTCAAACTGTTTATACGTTCTTTAAAGCGCCAATTATTTTATCTGCAGCCGTTTTTTTAATTTTAAAAACAACAACGAAAATATTAAGAAATTCTTTATAAAAGTCGACTGAAGATATACTAACTAGCATATGTATAGCCAACCTTAATAAACCAACTTTTGTAATGACTGTCTTAGTCAGTAAACTCAAAAAAGTTAGGTAATATATCTAACTACATAAAAATGTTTGGTAACATTTCTGAGCATCAAGTTTCTGTATAAAGTTTTGTCAAAATACTTTTGCCGACTAGTGTAGTGTTTATGTGAGTGAAGCTGCCAAGTTGCACCAAGCGCATGATTAATTGTACAATTGAAATTAAATTAAAAGCGTGTATATAACACCGCAGCAGAAGGAAACCAAGAAAATATGTGTAAAAAAAAAAAACGCAGCATATGTAATAAAAGTCATCAGAGAGAAAAAAAGAGTGAACATAAAAAAGTTGCATATAAAAAAGACAGCGTGGAAGTAAAAAAGCTATTTAATTGAATTTATGGTAAATGCAAATGAGCGAAAAATAAAAATAAAATGAAATTGATTTGCTCAAGAGCAACTGCGGCAGCAACAGCTATAGATACATAGTTATAGCCAAAGACGGTAAGAGAGAAAGGGTGCCGGGGGTGCTGAAGTCACTCTGAAATATTGAAGTTGCTAATAAAGTGTTCTATAAAACACAATAGTGTATAGACTGTTGATTAGGTAATCAAGCAGTGTACAAAATTTGGACTCCCAGAAATGCTTTACAACATCGAGATATATGCAAAAAGTCAGCATAAAGATATGTGAACAGAGCACGACAGTTACAAAAAAACAAAAACAAACTACAAACAAAGATACTATAGCGTCCACATGATATGCATTCGAGCAAAGTTACTGGCGATTACGATTAAACACGCTTGTAAATACTGGATCAAAAGTGTGCTGAAGCTTGTTGGCAACCCTGCTGTTAAGACGACTAGGCCAATGCGCTGCAGTCACAGCATAGAGTTTACATGACAAGGCAAACTATTTGAGATAGAGTAGAAATCAAAGCCGATAGTGCCCTACGCTCACAAAGAAAATTTCTGATATTTTGGGTTTAAGAACTTAAAGGTTCTTACAGATTTCGTCCGCATGGAGCAGAATCACTGAGAAGGCATATCCGATAGTGTCTAGAACGCCAGCGAGTCTCGCATAAAACTTAAAACTTTTCAATGCACTTCGAAGAAATACAAAATTTACGTCAGGGTAGAACTAGGTGTTTCGCACGTGGTATCCAGAGATGGGTAGTAATTGAAAAGGTTTGTCCGAGTGTACAGAAGTGAAGCCTATGATCACTTCGATAAGTCCTATTACACAGCTGTCAAATACTTTGTATTTCAAAGTAATGCTGGAAAACATCGATGATCGAAGTTTAAAATCTCTATATATCGATGTTGGCCAACAGAGATGTTTCTCCAGCACCACTAATTTGATGAGTGCAGAAGTGCTGGAGAAACATCTCTGTTGGCCAACATCGATATATAGAGATTTTAAACTTCGATAATCGATGTTTTCTCCAGCACTAATGTCTTTCATATAATTATGACGGCAATTCCTCGTTAGAGTCATAGTCCCTGCGTGCCCACCATTGATCATGAGGATCGCTAAACAGCGAATATAGTGTGCATAGTTTTTCTAGGCTGAGAAAACTCATCTGTAAAAGAACAAACTTTTTATACTATGATGACAGAAACTGTTTAGCTTCTTTTATTTTGATGTTTAAATATTTTATTGTTGGCTGCCTATAATCCACAACTGGTTAAAGTAGGCTGTTTGTGTAAGCGAAAAATATAAGAATTAATTTTATGTTGCTTACAATTCACATCTCATTAAAGCAGTTAATATATAAGGGCTTAACTCTTTTTGAATCATCGTTAATTATTTTTGTTTATTTATAACTTATTTGTTTAATTAAACTTTAAATATTTCGATCAATGGGATATAGATTACCAAGTTTTTCATAGGAAGTGAATGAAGTCGTTTTCGCTCTATTTTACAATAGTTACTTTTAATTATATTAAATGTTCTGAAATAAAACCAAAAAAGACGATTTATGTTTACATTGTAAAAAATATTTTTTTTTTTTTTAGATTGAAGTATTTGTGATACTAGACCTAAGTCAAGAGATAATAAATATAAATCAATATAAAAAATCGATTCTAAAAGCCAACAGTTTTTCAAGTGGCCATACTTATAAAAAATATGGCCATCTGAGACCATCTTAGAAGCAAAATAAGGAACAAAAAGAGCGAACAGCTGATTAAGAACGAAAAAGTAAACAAAATGAACGAAGCAAGTGAACTTATTTAGTTCGTCAAAGCTTCTTTTTTCTTTAATCGCTCATGAACAACTGAACATTAAAGACGAAAGCCTGGGGTGCTTTCAAGATGCAATGAATTTTACAAGGTGCCGCAAAGTGGTTCGCGAGTTTGGCTGCACAGAAAGCTGGTTCAATTTTCGTATGACAGCTATATGAATTAGTGCAGCAATTTAGATCAAAATTCACGTAAATCTTGGTCAAAAGCGAAATACATAAATTTGGTCGCAATATTTTACAAAATTTAACAAAAATTTGTTACATGTACTTATATGTTATCAGTTTTAAGTAAATCTACACATTTGTGTTAAGTTTGAACAAAATTGGTCCACTGTTTCATATAGCTACTATACAAAAATTAAACCTGCGCTCTTTTTTTAAAAAAACATTGCTTGAGCTGCTAATTGTTGGATCACAATTAAGAAAAATCTTTAAAAATATTTCAAAACACTACGAAAAAAGTAATATTACAAAATCTTTAGCTGGCAAGCATTTTGGATTCCTTGAAATTAAGCAATTTTCTTGGCTATACATGGACTGTTCCCAAGCACCTAGACGGTACCAAATTCAAAAGCTTTGCTCATTGATATGGTATGTTGGGAATGCAAGTACTACTCGGTCTATTTAGGCTAAACAATCAAGTCATATAAGTCACTGTTATCCAACGTGCTGCATGTAGCGCACGATAAAATTTTATAGATAGTTTTTCCACATTTTTTTTTTCCTCTTGGCTTCAATTGATTTTTGCTGCTGCTGTTCAACTGAGAGTGAGTAATGTCCAAGCTGACGACAACAAAGCTGGCATAAGGGGCTAGTCGGTTAGTAAGTTTCCTAGAGTTGTTGGCGGGTTTTGTAGGGGGTGGGTGGTGTTTTGCTGTAGTACAGTTACTTACAACCAATCATCCATGGATACAATTTACAAGCTCAACACAATATGGAAACGAACGCACTTAAGTGCTTCAAGAGTTAAGCATAGTGGAATTTCTGTGTAGTTTTTTGTGGTCAAACGAGTTTTAGTTTTTGTGATTGGTTTTGATTTTATTAAATAAAAAAGAGCCATACAAAAACAGCGGGCGGTGAGCGTAATTGCAGCAACTTAGCCAGGAGTTTCGGGGGTGTCAAGTGTCCAGGCTAAAACCTGAGTAATACAGTTGTTAAACAAAGCCACATATTTAGTTTAAGTTTGATTAAACGTAGCGCCATGACTTCCGCGTACAACACACATGACAACATGAAATTGTACATGAATTCCGCTTAAAGGTTCATGCCCCAACTTGAAGTCGAGGCGCCCGAGACCTGAGCTGGCTGTTGGAAGCGCATATAATTACACTGTGCAACAGGCAATCTGGCGGTGGCATGATGGCAGTTGTGCAAGATAGATCTACTTCAACTGAAAGAAATTTGACAGCTTTTTCTATGTAGTCTTAGGTTCTTCGAATTTTTCAAAGTTCGATATCGTTGAAATAAGATCCAATAATTTTAAGGTTACACTTATCGCAGGTCCGCAATTTTTGTCCGTTTTTTTAAGTATAGCACACTTTTTTTAAGAAATTTTTTTTAGTTGGTTTTTTTTTTAAAAAAAAAAAAAGATATAGCTCCATTTCTCTGGTTTTACCGGGAAGCCACAAAAGAATATATGACCAAACATAAAAAAAGGGTTTTAAAATCCTTTAAGGGTCTTACTATCACCCACACAATTGGGACCCCAAAAAATTGTTGCACAGTGTTATCTGTTGGTTATTATTGGGGCGGTAAAGTGAGCCATCAAATTGTTTGATTGGACATAATCATATGGTGGTTAGTGTGGCAATTGCGGCTTAGATACAAGATACATTTACCTTTTTGTAGTGAATTTTTCTTTTGTTATAGCTGCATAATTTCCCTAGTCCAACACTTTTGCAATATGGGGCTGCTCCCCATGCCATGTAATGTGTTGTGATGCGACTTTGACTGCTTTCCGACAGACCAGACTACTATTACTATTATTTGCCTATTTTGCCGACAAGTTGCTGTCTTTGCCTGCATTTTGTCAGCCATTTGCACAATGTGCACATAAATTTTGTATCTACTATAATTTTTTTTTTATTTTCTGCTAGTGGTTGTGGCAATATTGTGTGAATTCAAAGCCCCGCTCTCTGCAAGTATCCACCAAGTGCCATACTACTACGCTTTTTTGTCTTGGCAATTACAAAATTTGTTATTTTTTAACGCGATGCGCCAACGCTCTGCGGGAATCTAACATCGCACAGTGGTTGCATATCTATGGTATCGGTAGGCAAAAATATTGAGGGTGAACACTATACCGTAGTGAAAATTGACTCTTTATATAGAAAACTCATTGTAAAGAAATTCGTTATACCTTTAAATTAAGCTTTTATACCATTTGTGATAGTTTTAAGCTGCATATAAATAAATAAAAAACGTTTTATAGAGTAGTCTCCAAAACACTTTATTTCTTTTAATTTTGGTAAACTTGACTGTGTCATCTCTAAAACCGATTTCTTGTTTCTTTTAATTTTGGCTAAAATTTATCAAAAATTTTTTTGTGTAAGTTAAAAATAAACCTTTCTGTAAAAACCAAAAGCCTTGGAGTTCTTTTAATAATACGTAAATAATAATTAAGTTTAAAGAAAGGTCTAGCCTAGATATGGAAGAAAAACTTTCTCAAATGTTTTTTAAAAAGGATTGACGCTAGAGCTGGGTAAAATCGGTTAGAAAACGTATAGATTTTTTTTAGAAAAGTATCGATACGTATCAGATAACCCCCCCCTCCCCCCACTGAACTTGTGCGGGAACTTTAAAGCTAATTTTTTACAGTCACGAGAAGATACTATTTTCTTACAAGAAAATAATTGATTAAAAATTACGGTCGGGTTTTGAAAAATTTGAAATTTTGGCGTAAAAAGACTAGTCTTTCCGCCATCTCGGGACGATGCTGGGACGATCAAGGTACTTCAAAGCAAGTTTTTTGAAAGGCTCGCAAGCTGTATAATCAGTCCAATACCTGTCCACGTCTGCGTTGTCCTGTTTCAATATTTTTTCCTCCAGAAATGCGTTCAAATGAACGATTGCTTGAGATACTCCAGGGATAACTGGAACTTGAGTACAACTACTAGTCTTGTGCTTTTCGAGGAATGTATAACGACCTGAATTTTAATTGCTTCATTTTGGTCCCAAAAACTAAGCGTTGCCTGCTTCTATTGTTTTCGAGGAGACGTCCTTAATGGTCTTTGTACCTACCTGTACCTTCCATTTCAGACCACACTCAAAAAACTCAAACCCAAAAACAAGTATGGCTTTTAACACTTTAATGTGTGATTTGTTTTTATTTTATTACTTTGCGCCAAATTCAGGCGCGTTTTACAGCTTCAACTATTAACTATTTTTAGTGATGATAGCAACCGATATAACCGATACGTATCGGTTACGACAAAAAATATCGATACTATCCGATTTTGTTGCGTCCTCTTGTTTGTAATCCAATTTTTCAATTCGTTAAAAATAAAATTTTTTTAAATTTTTTTATTAAAAATACAAATTTTTTTACATTTATTCATTAATTTCGTTGTCATTTACCTTATAAAAACGTCAAGAAAATTTTGTTAAATTAAAAATACAAATAATTGAACACAAACTTACCCATACTTTCAGTCCCCTCATTTCTTCTGAGATTTTTTTTAAATTTAACAATCTCAATTTATTATAAGAAATTACATTTAATTTTTGTACTTTTTTATTAAAAATTTGGGTATTTTTGTTGAGATATACTTGGAAATATATGGGAGTATGTAAAACACATTTTTCCCAAGATCGTTAAAATTAAAAAAAAAAAATATATTATACATAATTTAAAAACCAACCATGCCATTAAAAAAAATTAATTTTATTTTTCAATGCTATTTATTGTTTTGTTTATTTATTTGAAAAAGTTTTGATCCTAATTATAAACAGTGTTCAACTAAATTTTGTGCCGTGGCAGCTAAAACTTTTCAAAATTGATGTTAACCAACACTTTAAAAAAATAATATAGGAAACTGTGGAAATTTTTGTACCCAATTTTTGTAAAGATACTAGGTAAATAGAACCAAAAAATAATGATCCATGATGACTTATAATAAAATACATTTTGTCTTATTTCTGCAAGATCTGAAATTATTATCATTATAGGTATACCTTAGAAACATGGACTGTAATGATAAAAGAACCCTTAGTGCTGTGGAAAAACGTGATGAAACTTTTGACGCCCAACTTTTGACATTAATTTTCATGTTTTGAACCCAATGACCGAGTCCCAGTGTGCATCGCCTTAAAGCCATAGTAGCTTGCGCAAGGTGACGGCTGCGGCAAAACTTGTTAGTAGTTAAGAAAACATTTTTAAGGTAGCTCAATTTAGTGTTGCATATGGTAATCTCTGACAAGAATGCCAAATAACAGTCAATTGCAGCCCCTCAAGTGTTGCCAAATTGCCGCCGCCTCTTGTAGCCAAAGTGTTAAGCCTGTCCAGCCGCGTCTGGCCCAAGAGCGCCTCTGGCGTAGAATGTCTTTAGCCATAAACCACAAAAATAAACTTTCCATTTTTTGAAAATCATTGCTTCAAAAAAAAAAAAAAAACACAAAAATTTGATATATGCTCTTTTGCTATATATATGTAGGTATAGGAATTTGAGGCTTATATAGTATGTGTCGTCATTATATGTGTAACACAGACAATTTTGGGTGGCACTCCTATAAAAATTGGCTTTGTGCAAAGTCATTTGCAAAGATTTCTATTGGCTTCTTATGCTATTTATGCCCTGTAGTACAAGTCATCAAGGGTGTAATGAACCCAAGATGAATTATAGATAAGATTGATGTGAGCGTCTATGGGCTATGACAGAGAACGTGCAAAATTTTGACTTGAGGGTCTCTAAGCTGGAGTGTAGCTTAAAATTTTTGATTGAGATTTCGAAATATACATAGCATGTAATTAAAGATCTCTTGGTTTTGTTTTACAAATTTTGTCTACTTGTCAGTTCAAATATGATTGCAATGGGATTTCATAATTTTATATAAAGAACCTTCAGTTTGAAGTATGAAAAGGCATATTGGGAGTTGTGTCAGAAATCGAATTTTGAACGAGTTTTAAACAAGTGAATTGTTGGGTTAGATCATTTATTTAAGCAAAATGCAGTTCAAAAGTAATCCTATGTGCCTGAAATATCATTGAATTAGTGAAATTAATATTATTAGAACTTTTAAACGCTGTATTCTTCAAGAGATAAAAGACAAGATGTTTCTAGAACACCAAAGATTTTAATCTTTTTTCTTAATTTAGCTTATTTTGGAAAAACTTTTGTATTCCCAGTTTTGTTAGCTATATAAACTAGATATAAAAATTTTGAAAATTGAGTTTGTTCAAAAAATGAAAACATTTTGTATTTAAAAATTTTCGATATGGATTCTTGAATTCTCGTTTGTGAGCCACATCTTTATGATCACTAGAAGGAATTAAACAATTTTAATTTAAAAAAAATTGAATGATTTGATTTTTTAGAATATTAAGGATATTCAAGAGAATGATTTTCTAATAGAAGTTTATTTTTTAAGAGAATTATTTTTAATATTTTTTGTTTAATATTTAAACTTTTCAAAGAATAAAAATGGCCACTGCAATTAAAAAGGTTCTTTTGAGGTTATGCTCGTGTAGTTAGACCTTTTTTGTTGCTCTGGCTTAGATTTTTAAGTCGAATTGAGCATACCCTTAACAGCAGGTCTGGAGCACACTAGCTAAAAATTTGTATAAAGTCAGCCAACCTTTTATTTTTATATGCTTTTTTACGATTTGTTTGATAATAATGTGCCTTACTTTTTCAAATAAAGTATTGTAAAATTGAGCTGCATCTTGTATGGAAGTTTCGATGTTAACCCTAGACCTGTCCTTGGGGCACTGAGTGCCCCAGATGAATTTCAAATTGAATTATAGATGTAGCTAAAATCCATCTCTTCAAGTTGTAAAAGTTTCATTGTGTAGATGTTACACAAGTGTGAAAGTATGAAACACACATGTACTTCGTACGTCCTCTGGGGCACTGAGTGCCCCACTATTTTCTACGTACATTTTGTATGGAAAATCGCTTTTATATTATATCCTTTCCCTCAGTTTTGCAACTCTCTTCATTGGATTCCTATTTTCTATGCGTTTACGCTATATATTGTACAATAATAGTCTGTATGAAAGTGATTCAGGTTGTCAGAATATTTGCCCAGTCACAATGTATCTTGGTAAGACGAAGGAAAGGTTTAGGGTTAAAAATTAACATATAATCGATATATCGAGAAATATAACATATTAACAATTTTTGTTTAGGCAAAATTTTTTTTTAACTGATATATATCCAAATGAGCCGTATATCAATTCTTTCTTTTTACAAAAGATTCAATAATAAAGATAAACACGCAAAGTAGAAGAAGAGGAAAATGCAATAATAATTTTAGAAGATTCAAATTTTTTTAATTGAGATGTGTCAAAATGGATGGTACCTCTTTGCTAAGGAAACTCCGATTAATATAAAATATATATAATCGATACATCGCGAAATTAAAACATACATACAAATTTGTAATCGAAGATGGATCGATTTTAAGTGTTCACTTATAATTTAGTTTTTGGATAGAATTTTTTTTTTTTTGAGGTGTGCGAAAATGATCCATATCTCTTTACTTTTGCTTTAAAGTATATTTTGTGATCTTAAAATCGATATATCAAGTAATGTAACAGAGGTATGTTTTACGATTGGTTTGTCATGTTTTTAGATACAATTTTTTTTACTTGAGAACTGGCGACATATGCTTATCTCCTTTCTTTCTCTGTACAGAAGTTGCATTAGTTAAGATAAGCATACAATCGATATATCGAGAAATTACTAGATTTTTGGAATAAAAGGATGTCAACGATTTACTATTGGTTTCACGTATAAATATTTTTTACGATACACTATAGGTAAATTCTTCTCCTTCTTCTTCTTATGTCCTGTTACTCCTAATTGAGATGTGACAAATAATAAAAGTTTTAATTGAAGTCAAGATGAGCATTAGGGTGGCCATTTTTGCAACATCTCACGATTTTCTTAATGCAACCAACTAAAAAGTTTTATTTTTACCTTCATATAGCGCCTGCAAAATTTAAAGACGATCCGAAAGTATTTGATGGTCACAGAAATAGGGAGTTATTGATATCGGCCGTACCAGCGGCGGCCACCGTAATAAGCATATTATCGATATATCGAGAAATCAATGTTAATTCAATAAGATATTGTAGTCTAAATTCTCCAATCTACATAATTAGGGGCCATACCCAAATTACGTGACCCATTTAGGGGTGGGAGGAGGTCTTGAAAATACCACGCTTGGTCATATACTACGGTTGGTCCCCTGAGGGGGGAGGGGTTAAAAAATAGTAAAAATCGGGTCACGTAATTTGGGTATGGCCCCTTAGACCTGTTCGTGATATTAATCTGATGCAATGATTTACCCAAATATATTTTATCTTTCCAGATAAAGGACTTAAAGTATAAGACTGGCAACGGTAAGTTTTTACACTTTATCATCATTTATTAGGCGCATTTTTGTTTAAAGCGTATTTTAAAGTCATCTTCTAGTTATATCTTTCTTGAAACTTACTTTTCTTTTGTATGAGAGCTATCATTTACTTTTTTCAATGTACTCATAGACAAAATTGTTTTTTTTATTAAAACGTAAACCCTTTGTTACCCGCTGATTGTGTGGACCCATTGTATAATGGCCATTTTGGTCCATTCAACACAAATCTATTGTTTGGTTAGCCAAAATATATATATATATATATAATAGCATTGAGCAAGTACGTCGGGACTACTTCGAATGCTTTAATGACACTAAACAACATGATATTGCGGTTTTCCAGCAAAGAAGAGCAAAGTGGAGTGGAGTGGAGTGGAGTGGAGCAGACGCGTCGCGCTTTGAAAGCGGAGACAGCACTTGTCATAGGCATCAGTGGGTTCAAATGTTTATAGACATTATTGGGTTGATAGCATTGAATTGCGGTTGGATTGGTTGGAAGCTGATGAGTTTGTTTGGCTTAGCAGTAGCCATGAAATTTGCATAGCACGGAGCACAGATCATGGAGCTAAACTAAATTGCAGCACAGAGCTGGCTGGTTGAAAAGGTTAAACGGCATGTGGATAAACAATTGCAAACCAATCGGTTTGGGATGAATTGAGAGTCAATTGATGGGAAGCTGGGTTTTTTTTTTTTTTTTTTTTTGGGGGGCTTAAGGCGAAATGGCTTGAAGATTTGATGATAGCCGTTAAGCTGATTTAAAATTGTGTAGGTAGTCAGAGTTGTATTTTGTTTGGCTATTGTTGGCAATTAGTTGTGCTGATGAAATGCGATACAATATGGATTATGGTAATCTCTTGGATCTCTTGTTGTGTGGCACTTGAGTTGGTCATTGGTTATGTTTTTATCTTCAACTCCCTCGCTTTTTGTTGCTCATTGTTTATTTGTTTATAAATATTGGTATATACTTGGTAAAGTCTTTTGTACAACTTGTTCTTGGCCAGGTACATATTGCTGGTCAAGGTCTGCTAGTGTCCAGTATATACTAAAAATGATACTTAAAATCTTTTTCAAGCAAATTTTACTTTAGAGCTATAAAGATTTACACACAAGCTCAAGACCTTGGAACAAAAATAATTAATTAAAAATGTTTAAATTTAGGAGAGTTCAACTTTAACATATGAGTATTCTAGAGAGTTAACTCAAAAAAAAAAAAAAAAAAATACTTGAGTTTTAATTGTCTATAATTAAATACGGCATAGTTTTTGAACATGGCCTTTGTTAAAGACCTTTTCTTCCTTTTGAAGTAGTTTTGACTTTGTGGCATAAATACTATAAAGTGTTTAGCTTAAGTGCGTAGACTATTAAGTGGCAGCATTTGGTAGACACTTTTAAAATACTACCATGGCAAAGATACATAAAATTGAAAGTTAAGTTAACTTCAATATATTTTAAAAAGCTATTAGTTAAAAGTTATTTATAAATAGCTTTTATCGTCTAATCGAAACTTATAACTTTAAGACAAGGGCTAGGAAGTGTTAAAAGTTTTCAAACTGGAATCTAAACATTTCTTACTTTTGTACTAAGTTATTAAGCTGTAATGATTATACATATATTATGGCATTAGAGTCGTAAGAGTTCATTTTTTTTTAATGAAAAAAATTTGTTTTATTTCAAAATAGTTTAATATTTAACAAAAAGTTTACAACTACCTTAAAGTAAGAAAAAATTGGTGGCTAAATCTTAAAGGCACTGTCCGGGTCTCTGTAATTAGTCTAAAACCGGGTCTTCGTATTCGGAGAACCTACCTTGCCAATAATGTCGTTGGTGCGGTTTTTGCATGATATCTTTATCACTATGGCCAGTTGAGTCCAATTGTTGGCAGTGAAATGATCTATCGAATAAAATTGAAATAAAGATCATAAGCCAATTGGTTCAAGGACAATGACGATTGAAAGATAAAACAAAGCATAAGGATCGTTTTTGGTGACTGTCAAAAAAATAAAAAATACATTTCTAAAAATGTAACCCTACTTGATTAATTGCTCAAGAATGGTCTGATTAAGAGGCAGTGAACTTCAGAAGGTGACGCAAAAAAGTTCGCAATTTTGACTGCTCAGTAAACTGGTTAATTTTTTGTATTTAACATAAATGTTTATTCTAAAACAAAATACAGGGTTTTCTAACAAGAGGTGTTATTTTGAATCACCCGGTATTTCGGTAGCTGTCACTTTTGAAGCTTTTATTCTTTGACATTTGACAAGTAGAAACTACGCCATTACTAAAAATGGACCGCAATACAGAAATTGGTGGAAAAATTCGAGCTGTTGGGACAAGTTAGTGATGTGAAGGTCAATAACGATTGAAAGATAAAACCAATGTTGAAGATACAGGTTATTCCCCGTCGTTCTTTGGTTGACTGGGGTCATTAACAAACGTAAAAATACCGTATTTTGCATAAAGACTTGGGTTTAAGGTTATAAAGTTTTAAATGTAACAACGTCCTACTTTTGATTGGGTCCTTGAAATGCATGAAAGTGATCCGGAATTCCATCGAAAAATCATCTTGACTGCTGAGGCCCATTTCCACCTCGGTGGAACAAGCAAAATTGTCGCATCTGGGGCTCGGAAAACCCAAGAGTTGTTGTTGAGAAGCCGCTCCATCGTCAACGTGTGACTGTTTGGTGCGTTTCCGGGAGAAAATTGGATCTTACTTTTTCGAAAATGAGGTTGGATTCCTAACGAGTTAAATGATTAATGATTTTTATGGACGGAGTTGGATGGTATTGATCTGGACAACGTTTACTTTCAACAAGACGACCACACAAGCCACGAAACCATTGCTCTTTTACGGGAAAAGCTTCCGGACCGTGTTATCTCTCGAAGAGGTGATCACAATTGGCCACCGAGATCTTGTGATTTAATACCTTGCGACTTCTATCTTTGGCCACGTGAAAGATAAGGTCTACGCCAGCAGCCCAGCGTCGATTCAAGACCTCAAAGATAGAATTCGTGAGGCTATCGAGGACATAGGGCAGCCACTTTGCGATTTGGTTATGGAAAATTTCATGAAAAGGTTATGGTCCTGTAAGCGTGGTCGTGGTGGCCATTTGGCTGATGTTGTTTTTCATTATTAACGGCATACCTTCCTCTTTATTATGAAATAAACATCCGATCATTTATCTCAAAAAATGGAATTTTTCTTTGAATACCAAAATAACACCTCTTATTGGAAAACCCTTTACAACTGACATAAATTTTGTCATGATTAAAAAAAAATTGTCTAACATTTTGGATTATGAGTCAAGATGACTCATAGTGATAGAAGTCAGAGACTTCAAAGTTAACATGATTGAAAAAATTCGGTAAATCAATTAGTGCGAGCAAGTATTTGTCTAAAAATTGCATTAAAATTGTTTGTGGAGTTTTATTAGAGAAAGTCTGTCAAAAATAGATGAAAATGCAGGAGCTTCCCTAATGTCTTAAAAAAAAAAGCCAGAGACATTCCAAGTGCACTTAAGGGATTCCAATAAGAGGCTAGCTATAATATTTTTGTACTTGGTCTTGTTAAGAAAGAGTGGATGATCATTACAACAGGAATTCATGCTATCTATATTATGCTAAAGGAAATGGTTATCGGAGTTCTCAAATATCTAATGTCCATAAAGTTGTCAAGTAAATTTATTGCCATTTAGCCTTAATGGTTGGACAGACCCATCAGGATAAATGGAAACCAAGACATAAGAACATTTCTGGGAAGGAAACAGATGAAGGCGAAAAACTGTGCTGTGAAACCTCTAATAGGGTCTGAACCACTCTGGTGCATTATCATACACATCAGCAAACAGCTGCTAAGAAAAGAGAAAAGATCCAGAGAATCAGACAGGATAGGCAAGCAACTCCTTGGGTCGTAAAGACAAAATTTTAATCGGGGCAAGAATTCGTTTAGGATTCTTACGGGTCAAGGTTAGGTTAGGGTAAGGCGGCAATTAGAACCTGACTTCCCAACTCACTTAGGCCAGCAAAATTGGCCCATTGTGATACGCAGGTGGACTTTACTCCACCCTTCCCCACTAAAGAGGTCCTCAAGATACTCTACTTCACAGCTATCCGTTGGCCTCAATAAACCTTGAAAGGCATTTCGGACTCTTTTCTGAGAGCTGGGATAAGTCATTTTGGAAGTGTGACTTGAGAAAGCGGAACCTTGTTCTACATAGTCCCGGGCAGTGACGGGTTTACTTACGGGACACTGCAGACTCAGGAAGCACCAGCGTATTATTGGCTATATTAGGTTCCTAGTTGGAGCAAAGGTCCTTATTGGCATAGTGAGTTCCAAAAGACTTGTAGGTTTTTTTGTCAGCCGGAACAAGATTATCCCTCAGCGGGCATAGACATAGGGCTAGTGAAGAGCACAATAGTCCATCGAATCGTAGTGCAACTTTCCCAAACTATTTTATCATTTTGTAATGTTTGCACAGCGTGCCTGGATAGCTTCGACATGGCTTACTAATTTTGTCTCAAACATAAGGTACAGTCATTGCAAATGTTTCTTAAAGTTGCAAATTGGTTTCTTTTTGCTCATCGAATCGAATTATTACTGTTTCTTCAATAAGCTAGTCGTCCTGACTGTACATCTTCCCATAAATCCAAAATCAAACATGGTTTTACTAAATATTCAATTTATCATATTTAAATCCATGTTTCCCAACATATCCCTCAGGCACTACGATTCCCCCACATTGTCAGAGTTGCGACTTTAATTATTATACTAATATGTACTACAATTGTTGTGGCTTTAGGAAAATCAACAATTCGACTATTTTTTGTTGTTGGTTTGATTTATTACCACCCAGTCGAATAACCTTCATCAATATGTGGCACACGCTATGATTATCTTTTGTGATCATAAGCAATCACAATCCTTATTGTTGTTGCTGTACATAGCTGTTGTCGTTGTTGTTGTTGATTGGCGTTGTTTTGGCCACTCTCCCATGTAGGCCTATCATGGCTTATGTATCTCTTTATATTAAGTAAGATTAATGAAAACATATGCAAAACAAATGCGAATGCGTAGCTCCAGCTATGAGTCTGACTCCAATTCGGATTGCGAATGTGACTCCATGTGACATACAATTTGAAAATGCTGCCACGTAATTGAACATGGGCGCTCCAACGATGTTGGTGATTACTCCAAGTCAAACCCATGGATATCAATGAGTATGAAGTGTGTGTGTGTGTGTGTGTATGGGTCTGAGCGCATATTTGCATGCAACTCTGCAATTCGCACGCTGCCGCAGATTAGCATAAATTCAGCGGCTTGTAATTGCGAATGTATTCGAGTTTATGCGGTCGTCCATAATGAATACATTTGCATGGGTATAGCCAGAGTCACTCATACTATACTATGTACTCGTATATATACTCTTTTTTAGTGGGCATATTTATTTTGTGCAGTAATCTGTATGCTTTATTAAAGCGCAATAAGAAAGTTGAGCATCGATATGCAAATAATTCTCCATTTCGCCATTTTTCTTAATTTTAAAGAAAAAATTGCCTTTTACCTAGGGCTGCAAATCAGTTTTAGTCAGTTTCTAAAAAAAGAGTAATTTTTTGTGAATGCGAAATAACTCGTATGCAAAATATAGTAATCACAAAATAATCGATAGCAATAACATTTTTAATCGATTCTATTGTATCTTTTGATAGGTTCAGAAAATCCAGAAACAGTATTCTTGGTTCAACCTCTTCTTTTACAATAGTATACTATATCGAAAAATTGTGGAACCCGAAACGAATGCCTCGCAAACAAACTTTTTGCAGAAACGGATCTATATATCTGTTTATCTCTTTTTTTTTTATCTTCTCTTCTAATTATTTGTATAGATATCTATCCTTAAGTTTCAGAAAGTAAGCCTTAGTTGAACGATTTGCCATAATTACTTAGTATTTGATCTAGTATTTTTTAAATTATCTTTTTCTTCCTGAATAAAACCGAAAGATCATAGTCTTTTGGATTACATGTATTTAACCATAGGTTTTGTTCTGCAGTTATTATTCCAAACCGAAATATTTAGATGCTTTGATCTACATATTTCAGACGTATCCGCGATATTCTCAAAATTCTCAAGATCACAGATTTTTTTCGCCCAATTTTTTCTTTTATGAGTTAGTTTTAATGGTCTAGCTGTATAAGACACTGGAAACTGCCCCCCAGCGATTTTCGAAAACTAATGATGCAGTTTTTTCGCAAAATTTTAGATTTTAAACTTAATGCGTTACGGCTTAGTTTAAAAAAAAAAAAATTAATGGTGTCAAAGCTACCGAATATTTTTCAATCAATTTTTTTTAAATCTAAGTTGGCAACAGTGCTCTTTAAAAAAATATTTGATTTAAAAAAAAATATTTAATTTTTTTTAACTAACACATCTTTAAAAAATATGAAATTTTTTTATTTTTTTTTAAACACGTGTTTTTATACGTCTTTATTTGGTGTGAATATGAATCAAATCGATTTGGTGGAAAATTGTTTAAAAAATAACAATAAATTAAAAAAAATTTTTTTTTTTTTAAATGTAAAAATTTTTTTAATGTTTTTTTTTTTTTTAAATGTATGAAAAATATTTTTTTTTCTCAAAAGATGTCAAAAATTATAATACATTTTTATAATAATATTATTATATTAAATAATAATTAATCATTTTTAATATTTCTAAGATTATTTTTCGTTATTTATTTTTAATGCTCCATCAACTTTATCTGACTAGTATTTTTAATAATTTATAATACTAATTATATAAAATCTTGATTGGGGGTGGAATAGGAAAAACATTTAAAATACGAAAGATATAATTCTAAACCGAAGACTAAAAAAATTTTAAGTTAATGTTTAATTAAGAACTATTTTTTATCAGTGCCGGAGAAAGAAAAAAATCTCCATACCATTCTCAGTAAACATAAACATTTCTCAAATTTTCTATCTATGGGTCAGGTCATCCGACATAAAAAGTTCATCCGAAACCGCCCCTGATTGTGATACACCAAAAATAGAATTCCAAGGCGAGAATTGATGCTTATCTCCTATCATCTGAAAACTCTCCAATTCAGCGTATTGTTTTTTATCGAATCAATTTTTTTTTTTGAGATTTAAAATAAAAATGATTTTCGATCCGAGGCAGATTAGGAAAAATTTCAAATATTTTCAAAAATGCTTAGGCATTTGTGCGTCAGGACGCCCGCCACGCAAGATCCATCTAAATTCGTTTCTCATCATGAAGCATGCCCGGTAAAGATTTCACTAAAAAGAGTATTAACACTTCACCACACTACCTGCGCTTTCCCAACGCTTTGTTTATAAACGTAACTGCAAGGCATGTGGGCTGACTGCCCATGGGCTTGTCATTTGGCAAATCGTCGGCGACTTATATAATAACAATATAAATAAATATAAAAATCAGCTGTGCACAGAAAGCTATTTAAACAAATACTAGATCGAATAACTGCAAACTGCAAAACAAAGGGGCAAACTTAAAAGCTTCAGCGTGCACGACGCCAGTGTGACCAAAGTAACGTAATGTCATAAAAATTGCAATAATGTTGTTATTGCTATCTCGTTTGCGCTCATATGTTACAAATTGTTGGTTGTTAAGAGTTTTTTCAAATTGTTTTGCGCTTTGTTACGATTGTTTTCAAGTGACGTGACGGCAACGCGTGAGTCACGAAATGCATTAAAACTATACGACTAGAGCGAAAATTGATTTCATTTTTGTGGAAATCAAGTCAATTTGCTGTTGTAGTTATCGGTGTTGTTGTTGTTGTTGCTGTAAATTTTATAGACACTTATACATTGACTTCCGTGTAATTGTGGATGTTTTGGAAACTCTTCGTTGGACAGCCTGTCTGTCTTTTTTTTTTTTTTATAGTTTGTGGATGGGCCACTTGTCGCGCGCATCCTTCTCAGCCATTAAGCTGACAAATTGTTATCGCAGCGCACGGTCATCGTAAATTAAGAGCAACTCTGCGTTGATTTGTGGTGTGCGTGTGAGTAGCTGTTTTTGTAACAGTGGCGTAGATAGAGGGGGCTCTGAAGGCACCAAACGATCATTGGTTCAAAAATTATGATTAGATTTAACGTGCTTTTGGGTTGGAAAACATTATTTCATAAATCGCGTCATATTTTATAATGCAAAAACATTTGCGGTAGGATGGGTATTACCAGGCACAAAAAATAATTTCTATGCTTAGTATTACAAAAGTCTTTAGCGCTTGGTATTCCCAAAAACTATAAAGAATTTCTATATTTTGGATCACATGATTTTGGTGGCTTACACACAAACAAATTGAGGAATAATTGATTGATAGAATTTAACGAAAAAAAACTTCTGCCCTATGCTCCGACTAGGAGCGATATCGTGTATTAGTATACATAAAATCAAGGAAATAAAAAAAAAATAGATACTATGGTCTTAAGGTTATTTTACACTGTACCTAAGGTTAGCCACTAAGTGAAAATGTTATTAAAATCGATTTGGTATTATACATGTGTGTTCTGGATTCCAATTTCGACATGTCGATCCCAAAATATCAACAAATGTGTACCGATGATTAGGTAGTAAAAAAATGAGGTGAGCATTGTTAATATTATAACTTAAGAAATATGGGAGTAAAATTAAAAAGCGAAGTCGGGGTTAGAGAGCGTGTTCTATAATGGCAGCATCTTGTGAGAAAATGTGGCCGATTACGAAATTCTTTAGGTATTATTTATTTCTGAAAGTCTAAAAGAGAAAGTTGTGAAAGTCCTGATTCTATGCAATTATAGCAAAAAAACTTGCCACAGACTTACGATGATTCCATTAAGGGAACATTTGGCTTCGGGAGTTTACGCCTTGAATCCGAAAAATTTGAGATAAGATGACAGAAGAATCGTAGAAGTCCTGAAGTTGAAATATATTTAACGGGACACGAAAATTATTACAGTGATTTTTAGCTATTTTTAAGATAGTTTGATTTTTTTTGATTAGCCCAAGGTATTTTCTTAAAATTTTCCTTTCCCCACTTTAATTTTAAATACAACACAAAAGTCGGCCGTGCTCCGGAAAACGAATCCGAACATTTTATTCGAATTCGTTTTGAAACCGAATATTTGGTACTCCCAATTTCACCAAACCGAAATTTTAATTTTTCATACAGAATATTAAAGAACTAGCATTATTTTTATGAAAATAAAATATAAACAACATATGGTAATAAAAAGGTGCAGAGCTGGGGCAACCATGTCAGCTGTTTTCAAAAAAAAAATAATTTCGCGCCAACCGAAGAATTTATCGAAAAAATGAGGGAAGTTATCGAAAAAAAACCGAATCCGCATAAAATTATTCGGTTTGGATTTTTGTTTTTCCGAGCACGTCTGAGTGTTATTCTTGCTTGAAAATAGAACTTTCGACAAAAAAATGTCATATCCCCCCAGAGCAGAAAGCTATCTACGTCACTGATAAGTGCTATATACGCCTTTCACCCACTTTGTAACGTTTCCACTGCCGCAATGCATCATGCAGTTGTCAAAAAAAAAAAAAAAAATGCCAAAAAAAGTTATCAAGCTAGGTTGCCGCCGGAGCGGGAGGCAGACGCCAAAGAAAGCTGCATTGATGGCGCTGCTCCACTTTTGGTGGCAGCGACTGTCTGGCGCTGGGTTACGCAATAAGCTCAACGCACATTGAAGTTACATTGGAGATACACATTGGTTACAACCAAGCCGTTCCACAATCCGCCAAAACAAACAAATCAGACCTGGATCTCGTTGATTTGAGTTTCATTACCAGCAGCCAGAGAAATGCGGCGTCGGTGGCAACTTCGATTGCCCCAGTGATATAAATCAAACGTCTTGGAACAATACATCAAGTGAAGGCGATGACGTCGTCAGCATTTTTGTTGTTGTTGTTGTTGGCTGGCTATGTTGGCCAACTACCAAGACTTGGTTAGCTGCATCTTTGCTAATGGCCTTTTTGCTTTTGTTTTGTATTGCCATTGTTAGTTGGTTTTGTTTTTATTATTGTTGTTATTGTTGCTGTTGCTTTTGGCTTTGTTATTGTTTTTGTTAGAGGAAAATGTCAATGATATTGACATTTTGGTTTTTATTTTTATCGGTTAAATGATTTCCACTCAAATTGACATGAGAAACTTTTAAATCACATTATATTCGACGGTTTTAGTTGCGTTTAAATCTTTTTGTGATTATGTCGTTTTGTTGGAGTGCATTAACTTGTTGATGGGGCTTATGCATGGAGAATTGTAAGAGACGTAAGCGAATATTTTGATGATTTCTTTCAAAAGCGTCAACTATTTGAGTTACATCAATTTCTTAGGATTCTCGGTTGTGTCTTAGGGATTTTGCTTAGTATAATTTATATGGTATCTACAAAAGTAGTAACTATTGTTGGAGTTTTCCTAACCCAACTCTCAACTAAGCTGTCTCTGTATTTAATATAGGCTAGGGTCTGTGGGGATTATCTCCGAACTCATACTATGATAGTTCGTTTTTGAGCTCGCACCATATTCACATTTTATATGTTGATCTACGCATTGGTTCCGTCAGTACTGAATCACTATACGAGGTTTGTTAAAAAATTGGTGACTCTGCAAATTACTGGAAAATTACACATCTCCGATCCTCCTGCAGATTTCTTCAGATTATTCTCATACCTATTGTAATTCCAAGATTTACCATAACTTTTCTTCACAATTTCATCTTTTGTAAACTTGCCGTCAGACTTCTTTAAAAAACTTAACCACTATATCAAATATTTTTTTGGGTAGACTCGTCCCCTATATTTTATTTTTTACAAAAAATTACTTAAAATTCGTTTATTCAAATTTTTCGAAAAATTGTCATCCGCATCAAAATATATTCCATAATCATTTCTATTAAAAACAAACCAAATAATCAAAATTCATGATCGAGTCAATATTGTTAAAAAAAATATCATTAAATATTTATCGCAAGAAATTTGAAAACCGACTTTTTAAAAATTCTATTATGCCTAACAAGTATCTGGAGAGCATTTTTATTGCTTAAATTTTTATTTAAACAAAAATATAATATTTAAAAAATATACTTTGAAATAATATTGAAAAAAAAAAATCACTTTATTTGCTTAATTAAAAAAAAATGTTAGTTTTGTAAAACCAAGGCATTATAAGGTGGGTATAATTTTCATATTTATATCATATTATAATATAATTTGAAAATCCAAATAAAATACAAATTGAAGAATTTTGAGTAAGTTTAGAGCAGAAACAATTCAAAAAATATAAAAAAATTGAATTTATTTGTTTAATTTAAAAAAAATGTTTTGTAAAGCCACATTATTAGTTATGGGTTTACATTTTTTATACATATATATTATAGTAAACTTTGAAAAACCACAACAATTTTGGTTTAGTTTAGAGAAAAGCACAGGATGACTTAAAAACAAATTATAATACATAAAAACAATAATCTATTATTTATCAATTAAATAATATTCTATTATGAAAATATGTTGGTTGATTTCGACTCCTGGCCGAAAAAAGCTTAAAGGCATAGTAAAATAAAGCCTAGGAATTTTTGTAAAGCTTTTTCATGTTAAGCCAAATATAATAGTTATGTTTTTATAAAATCTTTACATCCTTGGGCATAGGTTCCTTAACAGAGCTTGTATTTGTATGTAGAGTGAAATATTACAAAAAATCGTCGCGTAACGAAAAGAAGGATGGAGAAATCCAAATTTTTTTTTTTCGTAAGATTAATTTGATTTACTTTTCTCTCCTGGTTAACAATCTTAAAACCAACACCTGCCGCTAAGCATCAGTTTTTTAGGTATAATCTGGGACTCCACTATGCAGTCCTCGTCGGTAAATTAGGCTGATTACAAAGTAGTAATAAGGACGGCAGAAAGAACTGAAGTTGTATCTTTTCAAAATAACTTCTCTCAGTTTTTCATTTCGCATTCAGACCTATCGAGCTGAATTCTGCCGTGAAAAAGAATAAGCGGAAGAAACAACGGAGCAACTGACGGAGGTCCCCTGAACGCACCACAGTTTTTATTTATTTTGTTTTTTGGAAATTTTTTTAAGAAAAAAGCTATTTACACTGCAACTTAATGGGCATTTGCAAAAAAGAGACAAGTCTAAAGCCTTACTTTTTATCCCGACTATTAAAAAAACTGCTGTCAACGTTTTTTAAAGACAGGAGGCTGTTGAAGCCTTCAAAAAGTATTTTTTCCGTAGTTTTGATAGAGAAAGGTTGCGAAAATTGACTTTAGCGTATGCATATGCTTTGAGAATAATTTGTCACCAATAAAGCCAGTTTTAATGGTAAAACGCTGGAATTGTACTACTAGGTCAGAAATAGAAGCACGCGAGGAAGAAGAAGGACTTTAGAAGGGCTCTCGATTATTTAACTCATTTCAAAGTGTGATTAACTTCTACAAAATAGCTTATGTTAGCAATTTATTAAAAAGAAATTTTTATAGATCCGACTACAAATAAAAATTGTTAAAAAAAAATCCAAATTCTTTTTTTCAAATTCAAAATTTTATCTTTCCTTAAAAATAATTGTGTTAATGTCTTCATTCGTTTTTTTTTTTTTTTATTTCCTTGATATAATGTATAGTAGAGGTGGGATACTATCGATGGCACTATCGATATTATCGATAGTTTTATTTTTCGGATACTATCGATTGTTTTTTCAAAATATCGATAGTGTACTTTCAGTGAAGCCAGTGGAAATAGTGCGCGTTTTTGCAAAGGTAGGAATAGTATTTATTTAATAGAAAAAATACAAAATGTTAAATAACAATTGTTTTAAATTTGGATTGGTGGTGTTGTTGTTCATTAAGAAGTTATGTATAAATACTTGAAGCGGCATAGTCCGGTGGGGACTATGCAAAACTATTTGAGTAAATCGAATTTCTATGAAAATTCATGAGAAAGAAAAACGAAAATCGATGCCGCATTGTGTTTCGTTTGTTGAACCAAATTTTGTATCGTAACCAAATTTGGCATTAAGAAGTTTTTTAGAGTACCCAAGCGTTGTACAAATTTGGTCAAAATCGTTTGTTTATATCATATAGCTCCCATGGGACCAATCGGTCAAAAAAACGTTTTTTGTACAAAATTTCATTGTGTTTCGTTTGTTTGTGAAGATACCGTAATCAAATTTTTCATTAAGAAGTCTTTTAGAGTACCCAAGCATTGTACCAAATTTGGTCAAGTGGCGCCACTATCGATAGTATCCCACCTCTAATGTATAGTAATACAAAGTATCTCTCCTAGTCGGAGCATAGGGCATCATTAGTTTGGCAGATACATATGTATTTTTAAAGAAGAGTCTAAAACCCAATATTCAGTTATCGATTACTCGATAAATAAACAGAATTTGGCAATTATTTTACTATTGACAAGTAGCTCCTGTCACACATGTAAAAATCATCAGTATCGTAGAGGTCGACCTCTAAAAAGCGGCCGGCTTCACTTATTTTCCACGATATTCATTCATTCATTCATTGGAATCTATAGCACTTTAAGAGTATGTACCCTTTGTCATGCTTATCGTAGCTTTTCTTTATTGTTTCGTTTTCTTTTATTTTCTTCTTTCGCTTTGTTTTTCTTTGAAAGAGAAGGGCATCAAACTAGCTAAATTACGCATACACCGTTTGTTTCTTTTTCTTCTTTTTTTTTGTATTCAACTCTTCATGGCTTTTGATTTGTTTTGACTTTACGTTAAAGTTTGTTTGACATTTCTAAGCACTTCCGCGTGTTGTTGTAATTGATGGTTTCGCTTTTCGAGGAGTTTATTTTAAATTATTGCATTTAATAACTGTGATTAGTTTTGTTTGTATCCGTAATAGGCTCTTGTGGGTGTGTGAAACAGGGGCGGATGCAGGGATGGGCGCCTTGGGGCCTCGTAGTGTACTTGTCGAGTGATTTGTGTTTCTTTTATATGTTAATGCGCTGTTCAGCTGTCAACGAGACGATGTACCTAACATTATTGTAATTATATTTATGCAGGGCCGTTGAGAGAAATGTAGGGCCCGCTGTTGACTATTATGAATTTTGAAAATGGAAAATAATGCATTGTTTCAAAATTATGTGAGATCTTCTGATTTTTTTTCTTTTCTGACATTCGAAGGGAGTAACTTAAAGATTCTGTTAAGGTTAGCCAAAAGTATCAGACAGCAACGAGAACGGGATGGAGAAGGCGCAGGGGAGGGGGAAAGTCGTAAAAGAACGAGAACGGGGTAGAAGAAGGAAAAAAGTTTTACTTCGAAGGCTTGCTTGTACAGCATGTCATTTTTTTTTAAATCTAGAGAGCTTCTGAACCGGGGGAATCCCCACGTTCATTATGGCTTGTCCACAAGGCAAAGGGTTAAAATCTTAGACTCAGCAGGCTGCTCGGTAGAGTCCGAGATCACCCAAGAGGCCTTACGGTTCATTATGAGACCTAAAGATGGTCATTAAGTAGTAAGGGGTGCATACCGGATGAGCGTGGTTTTGCATTTTGAGCAGTAGATAAAAATAGTCCAGGCTGTCAGAAAGCCCAGTTATTCAAGGCATAGCTTCCCCAGCTAATGGGCGCGTGGTGGACACCAGTGACGAAGCGAAGATTTGACCAGGGGAGTATTGAATTTTTTTCATTCAGTCACTTTTTAACTCAAACAACATTACGTGGAAAAGTAAAACAATGAAAGCTATGTAAAACCAGAAAACCCTCGCCACGTAAATCCGCCACCGGAGCTCATACAACAGTTGGTGTATGCTATTTAACTCTTCCACACCTTGACAACTATGAGAGAATTTTTTATGGAGGATATACGGTGTATTGGACATTATTGCTTTGTTGCTGTAACCCGTCCTAGCATCATCCTAGTATTGTTTTTGTGGAGACCCAGATTGATAACTTGGCTCGAGGACTCGTAAAATGTGACAACCAGACGCAAAGTCTTATTATCTTTCTGCCTTAATTCTGGTATTCCTCGGAATTTAAACAAGACATCCATAAGTGGTCTTTTTATACTGACCTGTTCCTGGCACACTCTCTAGCCTCCACCAACACTAGAGCGGATAACACCTTGACAAGCAATAAGAAAACATACGCTCCTTGGGTTTTTGTTCAAAGTGTTTTGATTGCTACATAATAAGCATTTTGTGCATGCATGAGCCAGGGCCGGATTCAGCTAAAGGAGCCTTGGAGCTGCGCAGAGTTATATCAAGCAAAATATGCTTGACATGTGATTTGTGTCTCTTTTAATATGTTAATGCGCAGCTCAGCTATCAACGTTTCGATGTATCTTATATCTTTTGAAGAACCTACCACAACTGTAATTGCATTTATACCTTGACTTTCTTCTTTGGGCCATGAATAACAAATAACCAATCAATGCATAAAGTTGTGCGCTAATCCAATGTGAATGCAAATCAATCATTCAATAAACATGTCGACAACCAAATCAATCAAACTTTACAGTAGGAAAACTTTTATATATTTATTTTTGACTCTACCAACGCTGACTTAAGCCACGTGTAAGTTGTGTTGTTGACAATACCTCAAACCAGCAGGCGCACAAAGGAGGTGATAAAATATATTCATAAGCTCAACCCCAAGTTTATAATCCAACACTACATCATACTTCAAAGACAGCTCAAATAAAACCGCCCCGATTTTTGCCATATTCGCATAAATATATTTACAGGCAAGCTGAGTAAAGCTGTATGTGTGTGTGTATCTGTGTGAGCCACTGCGTGTGTATTTGATAAGGCAAATATTTTATGCTAATGAGAGCCCAGGCACTCTTATCACAAAAATTAGCAACAGCCGGCAGAAATTGATTATCCGAAATGCAAATTAAATCAAAAAATTGTATAAGGATGCCGCTGCCAAGTCATTTGTCAAGCTGCCAACTCTGTCTGTTTCCTTACTTGTTTTTTCGGAAGTTGTAAATTGCAAAAATAAATAATTTTGAACAGTGCATGATTAATTTGCACGTGATTTGTGCTTGCCGCATCAGGATTATCAGTTCAGGGAGTGGACTGGACTGAGCTGGACACTGACCATCCATCCGTATACTCGTATGTAACTATTTGCACAATTGCTTAAGTTATTGTGTCAACAGTGCCACAGCAGCAGGCACGGCAAGCCTGTTAGTTTTGTATATATATAGGTAAGATAGATATATATATATGCACATACATAACGTGCGCTCATCGTGCTGGTAATTAATGATGTGCCTGGTCAAGGTATTAGCATGATAAATGACTTGAATTAAGCATTTGTGCAAAGAGCCAACTAACCCACTCCCATATCAAACCAGCACCACTATCATTCCTCATATATTATATGTACCATAATATGAGTTATGTATGCTTTTGGCCAAAATTATGTAACTCTTAACGCATTTTGGCCAAACGCTGATTTTGTGCATTTTATTTAGTTCAGTTTTAGTTTTGAATTTGAAAAATGAAAGGATGCTCAGTGTGAGTGTGGTGAGGCAATATAATGTGCCAGCAGGCTGTTCAAAGTCTGGGCACACTTAAAATTTCGCTTGCACTTTTATTCTTACTGCGTATTGTAGCTGGGGTTTGAGTTAGGAACTGACCTACTTCACGTCAAGTCTTTTATTGCTTTATTTAATAGCTACTTACGTTGGCAAACTCACGTATTTACTTTATACGATGATGTTTGCACCTTCTTCGGTATAAAGGTGTTTAGGGTGGATTTGGCGTAAGTGGCAGCTGTTTGTGTCAAGGGCGGTCAAGATGAATTGTAAGTAAACTGTCTAAGAGCGCTGAGTTGACGCGAATTGATGAAGAACATGTTTGACTTGGGTTACAAAAAGAGTGCACGAGTCAATAGTTTTATCAATTGAAAAGAAAGCAAAGCTGTAAGGGAGCATAGCTTTTTAAAGAGCAACAGCTAGGAGAAGTCCGAAAGCTGTCGTATAATTTGAATACTGCTGGCGGTGTTCCCAAGTCCATTAGTGTACTTGGGGAGGGAAACTTGCACTATTGTGTCAATCGATTAGATAAAAAGTTCGACTTTGATTTATTGAACGATTCCATTTCTATGCTTCACGCGTAGAGTTGAGAATTGTATCCTGCAAGGAAACAGCTTCTTAACTGTCATATTGGACACCACTTTTGCTAGATTTTTATTTTTAACCGAGTGAAATTTTTCTCGTGCTTTTGGTATACAAAATCGAATTTTCAAGTAACGATAAATAGATATAATAAAAATATTTAGCAGCCTAATTTCTAAAAATAATAAACTTTTTGATGGGCCTGGTCATACTTAAAATAGCCAGGACCGAATAGGTCGAATGGAGTGGCTACAGCCAAGACTCAAGGATCTATTGGAGTACTCTTTGCAAAAGACTGCCATATTACCTATTTCTTTCTATGCTCACGAATTTATGTTCGATGTATTAAATTTTTGGAGCCGAAAACGTTCATGTGTTTATCAAATTTTTCCGCCCAGATGAATTTTCGAAGTTACGTTGAACAATATAAGCTCTCGTAGATGAGAAAGGTTCAAGTATGTAAGTGCTTAAAATTTCAAACGTGGTCACACCAACTAAAAAGAAGACCTAAAAAGGGCAACTATCGAATGTAGTGACTGAATGTAGTGCTGTAAAAACATCGACGTTTTCTTTGCTTTTAACAGGACGTATATACATATCGATGTATCGATATGTCGAAGTTTAAATCAAGTTAATAAAAGGAATGAATGTTCTGTTTCGGCCAGAATTTGCATCTTTTTTATTTGTGAGGCGAAAATTAGATATATCGGTACAACGATGTTTTCTAGTTAAAAGCATCGAAAACGGCGATGTTTTTTCAGCACTGGTCAACGATTTTTCGTAGTACAAAGACCAGTTTCATCGGAGTGCTTTATTTCTATACAGAAAAAATTTAGAAAATATAAAAGCTAAAGTTTTTTACTGGTAGTTAAGTCTGATCGTTGCGTATTTATATTACAACTAAATAAGGAAAACACCTCCTCCAGTAAAGGACCAGTAAAGAAATCACAATAAATGGGCTCACGACACAGATGTGTCTTTTTGTATGCCATTATCGGCTTGTTGTGGCTAGATAAAGCAAAATCGCAGTCTTCTTGAAATCCGTAGATAATAGTGAATTTTCTTTATTTATGAGAAGAATATAGATTAATCAAGGAAGTTCTACAGAAAGGTATCCATGGGGCTTACGCCTTAGTTATAAGGTATATAAGTTTCTTGCCAGTGCGCTTAAGTATTTTCTCATATGTCGAAGAAAATATTTTCATTCAAACAGGTTCGGATCCAGGATTTGGTCTTGGTGGGGTTTTTCACTTCGAAGTGCATATCAGAGCTTGCGAAACGCTTTCAACCCATTTTTTTAACTTTTGGGGGGGTCCGGAACCCAAAACACCACCGTGGATCCGCCACTGCATTTAAATCATTTCCAAAATCATATCATCTATATCAAATCGTTTCCAATATTCTTCACAAATTTTGTTGGCTGCCGACCTATTGCTAGCTTTTGACCCTGTTGTTGTTAGAAGACGCGCCCTTTAAGCCTTATATTTGATTTAAAACAGGCTTGGTTGAGTGTTTCCAAATAATCCTTACATAATTTCTCATAAAAATGTTTGAATTGAACCAATCTAGTCTTTAAGATACTTGTGCTCCTTGTTCTTGACATTCTTAAAGTACTCTAGAAAACGTCTCATTGCCACTCTTTGATGCAAATTTAACTGGCTCCCTTGTCGTTCATAAAGTATAATAACCCTTGATGGACTTACCAAATGAAAACCAAGTAATCATTAGGGACTAATTTTGTTTTTTCGTAAAGAGTACAACGTATTTGATCAAATGATTAATACCCAATACCCTACTTATCAAATATCTTTTAGCCAAAGCACTTTCCTTTGGGGCACTTCACAGAACACCTAAGCCAATTTTGTAAGCCGCTCACGTGTGATGCTATGCCACTGTCAACTGATTGAATTACTGGCGAGTTCTCAGCTCCCACTTTCACAAATACACAAACACACACGCAAACTTTTGTTCGCGCAGCAAGCTTAGAATATGTAGGTGTGTGAAAGTGCGAGGGTAGTTTGATAAATTAGTGACTTTTTTGATACCATCGTTTGGAGACTATTACGTCAATCGATATTTTTTTCTCTCAAAATTTTAACAGTTTGCAATTAATATGTAAAATTAAAAAATAAAGCATAAAAGTCTTTCCTTGTATTCAGTTATCGATAAACTTTCGATTATTAATCGTTTTATTGATAATTTAATACTTTATTTTTATTTTTTAATATACTCATTTATAAACTATTAAAAATTTTTTTTTTTTGGTCACTTTATCTGAACTCCAGTATTAGTTAAACATTTTTCTCCCTTAGTATTCAGTTATCGATAAACTTTGGATTATTTATCGTTTTATTGATAACTTAATACTTTATTTTTATTTCTTAATATACTCATTTGTAAACTATTAAAGATGATTTTTTTTTTTTTTGAGTTCACTACTTCTGAACTCCACCAATAGTAGTTACACATTTTACTCCCTTAGTATTCAGTTATCGATAAACTTTTTAAAACGATTTTTTTTTTTGAGCTCACTTTATCTGAACTCCAGTTGTAGTTACACATTTTACTCCCTTAGTTGGCAGGACAGGAAACAGATAACCAGATATCATCTTATAAAACCCCTAGTCAGTGCGTTCTCGGAACTAAAGAACTTAATTTTATTTTTTGTAATTTATCAAGCTACCCTCTTACTAATACACCTTTGCAGCGCAAAACTTTTGAAACTTTGCAATTTAAAAAGTTGCTGACAGATACAAAGACCAATAACCGCCACCCAGTTAGCCCCCCATCCGTAGAAAGAACACGCACATGAGCTTAGCAGCAAATTGGCTGCGTCCATTCTTACAAAACTGTGTGGCAAAAAGCAACGCGGCAAAAGCTCCTGGGACACGTTTTGTGGCATGCGTTGCCCGCACGCATTAGGCCGCTATTGAGGCAGCCCTTTTAGCCAGCCACTTAATGGGCTTTATTGATAAGGTCGTTGAAAGAAAGGTTCAGGCAATTTTGGCTTGGTTTTTTCCACTTGCTCTCTCTCGGTGTATATGTTTGCCTCAAGCACTTTGCGAGTGAGGCAGGTTGCAGGTCCAACTTGTTGCCACTTGCGAAACTGAATAAAAAAAGGTTTAAGCCTTTTGGCTCTGTGCGGTATGAGTAATTGTTTCTGATGTGCCACCACGTACGCGGCGTTTAACTTTTAATTGAATCTGATCGAATGCATGTGATAAAATTAATTGAAGTGCAAGTTGGTAGCCCTGGCAGCACTTTAAAATCTACAACTGGCAACCTTTTTCCCCCAAAACACCAAATTGGCTGCCTAAGCCACTTGACCAAAACTTTTTAATTGACTTTGAGCATAAAATTTTGCGCACCAACTGCCAAGTGGCTGCCAGTCAACATGTGTAGCTACATGGATACATCAGATACTTAGATACTTACATATATAGGCACGTGGTTTGGGTTACAAGCAGTAGTTGTGGGCTGTATCTGTCAATGGGCATTGGGCGTGGCACTGAGTTTTGCCGCAACTCGTTTGCATATGTCAGCGCGCCTCGTTTTGGTAATTGATGTTGCCAATTTGATGCGCCCAAAAAGTTAGTTAGTTTGCGGTGTTTCATTAGCGGTTTTTGCTTCTAAGCGTGGCGACTCTTAAACGGCGGGGTAAAGAGGGGGACATTTAAGTGGTTTGAAACGACAGCTTGTGGATTGGACAAAGTTTTTGTTGGCAAGGCTTTGAAAGGCTTTTCGTACACCAACAAAGTTATAAGCTGAAACAAATTTAATTTATGAATAATGCGTGAGCAGACATTATATTAAATATTAGCGGCTGCCAAAATATTAAAGCGCACAGAAGCATTTTGGGGTTATCTTGATCCCTCAGCAATTTGCTTCATAAGTCTGTTTTTAGCAGCCTCACCTGGCTGGGTCAACATACTCTTTAGAAGCTGTAAGGTAGTAGTAGGGGACTTTGGGTGTTTGTGTGTCCCTAAAGCGCTCAAAGTGGAAATTTTTGCGCCTATAAAGCGAATCATATGTATTGCGAGCACTCTTCATTTCTTAAACACTTAGTGTAGTGTTCTTATATAGATGATTTTGTAGTTATATAGCATTACCCAAAATGTTGCTTCATAAACCACATCCCTAAACTTTTATAGGTTCAAAAGTCTTTTAAAACAAAAGAAAATATTTTTGGTCCACCCTAAATTGGCAAAATTTACTACTCCATAACTTTTATACAACTTGCTAGATTTGTGTATATGATACACTCTTGTAAAAAAACTGCAAAATGTATTTTGGGTCAACCCTAAAAACACAAAATTAAAATTTTAGCTTAACTTTGGTAATTCTTGATTTCAAGATCTTGATATAATATTAAGAGTATATTTTATGCATCAAATTAATCGAAGTAAATCCTTACTAGAGAGCTGGAGACATGCAATAATTTCAGTCGGGGGCTCTAGCCATTCCTTCAAATTTTCGAAATTAGATATTCGAAAATTAAAAATATACGGTTTTCTAAACCTTCGCATATAGCACGCTCTATTTTTGATTAGATTAGCCTGTATGTTGGTTCGTACAGTATATTACCTTTTAAAAAAGGGGAAAAAAAATTAAAACAGCAAACTTTTTTTGGTGCCACCAAATTGCCAAAAATTATTTTGCTCATAACTTTTTACTTCTTGCTCGATTTTTAAGAACTAAGCCCATTTTTTATTTTTATTTATTTTACTAATTATACATATTTCTTAAAAACTTTTTTTTTGTATATTGACTAAAAGATGTATAAAAAGCTATATAAGAAAAATATAAAAAATATAAGCTTAATCAGATATCAAAAATAATTTTTATCTAGATGCTTTTAACATTATTGAACATTTTTTGAAAACCTAGCGAAATTTTTTTTTTAAGAACCCTAAACAAATGAATTTAAGATTCCTTCACACAATTTGAGGGTATTAGTTAAATTAAATTAGGACTAGCTTGTAAGCCACATCCAAAATCTTTAGAAAAGTTACATCGCATCATAAAACCAAAAAAAAAATGTTTTTTTGGTCCACTCTAAAATTTTTTTTTTCTTAATTTTGGTTCTTTATTATCGGTCATATATGAAACATATATATGGAACACTTTTGTAAGATTTCTGCTGGAATCCAATTTTAAGGTTTATTTCTTCATTTCTTTTCTCGTCTCGTCTTAATTTTTTTTATTTTAAGAGCCTAAATTAGACGTAGTAAATCTGTAGAAGAGTCATAAGATAGTTAGCAATTTTATAAAACATTGATAACTCTCAACCGAATATTTTTTTCCTTAGCATAAAAAAAAGGTGAAAAATTCCATGCAAAGTAATAACCAGAAGGCACAATTGAGGTTTCATGAAGAACCACTCAAGCAACACCTAAAGAGTATTCAAACTTCGACATCTTTAAATACGTTTTCACTATCTTTATATTTTTAATGATAAATTGCCAGACAAATTCGGTACAACAAAGAAAATGTTTAAAGAGCTGACTTTTTGGCTGGTTTTTTGTGGGTTTCTTGACAGCCACACGTCTGTGTGTCTTCCGTCCCAGAGAAGAGCCACTGCTGACATTTGGCAGCCTCAAAGTATGCTACGAAAAGATACGGCTTCACTTTTGTTGTGGGCAAAAATATGTATTTTTGCGTACACCTTGGAAAAAGGCAAATAAGGCGACGCATTTTGTATTTGTTTATTTATTTATGTGAACTGCCAAAACAGGATGTGGCCAATTTTAGCATTTTCATAATTTCCGCCGCTTTTTTTAGGGGGTCGAAATTTAAATTCTTTTGCCTTTGTCTAAACACACAGCAGGGCTACTTGACTGTAGTGGGGGGTACACCTGCGACTTGGGCGCTTCCTTTTTCCGGGCCAACGACCTGAAGAAGAGCAAAAAAAATTTTGTTTAGAAACCTCAAAATTCACCACAACTTCCTGTCAATTTTTTTGCCAGGGCTGGCTCAAAATATAACGCAAAAAATAAAAATATATTGAAGTATATATTATAGCTAAAAATAACAATAAGCCGCATAGTTGTTGTGGCTTAAAACTTTCAACAAAAGGCATAAACAGCGCATATTATAATATAAATAAAAATATATAAAACGCTCTTAGCGATATACATAAGATGCTCTTTATATAGAGGGGCAGAGTGGGAGATCGTGTGCACGAAACAGGGCTGCATTTGACACTAATTTATGCAAATGCCATGCAATTCGCTTTGATTATGTTGTATGTAGTATGTGTATGTGTATTAATATTATCCTTTTTTTGTATCTGTATCTGTAGCTGTGTATCTGTGTATCTGTGTTTTTGTGTAATTTGACACATAAGGCAAGAAATTTGCATTTGCTCAGGATGCAGATAACAACGTACATCAGTTGATTAATTATTGATTTCAAAAATTTGATTAAGTATGCAAGTGACGGAATGATTGAACGAATGATTGAGCAAAGCGGAGCAAACAGTTGATTAATTTTTGTATATCAAATGTCAGTCTTTGTGCAATGAATTGTTAAGTTTCAAAGATGATTCATATGGATAGTTGGCGACTGGGTGTGACAATAGATGAAGATAATGGAAATTTAGGGCTGAAATTTAAATTATTTTAGATAAAGTTAGAAGTTTCGACATTAAATAAAAAATTTTAGAATAACTTAAGAAATACTTATTGATAACACAGATCAACTTGTTTTAGTTGTTGGAAATCTATGGGTCATTTTCGAAGATAATTTGCTGCGTAGAATCCTATAAGTAGGAAAAAAGGCCGTTTTTCGGGTAAATAACCTCAAATATCTCAAAATCCTGAGGTGATGGGCCTATTCTGGCCCCAGATTCGGATTCTACGCAGAAAATTAGTTCGGAAATGATTCTTAGCGTTCCAACAACTGGCATGACACCGTTATTTGTAGGCCTGTGTAGTTTATAAAAAATTGATTTTTTTTTTAGAACGAAACGTAGTAAGAATGAAATGATAGAAAAATCATCTCATAACGAAGTGAGGTTTGCTGTGTACTAGGTATGGGCGATAATGTATCGATATATCGGAATATTGATATTCTTTTCTTTGGCAGTCGACTATTTTGTATCAATATCCATGTTCGACGATAGATCCGATATCGATATTTTTCTCCGATACTGACGATATTTATGAACTCGGCGCAAAAACTAAGCGTGCAAGGTGGAATGGCCACTAGACAAGTGCCACTTGTGTGTTTATATTGAATTACTTATACGCGAAGATATATCAATATTATTATCGATACATCGATTATCCACATCGATACAGAATATCGATATTCGAGTACGCGAGTGTACGTGTGAGCGATAATTAGGGATGCGCGATACCGATCCGATATTTTGAACATCGAGAATATCGAATTCGATACTGAATATTCGATACCGATATTTTGGTTCTCGATTTTTTTCAATATCGAGCATCCCTAGTTTTTATCAAGTAGACTAAAAAAAATTCGGGCAAAATTGTACAAAAAGCTAGCTGAATGCGTTTTAGTCCCAAAATTTTTTCTCCGGCTCGACAAAATTTTTTTTGCCTCATTTTTGGCTATTTGGCCTTATGATATTACTTGAAACTAATCTTATTTTTATAAATTCGTCGCCTTAAAAATAAAACTAACCCAATATAAGCAGAAGGAACTTCGTCCTTGACGAGAGGAATCAGTACTAAAGTCTGTTAGAATGGCACAAAAAAATTATTCAAATGTTTTCAGAACGTTGCCGAGCAGCAACTGCAAATGCAAATTAAAAATAAATTTTGTGTACCATAAATATCAAAAAATAAAATGTAGTAATAAAGCTTAAACAAGTTACATCTTAACACACTTACTGCTTTAATGAGTTGTGAATTTTAAGCAGCAATAATCACTTAAACCAATTATGAATTATAAACCTTAATTTTGGAAATATAAACAAACAGTGTTTATAACAAAAAAATAACTATAGTACAAGCAATTAACTTAAATTTATAGATTACAACAATAAAAAAGATGGCAGACGTTAAAGTCAGGCGCGAACGACTTTGAGATTCGCTGTAGCATTAATAATAATAATTGTAAGGCGAAGATTGCATTGCGACCCTTGGGATCTATTGTGCACCCTACTAGCTCTAGAGCTAGTCTAGTCCAATTCACAAATAAATTTAATTATTTGGTATGATTCTAATCTAGTGACATCGCGTATCGAGATTGTGTAAACGCCGAGGAGGGATGCCACTGTACCATAACACTGTAATCAATTTTTTGGTATATTGCTTAAAAGCTCCAAAAGACATTTTATTGCCAAATCTGGTTACAATATCTTTATAAGTAAAATGTTTTCTGGCCCGTTCGGTCCAATGGGGGCTATATGCTATAGTTTGATCAAGTTTGGGGAACTCTAAAAAACTTCATAATGCCAAATTTTGTTTCGATATCTTTATGAACTACCGGGCTGCTCCCTAAAAACAATTTTTTGATCGATCGGTCTTATGAGGCTACATGATATAGTCAACAGATTTTGATAAAATGTTGTACATTGCTTGGGAACTTTCAAAAACTTCCGCTTGCCAAATTTGTTTCTAATATGTTCAGAAACAAACGAAACTCAACAAATTTTGCACTAAACATTTTTGTTTACCGAAAGGTCCTTTGGGGGCTATATGTATGACATAGTTAACCGATAGAGAATTTTGAAAAACTTCCTATTGCCAAATTTGCTTACGATATCTTTATACAAAAACGAATTGAGCATCTAAAACTTTTGGTTTTTTTGAGGTTCTCTGAAGCACCCCTATGGGAGCTATATAACATAACCCCGATAACAAAATAATTAAATAAACTTTTCTCCCGCGACAAACTAAGGCATCTAATCTAAAAGTTTGATTATTCTAGCTTCATACCATCTCTGAGATCTAGGTGTTCATATGAACGGACAGAAGGACATGGGTATGTTGACTTCTCTAGTCAGCCTGATCATTGTTTAGTTTGGGGGTTATCGACGTTTTCTTCTGTTATAAGCATACAGCTACAAGTTATAAAACGAATCGCATTTTTTCTTTGCACGGGTTACGCAGGGACCTTTCTTCAATGCTGCTATGACATTGAAGTCTCAGACCCCATTTCTTGACATATCGCTGACCTAGGGATATATTGTTTTTATAAAACGAGGTTTTCACGAAAGTTGTTCTGTTTGCTAAAATCAGGGTCAACCAGGACTCTGCCGCATTTTGTTTTCGTTTAAATTAGAAAACGATGCAATTCCGGGCTGTAGCTTTCTCAATTTCGAGTGAGCTCGAATCGTCCATATACATAGTTGATAAAAGATTCAAGTTAAGATACATTTTTTCTTGACTAACAGAAGTATTCACACTGGCAGAATGGTCTAAGGGGGGTTTCTCCAATGTATACTTATATATCAGAGCTCGCAAATGACTGCCGATCCAACTTTTGGGGGTTTCTAGAACCGAAACCCCGCACGTGGATCCGCCACTGAGTATAAGTAGTTATCTTCGTTAAATTCTGTGGAACATAGAATGTCTGTGCCGATTAGCTTGGCAGACTATTTTTGATATGTTAAATGTATGGAAATTTGCAAAACGATGTGCCTTTTCTAAGACACTACCTCTCAAATTCTTTTCATAAAGGATACGACGTGCATGTTTTGAACCATATACATAGTACCTATTGGTGGTAATTCGACCCGTTGAAGCGCATTGGGAAAGTGAAATGATTTTTTATGCATTATGTTGTAGATTACGATTTCGATTGGTTAAATAGTCCAAAACTAGATTTAATTGTCCAATCTTTAAATCTTTATCTTTAATAGCAGTAAGTTCGTTTTTTTGATAAAGGAATACGATATAACAAAAACAACTTCAGCTGGTCTAACAATACCGCACAATATCTTAATGGAAGTTTTTGTCACAACAAGTCTGTAGAACATACCACTAAGCCCACCCCTACCAAAAGTCCTTCAGCACAGTAGAATGCCGTTTTGTACCCTTTGACAGTTGCTTTTGAGGCGTGTGGCAACGCCAACTCAAAACATTCGGCATGCTCACAATGCAAAACTACAACAAATGAGTAAAAAATTGTGCGCAGGCGCAGAAAATTTAATTAAATCGAGCACGGTGCTGGTAGCCCGTACCAACCCTTAAAAAAATGAACCAAGCTATGCATAAATTCTGACAGCTACTGACACAAGTTCATCAATTTTGCTGACGCACTGAACAATCCGCGCAATTAGACACACACATCGCATTAGCATGTTGCAACAAAAACTTTAAAAGTTATTTTTTGAAAAATTTCATTTTTGAAATGCAAACTGCATTTGGTGGCAGCTTTCTAGCATTCGTTCTAGCTGTCAGCTTGACATGCACAAAACATTTGTAAACCTAGACTTTGATATTGAAAATATGCATAAAAATTGTCAAGTTTTTTAGAGGTAGGCGTTGATAGACTGAGTGTTTTTCGTGGTACAGATTAAAAACCAAGAAAGATTTAATTAAAAAGATAAAAAAGTGATTGACAAATGCCTTGCCGTCTAATCTTCGAGACAAAATCAAAATATACCAAATATTAATCAAACACTTTAACCCAAACAATTCAAGTGTGAAAGCCTAATTTGAATAATAACCAAGACGTATGGAAATTTTTTTGTATATAACCCTGACCACAACAACAGCCCAACCACAAGATGTCCCAGTCAATGCACCCGAAACTCTATCCCATTATACAAAATATGTCTGCCTACCACAAAGGTTCTTTCAGGTCACAAAGAAAGCAAAAGTCGTTGCACTGTCTGATAACTGAATTGGAATAAAGTGTTTTCCAGCCCAATGCAAACGCATATGTTATCATCTCTATGTGTGTGTGTGTGTGACCAAAGATTCAAGAAAAATTACATAAATAGGTCAGGAAAATTGTTTCAGAGTTGGGTGCGCTGCAATTGTGTCAGCTAGAGATACTCTCCTAGTGTTATGCAAATGTCTGGCAAACAGATTTCAAAATTAAATCAACTGAAAAAATAAAGCACATATGTAAATAAAAGCAAAAGAAAAGCTGTGAAGAAAAACTAGATTTTTATGAAAATGTCAAGCAATTAAAGGTTAAATTTGAAAATTTGTGTGGTTAGTTTTTTCTTATACCTAAAGATGGTTATTTAGGGTTGACACCCTTAAAATTTGAAAGATTGAAGCACACTGGCAAGCGATCAAACGGCATTGAACATGTTGTGTATGCTGTCATGCACGGGTTGAAGCCAGAAGCCATGAAGCGGTCAAACTGCACGCAACATGTTGTGTTTGGCTTAATGCTGTTGTGTATGAGTTTGATAGTATGAGATAAAATATGTTTGATGCTTGATGGGGTGGAAATCATCGAACAGGTTTGATCGAAATCAGATAGTGAGAATACAGAGCATTGATTGTTTGCTTGAGTAATAGTCCTTGGCCTTGGCTAAAGGAGGACTGGTTGAAATGTTGTACGGATAAAAATATATCAAATTGTTTTGATTGCAGTAATAGCTATAGGTTTTATATGATTGTTTTCCTTTTTAAAACTTTTTTTAAAGTTTTTTTTTTATACTTTAAAATGCATTATAAGTTGGCATTGTTTTTGATTAATATTTATTAGGCAATCAAACGACCATAAAAGGGTTACCAATTTGAACACTTTACATCGTTGCAAATTAAAAAATTTTAAAACCGATCACATTTTGAAATTTCACAATAGTAGTACATTACATTAAATATTGATTAGTCGAATTAAGACACAAAAATATCAAAAGACATAAAATAGATAATTAACAAACTCTTATGCTACTTAGATCGAAAATGGTGAACTTTCAATGTTAGGCAATGCCCATCAGGAGCATCGGTAAATAAATTGGGCTGGGAACTCACACTGTCTAAGGCTGTTCAAAAAGTTTAATCGAGAAGTCGAAATCGGAATCGAAATCCGGAATATGCATAATAGTCTTCTTTCGAATTGACGTTTCTTGTTGTTTCGTCCCGAAGGTTTTAGGACACAGCATTTGGTAGCCAGTTGGGAGCTTGCTTTTATGCCGTATGTTTTGATTTTGGTACCCCTGCAAAGTTTTTCAACTGAGGAATAGACGTAGCTTCTTTCAGATATGATTTTTTGGTTGCTATATGATGAATGAGATTAAGACAAGAAACATATTTCTTTTAAGTAGTGAATAGTTCCGACTGATTTTTAGATTGTGCCTAAAAACTGAAATTTTGATGGTTTCAAGAACTTTGTCTATCTTGGCGTAATAACGATCACCAATGTCAACACAGAAATCCAGCCCATAAGGTGTTCGATGCATTAGTTGCCGGTCAGCGGAAAAGAGAAAGATCGTGGTTGCGCTGGCAGGACCAAGTGACTGGAGTTCTGACAGCCCTTGGTGTTACCAACTGACGAAGGTGCGCGCTCTGTCTGGAGAGAAATGTTGAAAGTCAGGGTAGAGCGCACTTTTATCAGTCATACACACATCTACCCTTTGGTAGACTAGTATTGCTAAGGTATGGGTGATAACTCAGTCCTTGCCATATTTGAAAGGAAATTTGGGCTTATAACTATAGGCGACACCTACTGGATTTGATAGAACAACTCTGAGGGGACATAGGCATGGTCAAGCAGCTCCTCCGGCTGGATTATTTTTTTCATACGAATGTAGGACCTTCATAGAGAAAGGTGTTTAATACGTTTAACTCTTTGCTAGACTAGTATTGCTAAGGTATGGGTGATAACTCAGTCCTTGCCATATTTGAAAGAAATTTGGGCTTATAACTATAGGCGACATAGCTAAGACGTCTTTAATTTCTATCTACATGGCGCTGTAATATAAAAGCTTCTTATTCTAGCTACTTAATAAGCTGAACAGAGTATTTACTGTGATAATCACAGAGCTTTTCTCTGAAAAGTTAGCCGGAATATCTTGCAGGTTGGCCTCTTCTTTTTATTCCTTTAACTCCTTGAGGAGCATAGGGCCTCGGTTGGCCTCTAGATTTCCCTTAATATTTCTCTGCACTTACACCCGAATTACGAAGATCTTATGTCAGACTTTAACTCTATTCTTTTTATACTTTGTACTTCATGTACAAGGGTAGATTAAGTAAGTACAAACAAAATTTGGGTATAACACCTAAAGGGAAACGAGTAGGACCCTTCAACCTTTGCACCAAAATGATCAGTACAACAAAACAAAAAAAAGATTTAGTTAAGTCCTTTTGCTTGTCTGTTCAAGGATCATGAAATATTGCTACAAGGTTCGTCTAAGGGTCCAGCACTTCATTTGCAATCATCTTCCTCCCCCCTCCAATTTTGCAGTTACCTTTTCCTATCCAAGTAACAATAGTCAATCTAGGACCTTTCTTTAGGAACTTAGTGGGTCATAGGAAAAAATTGACCAAATTGAATCCCACATAAAACCAGTAAATGGTAAAAATGTCAGCAAAATTAGTAAGTAGTTTAAAAAATAAAAATTTTGTCACTTTTTAGGGATATCATCGCCCAACACTACTGCAATAGTTTTCCCCTATTTACCCCAAGCCATTCCCCATAGAAAATTTAAACTTGACAAACGCCTTTCATTTTATACTACTTAACCAGAGATGCAAGTTTTATTAAGTCCTTTAGGTACTTCGGGAGCTATAGCTAAAAATTATAATGTGGAAATTTAAGAAAGTTCAGGGTATTTTATAGTCGGAATAAACCACCTGTAACCGGCCCACTTATTTTTTCATTGAAGTTTTTTGTTAAGCTTAAGTAAGATTTTTTGCTCTTGCCAAGAAAGAAAAGTTTTATACCAGCATTTAGAGTTTTGAAAAAGTTATTGACTAGCTGATAAAAAACTCCTACAAAGCAGCCAGTGGCTTAGTGGCCGCCTGATTGTCTTAGTAAATGTGTTCACTATTGTTTGGCAAACAAAATTATCGAAAACCTTAAACTCTTCCCCGTCAGTGCGGAACTTTTCTAAGAGCACACCCTGACCTTGATTTTCATTATCTATGGAACTTATATGTGCCATTGGCAGCCCATAAAGTAGCAATAGTTCAATCCCACTAAATACACAAACGCGCAAAAAATTGGCCATGCCACGTTAGAAAAAAATATGAGACCATTAAATATAAATCATATGACAGTCAGGGCCAGTCGCAATAATAACCCCTAACCCTTTGACGGAAGGAGTTCGCTCCTAGCAGCGTAACCAGGTAACGGCCAGTCAAGTGTGCAAAAATGCATTAAAACAACACGCGCGAATTTTAAAAAACATGAAAATTTTTGTGTGCAGTCAAAAAAATATAAAACTAAAATAAAATTTATAGTATGGACTACGATGTGTACGGATTGGATTGCGCGAATACTTGAATCGGAGGGGGATTTGCCTGGGTTATTGTTTTTGTTGAATAAACCTTTTATTACCTCATATCGATGTCAATGAGTGCGCAATGCGATCATTTTGCCGACTTTTGTACTACATTGTTTTTGTAGTAGGTTTTTTTTTCTGTTGGTTTGCTAGATTTCCGGTTTTTGCAATTTGAAAGTAGAAAAGATTGAAGTCAGAGTTATGCGGTGTGGATATTTTAAAGAGCAAGGCAAACAATGACCGTTGCCTTGAATTGTTGTTCGTTTTTTTTTTTTGAGGGTGTGTTTTTGTACGACTTTTAAACTTACTTTAAAAAAATAATTTGCTGACTGACCAAATATGCTGGCAATTAATTACGCCTAATTGCTAACTATGAGTGGCATAATTTATGCAATTTTTCGATTATAAAACAAAGCCTATCAAATGCACAAATTAAGCTAAACTAAATGAAATTGAGCGCATAAATTTAAAATGTCTGCTGTTTTTTTGGGGGCGTATAATATGACAGCTGACGCGACGCGACTTTAAAACGTGGGCGTAATCGTTATAGCTGAGTTATAACAAAAGCTGCTGCTACCCATTTTACGCATATCACTCTTAACAAACTGCAGCACTTTAGGTTGAAGCTTTATAAGCATTTAACAAACTGCTTTGGTCGGTCAGTGGAACACAGACGAACCGTTGACTGACCATCCAGTTATGACCATTAATGGCGACAACGCCGCCGACATCGAGCTAATGAATTGAAATCACGCATGCGCAGCGATTGAACATTTGATATGACTCCTACTCAGACGCCCACTCGCTTAATTAGAAGTTATTCTTGTTGATCATAAGCCAAGAACAGAAACTATGTAGAATGAAAAACTGTGCTGCTAACTACGAACTTTAAATACCCTTAAAAACGCAGCGATTTTGTGTGCCCTTTTTTTTCTTCGGCTTCTTAAACAGACGATAGGCCGAGGTGTTTGCCAAAGACTTTCCTTACCGATAAAGCTTTTCGCTCTTTACCTGACCCTTCGCGGTCAAAGTTTTTTCAGCACATTAAATTCAGTGATAAATAAATGCGCAGCTTCATGGCTGGTACTGAAAATTCAGTTATGATTTCATGTTATTGGGTAGACTGCACGCGACCCTAAGGATCTATTGTGCTTCCTTCTAGCCCTACAGCTCCTCAGCTAATGATATGGGATGGTTCTAGCCTGGTGAAATCGAGCACCAAGATTCTATGATGCAAAATAGGGATGCCCTACTTCTTGCAAGAACGAAGTCCTCAGCTAGTTCGATTCCCGAAATAATCTTATGTTAATAATATGGGGGTTAAACCTACGACCTGCAAGGAAGCATGTACTTCTTTTAAGAACGTTCCACACAGTCGGTATGGGTTGGAAAAATTCATCCTTAATCTAATAAAGCTTACAAGTATTTGAGTTCGTTATGCTCTTCCGATGTTTCCTGAGCCTGCAATAGAAACCGTAGTAGCCCAGTTAGTATTCTAAAGGAATTGTTGCCCAATCGGGGGGGTTAAACCTACGACTTGCAAGGAAGCGTGTACTTCTTTTAAGAAATTTCCACACAGTCGGTATGCGTTGGAAAAATTCATCCTTAATCTTATAGAGCTTACAGGTATTTGAGTTCGTTACGCTCTTCCGATGTTTCCTGAGCCTGCAATAGAAACCGTAATAGCCCAGTTAGTATTCTGAAGGAATTGTTGCCAAATCGGGACCTTTTTTTTGATACTATTCAAACCATAGGAAATCGAGAAGTTGCTTAGAACTGCTGAGCCTATTATAGAAGCATCGCAGTTTCCAGCTCAAATGTGTGACCTTGTTACCCCTTCGCTCCGATATCTGGAAGAAGAAAAAAAAGTATTTTTTCGTTTACGAGTGCTCGCCCCTAGGTGGAGCATAGGGCGGATCCGAGGTTGTATATCTTCAATTCCTTGCACACCTGCGCCAGTTTTGATGAACGTCTGTAAAGGTGGACGTTCCATGTTCCTGATCGTGTCAGTTTTTTAAAGCGAATTGTAGTCATTGTTGAACGGTTGTTGTTATTGTATCCGAGGCTTGTTTCCGTTTCTTGAGCATGTGTTGTTTTACGGCCGGGTTACTAGCCCAACGCAGCCTTTTTATGATCTGAGGTGCGACCTAAGAAGGCGTCGCTCGAATTGGCAACCTCATCATTTGCACGAAGGGTAACCAGGGAACACCACGGGGACACCCTTGCAAACAAGGGGGTATGCAAGAACTTCGAGTTGGCTTGAGGTGAATTATTAAGGATCGTGGAAACGCATTGCCTTATGCTTATCCGCAGTGAGTTCGACTTACTAAGGATTGCTTGACCACTTTACCTTACACACCCCCACGTTTCCCATGGACCCCATAAAGAACATATATTCTTGATCAGCATCAACAGTCGTGTCTATAGAGCCATGTTTATCTGTCCAGAGTAATATATAACTATGGAGCTGAAATTTTACAAATTTAACACCCCTTGGCCGAGATCATCCTTCTGGTACAGGGTATTTTAGAGTCGGGCAGGTACAACTGTATCATTCTCAAATTCCTTAAAATTAAGATGTCCCGAAATAAATATAAAAGGCGAAGGAACCCCCTAACTTTAAGAGTGTAAGGGAAACATCGTTGAATGCACCTAGGCATTAGAAATATTACCAGCTCAGGGGCGGCAATTAGTTTTAGTTTTCGAAAGTTGATGCTAAATTAAAGGTTTTAGAATTCAATTTTTAATTTATAATTATAAATCCAATATGTATATTTTTATTGATTTACATTTTGTTTCGCTAATAAGCCTCTTCTAGTTCTGATCCAGTTCAGTATCCAGTTGCTATTTGTATTATTTTGTATCCATATGTTAGAATTTTTGGACACGATAGTAATACACTGAGAAAACTACTATCTGGAAAACAAAATGGTGATTAATTTCCAGGAGTTCATACTGAAAGTCATTCTTAAGGGGTTACTCCATACTACAAATCACACGGTGGGTGGAATCTTTGGAAATTTCATTGCAAACTTCCCAACAAAATCAATACGCCCTCCAAAAGCTTTCAACACTTTCAAAAATTTTTCAAAAATTCCGCTGAACTGCAGAGGTTGAAGCTAATGCCATGACAAAAGTTGGCGGCGGCGTTGTGCCATCAATCAATCAACACTTGATTGCAACCAGGTAACGCCAAATGAGTTCATTAAAGTTTTTACTAGTATTAATGTTGTTGTTGTTTTTGTAAATTGTTTTGTTGTTGGTTTTTCAAACTACTGCGTACCATTTTAATTAACTTGTTATCGTCAATCGATTCAAGTTGCTGCCAAGCGTAATTGCAACTGTACTTTTTCGTATCGACTAGTTTTGCATATCTAGTTTGATCTTTGGTTGCGATTAGTGTCTGAGTTTGAATTTAAATGGTCGCCTTTGGCCGTATCTCTCGATTGATTGATGGTCTCTTAAGTGCAGTTGTTAAACGCAATTGCAATGCCGAGGCGTGGTATGCCATGAGATAGTAGTAGATACTCAAATATGCAAGTTGTTGAATTGACATTTTATTTGGGTGATTTGTAGTAGTATCTGTCACATATTTTATAGTTGTTAGGAAATAGCCGCTAAAACGATAGGAATTATTATTATTGGAACAGTGATGAGTACTTACATTCACTGTGTAATGACTGAATTGAAAGATGGGTTGCAAACCAGAATGGATGACAAGTACTTTGGATCTAAAGTCAACAAAAGTCTACCTCATTTGACACAGCATCAACGATCGAAATTTTAGAGAGAGGCATTATTAGTTTACCATCGATCTTACATATTTGGGAAAATGGTACGATTTTGAAAACTCTCCATTTCAACACTATTTCTTCGAGCGGCTGAAGCGGTTGATCTTGATGTTGACGAAGACGCTCTTTACGACGAAATACTTTCTTTGGCGAAGATTATCCCCAAAATCAAACAAATTGACCTCCCTGTCGATATAAAATGGGTAAAAATTTTCGAAAGTTCTGACGGATTTGTCCAATTGCCCTTAATTATTGGAAAAGTTTTATAGATCCCCATCAGCAATGCCTACGTGGAAAAAATTTTGTTCAGTGATGAAGAATGTTTGGACCGTTTTGAGGAATCGAATGAGAGTCGAACTGGTGAAGGCAAAGCTTCTGACGAAATTAAATTTCCATATGAGTTGCGAAGAATTTGCTCTTTTTTTGAATCGACCGGAACAAGAGCCACTTCTTCGAAAAGCGATGACAAATGAGAAATACATGTGGAAAAAAAAGTAACTATGTAATAACTTTGTAAAAATACATCAAGTATGAAAAAATTGGACATTTTCAAATTTGCCGCTTTCCACGTTTGTCAATTTTCGGCCCATTTATCAACTTATAGAGAACTTAAGTGTTTACGAATATCGAACTGTCTCCCAATACTGAACGCTTTATGAGCAAGTACACTCCAAAGATTTTCTATTAAATTTAGAACCAGACTTTTTGCTGGGCCATCTGGCCATCGTGCTTCAAGAAAATTGTTTGTCTCTTTTGAAATATGGATGGGTACCTTATACGCTTAAAAACCCCAAGAGTCTCAAAAATAATTCTCTCCAAATTCAGTAAGAATATCTTCAAGTAAAATATAATATCTACGCTTCACTCGAATGGGATTCTGTTGAAAAAAGTCATCAGAATTTGTCCGCCAAATACAAAAAGACCATCTTTAAATAAATTCAAATATTCCCCAGTCTAAATTCAATTTATTTAATTTTTTTGTTGAAATTGTGAGTATCGTATATCTAAAGTTTTTTACATTTTTATAACTGCTTTCGTCTTGTAACATCTGAATTCGCTTGCATAAGTGATAAACATTGATATTGTGACGTCATACACTGCAATGCGCCATGGCTTGTATTCTAAACTAAGAATTTAGTATTTTGTACAATAAAATTTGTGGTAGGCAAGATGACAGGATTCTCTTAAAAAACCTCTTTAAGTTTTGCTTTCATATAAGTCCTTGCAAATCCTTAAAACACACACACAACGGCACAGGGTTGCTTCCTTGACTTTTGTTTTGCTTAAATCTTACAATAAACAAACAAATATTATCTACTCACCACTTTCACTTACCCAAATTATAAGGGATTGCTAGCTTCTTTACGCATTTATACCAACAAAGTCCATTACATATTCATATAGCATATATACATTTTTTTTTCTCTCGTTAACTCTTTAAGTTCTCCCAAGCTAGCATACTTAAAGCAAGGAGCACTCTGTTTTCTTTAATGCCTAGTACATTTAGTTTATTGTGGTCTACCCAACATTTCAATTCCCTGCACTTTGCTGCTTTCTGACTTTGTTTGGCACAACTTTGCTCTAATTGTGCAAATTCCCACAAATTCGGGTTGATAAACAAAACACGCTCGACTAGCCCAAAAATCAACAAAATCTTTTACTCTCACTTGCACAGCAGCTTAACAATAAACTGTTGCTACTTTTGTTGTTTCTGGTGCTGAATCTGTTGCCTTATGGTTTCGAGCTATGGTTTCCAGCTTGGTTTTTCCCACCAGCTCTAAAGGGTTGCCTACATTGGAGCGCCGCGCCACAAACAATGCTAAGGAAAATCTATTTGCCGCGTCCCTACGTTCCATGGTCGAAAACTAAAGCGTAACTAAGCCAGAAGAAAAAAAAACTAAAGAGTAAAAAAAAAAAAAAAAAAGAAATGTGGCAAGGAGCAAGGGGGAGTCGAAACTTGCCTGTTTAAGGCATTCATTGGCAACTCTGTGCGGCAAGTTTTTTGCTGCACTGCTTTTCAAGTATATCAGTTGTTTTTTTTTTTTTGTTGCTCGGGTTTTTCCTTTGCATTCATGCGGTGGGCAATTGTGCGCAAGGCGCATATCCTGCTAGTTCCTGTGGCGCATTGTTCCCACTTATTTTTTTCTTGGTCCATGTTCTAGAAAACAACTCAAGGGTAAAAGTAGAGCATGGACATGGACATGAGTAGTAAAGTGAGTGTGCGAGTGTGTGCACGAATATATATGTACATTTGAGTGTGTTTGCGAGTGTGAGTACGAATACATTCATAGAAGCACATTGTTGCTAAGCAGCATGAAATCAATTTGCGGCAGCTACTTAAGTGCAATACGGTCTACAGCAACAGCATCAACATACGAGGGTAGGCTAAGAAGAAAATGGCATAAGAGGAAGCGCTTTTCTCGCGAAGTATTTAAGACATTTTGACGTTACCGCCATCATTTATTTGTTAGCTCAATGTAGCCGTTAGATGGCGCAAGCATGTTGTGTTGACGCTAGATGGCGCTAGCAAGTTGTTGCATAATTGTATTCACAATTATATTTTGTTTGTATTTATATATAATATTTAGTCCCCATGGCCATCGATAGCGTAGTGGTAGCGCACTCGCTTTGCAACCCGATGGTCGGTGGTAAGATTCCCCTTGCAGTAACACTGGTACATTTGCCTAGCACTGATATCGCTAGTGCAAAGACGCTATTTGCCCAAGAAAATGTCTATTAATTCAATACACCGCCGTTCGTATTTGGCTATAAAGTGCAGGTACCTGTTCTCTCTATTCTTATCCATGCTCCACCCAGGGCCGACACACAAAATCGTCAGTCAGGGAAATTATAATTTAGTCCACAATCTCTCAATAAGAGAATAAGAAAATTGGATGGGATTTATTATTACAACCGCTGCGTGATTTCATTATTTGAATACACACATTAAAATTGACCTACAGGGTTAGCGAAGGTGACCAGGAGGCGAAGCCCTCTAAGTTTCGCAAAAATTAATCCCTTACCCCGTAATCTTGGATGGGATTTACAGGTTTGTATGCTTACCCTTAATTGCTCTTGGATGTTATTTAAAGGCTCCTCCCTTTTTGTGCTTCCCAAAAAGTATGAGTTTTCAGGGTCCTTCAAGTAGACATTCTTTTTACCGTCGACCTTAAGCGGTGAGGTTGCTGAGTCAAGCGAACAGGTGGCATAGTTCCCCTAGCTTCGAAAAAATTAACATTTTTTTTCTCTTGGTTAATCTTATACTTTCAAAAAGTATGAGTTCCCAGGTGCCTTCAAATGGTATTTTTTTAAATATATGTTTTATTGGGGTGCTGCTTAAAAGTGACTTCCATTGAATTAATACGATTTTAAACAATGTATGCAATTTTCCATATTCAAGGAATTTCAACTATTAGATTAGAATATTATGCTCCAGACGCTCTGGTCTATGGGATCGCGTTAGGCTAAGTAGCGGACCACCTTATTATCGGAATACTTTAAAAAAATTCGTTATATGTTTGAAGACGTAAATAAGAGTATCGTCTTGTTGAAATATCTCTGTAATTAAGAACTTTATAAAATGGCTCTATAAAGTTATTTGAGTCCATGTTATGGGCTACGAAGCAAAAAACTCCGTGACATTTTTATCTTCTTCTGTTCAATAACTCCGAATTGTTTTTACCGATAATAATACTGCCTTGCTCAAGTTAATCGTTCTGGGTTGTTCCACTAGCATTCGAAAACCTCTTTAGCTGACAGACCCGCCTTGGCCTTCTTCGGTGTTGATTTCTGAGAACAAATCCAATGCATCGGCAGATTCTTGGTCTCTAGAAGTTTTAACGTTCGAACAACTGGAATCGTAATGGGTAATGCTACGGATATGCCAATACGTTGCAAGCTGACATACCCGCCTTAGCCTTCTTGATTCTCGAAGCATATAGGAGTTCTTCCAGCAAACCTAAGTGCAGACGGATCCTGCTTCTTCAGCTGTATATCTTCGAATAATATTTCCCGGTTGTCGCACTGGCTTGCTCTAGTTAATCGTTCCAAGTTGTGTCACGGACATTTCAACATATATTTGGTCTCAGAAGAAACCTTATACCAACCGTATATCATGGAATAATGTCTCCCGGTTATCGCCTGTCTTAATCATTCCAACTTGTGCCAAAGGGCATTCCAATACCTATTTGACTGACAGACCTGCCTTCAGCGTTGATTACTCAGAAGAATTCCACTGCTTCGACTGTTCCTGGGTCCCAAGAGTGTCGGGGTTTTCTTTGTTTGAATAGGTTGCAGAAGATTGAAAAGTGTGAGACTTGTGTCATCTCACCCATTTTACCTACTATCTACTCTCTGCTTCTCCCCCCAAGTACCACAACTCGATATTACTTCTTGAAATGGTCTACGATCACATTTGTTGTTGTCCGAGAGACACTCCTTGTGTCCAAATGTTTATGGAATATACTTTTCACACATTCCGTTTAAGATGCTTTAGGCGTAAAAAATCTTCTTATTTCTTTCTTTGTTATTGTTCGTGATCATTTCGCGGATTTTGTTAACGATTTCTGGGATGATAACTTATCTTGGCCGGCCTTTTCGCTTCTCATCTAAAATACCAAATGCACTTTTATACCAAATGCCCAATATTTGATATCCTCAAAAACATCGTCCAATTCGAAAAAAAAAAAAAAAATGGCATGGTATGTCTTTTAGTGAATTTTTGAGACCAGACGAAACTTCTTTCCTTCCAACTCCCTCCAAAAGAGTGATGCAGGTGCTTGAGCACACTAGCCCGCTAACCCGTGTTAAAAAAAAAAAACTGCTTGCTTTCGCAATTTCTTGCCCACACCGTTTACTTTTCAGCCTGCCCTCGTACTCATGACTATCGTCGTCATCATCATCCTCATTGACTACATGATTTGCCTATTAAAGCTGGTAACGCACAAAAAATGTGACAAAATTTATTTGCTTTTTGCTTGCAATGAAACTTAATTACCTCATTAGCAGGAACACTGCAAAAAAAAAAATAAAAGAAATAAATCAAAAAAAAAAAAAATTTGCATGCCCAACAACAACCCCGAAAAAATGCAACATTTTTGCCCAACAAACCGGCGCATCAAATTCCATAAGCATGCCCTGCACGGAACCCAAGTAAGACCCTTTTGTTGTGCCAGGGGAGACCCGAGAGTGGATTTTTGCATGCAAATGGTCTGTTAATTTTTGTGCACACTTGCACACTTCCATTTTTTTCGCCTATTGCAGTTTATTTTCGGAAATGGGAACCCATCAATTTTAATGGCAAAATTTGCAATTTTTATGTTTTTGCCAATGCGCTGTTTAAGGGCTTGACGTCGGGACTTTAATGATATTCGAGTCGGATGGAGTGCATCGGAAGTTGGAATTCTGAATGTTTGTCACATTGAGAGTGGGCATGCATAATTGAGAAATTGATTTAATGGTTTCAAGGACATGTAACTCGTAAATTGCAGTAGTTATGGAGAAAAAACTGTGTCAAGTTTGGTTTTTTAAAAGTCATTTGATTTGCATATTTGATTTTGGGGATGACGTTTTTTTTTTAGGTTGCGGAGGGTTAGTTCGTTAGTGGGTAATATTTAAAGAATGGGATATTAATAGCTGAGAGATATGCTAGAAACCACAAAAATCTAACAAAGCGATTGAGCTTATCCTGGTAAGCGTCTTGGAAACCATTAAAAGGGACTTTTTTAATATAGCCTTAAAGCGCTTTGAAGCTGGATTTACTTTACTACATCTTTTAAAATGAAATTGACGGACTATTTTGAAATTCAAACGTTATCAGCTAAGTCTCAAGCCCCAAGTCTTTAATTTCTTGGACGTGAGCTTCGTCGTTTGAGGTTGGCGGTCCACCAAATCGTTTTTCGTCTTCAAAGCGTTCACTGTCTTCTTTGACCCTGTTTATACCGCTTGTAAATATTGCTTTCAGAAATAGTTTGATCAACAAATGCCTTATCCTACATTCTGCACATAAGTATTCATTCCGAAAACAAATTTTTTCAAACACTCTTTGCTCAATTAATTCAGACATTTCAAAAATCACCGAATTGACTTTTAGCGTCTGACAAAGTCAAGCATAACTCAATCAACCAATTCGATGTGAAATTCGGAACGGACGTCACAAGTTGAAAAAAAAAGGTTTTTAAAAACTTATAAACTGTGGAATTTTAAATTGGAAACTTTTTGAACACAGAAGTATATCGCTACCAAATTTACGACAGTTGCTTTTTTGTTGAGGCTGAACATTTGTGTGAAGTTTGATCAAAATCTGTCCACTATTTCATATAGCTACCATACAAAATTGAACCAGTTTTCAGCGAACCCGCGCACTTGCAGCACTTGTTAAAAGCCTTTGCATCATGCTATGCATTAAATAATGCAAACTTTTTAAAAAGTAAAAATATGCAGCAATAAATGTTTATTGTATATTTGACTTGTTTTTGTAAATCCTTATATCTGGAAATTTTTCTAGAAAAATTCAGTTTAAAAATGAATGATGCTTTATTTAATAATTTTTTTTTTTTAATTCTACTATAAATTACGATCTGTTTAGTTTAATGAGTAATTGTCGTTGTAATTGTTGTAGAATGTCCCTTTCCATTATGAGGGAACATTGTTTAATATAAATACTAAATAATACAAACTTTTGAACGTATTGAATAAACGTTGTTGAATAATTATAGTCTGAAAATTGCACCAAGTACAGTCGTCACAATTAACAAACAACTTTGTCTAGATGAAATTGTTATATAACTAAAGACTGGCTGTTTATAAGATTCAATATGTCTGTCTGTCACTTAGAAAATCAATTGTTTTGCTGTGCTATCACATTGTTGTAAAAAATATCTTATAGCTTACATTTTCTGGTAGAACTCAATTCTCTTTAAAATCAATGCGTCCAGACCTGTGTAAAAAAATTTCTTTAAAAATATTGTCCAGCTGTTGCTAGCTTTTATAATGCCACAAAAGCTTGTCATCAAAAGCAGCTCATAGCACAACAATAGGACCAGAACCAAATACAAAAGACCAGGTCTACTTCGATTAGACCACAGACGTCATTTTCATGCCACAAGCCAACACAATGGGACATGCAACAAACAGCCAGCATCTCTACTATTTGCCACGTGCGGACGTTAGCTACATGCACTACTAACGAAGTACAGTCAGAGCTTAAATTATTTTGACATCTTATAATTTTAATGCTTTTAGGGTACACATGTCAGGTGTTTGTCTCGATCGCTAGAGTAGCCTATTAGGTTTGATAAGTCTTATCACATTGGTTAGGAAATTCAAGCCTGAGCTTTAAGAGGTATTCAAGTCCCAAGGTTTCGTAAGTAGAGCAATAGGTGAGCCTTACAATAATCGTGATACGGAAATTGATCGCATTTCAGTTGATAAAATGTGCCTAATGGAAATAACTGTCATTTTCTGTAACCATAAGTAAGAAATCCCCAAATTTCCGTCTTCTGCAACCCTAACTTATTTCAGCCCTCTATCTCCTAGCATTAAAATTAAAACACGTCTGGTATAATTGAGGTGTGTACATATTTTTATTTGCTTATAATCCACAACTGGTTTCAGCCGAAAAGTACTATAGCATTTAATTTCTCGCTGCTTACAATTCACAACTCATTTAAGACGCAACTTTAAGACTTCTGAAGTTTATACTTTATTTTTTTACGCTTTATTTTTTATTTATTCGAACTTGTTAGTAGCATTATTACTCTATGGTTTTGTCGTTTATATTCGAAAGGAATTGGCTAAAATAAGCTAAATATTTAAATGTGTAGTATATTCAAAGTTTCTACCGAAAACAAAGGATATTTTCAAAAAAATTTTATAATTGTTGAAAAATAAAGATATTTTATTGAATTTTTTCACTGCTTTGTCTGCTGATTCTGTTTATGAAGAATTCGTTGAGTTTTGTCTGAAAAAAATAGATTCTTTTTTTTTTTTTCAGTCGCGCAATAAATGTTCTTTTTTTTCCAAATGAAAATTGCTTCACTAACATGATTTGGGACTTTTAAGTAGCCTGTAAAGAATTAAATCGATACGTGCAATGGTTATTGAGATGCCTTGCTTTTAAAATATTCTCGTTTTAAGATATGAATAATATAAGTTATATTGCTTATTGCTCCTTATGAAATGATAAAAACGATACATACTCTAATTTAGTACCTTAAATATAAATAGTTAGTTCATGGGGGGAAAACAAAACCCCCCTAGATTATTTCTCAATGTGATTCCTGCTGCTCCTGCCGTGTTTTTCCCCCCACTCTTCAACAGAGGTAATTAAGAAATTTTTTGACTTAATTTTTAAACAGCTCAGATTTATGTGCTGGAATATTTTTTCAGGATAAAGAGAACAGCGTATAGACAGTCTCGACTAAGTCCAATTTTTATACCCTGTACCGTATGGTACAAAGGGTATATTGTCTTTGTGCAAGCCGAAAATGTATGTAACGTACAGAAGGAGACGTCGGAGACCCCCCAAAGTTACCTAAAGTATGATCAGTGTGACTAGAAAAGTCGATATACCCATGTCCGTCTGTCCGTATGAACGCCTAGATCTCAGAGATGGTAAGAGCTAGAGCAACCATACTTTTAGATTAGATCCCTTATTAATCCATAGGAGACAAGTTTATTTTATTTTTTTGATATCGGGAATACATTATATAGCTCCCATAGGGGTGTTTCAGAGGACCTCAAAAAAAACCAAAGGTTTTAGACGGATAATTCGTTTGTTTATGAAGATATCATAACCAAATTTGGCAATCGGAAGTTTTTTAGAGACCCCCAGCACTGTACTTAATTTTATCAAAATCGGTTGACTATATCATATAGCTCCCATAGGATCGATCGGTCGAAAAAATGTTTTTTGTACAAAATTCGTTGTGTTTCGTTTGTTTTTGAAGATATCGGAACCAAATTTGGCAGTCGGGAGTTTTTTATAGTTCCCAATCAGTGTACTAAATTTGATCAAAATTGGTTGACCATATCATATAGTCCCCATAGGACCGATCGTTAAAAAAAATTTTTTGATGCAAAATTCGACTGATTTCTTTGTTTGTTTATGAAAATATTGTAGCCAAATTTTCCGAATAAAATATCTCTTGGAGGTCTTAGCAATATTTCGGACTTAATTGCAATGTGGTGGTACAGGGTATCGTAAAGTCGTCTGCGCCCGACTTTAACGTACGCCATCTTTTTTCTTGGTTTTGTGTATAGGGCAATGGGGCACTAAACTTAGATGCCAATAAAAAACTAAATCTGCATTTTTTCACATTTCATCTCAATCCACCGATTGATGTTTTGCTTAAAAAATTTAGAGCATAAAGATATTGAAATTGAAGCTGACCAAATATTTTATGACTTGACTATACGACAAGTGACGCAAAGTGGCCTGCCACGCCCAGTTTAATTCAGACACGTGCTCTTATAGTTGCAACTGCAACTTTGTAGCCATCATTGTTGTTGCACGCATTTTCACTTGTAACAAGAATAACAACAACAAAAACAACTACTAGTTGCTTTATGGCTGGCGCCCCAAAGCCAGACAAATGTATCTGAAAAATCGATAGGAAACGAAGTTGGAGAAATAGAAATGAAGCCAATGAATAACAAGTAGTGGGTTGACCTCGCCCGCGCCCCTTTGGACGCTGACTAAACTACTGAAAGAAAAAGCTTCTGCTGACGCCGTGCGCGTCATTTTGTCGCGTTGGCGCCATTTTGTTTTATTTATGAATTGTATGGCAGACAATTCAGTCAGTCAGTTAGTCAGTCAGTCAGTCTCTTTAGATACACACACACACTCGCCGGCGGTGCTCAGTCGGTTAGTTGGTCGTAGCTGCTGCTTTTATCATCTCTTATGTTTTTTTATTGTTTGTTCAACTGATTTGCACAGCGTCTGCTCTTTATTTGATATTTCCCCCCATTGACTTGGATTTGGGTCACTCGCCTCACTCACGCACGGCACAGAACACAGTCTATGCATCCTTATAGACATTTACATTTACTTTGGCGACATAGCCAACCAACGAGTCGAGCATCCTCCAACAGACCAGCGAACTATTGTTGCTGCGTCAAATGTAGTTGGGGCTGCTCATCTTTTTTTGCTTTTGCCACGGAAATTGAATTGTTTTTCTCAATTTCAATGGGTAAAATTGTTGGCAACGTCGATAAAGTCTTCTTCAATCACACACTTAAGAAAGGCGTATTAACTTAGTCTTGAGTGAAGCCTCTTCAAAGCTTTAGGCTTAGAAAGTATTCAAGATTCAAGAACATTTTTTAACGCTTGTACGCTGTAGTTGATTGTAATAATAAACTTTAAATTAATAAGGGTGTTCATTTGCTTGGCAGAAATGCAAAAGTGCCTAACAAAACTTAAAAAAAAAAAAACTGTCTTCTAAATGGAATATTTCCTGAAAAAACTTAAAAAAAGAACATAACATACGCATGACATTTTTAAATAGCTGATTGTTACTGCTCACCTTTTAAGTCTAGCACTTCTACATCTTTGTAAGAGCTGCTTGCTTTGTTAGTCGAGCACTTTTGCACATCTGCCCAACTTCATAGTCAGATCATATAATGTTAAATTGTCTGATAATATCACTATTATCAGTTTACCAGTGAATAATAATTTTTAAGACTTTTGTCTTTATTTCTATTAATAAGAAGTTGTTGTTCATTATTCATCTTTCAGAGGAGGACCTTTGTTCCACAGGGGACTACATTAATTAAGAAAACAGTTACGTAGAAAACGATTTTTTGAAGTTTAATGTTTTTTTTTTTTGGAATTCGTCAAAATAAGACAAAATTATTTAGCAGTAAAGTGAAAATTAAGCTACGCCATTTCCCGCATAGTTTTTGATACATCGTTTTTAACAACTGAGAGCTTGAAAAATAAATAAAATGTCAATTTTGAACAAAGTTCCAAGTTTGTAATAGAAAAGGTTTATATAGAACATATTTTCCCGAAGTAGGGACATATGGCATAATTTAAAAAAAAAAAACTTAGGATGGTACAAAAATGTCGGTTTCCTAATGGCATCGAATTAACCTTTCCGAGCCCATTTATATAAAATTATTTAAAAAATTATTTCATATGAAATCAACGAGAGTATCCAAAAGCATTTTTCAAAGCATTGATATGTTTATATGCAGATTAGGGTAGCTCAACTTGTAGGGTGCCGAACAAATCTATAGACGCATCGCAATTTTGCTTCTACTTAGCATAGGTTTACCAATTTTGAAAAAGTGGAAGGCTCACGAATTCATCTTAAAGCTATGGTTTCTTTCTGGTTTCGTTAAAGTTTCTGGAAATGGCTCAAAGAACCAGAATCGAATTTCTTGCCAAAAATTTGACACGTCCTAATGCATATATATACCAGAGCATATGTATACAATAGTGCGTACTTTGTGGCAATAATCATATTGGCTTCAAAAGTAGCTATACTCACACGCTTATGATGCGTTACTTACTAAACGAACAAGAAGAGTATGAGCAGCACTAGTGCTGATCAATCCATTTTTTTTCATGAGTAAGTACATCGCAGACACTGTTGCCGAATAGTGCCAAACGCCATCTTTAAGTTTTCAAGAGTAAAAATTGCTCTATTTTCGAGAAGAGAGAAGTAAGCAAAAGACTTCTTACGAATAGCCCGAGGAGGAATAATAAGGTGATGCCGTCCGAACGCTCACTCTCTCGTTTTGTCCTTTAACGCCAGTGCAAAACTGTCTGTCCGTCTGACGAACTTTTTTTTTTTGCGCTCTGTTTTCATATCTTGCAATTCTTGAGTCATCAAACAATAATAAAAATAAGGTTAAAATAATACTCATGTTACCATTCTTTGTATAGGGTGGGCCATCTGTTGGTTTGTTTGTTAACTGCAGTTTATTCGTATATTTTCCAACTAAATTGGGCAAATGATAATACCAAACTACTCATTTATGTATAAAAAATAATATAGCCCAAATGCCCTCCTCGCTTTGCTGACTTTCCGGCTGTTCTCCCATCCATTGAACGAATAATTGATGGTGATAATGGTCCGCGGACTTCATTTATTGCGTCATTTGAATCTTGTAAACGTATGTAAATTCAGATCCGTATGCAAAATTCGGCACAAAGTGTAACTCTATGTATAATTCTTGCAAACGATAAGCTCTTTTATAGTTGAATATTATGGGTTTTCACTTAGGACTGTTCAGTCTATGTGTGACTACCCCAGCAGTCAACTGGTACAACCTATTATGGGTAAGATTTTTGGACTTTCACCGACAACTGCTTAAACATATATTACTAGGATAAAAGAGACTTGCACCAACTGCATCGTTTAAGTGTATTCAAAATTCGCTGCAACCCCAACAGATTTTCTTACAAATTTGTTGTTCATGTTGTTTCTTCATGTAAACAACTTGTTCCTTGAGTTTGAGCCGGGTGGTGCACCAAATAGTAGTTCCAAGTATATGTGTGTGGGTCTCTATGTGAGCTGTTGACAAACTTGATGAAGTATTAATAACATGAAACTTTTGGCGTGCTCATAAAAGTTACTCGATGTCAGTTTCGTTACATTTTAATCATATAGAACTCATGACAACTTCCTTCCATCAACTTGACCATGCTTGGTCATACAGTCCATATATGAGTCTACTTATAGTATCTCAATCTAACTTTTAACAGCATTATGATATGTCTTAGAATAAACTATGACATAAGCAAACTTTTTGAGTCCCCTGAACTTTAGCTGGTTCAGTTCAGTTCACAAACAGCTGCTGCTAACTCCGAAATTAATGCGCTGGCACATTACACTGTCAGTTGCATGTCCTGCTGTGGAGACATGTCTCAGCCTTAGTATAATGGAGGCCATCAAGCGTGCCAAATTCCAATTGCACTTAAAGAGCGACCACATTGCAATGCATTTTAGGCCACATTTTTATCACATAATGCCCAGAGAGAGGAGGGGTTGATAAAACTAAAAGTCAGCACGCCTTGGCACGTGACAATGCCAGTAAAAATGGGTTTTTCATTTTCTACAGGCTTTTCCGCATAAAAACTTGTGCGCTTTAAATTTTAAATTAAGTAGAAATATTTCAGATATGCCTTATAAAACGGGTCCGAGTACGAGTCGAGTGAACTAGATGGTGAACCACTTTTTGCGCCACATTGTGCAAGGTGCGTCAGCTAATTGCTCTCAATTGTGCAAATTACGTACATGACACTGGAATACAATGCCAGCAATGCGCCTCTATGCCCCCTAGGCCCCACTAGTTAGTCCCCTGAACTGTGTGGCATATTAATTTAGAGCGCTTTGTGCGTTTTATTGATTTTTAGCTGTCAACTGCAGTTGAAATGCTCACAAAAAAGTGAATAGAGTGTGGAAATGAATAGAAGTTATAAAATGAGTTTATTTTATAGTTTGAGATTTTCAACATCAAAGTGGGGTTTAGTTTCTATGAAGTGCACATCAAGATTGTATGACTTTAGAAAACAAAATTCTTATAAATTTTAGTTGTTGTTTAAAGATGATGCTAATGAGGATCCTTGCGCTCCAAAAGTCAATATCGAAACTTATTCTGTCCATCTTAAAAGTCAACTATTAGAAATCAGTTGCCACTTTCAACGGTATTTAAATTATTTTTGTATGAAGTTTGATCAGAATTGATTTCCTATTTCGTAAAACTAACATACAATTGTTGCATCTGGCCTCTCTTTTTCAGAGCGATACGAATAACGAACCTGCATATTGCGTTACCTTATAATTGTTGGATCATGGTTGCAAAAGCTACATTGCCAAGTTATCGATAACCAAAAGTTACGTTCCCTTTTCCTTGACAACGCAGTTATCATCAACGATAAAAATATAGTATAAACCATTTTTTTTCAGTGCAAGATATAAAAACAGCATAGTCGATGTGTGTAAGAAGAGTGCCAGGATATATTATGCTTCAGTGAGTCGATTCTATGAAAAACAATAGGTAATATTTGTTAAGTTAACAATATTATAAAAATCGATCTGGAAGGTCTATAATATGAAATCTTTTCAGACGTCTTATGTCCATTCGATTGTCAAGTAGGTTAGTACCCAGTACGTTTTGATAATAAAAGAGCCTTTCAGGGATCTTCGATATATCATTGAAGGATTTCAATGTTGCTTGTGCTCGCCGTCCCCCAGATCTTCATAGCATAGGTACTCACTGATTTCGGGACCTTATAAAGCCGTACTTTATTTTCTAGGATAAGCTTCGAATTCGGGTCAGTACATTTTCATATAATGTCTTATTTGGGCTGCCTTTGTTTCGCTTTTAGTGTGGGTCTTTCAAGTACGACTCATATCCAAATATAACCCCACAAGACCTACGAAAACCAGATTGACACAAACCACCTCTTTGTCGACTACAAGGCTGCCTTTGATAGCCCAAGGCGAGATTGCTTGTACGCTGCCATATCTTATATTGGTATCCCTGCAAAGCAGCTCCGTCAAGGTGGGAGCTAACCTCTCCGAAACCTTTAATACCAAGCGGGGTCTTAGACAAGGTGACTCGCCCTCTTGTATGCTCTTCAACCCCTTGATGGAGAGTATTGTAAGGACATCGGACGGGCACAATACTTACGAATAGATGTGTCCAGCTTCTTGGCTACGCCGATCATTGGTCGAACCAAGCGTGATGTCACTGGCGCTTTTGGAGCAATCGAAAAGAAATCGGCGAAAGTAGGTCTCGCGGTAAATATGGGCAAGACAAAGTTAATGGTGTGCTCCAGCAGGGAATCCCGACGTCTTAATTCTCAGCTGCCAGCAGGAAGCTATAGCTTTGAAACGGTCATGGAGTTTATATACCTTGGCTCTGTACTTGCCAACAACAATAATGTCAGCCTGGAGATTAAGCGACGAATAACTCTTGCTAACTAGTGCTACTTTAAGCTCAGTAGGCAAATGAATAGCAGAGCTCTCTCTCTCGACAGACAAAGTTAACACTTAACAAGACGCTCATCCTTCCAGTGCTTGTATATGGTGCTGAAGCCTGGACAACGACCCTATCAGATGCAGCTGCTCTTGGCGCGTTTGAGCGAAATATTCTTCGCAAAACCTTCGGCCCTGTTTGCGTTGACGGTACCTTCCGCATTCGATGGAATGATGAGCTATATGAGCTGTATGGCGACATTGACGTAATAAGGCGATTGAATGGCATGCGACTTCGCTGGCTGGGTCACGTCGCACGTATGGAGGAGGAAACACCAGCTCGTAAAGTATTCGACGCGGTAGTTGGCAAACAACGAAGGAGAGGACGGCCTCGGATACGTTGGCGAGACCAAGTGACTGAAGCCCCAAAATCACTTGGAGTTACCAATTGGAGGAGGCGCGCCAATAAGGCGAACCAAATAATAAAAATAACCCCACAAGGTTTATTCGTTTTCGAATTTCGCAAATTTGAGCAAGGCTGTATCTAAAATAAAAAATAAAGTTGTTGGTCTTTAAGATTAGTAAGCATTTCTAACCCCAATCGTACGCTTTCAACATGATAGGTAAGCAACTAGTCTTTTGGGTTGGGCCTGATTTATTATAGAAGCAATTTTTTCGACCAATTATAATTAGAAAAATTCGGGATGGTATCCCCAAAACAAAAATATAAACTTTCGACTATTTTGAAAAAATCATTAAGTGAAAGTAGCATAAAAATGTCTTAAACCTAGATTTTATCTTACTTGGATAATTACAAAACGAAAATGTACCCTTCAATAACCTTGTAAACCTTTTATATAAATTAAGAAATTTTAAAGTTTTAAAGACCATTTTTCAATATAATTTTAGTTGAGTCTCAAAAAAATCCAAATTTTTAAAGGAAACACTCGGCCATGCTCCGGAAAACGAATCCGAACATTTTATTCGTATTCGTTTTGAAACCGAATGTTTGGTGCTCCCTATTCCACCAAACCGAATTCTTCATGTGGTCCGAATAAAATTGTTCGGTTTGGATTTTTCGTTTTCCGGAGCACGACTGACTATAAGATTTGTCAAAAGAAGGATGATATATAGATAAGTCCGGATTTACTGAAAGTGCCGCCAAGGGTACTATTGAAAATATCGCCCTTTTTTATTTTGACTCAACATTATATGTTGAAAAAATCGTTAAGAATACATCTGATATTAATGTAACACATGTGGATTAAATTTAATCATTGAATAGTCATAAGGGAATAATCAAAAAATATACAAAAATAAGCTTGAAAAACTTAAGATAAAAGTTGGCCAACAAGATAATAGTTCAAGAATGATAAAATATAATCAATATATTTGTTTTATTCGATCATAAACGAAATCCAAAAATGAAAATTGAATAATATTCAATTGACAAACAAGAACAAAAATTTTCATGAATTCTTTCATATCTTTGGTATCTTTCTCGCAATTCAGTAGCGAGGAAGCGTTAAAAAAGTTTATTCGAAAATTAGCGCTACTGAACAACTGAACATCTCCATCTCGTAATTTATCAACCTGTAACTTTCTTCTATCTTTTCTGGAAGCGATTGTCTTATATTCCTAACTCTTCCAGATTTCCAACTTTATTCTATTAATTTTGCGCCCATCAGTTATGCCTTCAAAATATTACCAATTATCTCGAACGGACTTACAGAACACAATGATTCAAGCTAAAGGTGTAAAAGAGGGGCCGTTACATTTTCCGCCCTCGGCCCGGATTTTCTCTCTACGGCCCAGGGTATACTGACAGAAATGCCTAAAGAACTATGAGAAGCTTTAATTAAGACTTCATAAAGTGCTCGAAATGAAATGTCAAGCTGTATTGTTTATGTTCTCTTAATTAATGCTGGACAAGTTGCACAATTTTTGTTTCCAAATAACAATTATCTAACTTTCAAGCTGTAGATATTTCAATTCCAACTCAACAACTTCCTAAGGCCATTTTTCTTTTAATCCAAATACACATGCTGCTATTTCCCCCTGCGCCCCCACTGTCAATGACGTTTCCTCATACTGCTCCCCTACCCAAAAGCAAACTGTTGGTTAAATTGTCCCAACACGCTTCAATTGTCAGCTCGAGGCACAAAGGCAACGCATTTCTGACACATGTTTCTTTCCAGTTTTCCATTTTTTGTTGTCTTTGCGCCGTAGACATTTAAATTTTTTTAATAAAGTGTCAAAATTTGTTTATTCTGAAAAATAAAGAAAATAAAGCAATATGCAATTCATTTTTTTTATTGTAGCAACAACTTAATTAAGGAACAGGATGCGGACTTGGTAGCAGGCGCCTACAAAAGACAAAGCGCCTTAGGGCTAAAGGACCTGTGTGTAGACACACTACTATCTGGAGGGATGAATATGCCTAAGCATTGCGCAACAATTAAAAATCTCTCCTCAGGTAGCCAGCAGGACAAAAAAAAACGAAGTGTCTGGATACAATGCGGAAATAGCACGTAGCTGCAGGCGTTGAGGTCCTGTGTTGGGACGCACTTAGTTACGCAACATTTGCGGCGTTAGAGATAAGGATATAAGGATGTAAGTTGCTAAAGTGGATGACCCTGGTTGTCAACACGTGTTTTTTATTCCTTATGTAGGCGTTTCATTTGACATATTTTTCTTTATGTTTGTAAATTTAAATGCCACAGCTGCTTATCTGAGGGTTGGAGGCACACTCGAGGAACTCTGGAACACTCGACACCTTATTAATTAATTGCCCTATGCTTATGTCTGAAGGTGTGGGTGTGAGTGTGGGTACTTTGTCTAAATTAAGTTCGTCTCATATTTGTCGTATGCCGTGTTGAAAGTGTGCCAAGTGTCAGCTCATTAATTTAGTTTCTTTTTTTTCTACAACTTTTTTCAGACCATGCGGCACGTGTGGGTTAAAGGTAAGTCTGGAATGGTTCTGTAATTATGAAACATTGGGCTAGAAGCAATTACCATTAACAATTTGTATATGAAACATTAGAGACGTTAAGATGTTGATCTAACTAATGTGTAGGAAATGAAAAATTGATATTCGGCGGAAGACTTAAAGTGTTTGGATAGGCCAAACTTGTGGGTGATGGTTAAGAGAAGAGTGGAATTTGAAAATTATTTAAGGAAGTTTTGTATTTGAAATTTCTATGGGAATATCGCAAAAAGTCTAAACGGACTAAGACCGAAATATTGCTGAATATTCATATGGCATCAAAACTTTTTCATAAGAAAATAATTTTGTTTAGTGACGTCACAAAGAAATTTTTAATGAAAAGCTAATATGCTCTTATCGAATTCTCAAATTAGTTCAGTAAGGAGAGATTACGCAGTAAAGTGAGCGCCTACTAGCTATTCCAAACTACTACACGCACACCTTAATCCCTTCCTCCTTCCCCAGCAATCTATTTTCCCTTATTATGTTTTCGTGGCCTAAATAACCGTCTTATAGAAACCTTGCATCTCGAATTTTAAGCATAGATTTTATCAGACGGAAAAGAAAAACCAATAAAAAGGCAAAATGTGAGTCCGATCATAGGAATTTTGTTAGATAGTTTTTCTAAAAAATAAATCATCTGATCCATGAATAAGTCACAAAACATATCGTTCAATATTTACCGAAACAAAGCGAAGTTTTTCCCAAAAACATTAGACATCCAAACCAGGGGTCACCACTTTCTTGTAGAGATGCTGGCAGATACCAGTTACAGGATGCACATTACGCAAGGAGGTCACAAAGACAATACTACTTCGGCTTATTTCTATGCAATGCAAGATACTTACATCGAGCCACGATTTAATCAGGGTTCCTAACAAACACCTTAACTAGAGTTCGAAATCATACACCAGTATATTATTATTACAGGAGATCATACCCTCTGTTTGGAATTTCAGATTTATTTTTTTCTGTCCTCAAGAATGTATGCGACAATCATCAAAAAATTGCAAATAAAGTCATTTCGAGCTCATTGTCTATGGATATCTAAGGCGTACCTCATAAGCGTATCCTTAGATTTTGCAAGTTAAAAGAATGCCAAAACCAGGAAAAGAAACATGAATTCTAGATCGATACTTAACATCTCCAAAGATAAGAAGTTTTTTCAGAACTTTTACTTGTTGAGCTTTTTTGAATAGCGGATTCGGGCTTAGCGACTCCATTAGCATAAAGAAAAAATGGTCGGACACCCCAAATTAAAAAAAAAAATTATGGGGCTTTGGAGACTATCCCACAACCCTAACGAGCTGGGATTTTTTGGACCCCGGATTTGGATTCAGCGACCTCAAAACATATGAATAAAATTATCAGACACCGCGACTCGAAAAAATGTGGTTGTTTTTGGAGATAATATCAGAACCTTGTTGTGCTGGGATTATTTTGAACTTCGATTTAGATTCAGCAACCCAAACACGAAAAGCATGGTCTGAACTCCTAACGCGAAAGTTGTTTAAACGGAGAGTCAGTAGAATTAAAAAAAAAATAGAAGGAAGAAATTCGTTGCAGGGCCTTTGGGGTGTCTCGTTGCCTACTTTCGATAATATAAATAAATGCCACCTTGAAGAAAGTAAGAAAAGAAAAGAAAGCTAATAATACTAGCTCTACTACTGTTGTCCTTCCGTCCTAGTGGAGCATAGGGCCTCAATAATCCTACGAAATCTGACTCTGTTTGACGCTTCGCTATTAATTTCTTTCAAGGAGTATCCGGCTTCTTGTAGTTCACGGTCGATGGTTCGGCGCCAGGTATGTGCTGGAGCCCCCAGGCGGCGACATCCTTGCGGGCTCCTTCGCAATGATTGTTTTGGGATGCTGGTCGAAGATTTTCGCAAAGTGTGGCCAATCTATTTCCATTTTTTTCTACCACTGCTTGTGTGTGTTGAGTACGCTCCCAAAGGACTTCGTTCAAGATACGCTTTGGCCACCAAATCTTCAACATAAGTCACCTAATAATCAGGCAAATCAGCCTTCTACCATAATCTTTTACATCTTGTGAAAAAGAGTGATCTGTGAAAGTCTGAAGTTGAATTGAAATTGGACCAACTTGTATTTAAATGTCTCTCTATCAAGCTTGTTTTTTTATTGAAAGAGAATTCATAGTCCTGGTCTAGTAAATAAATAACATGAAGACGAAGTTGGTTTTTCTTCAGACTCTCGAAACGATTCTAAAAAACAACTTTTGACATTATCTAGAAACTTATTTGTACGTATTTGGTGAGTCAAGTAACTCCTATATCAGCATGGAGTTCACGCGAATAATCCTTTATGACAATCGATTCCACTTGGAAATCAGTACGGAAAACTCACAAAACCACAACATCTCAAACCCTTTTACCAAGTTCCAACAAAAAAAAACCCATGAGAATTAAAAATTATGCGCTGACTTTAAACCCATTCCACATACCTCACAAATGGTCCCACAAGTTGCACTATTTCCAACTCTTGCAACAAAGTTAACAAGTCATAGCTGACCATTAGCATTGTTAAATGAGACCCTATTTAGTAAAGATTCCCTAACTCAAGTACCCCAACTCTATGCCTCTAACTACTGACCCTTCTCCCTTTCATAAGACGATTAATTTTATCACATAATAATAGAGCACGACTTCTAAGCCGTTGACACCCTACTTTACTAGTCATGGTCAATGATAAACAACCGTCTGGAGGGTAAACAATATGTGTCAGTTCTCATAGAGCACTTCTTAGCCCTTTTATTATAGTTAACCAGCTGACTTGCAACATTTGCTGCGTATTGTCAATCTGATATTAAAGCAGCTGTTCAATTTGTGACAATTATGGCCATAAGGCACCTTTCTTATCAGCCATTTTCTTGCCACTTCTAGCCTTTTAACCAATTGACTTTTCACATTTCTGTCTAGGGTAAGCTAAGACAAGATTTTCAGGCCAACAGCTGTTCAATTGTGCTGCTGACCTTTTGTCCTTTGGCTTTAAATACTTATAAATATATGTCGACTGTTGCAAGGACAGCAGAGCAGCAAAAAAAAAAAAGTTATGGGTACATAAATTAAAATGCAAATTAAAAGTCAAAGCAAAAAACTTAACTTTTACAGCAACAATAATTATTTTTCTCTTATATTGCGCTCTTTATGGCCATAATTATGGCCAATATTGGGACAATAAAGATAACTTAACTTGGCACAAAAAATTGCAAAAATTGGCCAGTGCCTTGATTTTTTTTTTTTTTTTTGAGACTACGTCATCAGTTTAACTTTGTTTTGGGCACACAAAGTTTTAATTAAAAAAATTGTACGCGCTGTACAGAAATTTGTAAAAAAGAACTGCAGATAAAAAGTATATAAGAATTTAGATGACTCTGGCACATGTCAAGTGCGGCCAAGCTCCTGTTGCCTGCTTGCTGGCTGCTACTCCTTGAAGCGACGCCTAAGTTCGTAAATCTAAAATCAGCTTAAATTTAATTTTTGTGCTTTTCGCTTTCGCCAACAACCCAACAACATTTAGACTCCATCAAACCGCCGCAGGCAATAAAACTTTTGCACAGCAACTTTTTCATTTTCCATTTCCCGGACACTTTGGATGGCTACTCGTCCTTCTACTGTTTCCTGCTTGTGCATATAAGCCGACAAAATGGCAAGTCATGCTTGCAACAAAATGGTAACCAAGCTGGAGCAGGCAGCCTTGGCTGCTGGGTTGTTTAGTCAGCTGGGAAGTTCGATGCCTTCCGGCTAGTTGCTTGTCTGGCTTGAAAGTTCTGCTGTTTTTAGCCTTAAACTGCAACTTAAACTATCTAGCACTTATAAAGTTTAAGTTTTTCCGAGCTGAAATGGAACCCTAGTGGTTTATTGAGCGATGTGGCCCACCTGAGGCAGTTGGGTTTTGGACGTTAGTTGGGGTAGAATCCTTGTATATGATTGCAGCATGATTATATTTTTGCAAACTTTTTATTTATGATTTATGACTTTATATCATATGCTGCCGTATGGATTATTTTATTGCATACGTAAAGACCTTTAAGGTGTTATTTGAAAAACAAAGAAGAATGTATAACAATATTTATGTACCCTGTATGATCCTGTTCTGGTTTCAGTATTGGCATATCTGAGCCCTCTTGCTGACATTCCTAGGGTAATGAACTAGTTGTTTTAGAAGACTTGAATCTTCCTACCTCGTTCTGGCTTCCTTTGGTCAATTCTCATTAATTTTGTGCTTCTGTTCAACTGGTAACTAGATTAATGGATATCTCTCTCAACTATCAATTAGAGTGCTTGACCTTATTTTCGTCAATGACTCTTCGGATCGGAGATTTCAAGGGTTTGTACACTTTTCTTGCCTGAGGATCCGTAACATTCGACCTTACACTTATATTTAATATTCCAACCGTGTGCTTATTTTTGCGTCGTGTGTTTTCGTAGGCCGTTTTTCAATCTTTACTATCCGATGTTAACTACACCTCTTTGTTGTCAACTGAGAACTTTGAGTTTCCCATTTATAATTTCGAACAGATATTATATGCTGCTTTTGATTCTTTGTACCTAAAATTGTCCCAACTCTGTCTTCGAAGCTGCCTTGGTAAACTGCTAGTCTTCTTCTTCTTAACTAGCCTATACAAACCTTACGGATCTCGGCCAGGTGAAGCCACATTTTATTGAAGCTAGTTTTTTACATGGGTGGATCTCACTACCAACGCCTCAACCTAATTGAAAGTGTTAGGAACCTCCCGCGCACTTTAGTGTACTAATCAATGTGATTCTCCAGGGAGAACCATGAGGAGTTAGTGCGCCGACTTTATAAGAGTAGGATCCAGGATTGTGCTGACATTCGTCAGGCGGAAATGCAATCAGACACTAGTGTACTCTCCCCTAGTCTCCTAGTCAGTTCTCTGTGAAAAAAGTCTTCTTGATACAAAAAAATTAATAAACTTGGATATCCCCGGTTGACTTTTATAAAATATAACTTTTACGTAGTAAATTCGTTCTTAATGGACTTAATTATTAGATAATAATTATCCTGCCCGCTGTCGGCTTAGCTTCTGTATTGATCCTAGGAAATTTTTTTCTTTTGTTAACTCAAAACGTAAATCTACCCAATATTGTGAATGTTTTGTTTTAAATGCATAATCTTTAAGGATAACCGAAAACGCAAACTTTCTTGCGAACATTATTTTATTCAACCTATTCTGCCACCCCTAGTATGTAATGTTGACCTTAAGTATTCCTATAAAATGCCTCACTCACTGAGATCCATACAATCGTGCTTGTCTCCAGGCCCCTATTCTTGCCTTTCGGCCATCTGGAATGAATTCTATACCTATCCATAAAAAAGTTTCGAGTCTGATCTAGAGACCTACCGCGTTAGTCAAACATAAGGAACCATGGTCAGACCTCTAGATCTGAAAGCCGGATTTTATGAGGCGGTCTGAGAAGCAACGATCTTTTATCTCTGAACTTAAAGAATACATTAACTTCTGATCTAGAGACCTACCGCGTTAGTCAAACATAAGGAACCATGGTCAGACCTCTAGATCTGAAAGCCGAATTTTTATGAGGCGGTCTGAGCAGCAACGATCTTTTATCTCTGTACTTAAAGAATACATTAACTTCGTCTTCCTCTTACATATCACCAGGATCAATCTCTTCTTAAATCTCGCTTGCTACGACTAATAATGCCTATATCATCTGCAAGCAACAGAAAACTTTGTAAAAACCGGGCACTTCACACTGTTTATCCCAAAGAAGAGGAGGTTGCAGCAGGGAAACACTACCTTTTCTGAAACCTTTCAAAATGATCAATGACGATCTCGGCTAACTCAACGGAGGTTAGTAGATGTGCACTATTTGGGACCACAATAAATAGTTGACACATACCGCGAGTACTCTTTTTAGGTTAGGTTAGGATAAGTTGCTCGTCACAAGGCCGAACCCTTACGGCCCATTGTGATGCCTATTTAAACGGGAGGTACGGGTGAAGAGAATATAAATGCGGGGTGTGGGGGAGTTAAAAAATCTATTTTGAGGATTCGATAAAAAGAATCAGCTACGTTATGGGCCAGACTGCCTAGGCAAATCAAAAAAGGGTTTTCCCAGATACTAGCACTTCAGGTGTTGGATACTTTCTATCTCCTCCTCATCCCCTCAGCTGCGACAAAAGTCGTTGTGAAGAAAATGCATCCTCTCAGCCACAAGGTGCAGTGCCCCGTTTCAACTCCTTTCACAATCCTAGTCCTGCTCTTGTGGCACCACAGGAGCTAGGAAGTTCGCTTTGGTTTGTATCTTGGCCAGAGTGCTCGATACATGTGACAACCGGACACAGGGTCCCATTGTTATTCTGCCTCGGATCTGACTATATCCTACAGAGCTCTTACTATATCCGTAATTGCGAGAGCCACAGGCAGCACTGATCCTTTCCTATCGCACTCGGCCGCCCTCTTGTTACCAGGTATCCCTGAGCGCAGTTCAGCGCTAGAACCGCGTTGCGAAGCAGTCTTCTCTTCATGGTGTGCGATGACAGAGGTAGCAGCTTGGCTATCAACAAGTATGGATACGATGATTGGTCTGACGTCCAAAGTTTGCCGCCAAAAAGACGCCCGTTCCTGTGACCTTCATCCGTCGTCGAACCATCAGTGTAGATCTTTAGCTCGTTCTCCCTGATAGGAGTTTTTTGCTGTCAATCTTCTCTCTCCATTTAAAAGATACAATAAATAGCGCCAGGGTTTCAATCACCGGACATGCCTTCCTCTCAGACTCTGCAGAATAGCTCGCTCATGCATCTTCCATCATTGACTGCATTGTATTTGTCATCACTTTATAAACCCAAGAAGTGTTCCAAGGTTGTTTGTACTTTAGACTGATAAAAGGTCTACATCGACCCAACCCATTTGCTGCAAAGAACTTTTGCATATTCTCCAGCCAAGCACCATTTTGCAGATGGAGAACCATCTTAAAGAATTTTCTATTCCATGGGCTGGGTCGAGCGGAACACACGATAAGTCTGACAGGTTATCATGTATTTGACCTGCATTTTCGCAATTTGCAACACTAATTTGCCAACTTGTTATCTGCCTTTTAACCCAATGCTCTCTTTTCTCTTTCTTTGAGTAATATAGATAGCCTTATTTCTCTTAGAACTCTCTTTTTTACATTACCAGTATACTCCTCTATTCGACTCTTAAGTGTTGGAAACAGATACAAAATTCTATGTGTTTTAGAAAAATCAATGCACAAAGAATATATTTTTAAGACTCCATTTTTCACATTTTCTTACAAATAATCTTTTCATATGAACTTATCCGAAATAAAACTAAAAAGTCATCCTCTGTCTAAAATTAAAAAGAGATCTTTCAACTGCTAATTGTGTTCTACTAGGCTGCTTGTTATTTTGAAATCTTTATTCCACTTTCTGCAGAAAACTTCCTACACATAAAATCCTCGGACCCATGAAACTCCTCTTCTGCTAATGAACACATTCCAGCTAATGGCACTGCAGGCTATCCCACTTGGCATTGAATGATATATATTGAACATTGTCACTCAATCTGCTTGCGTGCAAGTAGCCGGCTCGTGCCATTGGCTGCTGAATTACGTATACATGATCACTTTTTGGGTAGAGGGTTTCTCTGCTCCCCTCTTCCATTTCTGGCGCAAAAAAAATGCAAGTGTCTCGCATTTCAACGAACTTTCAGCTTGATTTATGTCGCCGCGACGAAGGAAAGTGTCGCGGGTGTTGCGTGTCAGCTGCAGTCGCAGTCGTAATTCTCCAGCTCTGCCGCCTGGGTGCAATGCAACACTTGGAGGGAGGGAGCGCTGTCTTGGTTGTGGTCAGCAGCATGCTGTTGCCCGATTTCCGCTTTAATGTAATTTTGACAACAAACACACAACATTTCACATGTCGTCGGCGTCCTCCACCAAGTGTGTTAGTTTTGGGGGAGTCCAGGGGGTACGCTCTCTACGCATGGCCAGTTTTCTCTTGCTTGTGGTGGACAAGGCCTCCTTCTCATCGTTGTTGCATTTTGAGGAAATGGCATTATAAATCTTTCTAAGCTTTCGCTAGGCGTTACAGTAGCGACTTTTGCTTTGACATATGATGGCTGTTGCGATTTCGTTTTTGATTTCGATTTTGATTGGGATTTTGATTTCATTCAGATTGCAATTGCGGTTACCATGGCCGTTAGCTACTCCTAGCCTTATCATGCGATTTGTTTTGCATGTTTAATTTATCTGATTTGTGGATATTTGATTACCATAGTATTTAGTGCGGTTTGTGATAACTGGCATTGAGTGGTCGCTTGGTTGGTTTTTGCCATCAGCAGCCAGCCAGCTACGTTGACAAGTATATAAAAAGTAATAAATTGTGGCATGAAAAGTAGGCACTTGCGATAAGAAAAGTAGACGTGCATTATACTTATGATGCGAAAATTAAGCAGTCATAATAAGAATAAGCTGACATAAAGCTTTAGGCGATGTGGCAGCCAATTATCTTTGATTTAAAAGGAAGTGATTTGAAAAGTAGGCAGGCAGTATACTAGTATAAAGTAGGTATAAAAAGTTGGCAAGCGCAATTGTTTTGGTATAGGAAGCAGATAGTCATGGCAGTACACAGTCCTATGTTTAGTATTTGAGGTATGAAAATGAAGCGGGCGTAACACTTGAAACATTAAAGAGATAGAACTTAGGAGATTCAAGGAAGAATCATGTTTTTGTGATATAGAAAGTATGCAAGCGTGATACTTGTCGTATGAATTGTAGGCAGGCATTATATTTACTTGTTCCGTTTAAAAAAAACTGATCATTTGGTACATTAACAAATAAAAGATCTTATGATCATAAAGAAAAAAAAACACGATCTAGCAATAAGAAAAGTAGGCAAGTTTGATACTTGTGGTATGAAAACAATGCAGGCATTAAATTTGTAATATAGATTTTGATAAATATATACCAGTTTGTGCAATTTTTGTCATAAAAACAAAGTAGACTGGCTTACTACATGAAATATGAAAAGACCTTAGGCATATTTAAGATAACATAGACATGCCTAATTAATTTTATATTTAACTACAAAATCCATAATACATACTATTATAGTATTACTATTATAGTATTACTATATAATATACAAACAACATTAAAAAATTTTCGTTTTTTTTTTTTTTTAAGGAGTCCCCACCAAATATTAAAAAAATTTTCCAGTACCTTTAAAAACAAATGTAATAACTTAGCATTTTAAAAATAAAAAAAAGTAAAAGAAAGATGCTACATTTCATCTAAACAAACTTAGTGCTTAAATGAGTTGTGAATTGTAAAGATCAATTTGAAAAATGTTATATTTTGGCTTACAAAACAAGCCCACTTAAAGTAGATGTGAATTGCAAACATCTACAACGTATAAATTATAGTAGCGGTGAATATTATCGATGGCACTATCGATAGTATCGATAGTTTCATTTTACGGATACTATCGATGGTCTTGTTCGATATATCGATAGTACACTTTTGTATGTAAAAAGCTTTTTTGGCAAATCAACGTACAGAAAATTGGCATCATGTCAAAAAGAATACAAAACCAGTGGTAATACGTCGAACATTTTGACCCTCCGACGCTTTTAGAATCACCAAATCCGAGGGGAACCATAAAAAATTATTTAAGTAAGTCAAATAATTATAAAAATTCTTCGCATAAAAAAACAAAAATCGATGCCGCAGTAGCCTTAATGATTGCCACAGATGTCCAGCATTTTCGGATAGTATACGATTTTGGCTTCCGAAATTTCGAATTTCATAAAATTCATCTTGCAAAAAACATAAAAAAAAGATCTCTAAAAATTAGGTAGCAGCAATATTTGGCATTCCACATTATTTGCCCAGTCAAAATTTAAGCAAAAATGTAAATCCATTGAGCTTTTGGAAGAAAAAATTTAACTAAAACTAAGTTTCATATAATATGATACTATTGGGTCGTTCACAAAGTAATTTCATTTTTTTTTGTGCAATTTAAACACGATTTTTATATTGTGTAAAACATTTTATGAAATTATATATTCTCCATTTTAATCCAATACCTTTTGCCATCTTTCGGGCAAGAGATTGATTCCACGCTCATAAAATTTTTGATCCTTGCAGGCAAATAACTGATCCAAGTGGTTTTTTACGTCCTGATTTGAGGTGAAGGTCCAAAAAATTTTGCAGAGACCGGAACAAGTGATAGTCCGAAGGTGCCACTTCTGGAGATTATGGTGGGTGTTGTAGCACATTCCATTCAAGCTGCAAAAGCTTTTGGGGAGTCATCAAACTTGTATGAGGTCTCGCATTATTCTAATGGAACACTACACCTTTTCTATTGATCAATTCTGGCCTCTTCTGTTTGAGTGCATCACTCAATTTGTCCAGCTGATCACAATACACTTCAGAATTAATCGTGGTATTGTCGGGCAAAAGTTTAAAATAAACGATCCTTTTGAAATCCCACCAAACAGACAACATAACCTTTTTTTGGTGACTATCGGCCTTCGAAGTGGCTTGAGCTGGTTCATCCTTTTTAGACCATGATCTCTTGCGCTTTACATTCTTGTAAACAACTCACTTTTCGTCGCCAGTAATAATGCGCTTCAAAAATGGATCACTTCTTCGACGTTTGATAAGCAAATCACAGTCGTTAATGCGATGAAGCAAATTTCGTTCTGTAAGAACATGAGGAACCCATATGTCAAGCTTAGAAATTAATCCTAGACGTTTCCTGTGTTTGTGAACGGTTGCCTTAGACAAATTTAATCTTTCAGCAATCTCTCGAGTTGCTATTCGACGATTTGCATCGACCAACGACCTTATTTTATCCACATCGGCTTCAAGAGGCCTTCCAGGACGTGGTGCATCCTCAAGATCGAAATTGCCGAAACGAAATTTTGCAAACCAATTTTGGCATTGGCGTTCGATCAAAACATCGTCTCCGTACACATCACATAATTTACGCCTTGCATGAACTGCATTCTTACATTTTGATAGTAAAACAGTAAGATATGCCGAAAACGCTGTTTTCGATCTTCCATCTTTGATAGGGCACCAAACAAAAACTATTCCAAAAAATGTAATACAATTTTTTACAAAAAAGCCTTACTATATCAGCTGTTCAAATTTATAAAGGTAAAGCGGTTAAGTGTGAAGTTGGCTGCGAACAAATTCAATAAGATCAGCTGTTGTCATCAAACGAAATTACTTAGTGAACGACCCAATATAATTAAAAAAACTACTTTCAGAGATCCGACTGTGTTGGAATACAGAATTGATGTTCAGTAGAAGCGGCCTTATAGTTTTGGACATAAGGACCCGACTGAAACCTAGAAATAGTCTCAGAGAAATAGTCTTTTGCTTTTATTCCTGTTACCTTTAAACAAACGTTAAAAAACATTAATAATACTTATTTTATGTGTAACGACTTTTCTCTATGAAGAAACAACTTTCTTTTACCATACGAATTCGCCTAGGTGGAGGTTCGACTGTACCCATATACCCAGGCAGGTAATCTTATAAGTATGCATAAGGCGGATTGAAAAGTGGGCAGTTACAAAACTATTTACAAGGATAATTGACAGATATTTTTTTTAAACAAACCCCAGGCAGTCAAAATATTGGGTATCAAAAATGCAGCAATCACTTGCAAGCGAAAAAGTATGCAGGTAATGCTTATAATATAGGCCGTGAATATCACCTATAGTCTAGTCATAACCTTTCGTTTGATGCATTTTTTTCTTTATGACGCTGCCATATAACTGACCCCTTGCAGTGCAGTCAAAGCGTTAAACAAGTTCTCTTTGAAAATACAAGTTCTTTATGTTATCAGCCCATAAACGACGCCGACGCCGACGCCTTCAAGTCTGTGCCATTATCTTGCTCCGCAGGCCAAGCCATAAAACTGCAATGTTATAGCCGTTGCCATAAACTAAGCTAGCCGGCTTCGAACTATTGTATTATTGATGGCTGATGGAACACGCCATTAAACTACTTACTAACACTGCCACATATGTAATGCACTTTTTACTCTTTTTTTTTTTACAATTAGTTGGAGCCAAAGGCGCGCCCACATACACATATGTGCGTACAGTGGCGGATTTTAAGCATGGGGGTGCATGGGCGCAATGGGATTGCTTTGCACTCAGTTACGTACAATGTTTTTGGCGGCCTTAAATCCGAATCCGAGGTTCGTTTGGGCTTTTGATAAGTGAATTTGTGAAAAATTTTTTCAGCTTTAAGCTCAGTTTATTGAGTCAAACTTTTTTTTCAACTTTTTGTATGACTTTTTCATAATAGATTTTAAAGCCCACAAAATATGCGTTTGTTTTAAGCATGACTTTTGTTCATTTGACCCAAATCTCTTACCGCACAGTCTCTTCTTCTTATTTGGTTCACTAACTTATTGAACTGCCCTCTTATAGCAAGAGTTATTCGTTTCCATGGGATGAAAACTTCAAAAAATATAGGCAAAAACGTATTTGTTTTAGTTTTACTCCCCTGTAAGTTGAAACTAGGAGTACTATATGTAGTAGAGATGGGCGATAGTGTATCGATATCCATGTCCGACGATGTATCCGATATCGATATTTTCCTCCAATACTGACGATATTTACGAACTCGGCGCAAAAACTAAGCGTGCAAGGTGGAATGGCCTCTTGACAAGTGACTACTTGTGTGTTTATGTTATATTATTTATACGCGACGATAAATCGATATATCGATATTTTTGGTCGATATATCGATACAGAATATCGATATTCGATTACGCAATACCCATCCCTAATATGTAGATATTTTAATATGTAAGTTAGTATTCTATCATGTTATCTTTATGTATTTGGTACATTTTATCTTTTATTTTAAAACTCCTACTATTATCAGAAAACGTTTTTATTTAAGACGCCTACAATTCACAACTTATATATACAAAACTGAGCAGCTAATAGATTCGATAAAGTGCAACGCCTCAACTAGTTCAAATTTCTCTATCTATTTTTATTTCTCTATCAGCTTCATTTACCCGCATCAATCACAACAAAAATACGCGTTTTGTTGAAATGGCGCCCATGTTTAATCCGGCCCTGACTTGTGCATTTATAGGTAAAAGAATATGTGTGAAGCAGCTTACGTCAAAGACATTGCAGAATTATGAAAACTTTGTGGGATCATACGTGAACTGGGTGCGGCCTTGACGAAAAGGGAATGAACTGTAATTGTTGGGGTATAAACTGGGAAAAGAGGGAATAGAGGAATGAAGTTGACGTTATGGGTTATGTTTTGTTGCGTGATGATGATGATTGATTGGTTATGCCCATTTCTTAGAAGTTGTAACATATGCTCTTGATGGTAATAGATTGTGGATGGCGAGAAATTAAAACGTTGAAATTGTTTAAATTTCAAGGGATTTTATCGCTTTAGAATGTTGAGAATATTTAAGGTGCGTTTGGGTTTATAAATTATTATTAAAATACCTTGTTGGAATTTGGTTTTGGGGTTTAGTGTCTTGGAATACTCTAAATTATGTCAAACAACAGTACTTACTACTCAAAATTATTATTTTTCGAAAAATATAGGGACCATATTTTTCAGGAATCATTATTTTTACAATTTAAAAAAAAAGCCTTGTATATAAAGGTTAGGATACCGTGTTGCTTTTTTGTCCCTTCAGAGAACTTCGAGTCGGATGGCATTTTTAATAAAATCCGAAATTTTTTTTTGTCTTGAAAAAAAATTTTTGTTGTCGTCTTTTCCGATTGTTTGCATGTTGTTATGTAATCCAGTCCTATAAAATCTCAATCAATTTTTGCCTTTTACAAATTTTTTAGTTTCTTTGCTTTTTTTTCGTTAAGTCCCATACGCAGCATGCAAAATTTACAAACGGAATGAAAAACTTCATGTAAAAAAAAAATAGTCACGAAAAATTGTGGACGCAGATAACAAAACATTTTATCTTTCATTTTAAAAATGCTTAACGTTAGATGGCGTCACTATTTCACTAGGTGTGGTTGTTCCATATGAAATAATATGCAAAAATTTCCATATGGAAATTTTCGAACTGCGTATGGGCCTTTAAGCAAAAAAATTTAGGTATCACATGAATTTTCTAAAAATGTTCATTTTTTTTGCCCAGATACATATGTGCCTAGTTTATTTTAAATATTAGAAAAATTTAAAGTTTATAAATTTAGATTAAACATTCAATTTGCAATTATATTCGATTTATGCAAATTTTTCCTAATCAGCATAATTATAAAATATAACAACAATTTGAGACCAAGTTTTTGATGAATAAACAGAACAAAAATAATGCCGAAATCAGTATAAGACAAGCAAACCGTCTCCAATCAGGGTACTTCTGACTATCATATACCCTGTATTCTCTATAACAGCATTTTATAAAATTATATAAAAATTATTTATATGATCCAAAATTTATAAAAATTTGTGAAAATGGGTTTTGTGGGGTTCGGTTTTTCCGGGGTACTTTCGGCCCTACTTTTACACCCTGTTTATGCGAAAACAGTATTTTATAAAATTCCATGCAAATTATTTATATGATCCAAAATTGATAAAAATAGGTGAAAATGAGTCTTTGTAATAAATACAAGTTTTCGAATTTCGTAAAATAAATAAGTCTCATTTTTTTAAAACGCTTAAATATATATCGTAGACATTATGCAAATTTTTGCAACTCTATTAAGTATATATAATACCCTATTATTATTATTTATGTGCTATAAACATACAAATAAATATAAATTTTTTATATATATTGTAAAAAGCGCATAAAAAGAGAATTTTATGAAAAGAAATATCAGATTCAATGTGAGAGAAAATTATTCAAGCGTTATTTTACAAAAAAATGATTATGAGGAAGTACAACAAGTAAATTTGCAACTGCGCAGTCGGCATATGTATGTATGTACAATATGAGAATGCACTCAGAAAAAAAGTCTAGCAAGTTGCGCTAAAAATTCTTGAAAAATGTGCTAAGAAGAAAATTCTTTTAATCTAGACAAAAAAAAAAAATAATGATTAAGTCTTTATTGTGCTATTCAGGAAATTTAACGTTGATAATTTTTAAATTAAAAATCAGTGAAATAGTTTTGGTTTATTAATTTTTATATGAAATGATATTAATTGAATTTTTCAATAAATTTGAAAAATATCTTTTATTGGACCTTTAAATAAAAATTAAGATATACATTTTTTTAAATAAAAATTATGAAATCAATTTTTACTTTAAACCTGCCTGTTATGTGCTAACTTTCAATTTTTAAACTAAGAAAATATTTGCCAATTTTTATATTAAAATTATTTATTTAGTTTACTACTTATTTTTGTATCAAAATAAATTTTTAATTTTTATATTAAATATTATTTTTCAAATTGTATAATAAAAATATTTTTTTAATTTTTATATAAAAAATTATTTTTAATTTTTAACTCTAAATTATTTTTCAAATTTTATATTAATTATTATTTGCCAATTTTTGTATTAAAATTATTTGTTTATTTTAGTACTTATTTTTGTATTAAAATAAATTTTTAGTTTTTAAATCAAATATTATTTTTAAATTTCTTTATTCAAAATTATTTTTCAATTTTTTTATTAAAAATTATTTTTAAAATTTTATATTCTAAATTATTTTTCAAATTGTATAATACAAATTTTTTTTTATTTTTTATTTTTCAAATTTTATATTAAAAATATATTTTTTTTAATAATATATTTGAAAAATTTCTATTATTGGACCTATAATAAAAAATTATGAAATAAATTTTTTTTGAAAAATATCTATTATTGGACCTATAAATAAAAATTATGAAATACATTTTTTTAACAAAAATTATGAAAATCAAAAATTATTTTTAATATTTTATATTCTAAATTATTTTTAAAATTGTATAATAAAAATATTTTTTTAATTTTTATATAAAAAATTATTTTTAATTTTTAACTAAATTATTTTTCAAATTTTATATTAAAAATATATTTTTTTCAATTTTTGTATTAAAAATTATTTGAAAATTTTTCTACTTAAAATTATTTTTAAATTTGTGTATTTCAAATTATTTTTAAATTGGTATAATAAAAATTATTTTTTCTTTTTTGTATTTAAAATCATTTTTAAATTTTGTATTGAAAATCATTATTAAATTTTGATATTCAAAATTACTTTTACATTTGTATATAAAAAATGATATTTAAACTTTTATATTCAAAAGATTTTTTAATTTTTTTTTTTATATACACTATTAAAAATTATTTTGTAATTTTTATAAATTGAAAATAGGACCCATACCGAAATTTTTGTCTTAATTAAAAATAAACTATAAATTTAATTTGAATTATTTTGAACCAAGGGCATATTGCAGATCAATACTATGCTATGCCTACTGTGATCTTGTATTATTATTATTAAGAATCCTACCAAATAAAAATTAAATTTAAATATTTATCTTTTAAATTAAAATTTAAACTCCTTTTGGATCGTTCTTGATCTTAAACACGTTCCGCTTTGATTATTTACTCGTTTTAAAGTTAACATGACGGACTTGAAAATATTCTTTAGATATACATATATGTTTGCCGGGACACGCTGTAACTGGAAAATCTGGCATATCATCTTCTGTTGACTTAAAATTTAGAAAAACTTTCTAGAAACACTTTTCTCCAAGATACAGTTGACCCTAAGAGACGCGGTGCAGTATTCCTTAAACTTAAAGCCAATCTTAATTTAAGCTAAAATTTGCTCAACACAATATTTTTGAACTTTGAACAATATACTTGTAACTATAACACTTTTTAGGAGTATTAAAAAAATGATATTTTCTCAACTTGATGTTTTAAATCGTCATGAAGAGGTTGAGGAGAGACAATGTTTGAATATTTAATATAATATTACAATTTATGTTATTCTCAGTTCAGGAACTCGAAATCGTGGATTTATTTAACAAAAAATCGTCGACGGATTAGAAATCTACGCCCTTAGATTCACCGTATAGGGTGTTTTTTTCGCCAACTCTTAGTTTATGTTACCTTATGTAATTAATCTATTGTCCTAATTTAAAATTATTTCAAGAACAATCAAAAGAACATACATATTTCCCGAGCTGCAAACATTTTTTCTCTCAGTGCATGCATATATATGTATTTGCATTGCAGATAGTGCCCATTCCCATTTCCATTGAGCGATTGCAGCAATTTTTCAGATTTTTTTTCATTTGTTTTTATTGGGAGTAACAGAGAACCAGAGTCGTTAAGTATCGTTTAGTATGCCGCTGCAATTCGAAACGAAACGAGACCGCGTCGTCGCAAATCTCTTCGATAGAAATAATAACAACGACTACGAGTATTAGATTATACTATTTATTATAAGACCCCGCCAAATGAGTTCTTATAGAACGCTTGTGGATCATGGCGTGTTGGTGGCCAATGCAGGCAGCGGCAGTGATGCTGCATTGGTGGCAACAACATCTTCGTCCACGGCACTGCATCGCATGATCAAGTACTGGCGCAATAGTTCCGGAAAAATACCAGGACTGCGAAAGAGCGAGAGCTTTGCTGAATACAGAAGGCACTCGGCTAATGCAGGTGGAGGCCCGTCTACACGGCAGGTGCAATACCAGCGCCTGGAGAGCTACGATGAGAGCAAATTGTCTAAACTGAGGTGAGTCCATGCCACTCATGAGGGGGGAGCAGGATGTGTTTTTATGCGAAAAGCAAACAATTACATTAAAACAATAACTTTTATTGTCTTGGAGTAACTTTGATTGTAGCCGCCTCAAGCTGCAAGTTGCAGCAGCTGTTGCTGCCACTTGGCTATAAAAAGTGGAGCATTGTTTTATGCCACAAGTTGTTGGCTTTATCGAAGGGGACGCTGGGGAGTGCTGCAACAAGTTGAAGCACCTTAATCAAACAACTTAATTACGCACACAAACATTTATCACAGTTTTTCTTATTTGCTTATCAATACAAAACGAATCGCAAATGAAAAAAAAAAACTTGCCACTTAATCGGACTAAAAGACAGTGGTGTAGGTGGCAAAGGGCTTAAGGGAAATTTTTGGGAATTTAGGAGAAAATTTTGATAGAATAATTTTAAATTTTGTTTTTATTCATAGCAAACTTAATCGATTTCAAAAGTAAAGCTTATTTGTACTCTGAGTGAAAAGAAATTTGGAAATTAAACATTTTGCGGAATTTATTTGATATTAAATAATGTAAAAAACCAAATTTGGTAATACTTGCTTTTTAAAAAAATTATCAGAGATTGATTACCGATTCCGCCATGAGCTCCATATTTTCGTTCCGAACCGATTTATTCGGTTTCAAAAGAAGTAACATTTTCATAAGAAAATTACGATTGAGTGAAAAAAAAACTTTGTTTCGTCAAGATTACACATCTTAACTTATTTTGAGTCAATGGTGTTCTGGATTTCGGTTTCGAGCTAACTTTTTCGGTTTCAAAAGTAATTGACAAATTACTAAAATATTTAATACTAACTTTAATATCCTCTTGGTGTATATGATATAAGCTAAAGACTTGTTGAAAAAAAATTAAATATTTTCTGGTTTTCGATTCCGTGTAAAAGTTGCGGAATTGGTATGATTTGTTCATACCTGAATTTCAATTCCTAGCAAACTTTTTTGGTTTCAAAAGTAATGCCTTTTTGTGCTCGGAATAAGTAAGAAAAGAGGATATTGAGGTTACAAAAATACCCCAAGCTGGTTTTTTTATTATGGCGCGTAAGCTTTTTATTTTAACACAAATTCTTGATTTGAAAATTTTTAGAATATTTTTATGAACAATTGCGCTTTTGATTATTAGACGGTCGTTTATATATTTTATAATGTACCATAAAATGCGTAAATATGGGTTAAGCTTCGAAAATAGTTTAGATAAGACGGTTCCGAAACTTTGGTATTGTTTTAAGTGCACTTTCAACTTTTTACTTAAACCATTGACGCCCACGAATGAAAAGGTCTCCCAAAAAGACTTTTTTGCGCCTTTTGTACCTTTTTGTAATGAAATAAACTCATTTTTAAAGGCATTGTTTTTGCATTCTTAATCACTACGTTTCAAAAATGCCCGACATCTCATGTTATTTTTTTCACAAGTAACGAATTCTTTTACTTTTTTTTCTACTATGTATTTTGAAAATTATTTCCGTAATGGCAAGTGTAACTATTGAAAAATATTTATTAAATATTTATTTAATATTATGTCAAATGCGTCCCCCTTTTGTCAAAAAGCTAACCACGCCAATGCTTAAAGCAACAACAACAACCAAAACAAATGAAGCAACAAGCGCCAACAACTTAGTGCACGCGTATGTGTGTGTGTCTGTTCTGTGCGTGCGACCGCAACAACAACAAGGCTGTTGATAAACCCAAGCGAACAAGTGTATTCTGCTGCCGTCGCCGCTGCGCGCCAGTGGATGCCATTTATACCACTCTCTCTCTATCTTTGTGTGCGTGTGCCTTGGCGCTCTTTTATGCTCACGCATGCTTGCCATCTCTTTCTGAGCGCCAACTTTCCAGAGTCCACAATGCGCTCAACAACTTACAGGCGGCTTTAACTATCGTTAGCTTCCACAAAATATGCGCGTGGTGGAGTGTGGAGTCTTGGGGCACTGCTTAACAAATGGGTTTGCATCAAGATTGCATTTAAATGTGAAAAGTTTTCTAAGAATTTTGTTGCAAGATTTATGGCTGGAGCTGAAAATTTAAAAAAAAGGGTGGGACTGAACTTTTATGATCACACAAATCTTTTTAGTTCACTACATAGGTCTGTTATAGAAATTCGGGCTTTTCACAGCGATATACTAATGTTTAAAAATAATTTTTTTAATGTTTTTTTATATCAAGACATTTTAATAAAAGTAATAATAAACTAAAGTAAAAATTTTTTGAATCTAGTCGAGACTCGCCCAAAACGGGTTTGTTTCATTATAACAAAGAATAAAAAATGAGGAAAGTTGAACTGACATGTCATAATGGAAAAAAAGATGCACTTGCACTTTTTACATGACAACAAATTTTGTGAGAAAAAAATGTTTTTTTTTTTTAAATTTTTTTATGAATACAGCTGGATTTAATTAAGGGTTCTTTTTTACCACATTTACTACGACAAAATTTATTTATTACGACAAAAACTGTCGGAATCGAAATGAAAGGTGTTCTGGATTTTTTTTATTAGAATCGACTCGTTTTAAAAATAAATACAATTAAGCTTGGATCTCAGTCATGGTCTAAAAAATACTTAACACAAGTATTTTGCTTTGTAGACTTAAATGAAAAACGTTGGTTTAATTCAAAGAATTCATTTTGTATTAGATTTTTTTAATGTTTTAAGAAAATTTAGTTTTTTTCTTTTGAACGAAACAAGGTTAATTTTCATTATATATTTTTATTACAGTATAAATGTCTATGGAAATTGTATGCTATATGCAAAACTCAAAACGAGTGGAATGAAAGTAAGGTGTTCTGGATTTAGACAAAACAGAGACTTCCATGAATGTTATGTGTTGTCGTGTTGCTTCAAGTAAATTTGAATGGTTATTTTTATTAATGGATGGGCGCAAAGATATACACGTATAGGATTAAATGGGATCAAAATTTTTAACTAAATAAAAAATATTTCTCGCTCAGTAAAAATGTTGACAAAAAGAAAAATAAGTTATTTAGCCTTAGGTTGTTCGAAAACTTCTGCATATTTTACAATGTGAACATAATCGATTTAACTTGGCTGTTCAATACAAAAGGTTATCGTTAGCACTGAAAATGAAAACGATTCGAAATCGAATTCGAACTCAGTCAAATCAAAGATACACCATTTTTCGGAATGCACTCTTTAATTGACTTTTCAAATTTACTTGTCGAAATCTAGAACAGGCCTGAATATTCGATATTCTTTTACTTCAATCGCTGCCAAATATTCTTGCATGAGGATCTGTACGCAGCAGCTTTAAAACCCTCAAAAATGAACTATCGTCATGTGGTCTTTTTTCACAAAGGCGTTGGGAATCACTTTTGTATTGGGAAGTTTGGACCAAGTTGATTTAAGCCGAAATTCTGACAGAATAAAACTTCATACTTACTATATATTTACATGCTGATGTATTTAATACTCATATTCGCATAGAAATTGTTTGCCACAAACTCTTTAGAACTAATTTAGTTATTAGGTTTTAAGAAAGCTATTCATTATTATAGGTTTTTTGTTAAAAAATTATTTTAATAATCTTTGTTCATGTAATATTTTTAAAATTTGAAGCCTAGTGCTGGAGAAAACATCGATGATCGAAGTTTAAAATCTCTATATATCGATGTTGGCCAACAGAGATGTTTCTCCAGCACTACTAAACACCCATTTGATGAGTGCAGAAGTGTTGGAGCAACATCTCTGTTGGCGAACATCGATATATAGAGATTTTAAACTTCGATCATCGATGTTTTCTCCAGCACTATTGAAGACCATCTAAGAAGACAAGGTTAGAAGCCTAAGCTGTTTCTTTTATCGCATAATAAATCTCACAATTTATTTGATATCTAATTTTAGGGAATAAATAAAGTAACTTACATTTATCGTTTACTTTTTAGTTAATTATGAAGTTATTTAATTTTTTCTTATTTAACATTTTAATTTTCTAACATTTAATTATGCAAAATTAAATGCATTGATAACACTGATAATACGCCAAGTCTCACATCTTTTGTAGCATAGTGTAAACCGCAACTGTTTATGTTTTTATTCCAATGAGCACATGAGAGATAGAGTCAGAGAGAGCGCCACAAACATGTGGGGAGCACGCCAAACAATTTCTGTATGTGTGTATGTGAGCGCCCATGCCGGTCGTTAAAGTTTGTTGTTATCTTTTCGGAGCGCGTCTCACTACAACAACAACAACGCCAACAGCAAATAAAACTAAGCGCTGCCTTCTGCATACTTTTGGGTGCACGACCCCGCAGCCCGCATGAGTTTATGGGCTAACTGCCATCCCACTCTGCCATATGCAAATAGTCAACGGTTTTTGAAGAGCCGGCATTCTCTCGTTGTTGTTGTTGACTCAAAGTCGGCTGCATTTTTTTGTTGTTGTTTATTTAGAACTAATGCTTAAGTTTATTTGCGCAAAGTGTGTGCCAACGCGCAAGGGGAGCAGCAGCAGCAGCAGTTGCTGGCGGCTGTTATTTGATATAAACTGTGCGCGCATAAATAAATAAATAAGAACACATTAACAATAAATGCAAGTGCAGTTGCAACAACAACAACAACAGCAACTCCCACACACACACACACATGCTAACGGTGCTGTTGTCATTCCAGTTTGGCTTGTGGAACACATTCGCTTTGGCGCGCGCTCTCTTCTCTCTTTCTCTCATCCATTGCTGCGCTCTGTGTTTATGTTTTGTGGAACTTGAAATCTGAGCTTCGTGCGCTTCGGTCAGCGTGCAGCTTTTTTGTTTTGCTTGATTCAGTTTCGTTTTAAATATCGACTCGTGTGGGCGTGTGTGTATGTGTCTCTGTGTGTGTCCTTCGCACGCGTCAGCGTCTTCGTAAAGAGACGCTCGTCAGAAATACAACAAAAAAAAAAAAAAGTTATAGAAACCCAACAAAACATGCGTGAGTGCTTGCTACCAAGTTCTTGCAACGGCGCAGCACTTGAAAATTAGCAGCAACAGTTGCAGCCGCATATCCAAAGCGTCTACAACAAATGGCTCAAATCAAAACCAGGCCAAAAGATTCGTTGAACGAAATAAAAATTAAAAATAATAAATAAAAAAGTGTCAACAAAATATTTAACACAGCATGCAGCATGTGAGGTAATTGTTGTTGTTGTTGTTCTTGTGATTTGCTGATCAATTTGCGTGCATATTTTATGGTGTCTGTTATCAGTGAAGCGTCGGCAAAGTCAGTCAGTCGTCTGCCAAGCCCAAGCCACGGAAGTGCCGGCACGTGCTTGCAGCCAGTTTTCGGTGAAAAACCAGGTGAAATTTCTTTGGCGCAACACAGCCAAAAGTGCGCCAAGTAAAAGTGTTTTAGAAATTTGTTTTTTTGTTTGCAATTAGAATGCATAATACATAATGAAAGCTTCAAAAAGCCTTATAAAAAAATATATATAATATATAAATACAACTGCCAATAGCTTACAAAAAAAACAAACATTTTTTTGTATAAATTGTTGAAAGTGTTATTAAATTTGGCAGCAAGTGAAATTTTTATTAACAACAAATGAAAAAAAAAAAGTGTAAATAATGTGCAAAAAAGTATATAAGAAATTTTATCGCCAAATATGAATGTGTGACAAAAAAACAAAATCAAATAAAATAAAATAAAAAAAAACAACAACAAGTTTTAAAGCCCAAGTCAAAGTTAGAGTAGGCAATAAAAAAATCAAAAAAAAGCAGAAACAGTGAAGAAAACATAAAAAAAATAAAACAAAGCTTCAAGTGCCGTTTACCGTTTGTTCAGTGCAGTGGCGTCGTTGAAAAGGGCAAGAAGGGCTTGGAGCATCAAAGCCGCTCAAAGTGTTTTAAATAAAAAGCTGTTTTATGTAAAGTTTAAACAATTTGTGACTATCGCTTATGTAATGGAAATTATGCAAGACTTACTAGGTTTCTATCGAATCGTACTACCATTAAGTATACGACGAAAATGCTTATAAAACAAATAAGCTTTTTTAATTATATTTTTGAACGATATAATATTATAAGAATTTTGCAAGACTTACTAAATAATTAATTGGTATTTAAATAAATATTTAACATTACGTTTGTAGTCTCAAAACTGTTTTACCGATGCATTATGTTCTGTTGTTAGGCGCTACGAACTATTTTGGAGAAAAAAAAGTTGTTTCCTATAATCAAGTTCCAAAAAAATTTCTGTTGATGGGATCTAGAATAGATTTGGAAAAGAATAATAGTTATGATATGGCTAACCCAGCTGACCAGACGTAATTTTTTATACGTTTGTCCACATGTTAGTCGAATCGACTTATACGATTTTTAATTGTTTTTAAATCATTTAATGGTATGCAGTTAATAAAATATCAAACTTCATGCTTTCAAAAAAAAGGGTTAAAATATACTTTTAAAGCTTTTTTCATTTTTTAAACAATTTATTCATACAAAAGCAAAATGCCTATTTGTGTTTAGGGTTAAATGCTTTACAATGCTGCATTATCCCAAAACTTCAAAATTTTTTCCAAAAAGCAGCTTTAAAGAGGAAATTCTTTCATTTCATTTGGCAGTAGTGCTACAGAGTCTGCAAAATAGTTTTTAGATTGAATCGTGATTTATCATTTTTATACCCTGTACCGTATGGTACGAAGGGTATATTGTGTTTGTGCAAGCCGAAAATGTATGTAACGTACAGAAGGAGACGTCGGAGACCCCTCAAACTTACCCAAAGTATGATCAGACTGACTAGAGAAGTCGATATACCCATGTCCGTCTGTTCGTATGTCCGTCTGTCCGTATGTCCGCCTAGTTTTAGTTACAACATTGTCATTGGCTTTTTTTTTCTGTCGACAGTATCTAACGAAATGGCTCAAATTAATTTGAACTTAAAGCTTAAAAAACTTTTGTTAATTGCATTTACTTTGGAAAAGTAACATTGGTTTTAAATTTTTGCATGGTTTTTTATATAGAAAGCAGCACAAAAGATTTAGAAATGGGTCGAAATTGAACTTTATTCAGCATAGATAACTTTTTATTATCTTACTTTTTTGATGATTTCCTATAGTGTCCAGAAAAATTTGTTTGTTTGAAAATAAGTATTCTGTCGTCTAGGTATCCCCAAATATTTTCGCCAAAAATAGGTGTTTTTTATGACTGTCTGTCTGTCCGTCTGTCTGTCTGTCTGTCTGTCCGTCCGTATGAACGCCTAGATCTCATTTGGTAAGAGCTAGAGCAACTTCAGATTAGATCCCTTATTATTCCATAGGAGACAAGTATATTTTATTTTTTTATATCCGGGGGTTCATTATTTAGCTTCCATAGGGGTGTTTCAGAGGACCTCGAAAAAAATCAAAAGTTTTAGATGGATAATTCGTTTGTTTATAAAGATATCGTAACCATATTTGGCACTGGGAAGTATTTTAGAGATCCCCAGCACTGTACCAATTTATCAAGATCGGTCGACTATATCATATAGCTTCTATAGGACCAATCGCTAAAAAATAAGTTTTTAGGGCATAACTCGTTTGTTTATAAATATATCGAAATGTCGAATGTGGCATTCGAAAGTCTTTTAAAGTTTCCCAGCACTGTACCAAATTCGATCAAAACCGGTTGACTATGTCATATAGCCCCCATAGAACCAATCGGTGAAATAAACATGTTTGGTGCAAAATTTGACTTTTTTTTGTTTGTTTATAAAAATATGGTAACCAAATTTGGCAAAGAAAAATGTTTTGAAGTTCGTAGCAATATATTGGTTTTGATTGGTGGTGGTACAGGGTATCCCAAAGTCGTTCGCGCCCGACTTAAACGTACGTCATCTTTTTATATAAAGTATACTTCCATAGAGTTACAAATGGCTTTAAGTTTAATTTAGCCACGTTAAAAGAATCCAATTTTTCTGAGTACATTTTTTAATTTTATTATTATAACGAATTTTGGTAGATCGAAATGTGTTCAAGAAACTTGTTTTCTACGCGAGATCTTGGGAAATAGGGTTTCAGTTGTTTATTAAAACTAAATTTTTTTCAATTTTTGATGACTTTTTAATAAAGATAGTAACAGAAAATTAACTTTTGGCAATTGCATATTTTAGAGTCTTAATTTTGTTGTTTAAATTTTAGTAAAAAAGTGTCTTTCTTTATTTATTAAAAAAAAAATGCAGAAGCGTAGAAGTGATTGATAAGTGTTTAAACCACATCTGGACTTTTATTCATGTATTTTTAAAGTGTTTTTACTAATTTAAGATACAATATACTATTGAATATAAATCATAATAACAATCGTAAAAAAATTGACAGTGCTTTTATAAAGATGTTAAGAACGACAACTTTTGTTTATTACAGGTTTCAAACGTCTTAACTTGTGTTGAAAACAAAAGAAAACGGCGACACTTAAACATAACAGTGAAGAAGTTTACTCAGTGGCCAATCCATTTCTTGACTTCTCTGCATTGATTATAAAAAAGTTTTATTTATTTAAATTTCGAATATTAGACATAATAATAATAACAATTTCCCAGACTGACTATTTAGTCAGTCGCCCCTGGGCGGAGCATTGGGGATCTCTATTAATAAGTGTGCGAAGAGAACAGGGACCTACAGTTTATAGCCGCATCCGAACGGCGGTGTCTTGAATTAATAGAGACTTTTTCTTGGAAAAATAGCGTCTTTGAGCTAGCAATGCCAGTGCTAGGCAAATGTACCAGTGCTACTGCGGGGATTGAAACCACCGAGCTTCGGTTTATAAAGCGAGTACGCTACCTCTACGCCCACCGACGGCCACAGACATAATACTTTAAAAAAAAATTGACAGTATTTTCGGCGTTTTGATTTATGACTGTCAATTTCTATCTTGGAGTTTATAGTGAGCAAAGATATTCAATACTTCAAAGCAATAAACATTTTACTGTATATCTTTCACTCATAATAATACATCATACCATTGGCTTTAAAATAAAAACAGAAACCTTTTAGATCGATTTACTTTAAAAAAAAAATAAATACTTCAAACGATTTGCAAGCACAAATATTACTCATACGACCCCCATTGCAAGAAAAACAGACTACGCTACTGTTTAAATTTACGGCTGCCTTTTTTGCCCCCTGTTGCGCCTTTTGTTGTTGCTGCACACGCTTTTAAGCTGTTGTTGTTGTTGTTGCGACTAAAGTGCGTCATTTAGTCAAGTTACATGCGGAATTATGAGTGGGGGTCGTTTGCTCATAAATTTTTGATTTATAAATTAGTTATTGTTCAGCTTTGACGGAGGTTGACTTTGTTCGATTAGCTTTATATAAGATATATTTCAAGTGATTAAAAACACAATTTCTTATAAATGAACTGTGTAATGATAAATTATGTGCATTTTATGCAAATTTTGTTACAAATTCCTTAAAAGAGTTCATAAGAAATACAAAATATGGAATATAGAACTTTTTTAAATTTAGTGTGACTTGGGTTTTGGCCTTGAGCTAAATATTAAAAGAAAATTTAAAATAAATATTAAGTACTGAAGTCATAAAGCTTTATGACGAACGAGGTGAAAATTTGTGAGGCCTATTAAATTAAAATAGCCTTTAGGGACTTTACCGATTAAAGGAGGACTGAAAGATATATCATTCTTTTAAAATAGAACAGACTTTAAATGCGAGTTTTTTGCTAAGAAACACTGGTAACATTTATTTTTGAAATTCTACATTTTTACAGAAAACTTCATGACGGACGAGCTTAAAATTTCTAAGACCTTGAAAATGCAAATGGCCTTTAGTTAGCTAACTGTTCATGGGGGGACTAAAAGTATATCTGTCTAAAAAAATTGAACTGATTAAAAAATTTTTTGCCAAGAAATTCTGTTACAAATTTTTTTTTTTTAAATCTTAATTTTTGCAAAATGTGAGATTTTCAGCAAGTTTTTAGACTTTTGTTGTTTTTGAGACTTTCAATTTCTGCAGATATTCGTCACCTAGAATTTTTCAATTTGAGCCACAACCTTATTTTCTAGCGATTATAATGCTACCAGTACTGCTAAAAGGCGCTATGGTTCGAATAGAAAAACATAACTTGATATTAATGGGTCTCAACAATAACACGGGGTTTTCCATAAAAATAAAGCTATTTGTTTTGAAATTCATCATTAATACATTTTTTTATAGAAAGCCATTTTCTGAGCTTTAAAAGGCAATTTATGACTTTTTTAAAGCACTGTAGTTCCTCAGCTGATAAATTTAAATCAGAAATGTGTACCTGTTTTAAATTTCTTACTTAATAAAAGCTCTTTTAACGTTTGTTAGAAACTTAAGACCTTCCGCATCGATGCGCTGCTGCATGAAGAGTGCAATTGGCAATCATGGATACAACTTATTTTAGAAAACAATTTTTCTCAACTTTATACATAGATAACTTTGTAGTGTATAACTTTTTAATAGTACTCAAGTCACTTGGAACCTCAACTGATAAAGTTAAACTCCATAAAAACTGTTTTAAAGTTTGTTAGAAACTGAAAACCTTCCGCCTCAATCCGCTCCTGCAGGAGCATAGCCATGCAAAATTGGTTCTTTTGAACCAATGTCTCATATAATGCCCCTGACTCTACGATTATACTAAAAAGTTGCTCATAGTTGCAGGAAGCAAAAAAAATCGATTTACCCTTCTCCCATTTATAGTTTAATAGAAGATAGCAAAATTTTGCAATTGTTTTCAGTTCGTACTAACTTCCAAAGATTTTTAATAGAATTTATAAGTCTTTTCAGCTGAACTCTTGAAATCCGTAGTTAACGTACTTGAAAGTTTTATAAAGATCTTCTTCTACGAAGGCGTGCCACAATTTTATTTAGGCCCAATTTCAAAACAACAATCTGCCTTGGGTGTGCCGGGTGTGTTTTTAACAATTTCCAGCCTAGAAGCAATTCGCCAAAAATAACTTCAAACTAAAAGTTTATAAATGAGGGAAGACTCTATGGCCGAATTTTGTACACCACTGATAACTAGGTTTTTAAAGCATCAAAGTTCCTTATAACCTCGACCGAGATCACCATTAATCTCCATTTCAATGGCCTTAAATGTTTGTTTCTCACTTATCAACACATCTGTCAACAACAATAACAATGCATCCTTCATGCATATTTATAGTCTCGTATATATGTATTCATATGCAATAGCCACATATGGAAAACAACTCTTTGACAGGTCCAGCATATTGGCCCCCATCTATATAATTCTCTGGAACCCCAACGACAGACAGAGAAACCACTCCCAATTTTTAACTTTCCGCATTGCATATGCAAATTAAAATTGCGCATTTTTTCGTTTGTCGTTTAACGCTTCGTTGTTGTTGTTATTATCAATATAGATGTTGCATGTTGTTGTTGCATGTTGTTGTTAATATGCATTGCTTGCGGCACATTTTTGTTGTTTTTTGGACGTGAAAAAATATGCGTCAAAAAAAAGGTGAAATAGTCGAGAAGGTGGTCAACATGGCAATACCCTGAAAACATTTTTTCCAAAAAGAATCGAATTTTTAAGGAGAGCAGTTCAGCCAAGGAAGCTGTACCAAAAATTTTTCAAGCGTCAAATATGGCAGAATTTGTTCGAGCTTAGGGAATTTCACTTATATCTAAATTTTTGATTTTTTCAAATTTATCTTAAAAAAAAGATTTCAAAGAAGATGTTTCAAAAACTTGTTGCGCCCAATTCTGCAGACATAGGGTTAATAATGGAAATTGATCTTAAATTGTTGAATTTTTTTCTATGTCTTCCGAAGCGTTCATACGATCTGAATATCGAATGGGTTGATTTAATACAGTCATACATCGCTATGATGAACTTCAAACATCTATACTACGATTTTTTTAACGAATTTATTGAAGCGGTTTTTTTTTCTATAACGAATTTTGTATATTCTAATATTCTGTTTCCGTACGAATTTGGTATAAAGGAGTTCGTCAGACATTTTTGTGTTGGAAAACGAAGCTACTTAACGACATGAGTACACAATCTTAACTTATGTACAAATAAATTTATTTTTTGAGCTGGGACAGCTCCAGCTTCTTTAATATCTGAGAACTAAGCCCTCATACGAACAGATCAATTACTATACTATGTTAAAGGAGTACAACTTTGTTCAGTTAACCATAAAATATACAAAAAATTAACATATAAAAAAAGAGAAAAAATCTCTATGAACTAGTCCGCGACTTGAGCCCCATGTTTGATCTTTTTAACGATATTGGCTAAAGAACCTATAGTCTTCCCAGTCTTTTTGGGCTAATTAAGTAGCTTGCATAAATATGTAATATCCCTTAGCTTATGGGCGTACAGAGTATCACAAAATTTAACAGCCGCCAAACCGCGTCATGTACACGTGAATTTCTTTATGTTGGCTTTTAAACGGGTTTGACATGAAATTTGTTTCTTGTTGTTGTTTTCGTTTTCGTTAACTTGTTGTTTTTGGGTATAATTTTTTTTTTTTGGCACAGTCTGACGATTGGGGCAGTCTGACGCGTCCAGAGCAATAGAGGCACGAACGTTGTTGGCAGCCAAGTTGCATATATTTATTGGTATGCGTTTTTTGTTATAACAAGTTTTCACTGTTTTGTGGCAGTTGTAGTTGTTGCAGCTGCAAGCTGGAATTTTTCAATACTATTTCCGCTACCTTGCACTTTTTGGTGTTTTGGTCAATATGTAGGTAGAACTTTCTTTCTTTTTTTTTGGACGGTTTTTGTTTTTATTTTTTGGTGCTGTTTCTTTATTCATAAGTTTGCATTTGTTGATGAGATTTTTTTTAAACACTAGAAGGAACAGGAAATGTTGATGCCCTGGTAAAATTTTTAAAGGCTTTGTGATGTAGAGCAATGACTGTAAATACACCGTCAAGGACAGCAATGGTGAATCGGGGAACGAAATGTATCGCAAGTGTGAACTCCTGCCCTAGATTTAAAGTTGTTTTATTTTATTATTTATTATTTAAGAGCCTTTGCATGAAGATTTCTATTGTCTTTAAAATTTTGAGACTTACTTCTGTACTTATTTTTTGATTGAGTTTTATTTCATCGATGTGCCTTTGAAGTCCATCAAAAATTATTCTGTTCAACTCAACTTTCTAGAGATTAAGAATTCAGATTTAACTCAAACGTTGCCTGCGTAGACTTGTAGCATGTACTAACACTAAAGTGTACAAAAAATTAGAACAACTTCTAGGTTTAAAGTCGCGTATTTATGAACTAATGGGAATATGCAATTTTTAAGCCAAAAAGTGGTTCTAACAAGACATGCCTAAGGTGCCACCGGTTCTTCTGCGTTGGTTCCCATGGCAGCAGCTACGCAAACGTGTGACTGTCCCAATTTTTTCAAGAACTATGCTACTGTAAAAGAAAAAGTCGTCTCTAGAACTTGGCCTGATATGCTTGATTATTTGGTGTTAGTGTTAATGGCTTTTCCTTTCAATTAAAAATATCTGTTTTTTTTTGTGTACACATTTTTTATGTAAAGCGTTCGTAATCTCTTTAATTTTCAAGATTTTCACTTATTTACAAATTATTTGAAACCATAAATATTGTTTTACAATATACGAGTTTTTTACTAACTATATTCAAAGTTCAATAAGTTATTAAACATTTCGATTTTCTAATTGTTTTCATGAATCGTACATACTCTTCTATGGAGCTAAAATCTATTCTTCAGACAACTTTTGAAATTTTTTGTTGAACTGCTTTGGTGAAAATTTAACGATTTTCGATTTCACCGCAAACTTTAACAAATAAATTCTTTAAGTACACCTCGTTTAGCCTCAAAAGGCTAATAACCTAAAAAGTATCCAAATTAGTAAGGAATAACTAAATGACAAACTTTAAATGCATTTCGCTTAAAGTTAATATTAAATGAAATTTTTGCACATATTTTACCTGCAGCTCTTGTCAATTGGCTAAAAAGACAAGTCGTAAGGCTTAGTCATCATTATCATGTTGTTGTTCATCATTATTAACATCATTATGATGAATATTGTCGGCGCTTTGTCATTGGATGCCTTTAATATGTTATTGAACTCGTTGCAAATTGCCTTCGATGCGTCGTTGCACACGCAGTGTTGTGCAGTTTTGTGTAGTTCGTGGGGGAAGTGCCGTGCAGTGCTGTAAAACAACAACAGCAACAACAACGACAACAAAAAACAGCTGCTTTCGGCCATCATCTATCTCTTGACTTTTGCATGCATTTTCATGTCCGTCCTTCTGTTTGGCCTGCGCCATCAATTGTCTTGTCATCTGCTTCAACATCTCGGGGAAGTTGTTGTTGTTGTAGGTTTTGTTGGTTTTCCAGTTGTTGTTATTGTTGTTGTTGCTGTTTTATCTGAGGCGTTTCGCTTGACTGACATTTTGGTGGACCGAGTTCAAGTTGAAGTGCAACAAGACAAAAGCTACGGCCTATCTCTTCTACTGACTGCAATAGACTAGCATTGATTTTTGGGATTTGGGTTTTTCGTTTTTTCTGAGATTTTGAACGTATCGCAATTTTTTTTTGTCCATTGTGCCAAATTTAGTTTCTAACGCCGCTTATCTTGGCTTTCTTTTCATTCTGGTCACGGGTATGTGAAACACTTATGGTATTCAGGAATTTTTTTTTTAGAAATGTTTAAAGTTTAAATCCCAAGCAGAAGAATTACGTGTGAGATACGTCTAATGTTTTTATTGAGTATTATATTTTTAAATATATTATAACTTCTTCGTCGTTGTTGAGAGCAACTTAATCCCAGTTCATCATGACTCTTTTGTAAAAATCGTGTTGGATTATACTAAGTCTAAGCGTTGTTATTCCCCAGCTGACCAACTGCTGTAGGTTTATTAGCATAAACCTGCGACTTAACTTAAGAATTGGTTATAGATGAAGGACTTTGCTGGTCATTTCGAACATCTTCTGGAACTACATGGTACAAATAACGTCAAAAAAATTGGTCAACAGTTTTCCACTGACCGACTGCCCATTTTTATTTCGGAAAATGGAAGGCCCCATGGCGCCGTTTTTTTTCGAAATCCACTCCAAAAAGCAAGTTTTTTTGTATGCAATGATGTCTCTTGAGGATTACTCTCACATAGTATTTGGAATTTTTTTTTTTTTCAACAAAGTTTGGATCCATTCTGAACTTCTCCATTAGCATTGAATATAAATTTTTCATAAAAATTTGAATCCATTCTGAACTTCTTAAGCATTGAATATAAGTTATTCATAACAATTTGGCTCCATTCTGAGCTACTCCATAAGCATTGAATATAAGTTTTTGATTCAAAATTGGATCCATTCTCAACATCTTAAGCATTGAATATAAGTTTTTCATAAAAATTTGAATCCATTCTGAACTTCTTAAGCATTCAATATAAGTTTTTCATAAAAATTTGGTTCCATTCTGAACTTCTCCATAAGCATTGAATATAAGTTTTTCATAAAAATTTGTTTTCAATCTGAACTACTCCATAAGCATTGAATATAAGTTTTTCAAAAAAAGCATTGTTTATAGGTTTTTCATCAAAATTTGGATCCATTCTGAACTACTCCATAAGCATGGAACATAAGTTTTTCATCAAAAATTGGATTCATTCTGAACTACTCAATTTCAACAAATTGAATTTGTACTTACTTTAGATCCATTTCCAACTGCTCCATTTTGAAAATTAAAACACTAAAAATGTTCATGTCTTCAAAATTTGAATCCATTTCTATCTGCTGCATTTTAACAATTTTGAATGGCTTTTAAAAGATCCTGCCCGACTGAATGCGGAAAGCTTTGCGCCCACAAGATCTAGGGGCACATAATTTTAAGAACAGAAGCTCAAAGTCCTCAACCAGTTGGGCTATCAGCTTTATAAGCAGGGTTTCTTTTGTTTTTTTTGCCTTTCAGCAATGCTTTTAAATGACGATGAAAAACCTTCTTCAAGATCTAATTATAAATAAAGTGTTTATATTCATGAAAAATGAGCCTTTGAATAGTTTTTTAAGGATAATTTGGGCTCGATGAATGCCGAAAATGGACTTTTTTTTCACAAGACCGTAGGCGAGATAATTTTCGAAAAATATGCTTTTGGGCACTATATCACTGTAAAGAGCACATCAATACCTTTCGATCTAATCATCTTTCATGTCGACACAAAATTTTGTTCACGAGATATTTGACGAATAACTGAAACAAGTGCCCAAAAGCATGTTTTTCGAAAATGTATCGAAAACGGTGCTTAAGAATAAAAAAAGTTTGCCATTTTCGTGTTTCTCGACCCCAAATTACCCCAAAAAATTTTTTACGATGGTTCACACGATGACCCATAAATTTGTAAACTAGCGTTATCGAAAATATCTTGGCAGATTCGTTTGCGATCTTCTTTTTGCTCAGCCTGTACCAAAAGACTACTAACTCAGCAGCATGATAAGGGAACTTGCATTTTTTTATGAAGTTTTGTCATTCCATTCGTAAATTTTGCATGCTGCGTATGGGCCTTAAGTCCCAATCTAGCAATACACACAGACCATGTATTTCATAACTAAGCGATGTGCTGTTGCTCTGTATAGGATAGAAAAACAAACATTCGGTTTTTAACCTCATGTGAGCCTAGCAAGCAAAACGAAGTCGACCTTTTGTCGTTATAAGCAACGAACTGCCTGCATTTAAGTGCAGTGTTTACTTCCAATTGACTTTAAACCGATCATAGATATTTTTGTTAGCCTTTTGGTTTTAAGTGTCTAACTATTACAGGGTAAGACTGGGCTTAGACGATTTTCTACGGCTACTTTCCCAGCTAGACCATTTTGAGGATCTAGAATCCCTTAAGGCAAATTTAACAAGCAAAAGCGCTTCAAATATACATTAGTCATGGCTATAAATTTAAGTTTTAGCACAATAAGCCCTTAAGTTTTCATAGTCCTTAGTGTTGGCAAAAAATCATTTTAGTAGAAGTACAGTGAGCCCCATTGGAAACGAACTTAAATAAATGCAGTTCTATAGTTCTATGTTTGTCTGTTCCCACGACTTTTATTGCATTTTTTTTGATCTAGTTTACTTCAAGGTCGTGGTTTTGAAATATCCCTTCAAGGTCGTTGTGAAATTTTTGCATTTAACAAATTCCTAAGTAAACTTCAGGAATGTGCTCTATTCCATTAAATTCCACTGTACATCAAAGTAACTTCGCCGAACATATTTTCGTTGTCTTTTGCCCACTGTGCCAAATTCACCGTTTTGCCGCTTATCTTAATTCTTTATTTTTTTTTTTTTTTTGTTATTCTTTGGAACTTACTACACACACCACACGCGATTTAAATTTATGGGGCGTACGCTTTTGTTGGCCAATTGCCAATAGCTCCCGTCTAGCCAATATATGCGTATCTTAGCTGACCTGGCTATAGTTGCTTCTGCTGCTGCTGCTGCTGCTACTTGGCCAAAATTTATGTTTGGGTTTTAGCTGTCCTGTTTGATATTTGCTTTTGATATTTTATACATTTTTGTATTTTTAACTTGCTTATTATGTTTATTTTTATTGCCTTTGCTGGGCTGTTTGTAGTGGAGCTCTTTGGTTTGTTTGCTCTTACGAGCTGTTTACACCTGTTTCAAAGGTGTCTATAAATTGGCTACAGTTCTGGCCAGTCCGAGCTAAGTGTGGCATATATAATTTATGAAAATTATTTCATTTTTGCTTGAAAAGTTTATGAGTGGTGAAAAACTTTATACAAGGTCATGTTGATATAAGCCATATGAACTTTATTTGTTTACTTAGCAGTGCGTTTGGGCATCGTTTATATGGAAATGTTTTAGATAAAGGCTTATAAGGTAATGTGTAATGAGTTAGGGCTAAAAATGAAATATGCGTGAAATTTGATACTTAAAGAAATTAAGAGGCTGTAACAATTTTAATTGAAGCGTATTTTAAGGTTCAGTTTTCTTTTCAAGCAGCAGCTGACTGATCCCTACTATATTGTATACTTTGAAATCAATTATTTACAAATGCAGTTTCAATATTTAGCGTGTGTAAAGCCAAAGCACACATTTGTTTATAAACAAATGGAAACCAGCTGATCAAGCTGAAACTCAAAGGTTATACTCAATTACGCGATCAGGTTTTACTACAATGTGTTATTATTTGTATATAGTTTTTTTTAATTGCCTGAAAGTTCTAGTTCATATGAACAAGTTTAAAGCTAACCTATAAACGTTTGGGTAAGCAGCTGAATATTTAATCTTTTGATGCCTGAAAAAATAAACACCGGAACCAGATGTATCTATAACTAATAGTTGGCATAAATTACTTTGTCATATACAAATGTTTATATATTTCATATGTTATGTTTAGCTTAAACAAAAGTTTATTTTTTTACCATATAAAACGAAGAATTTTTCTATCTGGAATTTGGTCAGATTAACAGCTTTAACCCAGATTCGAAATTTTATCGTCGTCTTTAAGATTTTTTTTTCATATTTTTAGAGAACAATGATCAATAGATATTGGTCTATCTAAAACTGGTTCTATAAATAGCCAATTATAATAGCTGCCTATCATTATACGAGTCTATTTTATTCAAATTTTGTTTAATTTATTTAACATTTCTTCAACGACTTTTTAAAGAGTTCAATACTGGTTTTTTTTTTACTTGCACTCAATGAATAAATGGCATTTCAGTCTGCTTATGTCCTAGAAAGAAACTAGAAAAATCCCTTAAATTAAATACAAAAATTATCAGCGCGATAATTGAAATTGATTAAGCCATTTACCTCTGCCCGGGTGGCCTTTAGTTCTTCACTAGTTCTCTATTTTTAGATATTGGGCCACTGCTCAAAATAGAATTTTGCTAATTTTTTATGCAGGACTTGTAGCTGGAATATTTGTTGAAGATATGTATGGATTATAAACTAACGTGTTGAAAGTAATCTGACCAATTTTTAGCGCCCGAATTTTATTTGAATATTAAATAATTCATTTAAAAGAAAACAACGAAAAATTAATAAATTGAATGAAAATTTTGTTCCTGCTTGGAGAGAAATTCTTAAACGAAAATTTTAAAAACGATATGTGCGTATTTGCATTTTGGCGTGACGTTACGTTTGGACGAAAAAATATGACAAAAGAAAGAAAATAGCGACATATTTAAAATTTTTTGTTCGAAATTTTACTATTAAGTATCACTTTTATTAATTATTAAAATGACAAAAATCGGCCTCAACGATTGAAAAATCTAAGCTAAAATAGTATTGGCGTGAAGTTACTTAAAATAGCAGTAGATTTTGACTACAAATGCAAAATCTCAGAATGCTGTCTTTTGAACAAGACTTTTTACATAAGACATTATTATTTAATTGTGCAAATTATTAAAGTTATTATTTTTTTAATTTTTTATTATTAGTCTAAGTGTTTGATGTGACGAAACAAGATACTTAATTAAAGTTACCAACTTTTTGTCCATTTCTTTATAAGTATATTTCTTTGGTGTGACGTTACAGGGCATTTAATACTATAAAGTTATAAATAAAAAACCTTTTTTTATTCATCCAAGTGTTTGGCGTTACGTTATGTGCTATTTAAGTCTGTTTGCTGTAAATTTAAGAAACTTTTTTTTTATAAGTGCTAGTTTTTGGCGTGACGTTACATGGCATTTAACTTTGCAAGTATCAAAGTTAATAAACTTTTTTTAATAGTCTAAGTGTTTGGCGTGACGTTACTTGCTATGTAATTCTGCATGCTGTAAATTAAACGTTTTCTTTTTTTATTGGTACAAGTTTTTGGCGTGACGTTACATAGCGTTTAACTGTGCAATTTAAACTATTTTTTTTTTTTTTTTTTTATTTGTCTTACTGTTTGGTATGCAAGTACATGGCGTGACGTTACAAATTAAAAGTAAAAATATTTCAGTAATTACTTTTCTTAAGCTATTTAACTCAAGAAAAACATAAATTTCTGGTTCTAATGAGTATATTTTTTTTCTTGAAAAAATAGTGAGAATATTATGATAAAAAATGATAAATTAGAAGATGATCTTAGAAATTGTCAAATCTGAAAAAATTATGTACTTTTTGCAACCTTACAGCTTTCGTTGTGTGGAAAGCTTAAAACTCGTTATTCTGATATGCTTTTTTAATTTTTTTTTCATAACTAATTTTTTTCTCTACATTTTTCTTGAATTGTGTGCCCATGCGAGGTTTGTTCAAAAAGTATCGCGAATTTTGAATTGTCGCGGGCTACGCATGTTCGATTTTCGATCTTTTTGTGGCAAAATGCAGCATAAAGTGCGCGGAAGTATTCCGAATCTTGACTGTTGCATAAGGCGAAGCAACTTTCCAAAAGCAACTTTTATCGGTGGTACAAAATGTTTTCAGAGGCGACGAAGAGTGTTCCGGACGCCCGAGCACGTCAACAACAGACGAAAAGTAAAGAAACTAGTATTGGCCAATCGTCAAATCACTGTTAGTGAAGTTGCGAGGACCTAAATATAACGATGGGCTGTATCATTTGATTATCACCAAAAGTTTGGGCATGAGGCGGGTCGCAGCAAAGTTCTTACCAAAATAACTCAATTTCTACCAAAAACAGCACTCTAGACTTTGTCCGTGACGACCCAAATTTGCTGCAGAGAGTCATAGCTGGTGACGAATCATGGGTCTATTGTTATGACGTAGAAACCAAAGCAATCATCCCAATGGAAGCTGCCGCATGAGCCAAGACAAAAATCGAAGACAAGCCAAAAAACGTACACGCACCATAGCTGTCAAAAACTGACTGAACATTCATGGGGTCATGAGTACCAACCGATAACACAACAAAAAGATCGAAAATCCAACATCCGTAGTCCGCGAAAACTCAAAATTCGCGATACTTTTTGAACAAACCTCGTATACAATATTTATGAATTTTGAACTTACTCGTTGAAAGTAAGCTAATAAGAGTTTTTAGGATTAACTAACATATTGTTTGCTTTTGGGAATTATATTTCAAAATTAAAGGCATTTATTTTAATAGTTGATGATTTTCCGCAAACTAATATAACAAATTATTTAATAGCATTTCCTAATATAAAGAAATAATTTTTAATATTTTATTTGGTAATTAAAAAAGTTTTTGTTTTCGTTATTTTGGGATGCCATCTACGTTTTTAACAGTATTACCAACTGCTAGGTTATAATGTTGCAAATTTTAGTTGTTAATTCATTATTTTTTTTTTTAAATTGCAAAAGTGTATTTTTTGTTTTTATGTTAAAGATCGAGCAGATGTGTCCGTTGATTTATGATCGTGAGGTGAAGTATCTTTGTGAACTTATCTTATAAGACAAAAGAGCTACTGTTTTGGACTTGTTAAGACCTCTGCGCTTGTCTGCTACATATAAGTTAAAACTGTATGTCATCTGATTTGAGTTTAAAGGAGTAGTGATTCATGCCGGATATTTGATAACTTGTCTTTAATGTACTTATCAAAACATTTCACTGTCCAAGACTTACAATAATGTAATGACAAATGCTGATGGTATCGCGGAAACAAAGGTGACGTTCCCGACGAAGCCTTAAGCATACAATTTTTTCAAATTATTAAAAGGCTTTATGTAAGAAAGTAATTCACTGACTGACTTTATAACAATATTTTAGCCCATTGAACTGATTCACTCAGTTGTTGGCCTTAAACAGCTTTTTTTGTGATCTACTTTTAAACTTTTACGCACGTTTTGTTTAATAAACATTATATTAAAAAGCCAGTTTAGATAACTTTTGCGCTTTTATCACTTAATTACACATGATAACTATGTCAAGTGCTTCACATACAAATATTTAAACATAAACACTTACCAATTGGAACAGCACAGAGCAGAAACACATTCGAAGAGCAGCCCTAAATACAAAAAAGTTACGTCAACATTTCGCAATAAATTTTTGGTGCTGGGCTTCAATTTCAATACGTCACAGTTGTTTATTGTTAGTCAAAGGCAAAGTAAACCGCCCCGTACTAATTTCACCCAAATTGAGTCAGCAAGAATGGGTTATTTACCTATAAACAAGTTCGTGTGCTTATCGAGGGTTGTATATACAAAGTGCTTATCACTAAATATATTGATATGCTCATGCCCTAAAAGTAGACTTAGTAGGTGGTGCCTGGGTGGTTCACAAGTAAAGGCCAAGATATAAAAATAACAAATATATTGAGAGCAAAAATTTCCTCGAAATTGTCCAAGAGCCTTAGAAGTTCAAAGTCACTTTGTAACTTGTTCTCTTTTTTTTTTTACACAGCTTCCGTGTTGAAAATTTGTGTATTTTCCTATTTCCCTTAGACTACTCTCTCTCTCTTGGGCTGCTTCTTGTAGTAATGTTATCTTGACGCATTTTATGCTTTGTTACATTTCTGACTTTGTTTCATGTTTTGGTCTGCGGCGGAACTGTCGGAACTAGAGGAGGCGCTGTTAAAGTTACACGTGTTTAAATATTTATGCCTTGACAAATTTTTGTAAACAAATTTCTGTTTTCTTGAGACGGGGGCTCTGCTCTGCTTGCGCTTATTGAGAAAACTTGTCAGGCAATGGCGGTCGATTTTACTTGTCTGTAGTAGACTTGACTTTAGTTGTTGTTGGTTGGTTGGTGGGTTTGTGGCTTTTAAACCAAACAGCTGCTGACAGTTGTTGCTAAAATCAACAACAATAGCAACTGGGACAACAAGTTGAACAACAGCAACTACAACAATATGGAACGTGTTTGGTTTTCTGTAACATTACAACAATTTCTATTTGTATGGTTGTTGTTACCATTGTTGTTAAGTCTGTCGACTGGCACTTTCTAACTTTTAACTTTTCTTATCAATAGCTGTGTTGATTACTTGTCAATGTTGGCCTTGAAAAGACAGCCAAAATATTTGAAAAATTTTCTTTTTGCTCAGCTTGTTGATTGTTGTTATGTGTCTACTTTAGGTTCAAGTGCCATTGAGTAGCTTATTAAGGGTATTTACTATAGAATTGGCTTATTGTTTATGATGGTAATTTGTTGAGATAGCGAGTAGTGAATGCCTAATTTCTTCAATTTACTTGGAGTAGTTATGCTTCAGAGACTTTCATTGTGTTTTATTTTCTTAAATTTATGACAACAAATTTCTAATTTTTAATTTTTAATGACGCTGATATCTTTTATGACAATTTTGCAAGTTTGTCATAATTAGGGCTATAAATCTTTTTTTTATTTAATATTTTTTTTATAGGCAATCAGCCTCAAAAGGCTACAAATCTAAGGCATTTTTTATGAGATTTTTTTGCGAAATCAAGTTTATCGAATTTTTTTGTTTTAAAGTTTACAAATAGGCTAGAAAGGAATTTAAAAACAAGCTTATAATTCATAGCAAAGTTTAGAATAGACATTTACAGCACTATAAAAAAACATTGCCTCATGTGACACTTTCTTTCAACATATTTAATGTACTGGTTGCATATCTTTGTTATATGAACGCGGTTAGTAGCACCTCAGTCACAGCCTTGGAAGTAGATAATTCAAGAAGAAGGTTTGGTCTTAGCTGCAATTCTTCATTTGTATTAGGATTTTTTTCCTTTTCTGCCAAAAGCATTTTAAGACAATTTTACTTTTTTTTTACAACTTTCAGAAAAAAACTATCCAAATAAAAAATCTTTTACAATAAAAACTCCTAATCACCAGATGTAGATTTTTATTGTTTCAATGTAAAAACCATCCACATTTTGCCTAAAACTATAAACACATTATGAAAAGAATGGTATAAGGATCCGCAAAGAACTTTAGGAGATGCCGAATAGTAGTGCTGGTTCAATATTTGTATGGCAGCTATAAAAAATATTGGACCAATTCTGATCAAACTGCGCACAAATGTTGAGACTAATACAAAATACAAGTAACATAAATTTGGTTATGATTTTTTAAAAAATTTTTTAATATTTAGTCCTCACATTTATGTGAAGTTTGATCATAAATGGTCTAATATTTTATATAGCTACAATACAAAAAATTAAACATATTTTAAAATTGAGCGCATATTTTAGTGAGACACAAATGACCTTCTAATTGTTGCATCATGCTATAGAAACTATTTCCCCTGCCTCTCTATGTCCTCTATTTCTGAGTGGTGATTAGTTGATAGTATAGTTATTTTTTAAAGGAAGATGTGCTCTCTATAGGCATCGTACAGAAATATCGTTCTACAGAAATTCGTTATAATAGCTACTACTACTGTAGTCCTCAACGCCTTGTGGAGCATAGAGCCTCTACAACAGATCTTAATCTTACTTTATTGGAAGCATCACGACAAATTTCATACAAGGAGTAGTTTGCGGCATTAAGCTTAGCGTCCAACGCCATTTAAGGCGCCTTATCTCAACCAGCGCCAAATTTGTTGATTTATCCGTATCCAGAGCGCTTCATTACTTAAGTATCTTAAGTATAATATAATGCATAATATCCTAAAAAAAATAACCATATGGAAAAATCGATGTAGAGAAAAAGGGGATAATATTTATTAGCGATAGTTCAAGTTTCTAACTTCATAAGGTTTACATGTCTTTCCTCACAAGAGGTCAGTATGCAGCAGCCCGAAACGCTTTTGAACAAAAACTGCTCCTTAGTTGCTTCAAGAACGACCATTGGGACTATTAACGTAAATTTTTTAACTCTGGTTACTTTTTGTGCCCAGTACTTCAGGTTGAACCGATAATTATCACAAAAAAATCACAGTTTTGTTTATTTTTTCCAAGCGTTTACAAGTCTAAATAAAAAATAAAAAAAAGATCTCTCAGAGATGTACTTATTTATTTTCAAACAGACACCTAACATCCTTTATATTGTATTACTCCAATAAAAATAAATTGAATTGTACTTGTTTTCAATTAAATTAATTTTGCAATATAAATATTTTTATTAAGCGCCAACTTTTTAGTTCATGGCTATCGTCAAGCATCCGCCACTATCTTATAAAAATTTTCATATGACAGCGAATAGTTTTAATACTTTGATTGGAATGTTGAAGTGCCATTTGATTCCTGAATGGCTTACTATATTGAATAATAAACATCATTGTTATCAATGTTTTACAACTAATTTTTCTGTTCTAAAACGATTTTTCATGCTCCAAAACTGATTATTTTTGTGGTTATTAGGGTAAAACCCAGGGCCGTAGAAAGAAAATCCGGGCCTGGAGGTAAATGTACCGGCCCCTCTATTACACCTTTAGCTTGAATCACAACAGTACGACAGTAATTACACCGGGCCCTTGAGAAAAACCCGTGGAATCCCCCCTTTCCATCCCTCCTCACGACGGACCTGGTACAACTTTTAGCTTTGAATTTTTTCGACAATGTAATAGGGCATACATTTTTTTCAGTACCTTTTGTGAAAAACCCGAGCGTACCCCTTTCCATCCACTCGAAACGACGGACTTGGTACAAGCTGTTTCTTGAATATTTTTTCACAATATAATAGGGCAACATTGTTTTGTCAGTTTTGTTTGGACCTCTGCGTACTGCTTTTGTATGTGCTTGGATCCAAAATCGAAAGTCTTTTAAGAGAAACTTTTGCAATACTATGCTGCCAAGAATATTAGGCGTAAGATCAATAAAACAAATATTTTGTAAAAATTTAAAAAAAAAAAATATTCATATTCGAGATAGAAGATGTATTCATTATGTTGACACTTTTCATATCCACATGGGATATCCCAAATTGGATTTTTGTTTTATATGAAGTTTTATCATTCCGTGCGAAATTTTTCATTCTGCATATAGGCCTTAGGAGACTTATTAAATACCTAGATAAGGCAGCTTAATCAATTTTGTCACATTTACTTTTGTTAAAAGTCAAATTAGTTGATTTTTTAGATTTTATTTAATTTTGATTTTATTTTTTAAAAATTAGTATTGATTTTTATTAAATTGGAGTCAACTTAACTTTAAATATTTGTTGTTAGTCTTTTATGTTTATTTAATCTTTTAAACTTAATAAACGTTAATTAAACATTTTAAAATAGTTTGTACCAATGGACCCTAATTGATCGCTCAAGTATTATTGTTAGTTCTTTTATCTCATTGGAGAAGCAAAGGGCCTCACTTTAAAGACTTAACTTGGAAGAAATTCTGTTTGGTCTAAGATTTCTAGAAACAGATCCCCTCAGTCATTGCCATATTACGTCATATCATTATAATGAATTGATAATTTTCAATCATTTTCTTCAGCTTACACACATAACTGCCAATTCGCCAAAACTTTTCGGCTTATAGAGTTCAACAAAAAGATTACTTCATTCATTGCGATATTACTTCATCGTTTTTTTGTTAATAAAAAATACCTTTTGCCTCAATCTTTTAAATTCACCTTACTCATTGTGTCTAAAAGTTTATTGATGTTCAATGTAGCGCTTTATTATTGACAGGAAATTAATGCTCTATATAAAATTATTCATTTTGTTTATATTAAACAATTTTATAGTTGAAGCTTGCACTTCCGTTTACTCATTGAGTTCATAGTTACAGTCTGTACCTCTAAAGCCTCCAGTGGAATTACCTCATTTCTATGAAATTCTGTTTCTTCTTTATTGAAATTACTTTTAGGCTTTGTCCATTTTATGAAAACATTTAAAAATTCACGATAGACCTTCAAAGCTGTAATTGCACTGCTTTGCTTCATTAAACGCATTCAATTGAAATCTTTTCCAGTTTGCAAACACAAATCTTTGGCCCCCCCACATGCTCTTAAATAATAAAAAAAAAATCATCAATAAAAATGCCAAATCACAAAATGAAAAATTAACAAAGATTCTAAGGCAGACAAGTACTCGTCTATTTGACACAAATTTCTATGCCAGACAAATGAACTGACGAAAAGAGAGCTAGCTACTGGGGCCACCTACCCATCATAGATCATATCAGGCAGCTATCAGCTGACTGCAAAGTGCCGTCAGCTGGGTAGCCTGCCCTTTTGGTCTACACCACCGTCCATGCACGCAGCTGGCATTGTTGTTGCTGTTACTTTGATTGGCTGACATTAATTTGTTGGCAACAACAAACAGCAACAATAAGAGCAAACGGGTCACATAAATAAAATTTTTTTATTTTTTTCACAGCCATAAAAGGCAAGCCAAGCTTTGCTGGGGGCGGGCTGTAAGTTGGTCGCGTCGGCTGCGGATGCTGATTTAAATAAATGATTCTATATGCGTTTTTATTGCAATAACGCCCGAGAGTCTGCGATAGCCTTTTACCCCCCCAATTGCCCTGCAGGTCTAACAGCTATGTTGATAATTTTTGCATAGGTGAGAGCTAACGTGAATAAAAAATTTGTTTGGGGGGGTGGCGAATTTAATAAAAAATAATTTTTGCAACGTAGAAAAATTGGTTTGTACGTAATTGAATTTGTCAGCAGGGTTTTAGTTCCATTCTTTTTGTAACGACTGCTTGTAGAGCAAAAGAGCATATTAAATTTGTCCAAGTTTATGTGACAGAGTAAGGGAAGCATTGCCAGGACAGCATTGCCAACGAAGCATTGAAATTGAAGCATTGCCAGGAAAGTATTGCCAGAAAAGCATTGCCAGGAAAGCATTGTCAGAAAAGCATTGCCGGGAAAGCATTGCCAGGAGAGCATTGCCAACGAAGCATTGAAAATAAAGCATTGCCAGGAAAGCATTGCCAACGAAGCAATAAAATAAAGCATTGCCAGGAAAGTATTGCCAGGAAAGTATTGCCAGGAAAGCATTGCCAGAAAAGCATTGCCGGGAAAGCATTGCCACTGAAGCATAACCAATGAAACATTTTCAGCAATGCATTGACAGCGCAATGCAGTTTGTATCAGGTTTGATTTTAGGGGGACTTTAACTATTTTCGAAAAAAAAAAAGGTATTTTTCTTAATAGTCTCAATATCTTTTTTTGATGAAATGCTTTTTTTTTTTAAAACATTTTTTCATAGATATATGTACAAGGGAAAGGGAAGCATTGGCAACACTATAAAGTATATTTCAAAGTGTTAGGCTCTAAGTGCTTGGATGTTTGGCTGGACTCCAACTATTTTCTTTAAAAAAATATGATTATCCATGAAAACTGTTGCAGAAGCTAGTTTTTTTGTTTTTTATAACTTTTATAACTATGCAAAGCTTGGAAAAATACTTTTTGTAACGAATTTTCTTAACGAAGCTTGTGGAAAAAGTGAAATAATAGAAAAATCTAGACGAAACAAATAAAGTGGAAAATATATACATAATATTATGTATTTTTTTGGTAGTAAATTTTTATTCCTTTTGTAAAATTTTATTTTTTAACAAGTTTTTGCCTTAAATGTAAAAAGTTATAAAACTAGTATGCCTTATTTAAAGCAGCTTTTGTTTTTATATTATCTATTTTGCTAGAAGTAAAATTATTATTCCTTATGTAAAATTTGATATTTTGCTGCGTTTTTTCCTTAAGGTCCATACGCAGCATGCAAAATTTACGAACGGAATGAAAAACTTCATATAAAAAAATTTTCACGAAAAAGTAAAATTATTGACAATTGGCCTTTTGATAACAAAACAAAAAGTTTTGCTCTTTTATTCTGTAAGAAATGCTTAACGTTAGCATGGCGCCACAAATTCACGAAGGTGTCATGGTATAAAACTTCAGTAGGTAAAAAAATAGTCACGCAAAATTCCGGGCATTTAACATTTTTTGACAAGTGGATGCGTCAGCTAACAAAACAAAACAGTGTTGTCTTTAAATCTTAAAAATGCTTAACGCTAGATGGCGCCACTACATCACTAGGTGTGGTGGTTCCATATGAAATAAAATGCAATAATTTCCATATGAAAATTTTCGAACTGCATATGGGCCTTTAAATGTAAATTTTGATACATATTTTATTGGAGTGAAGTTTCTTACAAAGAGTGAAATTTTAGATAAATCGTCTAAAACGTCGTTGTAACGAAATGAGTTGTCAAGACTGATCTTTTTTTACTTTGAAATTACGGGCCTAGAGGTCCCTACCGTTGGCAGCTACATGCAATTCTTTTTCCACGACAATTAAAGTGTTTAATGCTTTCTTCGAATCTACGGGCCATTTCAAAAAGTCCGCGCTCTCTAGGAATTCATCTATTGGTACAATTTTAGTAGTCCGCTGACAGAGCATCTAAAAGTCGGTTTCGCTTTATATACGCAATTTTTTTTTTGATTTGTTTGTAGACTACTTTTAATATAAGTGAGTGTTTTTTTGAATAGAACGAATGAATGGCTTTTTTTTTATCAGTTTCACCTCGTCAGCTATGCAAAAGATTATGTGAATGTTGTTAATATTGTTATTATTTCTTTTTTTTTTTTGCGGAAATGACGATTTGCAACGGAAGTTGGTTGAGTGTACTTAAGGCGGGCATCTCCAAAAGAAATGATTACCTGTAAAGCGGTTTATGTTCATGGTACTTTTTTACCTTAAGTAATTTCATTGATTTTTTTTCTTTTGGGCCGAGTTCCTGTGTTGTAGTGTGGGAGCAAGTTTTGTAGCTGTCTCAAACGAATTGGGTCAATGTTAGACCTGTTGCTTTATCTTTGTTACATCTTAAAGTTTTACCATTGCATAATTTTTTGGAAATAAGCTTAAAGATTGTATAGAAATCATGTGCTATGGTGTGTCCAATTGTCGAATTGATTATATGCGGCATTAAATTGAAATAAAACCTTGAAAATATTTTACATTAACTTACAACTTCAGACAAGATAATTAATAATATTGCATGTTTAAAGCATATAAATGATGGGAATAAGTGGTTCTATTATTGAAGAAAAAAACGTAGCTATTACAAGTGGCTGACACTTCCATGTTGTATCAATTTATGGGGGCGATAAATAAATTTGCATTAGAGCTCGGGGATTAAAACACAGGTTCCTAGGCTTTAAGCTACATCTAGAAATAATTGAAAAAACCGGCTTGATATAATTATGACTCTAAGTGGAAGTGATCAAATTTTATTTATGATATAGTTTAGTTTTAATAGTTTTTTTTTCAATGGTCAAAAGTATTTTTTATTCAGCGTTCAAATGTGAACTACGCAGCTACTCTAACTTCAAGAGAGATCTGTTAGCATTTTTATGTAAGAGTGATCAAGTTTGCATTCATCAGCTTTCTTTTACCTTTATTTTTTGGAAATTGATAAATTTTTGAGCAATAAAGTTGCCATATCTGCAAGATACGGTTCCCAAATAGGCTTTAGTTTCCCATTTATTAACTTCGTTCGAGTGGAACTTACTCTTCCCCCCCTCTCCCACTCTATCCACTAGTTATAACCTTCTCTCTTTATTTTAATTAGGCATCACACTCGGCCTTGTGCCGAGCAGCCTACACCACCTAACCCAACTTAACTTCGTTCGAGTAGAATATTTTTTAGAATCCTGGAAGCACTTTTAAAATTTTGTAGCAATCGCTTTAGCCCAAATCTAATAAATATTAAAGAAATGTCAGTTTTGATATTTTGTTTTTTGCTTCAGTATCTAGAAAACTTTTTAAAGGAGCAAAGTTCATGAAAAATGGTGTGAACCAAAGCGATAAAGCTGCTTATGAGCTGATCCAGCTCACTAGTTTCCGTTCTTGTCCGCAGATTAGTGGGATGTGATATATTTTTTCTATCTGAAACGTTTATAAAAGTGAGTTCGATGAGAGTGATTGCTTAATTAATTATTTAATTTTTTTACTAGTCCTTTCGCTTTAGAAAAGTCAGTGCTTCAGCCCTGTTTTCACTGACTGGGTTTGTCAGCTTAGGTTGGGCTTAAGTCACAACGTAGTCCCAAGTCCAAATATAGAGCAGAAAGTGGTTTGATGCTATGAGAAAAATAAAACCGTTCTTATCTTTTATAGTATATTCAGCTGAGATGCTCAGCTAAGTCGACTTAGGTAATGTAAACACTAAGCTGAGCAACTCAGTTGAGTTACTTAAAGTGCAATTCGTGATGAGGAAGCGATAGATAGTAGTGTACAAATTTGGAGGCCTACAAGATTAAAATTAGCCAGTTCTCACTTTCTCAATTTAAAAACTGTATACAATTTTAATATAGAAAGTGATCACATAAAAGCTGAGTCAGAAAAATGAATTATACTTTTTTTTTTAGTATCATACTTATTTTGTTCAAGTCATCCAAATAGGGAGATAACTCTTAACTTAATATCTTTTGTCTCAGCTATAACATAACTTAGCTGCTATATAAGCTCAAAATATATTGTTATAGTTTCAACACTTAAGTGCTCCTTATAGGGTAATGACTACTAAGGATTCTGGTATAGTTTATGCTTCTCCATAAAACACTAGCATTAACAAACTGAGAAACTCGTTTTAAATCTATAAATATATTAAACAGCTACTTTTTTTTCCATAACAAGGCATAATAAGCTGCATTATCATAGCGTCTGTGTTAACAACCAAGCTAATATATCCGTGCCAGAATTTTTTGTATATAAACCACTCAAATTCCTTGCATGCTTCAAGAAACTCCTTTCTCTAGACACAACATGTTACCCCATGCAAGCGACGCTGTCGTTGTACAGGGTTTACCCCAACACCTGCTTCAACTCCTGCTCGAACTCCTGCTCCAAACTCCTACACTGACTCTGCTATTCATTTCCATTACGAACTTCTGCAGCGCTTTGATGCTAATGCCCAGGCAGTTCACATGCCTTCAGTCAATGTCATAAATCATCTTAGCAGTACTTGGACACGTGCCGGCAGACATTACCTTTCAGCAGCAACCCCCAATTCAGCCCGAAACAGAATGCGCCAGCACGACAGTGCGACACCACGACAGACTTAAGCCAATTGTCAGTGGGGCAGGTTCAAGTTAACTTCAGTCAGTCAGTACCCCCGGCCCAAGCCATTAGATACCCATTTCCGTCTGCTAAACTCCGGAGTTCGCGTATGGCAATATCTTCTTTACTTGTTTTTAGCGTTTTTATGTTGTTATACTCTGTAACCAAGGGTTATGGCTATATTGATGCAACAAAGTGTTGTAACATCTGGCGTAAGAAAATACGTCAGGGTGTGAATTTCTTGAAGACCAAAGGAGGAAGTAGGTGCACAAAATTTAATAATAAGTTGAGCTGTTTCTCACTTTCGTTCAGATTTTTGATGTGACTCCCACAATTTATACCCCATTTGCCTTATAGCCCAAATTTCATCAAAAGATGCTGTTCAGACAGTTGAATTTGGTCGTGTCGATATCTGAACATGATTCGAAGTAGGAGATTTGCGCTTCACATCCTACCAGACCTGATGAAGTTTATCATCTTATTGGTAAGAATAGTCTGCTGCAAAAACAATTATTGATATTGAAAAGATTAAGGCAAAAATGTATCAATTTCGCACCTTCCATAAGGGACTCCAAAATGTCACTTGCATCAAACTTGAACGTAACCTCATGTGAGCCTAATAAACAAAAAAATATGAGCTTTCTCTTTTGACAGCCTTTCGCCGTACCTTTACGCACACACCTTCAAATCATTGCGACTCTTGGATTAGATTTTATGTACTTTGGTGGAAATGGGTTGCAGTGTATTCCACTATCGGAGCTGTCCCCTTAAGTTCAATCTTAGACTTAAAACTCTTCATAGAAATTTATTTATAACTCATTTATGGTAAAATTTTTTTTCACCTCGGTCTAGATTCTAAATACAAGTCTCTTTTGTCTAGACGAATCGCCTCTAAAATCTTACTGATTGTACATTTTTTAGTCGGTCCAAATTCACACCCCTTTTGCTCTTTATTTTGAAGAATCTTCCCTAAAAATATATATCAGTACATTTTACTGCGGATACCAATCCCTACTACTACTACTACTGTAGTCCTCTTCTCCTTGTGGAGCATAGAGCCTACCAATCCCTAGTCGGCCAAAATTCAAACCCCTTTAATCCAGAAGAATTCCCTCTAAAATATTTATTTTTGTCAATTTTTTTGAAAAACTTAAGGTCACCAAAATAAATTCGATCCAAATTCAATGCCCTTATGCCTAAAAGAATTCTCCCCCAAAATCTTTATTTTTGTCAACTTTATTGGAAAAATCTTTCGTTTGCTCCCCATTCGGAAGGATCCCCTCCAAAATCTTTCTTCTTTTATTGTTTAAAATGAATCTTATCAAAATCGGTGCCTGTTTGGTTGTATCACTCAGAGATCGGTCCAAATTCCAACCTTTTTTTGCCTCCTAAGATCCCTACTAAGATCTATCTTATTTATTGGTCACTTGTTCCGTTTTGGGTATAACAGTCTCTAGTTGATCCAAATTTAAACCCCTCAAGCTTAGAAGATTCCTATTAAAATCTTTCTTATTGAATTGGACAAAAAAGAGGTCACCAAAATCGGTGACTGTCTACGGATACCACTCTCTGGTCCTACAAACCTTTGAACGTAAGAGGTTTAAACTAAGCAAAGGTGACGTAATTATCGTTTCCAACTTGTAATTCCAGGTGTGCTAAAATCGTATGGAAATTGTGGGGATTTAGGTAAACTACAGTGTTGTAGTAGTGGTAAAGAGTATTGTATAGTCGGGATGTTCCAACCTTAGCCGGCGCACTTCTTTTGTTGCTGTATTACTGGCGGCTGAATGGGGTTGACGCTGCACTGCTTGTTACACATGTGTGCGGGTTGTTTGTTGTCTTTATGTGTACGTCTCTTTCTTCGCCTCTGCGTCTGTCCGTGCCTTTGTGTTTTAATGCACGCATTTTCGCGCTTTTCTTTCTACTTGGTTGTGTGTAGCACTGTCTTTTCAACATGATATTTTGTAATATGTTACGTTGCACTTAATATTGAATTTGAGTGATTTTCTTTGTTTTATATTTTATGAAATTCGAGCTTCTTAAAAGCGAATTCTTGGTAGTGAGTATCATAAAGTTACTCAGCTTTATTAAATTTAAATTTTTTTATTTTTACCGAGCTACCTTTTGTGCATAATTTCCATTACATTGACCAGCAGCTTGACCGACGTATAAAGAAAATATAAATTTGATTTTTCTTGCGGTTGTGCAGCATAAAAGAAAATGATGTACAATAAAAATTTTAAGTATCTATGTGTAAGTGCTTTTGCATATAAATTTAATTAATCATGGGAAATGGAAAATTGTTAAACGGGCAAGAAAAGCAGGCAATAAAAAAAATATGCACGTAAATTGATTTAATTAAAAGAAGAGAAAAAAAAAGTAAAAAAAATTCCAAAGCAAAGCCGCTAATTGAAACGTCTTATTTACAGTGAAAATATGACTTGAAGTAAGATTCTAAAACACAAACAAAAATAAGGAAATCAAAAGCAAGAAAAAACAAAACTCCAAAACAAGATCAAAAAACTTAAATTAAATATTTAACACAACCAAATAACCAAATTGCTAAGCATCCAAATATTTGAAACCAAAAATTACAAAACCAAAACAAACCAAAACAAAATCAAAAAAAATAACCAACCAACCAATCAACACAGCATCACTCAAGCAGTACAGCAGTCAATCAATCAATCAATCAAACAATCAACATGCTTAAGATACACATGCTAGAGCAGGTTGTCAATACGGAGAATGTCTGCGAGAACGCACAGGAGCTATCACCTAAGCGTAAGATAGCCAGCGGCAGTGCTGGCAGCGGTGGTTCCTCCTCTAATGGAGGTAGCACCAAGACCACACCAACGGTATCCGCCACCAATTCACCGCATCATCAGCCCACACCACCGCAGCGGCACATGCATGCAGCAGCTGGTAAATGCGCCAGCCAGGGATCATCACCAGCGGGGTAGGTCAATTTGAAACTTCTTCAAATGGTTTTTTATGGGGTTTCTAGGGTTATTTGATGCGATCTTACTAATCGCTATAAAGAGAAACTTAATGAGTTTCAAAATAAATATAATCGAGATTTTCTTGTTTCTTTAAGGCCTATACGCAGTTCGAAAAATTTCGCGCGGAATGACAAAACTTCATATAAAAAAAATCCCAAATGGGATATCCCAAAAGGCATTTTTTTTATTATATGAAGTTTTGTCATTCCGCGCGAAATTTTTCGAACTGCGTATACCCCTTTAATTAAGAATCTCATAAGAATTTTTTTCGATAGTCTACCTATCGAAATATTGATCGATTTCCAAGTAACTTACAGTTAACAAGAAACTTGGATTCGAAGCATTTGAGCGATTGTTTGTTTCTGATTATTGAATTATTTTAAGACAATTAAATGAGTTGATCATCTGTTCAAACGTTTATCATTTTTTTTTAACGATTTTCATGCATCTTAATTGCCATTTATCGGTCAATTTATCCAAATTTTTTGGTTAATTTCCAAGCATTTCGTGTTCAGACACGTTTAATAAAAAAATTTTATTATTGCCGACTCAATTTACACCCTTTTTAAGACGTGTTTTTAATCCGTAAAATCTTGAACAGTCTCAGTAATTATGCAAATTGAGCGTAGAAAATATCTGCTGTTGCGAATGTTATGACCATATTTGTTCCGATCGTAAAAACTTATCTATTAAAATACAATGTTGTCTGTGTACAAAGACCAATTTGTAGACAGGTATATAGAGTCAACGAAAAATTCAAAAATCATCTGCTGCCATTGAAAGCTGGGATCCTGTAGATAGCCAATTGAATAAAAGTATTCGATTAAAAATTGATTTTCTTTCATTATTTAGTATTTAGTTAATAACTGTCATTTAGTCAGTTTTTTTGTAAACGTTCTACTGTTAGATCGACTGCTGAGCAGTGAAAAAAAAAAAACTATCGATAACAACTCCGACGGATTCTTACCAAAGCCCTGCATGATGGGAGGACTTGTTGTATAAATTTGATGCTTATTGAAAGATTAAAACATTTTGGTTTGAGCAAAATATCTTATAACGATCCCACTCATAATACAATCGATTGTACAACCTGATCGATAAACATCCAAGCTGTACAATCAGTCGCAATGTGTATGGCTTGGGTAATGGTCGTATAATAAACGTAATCATTTACTTTTAAATATGTTACTGAAGTACAGTCACACCTGTTGTGGACATCGATTCCGAATCCGACTTATCGATTTCAAAATACTGTTCATCATTATAGTTTCACTTGTAAAGTTTTTCAAACAGCGTACTTAAGGTATTACTATAACGATGAACTGCATTGTTAAATAGTTAAGCACAGAAGAAAGTTTTTGTCTTAAAAAGCTGTTTTTAAAATCACTTTTTTTTCCGAAGGAGTATATTTTTTTAAAGGTAAACCACTTTTTTTTTAATTGAAATATTCTATTTTGATTTGAAATCGCATGAGAAAATAATTCTTGAGTTTTCAAAATTCAAAGGCGTACAAACGATATCACTAGAAAAATTATTTCTTAAAACTAGAAAACGGGCATTTTTTTAAACAAAACTTTTTTTTCTAAATCTAAATATGAAATCATGTGGCATATCCCTTTGAATAAAATTAATTTATCTAACTAAATTTATAAAAAAGTCTTAAAAAATAAATTTTATATAAAAAAAAACTTAAAAAAATTTTTTTATTGTTTTTTTAAATTTCTCGAAGTTTTAAAAAAAAAAACTTTTGAAGTTTTTTCTTCCAAAATTTTGTTTTTAAAAGAAAAAATTTTATTTTTAAATAAAAAAAAAAGTTTCTCGAAGTTTTTAATAAAAAAAACTTTCTCGAAGTTTTTTTAAAAAAAAGTCGAAGTTTTTTTTTTATACACAATTAATTTAATATTTTTTTCTACAATTTTTTTAATTTTTATTATTTATTATATATTTTTTTTAATAGAAAAATTCTGAGTAACAGAGTATATGGTAGTAGTTTCTTTTGTAATAAAGCCTCTGGGTGGGAAACATTTTCTTTTAGTCACATACAATTTTCAGACCCATATAGCTTTAATTTAATTTGATCAAACTAAAATTCGATACTCTTTAATTTTTTTTTTGGCCCTAGTCTTAATGCTTTGTTTCTTTGCAAGTATAACCAAGATGTTAACTTAAAATTTATAAAATAAACGAAAAACTATCGACAAAGAAATTTGTTTTTCAGTATTTTTTTTTAAATATTTATTAATTAACAAGTCTCCTATTTTTAATATTGGGAGTATTGAGGTATCTGGGGTACAGGACCCAATAGATTTTAAAAATTTAGTTCTTCATGAGTCAACTAATGTGATAATATTCTAAATTTTAATATTTTAAAATATTTTTCGATTTTATACAATACAACCCGTATCTTTTTATAACAACAAAATCAATAATTTTAATTTTGATTAGAAATAAACCTAAATTCTTAAAAAAATCTTAGTAATGGAATCGGTGTCTATTTTCAAAATGCTTTTTCTTCAAAAAAGCATAAAATTTTTTTTTAAGAATGTAAGAATGTTCTCGAAAAAATTCTTCTTTCCGCTACCATCATTAAATTAAAACATTTTTTTCTAATTTAGCAAGAAGTAAAGGAGAACATTTAATTTGAGAACTTTGAATATATTTTTTTTTAAACTTGAATTTCATCTTCAATAACTACTTAGCTGCTAAGGTTTTTTGAGACTCCTCGAAGTTGAAGAATCCAGATTTTTAAGCTAATATTCCTTGTCAAACATGAAATTTGCGAATCTTTAAATGCACAAAAAAAAAAGTTATAAAATTGTTTGTGGAAGAGTTTTCTGGGAGAAATGCTCTCTCTCGCTACCCTCGCTAATTAAATTTTTTTTCTTTTATTAACAAGAAGTAAAGCAGAAAATTTCTTTATTTCGTTAACTTGCAATATTTTTTTAAAATTTGAGTTTCATCTTCACCAGACTTAGCTGCTTTGATTTTCACTACTTCTCGAAATTGAAGAACCGAGATTTTCAAGCTTGAAATTTGCAATAAGCAAAAACTTGATTTCCGTATTTATTCGCATCATTTCAATCTGCTGTTGTTGCTTCAGCGGCAATTAAAAAGTGATTTTCTTCTGAAGATTTTCATTTGGTTTTTGCTCTTGGTCTTTTGGCTAATTGTCGACATCGACATTGTCGCATGATATATGGCTTTTTGATGAGCGCCCGGCCCCAATGGACACATTCGGTCCCTAGACATTTTCCGCACTTTTTCTCACAATTTGTATTTGGCTAATATCTGGAGATTGTTGTGTTGTTGTTGTTCACGGACTTGTGCCCATGCAATTTTCACGTTGTCGCATTCCTTTGGTTTTTGTGGTTGGTTTGTTGTTCGTTTTGTTGGCGTCATAATGGGTGCATTGTCTGCTGTTTTGGAAGCTTAACCAATTTCACCGCGATTCTTTTATTAATAAAAACAAGTTTTTAAGTTTTTTTCAATTATTTTTATTTTTTATGATTTGGCAAGTTGGTGGCATGTGCAATTTGTTGCGCTTGTGTTGCATGAAGCATGCAGCAAATTATTGGCAACATGTGATTGCACTTTTTGTAGCAACTGTTGCGGTAGTTAGGTACTGTCATTATTATTATTATTATCAGGATTTTTTATATTTAACAGCTCAGCTAATGGTTAAAGGCGACAGACACTGTGTAGGTGGCTTAATCTTTCTTTGAAAAGTAATATAACCACGTACCAATTGCTGATTATATGAATACAATAAATGATGATTAAATGAAGATTATATTTATTTAATACAGATTCGCATATTTTTATTTATTATTATATAATACTTTTAAAAGATTTAGATCTTGAAAATTACGTTGTTCATCGATTGAAAATGTGAATAAAAATGTATGATTGCTTGGTTTTTTTGCAATCACGTAAGTCAAGTGCATAAGTGAGAAATTCATCTGCAACCATTTTCGGCAACCATAAGAAGGTAGTTCCAGTACATTGTTGGGTCTTGAGACTTTAGATAAAGAGAATTTTTCAACCTCTTTCCACTCTTCTATAGGCTGACTGAGAAATTATAACTTGTAGGACATAAAAACAAAAATTTTTAATTGAAGCTTCAACGGTCTAAACTATAACTAAACAAATCCTCCAAATTTTCAATCTGTTTATTAAAGTTTTTATACAACATATGTTCTTAATAGAAAAAAAAGGGCCTGAAACAAATATCCCGAGATGATGAACGATGACGAAGCTTTCTCATTCCAAAATGCCTAATCACTGCTTGAATTTTGCATTCTTTAGAATTCTTCGATCAAGATCCATTTATATCAACGATTTGCAATTTTAAATCAATTGTGTAACGAATTTGATATCAAACTAGGGCGCTCTGCCCCCTGAGTACTTCGCACGCCAAACCCCGTACGATCTTCTTTATTCAATTCAGATTATCCAGATTATTATATACCCTGTGCAATTCTCTATTTCCATAATGTTCATCAGCCCGTCTTTAAAATACCCTTAAATAATGCAGGTCGCTGCTCGGTCGGTAGCCGAGGGGACATTAACCCTTCCTCTAATGATATTAAGCTTTTTAACCATTCTGGTAAATCTATATCTTGATTCAAAAATGGTGTATCTAACACAACTTAGTTATTCCCTGTACCAAAGGAATTATAAGTTCTTGCAAATGTATGTAACACACAGAAAGAGGCGCGGTAGACCTCCTAAACTATAAATATTCTTGATCACTACCAACAGCCGAGTCGATATAGCTATGTCTGTCTGTCCGTCTGTGCGTATGAGCAGAGGTGGGCACGAAAAATAACGGAAAGAGCACTACAACAACATCAAGAAAAAAGGTCGAAAAAAGGATGCTCGAGTAGGGCCATAAAAATCGCACACTGTGTGTATTTTGTTTTTGTAATATTCTGCGAGTCGAGCGAAGGCACACATTGTGTGTATTTTGTTTTTGTAAGTTGCTGCGAGTCGAGCGAAGGCACACATTGTGTGTATTTTGTTTTTGTAAACTCGGCGCGTCGCCGACGATCTGCTTGTGCGTGTACACTGACAAAATTTTGCAACACATTCAAAGAAACAGAAAAGTCATATGAGTTTATATGACAATTTTAATTTACCAAAAAAATTACTGGGTCTTACAGTTGCCAAATTAACTATATTTCTGTGCTCAGTGTACTTGTGCGAATTTTTCGTCGCGAGCACCAATAAAAACTACCGTTACGGTCTAAAAGGTCGAAAAAGGATGCTCGAGTAGGGCCATAAAGGCACACTGTGTGTATTTTGTTTTTGTAACATTCTCGGTTTTTGGTGTGGTCTGGCGGCGCCACTTAAAGATAACGGAAAGAGCACTCGGTGCAAAAATGTCAAGGTTTTCCAGTGCTCTTTTCTGTGGCGAAAGATGGCGCACAAGCAATTTCCGTTATTTTTCGTGCCCCTTTTATGGTAAAAATCTCAGAGTCTATAAAAGCTATGGAGCTGATTTTACCAAAAAATGCGCATAATAGTGACGCAGATGAAGATTTTCGATTTATGTCGATATCTGACCTCCAGCCTCCATAAGAGAATTTTGGGGCTAACTTCTTTTTATGTGGTTATTATTATTATATTTTATGCGTTACTCTGTTAACCAGTGCGGAGACGAATCCAACAAACCATAGATCATCAAAATCGGCCCAGCCGTTCTTGAGTTATAAATGGTGTAAGTAACATAAATATTAACTCTCTTTTATATATGTATATAGAATATTCAAAATTTGGGATTTGAGAAAGGGCTTCACAGTTAAGATTATAAGTTCAAAACTTTTCAGTTCGGTCAAATTGTGAAGACTCTGTGACGAAGGCAAAATTTTTCTACTTATCTGGAAATGGTGATATGCCTGGGACCAACCCCAAAATATTCAGGAAAGCAGATGAATGTCACGAAAAATTACATTTCTATGCTTAATCTAGTGTTGCATAACAGTGTATTATTCAAATAATTGTATTTAGGAAGAATATACATTTTAGGAACAAAGCGCTAAGAGTTCATCCAACTGGTTATTTTGAACACAATACAATAATTTGTCCTCAACTTATGGTTCCAAGCAGTGGCGGATCGACGTTGTGGTTTTAGGGTCCGGACCCTAAAAGTAAAAATGGGTTTGCGAGCTCTGATATATATCCTAATCTATACCAAATCCTGGCTTCGCGCCTGGTTCCAAGTAAGTTTGAAGTCCAGTTTGACGTCCAAAACATTTGCTTCAATTTCTGCTTCACGAGCTGGTTCATACAGCAGAGATTGTTTCCCATAGAGATGGTTAAGGTCCGTTCGGTCTACAGGTACGCATGAAATTTTCCAAGCACTGCTCTGGTCTAAGCCTTGTTTTTGAAAGCTTTTGTTTGTAATACCTTTTAGAATGCAAAATTCTTGAATTTAGTTTATTAAGTTGCGTTTCCATGAATATCATTGCTGTTGTTCACTGAGTAAAAGCAAAACTTTGCTCAAGTTTGCAAACGCCTAAGTTAGTCCCCCCTTGCTTGCAACGCTTTTGCTTTCCACCCACTTGCAACTAACTACATAGTACTAGTAGGTAAGTAATTCCCGTACTACTACCACTTAGAACTTCTTTGAAAGTTTTGTTCCACGCTTCATTTGCCATTATCAATGCAATTTTTTTTCTACTTTGTTTTGTTGCTCGTCACTGTCGGTCAACCTTGTTTTTCTCATGCTTTCCGCTTTGAGTTATACTTCTGTCTGCTTTTATGCTATTGTTTCTTGTTGTACTTGTTTATATACGAGGGCAGGTTGAAAAATAATGGGCCTAGCTAAGAAAATATGTAGGCGACCAAAGATTTCTAGTACAGTGGGAGTTTCTATCACATATAAAGTTTTTTGGGAGTGGATAGAGCACTACTTTTGCATGTCCAATAGTACTTATTAAAATATCATGCGGTAATATCGGGGCTTAAAACAAAAATAAATGATTAGATCTTAAAAAGAATTAATGTGGTCTCAGCACCGTTTATGATGATCCTAATAAATGGTTTAGCTAAAATTAAGCGCTGGGTGAAAAGGGCTGTCAAAGGCAAGTCCCCAGCCCAAAAATAGTTTACAAAATACACGGCGCGTTATTAGACGAACTATTAGCGAAGATTCGCGATTTCGGTAAAGTCATAAGCTTTACATGCGATCGTTTGGACTTGAGGAAGCCAATGGATCACCCAACGGATTAAGCCCAGTCGACAACAGTATTGGAGGAATTTTTTCAAAGGACTTGTAATGCTGTTTTGTAATTACGTATGAAATCTGCATCCATGACAGAACGCCATAGCTCAAGAAGTAGTTCAAGTAGGGATTTATTTTGAGACACAGACACCAACGTCCGTCCGTCCGTCATTATGAACACCTAGATTTCGGAGAATATAAAAGCTAGAGACACAAAACTTTACCAGCTGCTGCGCATATTTACTCAGAAGATGAAGTTTCTTGAATTATGTCAATATCTTCTCCCGTTCCCCCGAAGCAAAATTTTGCAGTTTTCACTTCTTACAAGGACTTATAAAAAATAGGAGTACCGCTCAAGTAGGCGGATTAAGATTAAGTTAAAAACTTTTTTTTTTTTTCGAAAAACTAGTAGTAGTTTTTTTTTAGACCAAAAATTTCTTATTTTTTCTATTTCTATTCCAATTTCATGCATCATCATAAATCATTATTTTTGACAAGATTACAACAAATTTACAAAATTTTGAACTTATTTGACAATTAATCGTATAAAGATTAAGTTAAGATTTTGTTTTTTTTCCACGCTCATTCAATAACTTATTAGCCCACCCTCGTATAATACTAGTAGGCATGTGTTTTCTTTTACTTTGTTATATATAATACTTACTATGCTTGGAAGCTTGTTATTTTCGCATTAGTAAAGAGGCGGGTAATTGATACCTAGGGCTTGTGCCAGTCGGCGGGCCTGTGTCTATGTGGGTGGGTGGAAGTTGCCACCAGCAAAGCAGCCAGTGACGTCAAATTATTAGACAATGGTCTTGTATCTGTGCATATTTGTTAATAATTATCAAGTCTACGGCAAGAAGCAAAATTAAAAATAATAAAGAAGAAAATGAAAATAATTTTCATTTGCATATGGCTGTAGGCTGTATTTTTCATTCAAGCCCAAAACAATAATGACAAACTTTTCTGCCAGCTTGAACTTGGCAATCAAAAGGGATTTTTCTTTATATTTCTTTGCTTATCTTTGCTTTGTTTTTCTTTATAGAAACACAAAAAAAAAAAACACATAGACAGGCGCTTCAGTTGAGGCTTTTCACTCATTTTCATTATAAACATTATTTTCAAAACATAAACACTTCCGCTGTCGTCGCTGACAGCCAGACGGACGCAACTAACTCAATCCTGAGCAGCCCCTTTTGTTTTCAAGTTCAAAAATAGTTTTTTGTCTTTTGTTGCCTGTCTATTTTGAATATAATTACTTTGAAGGGGCTTAGGCCCTGGGATTTTGTGTGCTGCTCTTTTTTCCATGTTTCTAATTTATGCCTCTGCCATTAAAGACCAAAAATTGTCTAGAATACAACGCATTTTATGTTTGTCATATTTAAATATGCCAAATGAGGGCATTTCAAATTTTGACCAAACATTAAAACTTGAACAAAAGTTTTTAGTCCCCCTCTTGCACGCTGACAATTCATTAGGCCATCATCTATGACATACAAATCGTTTGGGTTACAACTAGTTGACCCAAAAATAGTGGAAAAAACACAAAAATGGCACACTGACAACTTGGCAAACTAACAAACTGATAAACTGTTTTGGCCCAGTTTAGAGAATTGGCACCAGAATAGGAACATTCTGTTGGCCAAACTGTCTGTTGTTAGTCATTTGGTCAACCAGTTGGACTGACTTTGACTCGGACGACTCTGGCCAGCTGTGTGCGTTTATGTGCGTTTGGATTTCAAATTCATTTCTATGCTAATTTATATGCAAAGATAGCGCCAAATAACTCAGCTACAACAACAACAACAATAACAGCCGTTTTAGTAATAATAACAACAAAAACTACTACAAACGGTTGGGCTTTGCTCATTTATCACTTTCCAATTTTGAGGCAGCTAGTATGCAGCACTCTGAAAGGGGTTCCATTTGCTGCTTCCGTAACTTGTCAGTAACTTTTTTTCGATCGCGTTGTGCCGTAATTTTTAATCCATATTCTCATAAAACTACCAATGCATTATTTTTAAAGAGCAAAAAGACAAAGATACGGATTTTTTCTAGACTAACCTCGAAATGATACATCGTTCCACATCAAATGTTTCCGAGACTAGCTGATATATAAACTTACTATGAAGACCTATTCGAAATAAGCGGGGATGAGACAGAAAAACACTATACGTTTGTGCCATAATTTTTGAAAACACAGTATTTGTCAGTTAAATGCTTTTATAATATAGTTCCAATGCTCTCAAAGATATTTTTAGATAACACAGGTCTACAAATACCGGGATCATGTCAGTTGTAGAGCTAAGGGTCATTTCCGAAGTATTTTGTTGCGTAGAATGCGAATCCGTGGTCAGAATTGGCCCATCACGTGAGGATTGTGAGATATTTGATAAACGCCGTTTTTCGGGTACATAACCTCAAATATCTAAAAACCCTGATGTGTGCCCATTCTGACCGGATTCGGACTCTACGCAGCAAATTACTTCTGAAATGAATCTTAGCTTTCCAATAACTGACATGACCTCGGTGTTTGCAGACCTGTGAAATGCCAATGACGTCGAACGGATATATTTCGTAACTTTGAATAGCCATAACTTAGCGAAAAATATCGTAATTGATCTCTTGAAGTCTTAAATGAAAAGTTAAGAGTGGTACTAAATGATGTAACTGGAGTGACAGACCACAACATTTTTTTGCACCTTGTACATGCTCTCAAAAGTAGGAAAAACCGCCTTTTTTCGGGTACATAACCTCAAACATCTCAAAATCCCATTCTGACCACGGACTCGAATTCTACGCAGCAAATGACCCTTAGCTTTCCAACAACTAAGCCATGTGGACCTGTGTAATCGACGGAGCAACTTTGTGCTGAAATAAGGTGTCTACGTGGATTTCTATTGGGTTTTCAATTTAATAAAAAGAGCTTTCAGAGTTCTCACTTTTTGACGCAAATTTTTTTATAGAATGGTTCCTTAGCATCTACAGTGCTTACCCGATTTTGAAGATCTTAGCCTTGCAATGTTCGTATAAGAATTTTCTTTAAGCCTAAAGCTTAATAAAAAATAAACAAAATTTTCTTTTTAATAAAACGCAACCTAAAAGTTTTTCATTTTTAAAAATGTTCGAAAATGTCACATTTTTTCTATTTTGGTTGCTTGTAACTTAAATAATTTTGACTTAATCTTCACATATCGTATATCCCCGTAAAGGCCACATCAATACCAATTTCGATCTTTATATCGCTAAAATATTTTGTTCCCGAGATATTCACGAATAACTGAAAACAGTATACAAAAACATGTTTTTCGAAAAAATCTCGAAAACGGTTTTTAAGTAAAAAATAAGTCAATGCCATGTTTCTCGACTCAAATTTACGCTAAAAAAAAACAATTTTATACGAAGGTTCCTTTTTCATGTAAACTAGTGTTATTGACGCGTGCTATGCGAGCAATGATGCGAGCCATGATGCAGAAATGCAGAAGTGCCAGATAACAACGTAAGCAATAAAAATCAGCCGTTTTAAAAGTTCATAATGCGTGCTTGGTTTCTATTAAGAGAAGTTTTTGTAAAATAATAAAACAGACAATCTTAAAAAAATACATATTTTTCAAAATTTCGCAAAATTAAAAAGAAGGAAGAGAAAATATAAAACATAAAGATTCGTCAGTATAATATTTATTTGCTGATTTTTCCCTCAAAAAAAATCACAACTAGACTTATGGAAAAAATAAACGGGTTATATCTGCTTTCGGGCATGGTTTACAAACAACTAAACAATTCTCAAAACAGCTAAAAAAATAATATGTACACACTGGTAGATATTGGCTCTTGCAACAACACAGTTTTGTTCATAAGTGTTGCTCCGAAAATTTTTAGTTCTAAATTGTTGCTGGACGCTTTTGAATTTTTGCCTCTTTGCATTTTTGCCCAACAGAGTGAATACCCTTATTAACATCCTGTGAGTTTCTAAATCACTTCAATGGAGCGGGTACATTGTCATGGCCTTATTGGGCTGAATTGGACTGGTTGGCTTGAAAGGAAAATCACAAAACACATGCCATTCGTAAGATTATGAATAATATAAATTGAAGTGGGAAGCCGTTCTGCTTTTAAAAGAGTATTCAAACTTTAATACTCCAAAATTCGACTTTTTTTTTTTAGCTGCTGTCTTAGTTGCCGTTGTTTGTCTTTAATTTTAGAGGTAATTTGGCATGTCAGCAGCAGCTTTAATATCAAAACACAACACGAACTGCGCCATAATTACCTTACCAATGTATTTTTGTTTCTTTGTGTGTTTCCCAGTTGTCTATTATGAGACTTAAACGTGGGTGTCTCTAAATCCAAAAACACAACAATTGCGTTTACTACTCACAGTGTTGCCGAAAAGTATTTTGCCTAGCGAAAGCTTGACGAAATAATGCTTGTAATATCTACTTGAAATTTGCGTGAAATTGTTTTTTTTTTTTTCCTCTACTCAAAATTACTCTGCATAATTGGCCGACACAAAAGTTGTAAGTTGTTGTTGTAGGCTGGTTGGGTAGCTGCCAACTTAATTGCTTAATGATAAGGTAGTAGCAAAATGGTTTTTTGTGGATGAGCACGCGAAATTAAGCAGAAAAGTGGAGCAGCAAGCACTACAAGCACAACGCAAATCTGAGCGATTTTAGATTTGAGATTTAGGTGAACTACTTTTCTGGCCAACACCATCAAGTTCTTGACATGACAGCAAACAAAAGCCAAAGACTGTGAATGCACGTGACATTCAAGAGAGCTGTGAGAGGCTAAAGGTGGAACACAGAGAGATGAGCTCTTGACTTGAGCGCAAAAACTTCAGCTGCCGAGCTTAGCATAACTGTGACATGCCGCCATTGTAGCTTTTTGTACCCTTTTGCTCATAAAGTAAAAGGGTATGCTAAGTATGTTCATCTATATGTAACAGGGAATAGGTAGCATAACTGAGTCCATAAATTAGATATGTTCTTTATAAGCAGACCAGTCGATACAGTCGATAATATATCAAAGAGCTTTGATATATAGGGTGTTTTTTTATGGGAATCAGTAGACAAAGTTGACTGCCATTTTGACAACTGTCAGCTTTTCTGTCTTCAATATAAATGATTCGTTTATCTGTAAAACCACAGACGTGTCTATCTAAGAACCCTGATATATAGGGTTTTTTTTTGGATAGCAGTCAGTAGAAACAGCTGACTGCCGTTTTGACACCTGTCAGCTTTTCTGTCTTCTATAGTAACGATTCGTTTATCTGTAAAAACATATATACAGACGTGTCTAGCTAAGAGCTCTGATATATAAGGTGTTTTTTTTTTAGTAAGGAATCAAGAGAAACAGCTGACTGCCATTTTGACAACAGTCAGCTTTTCGGTCTTTAATATTAATGATTTGTTGATCTATAAATAAAAATCAATACCGATGGTAAAGTGAAAGTATTCAAATTTTATTCTCTAATTTTCTATTAAGTAGATAACGATTTTTTTTCCTAGGATATCGAAACTTTCTTGTTCAGCCTTAATACTCCAGCCAATACAGAACTTTCTGTCTAGTCGCGTAGGAAATATAGGGTGCTATTTAGGTTTTTTTTTAAGGAATCGGAGCATAAGTCAAATTACACGTAAAGAACACTGCCACTTAAAAAGCTTACTAGCATTATCTGATATTTGTAACGAAACAATCATTCAAAAACTAAATTCTCCAAAACAATTCACTGTTTGGTAAGTTTTAAAGGTTTCAAGCCTCCATCAGTCCTTAATTTTTTGTGGACATGTTTTGTGAATGCCCTATGCTCCAACAGGAGTTAAAGGAACCTCATCATCATCAGTCTTTAATTCTTCCAAAAGCTGCCTAAAATATCATCATCAATGAATCTTGGTATAACGACATGCTCAACGATGCTTGAAGTGTGAGAATAATCTGTGAGATAATTGCTTAAGTTTTAGGCGATAATGCGCTTAAGATCTATTAAAAAATGATTTCGAATAGTGTCTTTAGAACAGCAGCGGTACCCTGGCTACAATTATCAAGTGATATGAGGCCCCGGCCTTCGTTTTAGGCTTTTTATTTTTTTAAATCCTTAATCTAGGAACACAAAATCGAGCATAGTATTCATAAAATCTAGCTTTAATTTTTGATAAAAGTGCTTGAAAATTTTCCATGATCTTAAGTATGAAACGTTTTTTTGATGGCCCTAAAATTATTATCATTAATGGTGAACCTTTTCATTTTATGAGAAATTCTCTTATAAAAACACCCTTTATAACAGTTAGATATATATTGCTATACAGCCTCTACTGATAGTTTTGTTGTATTTTTTTAATTTAAAATTTGCTTTCTTTAACTTAATGGTGAACCTTTTTAAAATAATTTAGAACTTTACTGACTTTTAAAAAATGCTTTATAACAGCTAGAGTTACCAAACTTCATATACAGACTCTACTATGGGTATTGTTTGCTTAGAATTTTTTTTTTCATTTCTACAATCTTAAATCCCTTGTCTTTAAGTCTCTATAACGTTCATAGGGTGGCCATATCTTAACCGTAAATGGTGAACCTTTGGCTAGCGAAAAAGTAAAATTTGCACTTTAACTGCTTTTAAAAAATCACCCTTTATAACAGCTAGAGCTACCAAATATTAGATAAAGACTCTACTAGTGATTTTGTTTGTTATTAATTTTTTTTTTATTTTTACAATCTTTAGTCCTTTTTCTTTAAAACTCTATAACGTTCATAGTTTTGACCTATTTTGACCTGTTAATGGTGAACCTTTGGCAAGCGGAAAAGGCCCATTATAAAAAATTCTCATAAAAAATCACTCTTTACAGCAGTTATTTTTTTTTTTTATTTCTACATATTTAAATCTTCAGTATTCTATTCTTCTGATTTTCGTAACGTATACCAACGTTTTAGACATTGCGTTAAAATCGGTTTATCTGCCCGTTATTGTCTGTCGTCCATATTACGATTTCGAGACGCTTAAATAAATTTATAACACCTACTAATGAAATCTTGGTGACCTCCTAGTCTAAAGAGCGCAAATATTTCGATTAATCGGAATCCGTAAAAGCCATAGAGCTGAATGTTTTAAAGTAACAATATTAAGGTTTAGATCTTCTTTTGATTGAATTAAAATCATTTTGGAACTTATCTGCACGCCTTTTGATGCAAATCCCAAACATTTCTAGGAACCAGCCGGATGCAATTACTTTATCACATAGTTGTCATGGGAACGATCAGTAAAGAAAAGTTTTTATGGGAAAAACTATTTCAGCTTGCATTTTGGTATCAAGGAAGTTTATAGTAATCACAAATTGAGCAACGGGTGTATCCAAGTCGGTCACGCCCGTCTTTAAAGTAAGCAACATTTTTTTCTTTTCCTACGACTTGGTTTATTTATGCCGTAACATGAGCCGGGAAGTTGGGGTTACTCTAGAGTGTTTTTGTGCGAGCTGTGTGGGTGTGTACGTGATTTCTGGAAGATTGCTACAATTGTCTTTTTGCATAGACATGACAAAATTAAAAAAATGTGTATATATACATATTGTGCAAACAAAAAATCATTAAAATTATTTTTATACTATGCAAAATCTAGATTAAATTCATTGTTTGTTTTGTTATATTTTTATATAAAGCCATCGACACACTTGAAAGCATTTATTGTGACTTTTTTTTTTTGGCACAGAACTTGTAGGTAGCTTTTTGACTCTTGGCGCCCCTTAGGGGTCTAACAGTATGTGCTAAAAGTGTGCCGCCGGCCATGTCAGTTTGAAGAGTAACTTGTCATTGGCCCAAAGCGTCAATAAATATTGGCATAGCAGGCAAACGAGCGAAAAGTTCAAAAAACTTGACAGCAGCTAAATACAGGAAACAAGTTTTGTAATCATTTCATCTGATTTAGTTTTATTTTTTTGCTTTCGTATTTTTTACAATATACCTTTCAAGCGGTTTGAATGCGGCAGAGATCAATGGCTTGGTTGGGCTTATGATTGTTAAGGCACATAATCGCTCTAAATTTTTTAATTTATTAGCGCCCTGACAGCTGACACATAGACAGTCAGTCCACTACGTTGGGGCCTATCGAGGGGTGGTCTATATATACGTTTATGTACAATGTACGAGAGACTCAGTCAGAGTGACGCCAGGCATATTGAGGCAGACATTCAGTTCCAGCCACCAACCAACGCATGAAGTTCAAAGATGCTGACAACAATTAAATTAATGTCACGGCAGCAAAAGGCAAGAAAAAATCAATAGTGTATAAAAAAAATCTATTCTCTAGAATATGAACAGCGCCTAAAGCGTTGCCGGCACGCCCACATTGCTGCCTGCCTGGGGGCTGGCATGTATGTCACAGCGCCAGCGCACAGTGGTTGAGCATGGGAATTTTGTTGATCAAATTTTTGTTTTGTTAAAAAATTAAAATTTTAACAATTTGCTTTATTTGCCAAAACTTGCTTTAATAAAATGATTAAAAATCAATGATATATATTTAAAATTAAAAAAAAAAAATTTAATATAATATTGTTAAAAAAATATTTTCATTATATAATTATATTTATAATCTAAAAAATTTTGTAAGGTTATTTCCTCTTTTTTCTTATTAATTTAATATTTTATATAACTAATAATTTGATTTAATGTTTAAAATACAAATGTCTAAGTCATAAAGCTGAAAAGGCTAAACTCTATATATCTTTTGTACTTAGTCAGTAAATGAATATTTAAAATATTAGGGTAAATAAATAAATAATCTAAAAAATAAATTTTTTAGAAATTGAGCCCAAAAAAACTAATATTTTTACTCTATAGTTTTACGTCGACGTTTATTTTAAAATTAAAAAAAAGTTTTGAATGGACTACCTCGATAACTTATACGGAAAAATAAATATCAATTTTAGCATGATCTCTTACTGTAACAAGTTATATTACTATAAAATAATTTTTTTGATTGCGTCGGTATAAAAATTGTAAAATAAATATTTGGCTTATTATCATTGGGACCCCAGAACTTTAATTCCCCTCATAAAAGGTTATTCAGATTTGGTAAAGGTTCTGGGTAAGCCAAAAAAAATACAGCAACGATTTTTAAAACGTAGTTTGACTGAACGATTCATAGGTAAAAAAATATTTTTCTCAAAACTTTAGTTTTTAAAGAACTGAATATTTTGGAAACAATTTTTTTATTTTAAAAATATTCCTTTTTTAATTTTCTTAAAAAAAAATTTGAAATTTTTTAAACTTTTTATTTTGTATTAATTTTATTTTAAATTTAAAAAAAAATAATTTTCTCAAAACTTTATTTTTTCTCAAAACTTTAGTTTTTAAAGTACTGAATATTTTTGAACCAATTTTTTTATTTTAAAATATTCCTTTTTTAATTTTCTTAAAAAAAAATTTGAAATTTTTTAACCTTTTTATTTTGTATTAATTTTTTTTTAATTTTTTATTAATTTTTTTTTATTTTTTATATACAGTTTTTTTAAGCTTAAGTCCTTAAATATGTTAGTCTAGAATCCTCTATTAAAAAAAAAACGATAAATTTTTGTCAAAAATAAGCGTTTTTATCTATTTGTGATTAATATGAAATCTTTAAAATTTATGCTTTTTGATACAAATTGGGATCGTATTTAAGTATAAGGCTCCTATCCTATTTCGAATAATAATAATCGAACCATTGCAAAAGCATAAAAATCGATTGCCAGACAATCTGAATTCAGAGTAGATTTTAGCTCAAAGTGTATAAACTAAAAATTCAAACAAACTTAGCCCTACAAAGTCTGAAATTTACTGTAGGAAACAATCATTTTTTTCACTTAGAATTTTTACACTTATATAAAGTCATATTTTCGCCCACTGTGCAGCCTACAACTGGGCGACTGGGTGACAGTCTCGACTGCTTGGGTGACTAGCTGGCTGTGATTTTCCATGCCACTGAACCTGGCTGCCTCACTGACTCCCTGCCACTTTGATGCTGTGCTGCTCCTCCAGCTGCTGCCCCGTTACAATTAGAAATGCGCCTAATTGGAGTTGGGTGACTGTGTTCTGGGCACGGGTTGCCGTTCTAATGGCCTCATTGGGCATACCAAGGTGCCAAGTTGCCAAGATGTCGTCATGCCATCGAATGCTTATTTCTAACATTCGCAGTTTGATGCTAATTTATGCCCCCCAGCCGCTCGGCACCCATTAAATCAGTCAGTCAGTCAGTCAGTCAGTCTCAGGTGTTGTTGTATATATTTATGTGACAACATTGTGTAACTTTTGTTTTTCATTTTCATTTTGATTTTTGAATATTTTTCGTCAAAAGATTCAACAAAGACGCTTCTGTTTGACTTGCTTTGTTTATATGCGACACCAATTATGCAAAAAAAAAAAAGCTACAACAAAAAAAAATTGTAAGATACATTTCTTTGTCTGTTGGCGTTTATCGAAATGAGGCAATAAATGGGTTCCAATGGTAGGTCTTTAAGATATGGCCGGCTCACCTGTTTGACTATGGGCTCTTGTTTGTAACTTATGATTTATGCATGAAGTATCTCAAATTAGATGGAAGAAGTTTGGGGCATGTTGAATGTTAAGATGCTGCTACTGTGCCAATTAAGAAAATTAATTTTTATTGTAAGACAATCAAAGTTTTGTTAATTGGTGGGAAAATGAAAATGCTGTATCATTAGCAGCTGTCAACTAAGCTTGACTAATTGTTAAATAAACTTTGTAAGTGAGGCATTGAGAGCTGGAGCTGGAGTTCAGGCAGTGGAAATATGGAGCAGAGAAAGGCCGGAAATCGTTAAGATATTGTGGAAATGCAGGCGTTGGAGTTGTTGGCTCTGAAGACTGCAAGTTATTGAAGGGGCTAAAACAAATAAAATACTTTTGTTATTGACCTGAAATACTTCCGAAAAGGTTGACTGAAGTAATAGATAAGTCAAAATGTTTCAACAATCTGTTTTTTTTTGGACGGCTGCTGAATAAGCTGATTTTGTTAAAGACATCGACCAAAGATTTTCCCAATGATTTATACTAAACGAATCGTTTTCTTATCTCTAGATATAATATCCCTTCAGTTCGGTTCAGGCCTAAAATAATAAAAAAAACAACCCCAAAATTTAAAAACCCCCAAAAAAAAAAACAAAAAATTTTTTAAAAAAAATAAAAAAAAAAAATCCCAAGGGTTCAAGCCCCAAAACAAAAAAAAAAAAAAAAAAAAAAAAAAAAATTAAATTTTGAAAAAAAAAAAAAAAAAAAAAAAAAAAAAAAAAAAAAAAAAAAAAAAAAAAAAAAAAAAAAAAAAAAAAAAAAAAAAAAAAAAAAAAAAAAAATTTAAAAAAAAAAAAAAAAAAAAAAGGGGGGGGGTAAAAAAAAAAAAAAAATAAATGTTTAAAGCGGGCAAAAACCCCAGTAAACGGAAAAAAATTAAAAAAAAAAAAAACAAAAAAATAAAAAAAAAAATAACAAAACAAATAAATAAAAAAAAAAAAAAAATATATATTAAAAAAAAAAAAAAAAAAAAAAAAAAAAAAAAAAAAAAAAAAAAAAAAAAAAAAAAAAATAATTTTTTTTTTTTTTTTTTTTTTTTTTTTTTTTTTTTTTTTTTTAAAAAAAAAAAAAAAAAAAAAAAAAAAAAAAAAAAAAATATATAAAAAAAAAAAAAAAAAAAAAAAAAATAAATAAAAAAAAAAAAATAAAATTTAAAAATAAAAAAAAAAAAAAAAAATCTTGAATGGTTTTTGAAACAATTTGTGACTGGACTGGATACTCGAAAGAAAATGCTAGAAATTTCTATTCTGAAGGCTGAATTTATAATTAATTTTTCTTTATAAAAATAAATAAATTAATAGATTGTAGAAATCAACAGGACGTTAGGTATTTGAACGGAGTTTGTCAGAATAAATTCATCCGACAATCGGATATTATTTCTTTATACTGGGTGGAACTTTAACGATCTGCCATGTTTGAAAATTATAAGACTTACGTATTATAGAAATCGATATGGCTTTCGTCAAAAAGTATTCGGTTGTCATAATGTATAGAACTCCAATTCGGATATTTTCCAAATTTCACTTAAATGTCCTGCCGATTTTGCTGTCCAACGTATTCTTATCCTAATTTCGATAAAAGAAAACATTTCTGTAAAAAATATCAACAAATACTGGCATAACTATTTCGAGCTAACAAAAGACTATATTGGGTTTTTAAGTTTGATAATCTTACACTCTCCTTTCCTCCATTTTTCTACTCTCTTGACAACAAGTTGATATAAACCAAAAGCAGTTCATTGTTCTATATTTCTTCATCTGAGAATTTTTTTTAATCATTAAGACATTATGCATAAAAATACCAAAAGTTTGTTTATCAATTACACACGTAGCCATAATTTATTTTTTAGCTTTTAAAACTGTTCAAGACTTTTGTAGCTCTATTTCTTTTATAGCTATAAGTATATTTCCAATTCTTCGCATTAAAAATGTTAACTGCAAAATTTATAACTTGGCGTCTTCCAGACATTCGTTGTGTCCGCATTGCAGTCTTTGGATGCAGTCACACTGTTAACCCAATTACTCGGCAGCATAAACAAATTGTTTCCATCTTCAGCTTTGAAATTGTTTTTATACCGAAGAAAACACTTAAATGTTTAACAGCATTTTTTAGAGTGTACAGTGGGGCAAGATGTTAAGTGGTTTGTGATTTGTACACTGTAAGAGGCATATACGTTTATATGTTGGTGCTAAAAAAATTAAAAATTTCGACACTATGCCCGTCTTTCAGTATCTATAATGTGATTTTTTAAAAACTGAAATGCTTCGTTAACATATTTTGAAGAATGCGCGATTTTTGAAAAAAATTTCCAATGGCATGAGGTAGACGCCCAATATTACACTCAGAAAAAAAAGAGCTTATCTTAATTTTAGCTTGAATTTGCCTTAAAAAGATTATTTCACTTTAGAATTTTGCGTTCTCTTTTTCGATATAATATAAATATCTTTACAACAAAATATTTTTACAACGTTTACAAAGATATCTTTGGGTCCACGGCTTTTTGAAAACGTTCTAAACATTCTAAAAGTAAAAATTTTTGTCTTAAAAGATATCTAAAATAAAGCGCAATAATTCCTAAAAATTATTCTAAGCATTCTGAAATTAAAAATTAGTTTCTGTAAAAACTCGCTTAATTATAAAAATTTTACTCTGGAAATACAATAGAATAATAATAATTGTGGCCCCATGTTCCATCTTGGAACTCTGAGAATATATAATAATAGAATAATCGTTCTAGGCGTACTTTTGGCAGCGTTTATTACTTTTATAAAAGTAGAAAGCTTCCTTTTAAGCGCGAAGTTCTTAATTTTTTAAAGTGTACTAGGCTTAAAAACACGGACAGATTTAGAATATTCAACAAAATAATGTGCATTTTTGAGAAATTGTAATATATAGGGTTTTCCAATAAGAGGTGTTATTTTGGTATTCAAAGAAGAATGCCATTTTTTGAGATAAATGATCGGATGTTTATTTCATAATAAACAGGAAGGTATGCAGTTACTAATGAAAAACAACATCAGCCAAATGGCTGATCACGCCTACAGGACCATATCCTTTTCATGAAATTTTCCATAAACAAATCGCAAAGTGGCTGCCCTATGTCCTCGATCGGTCCAATGACCCCGCCGGACCATAAACCGCACCAAACAGTCACACGTTGAGGATGGAGAGGCTTCTCAACAATAACTCTTGGGTTTTCCGAGCCCCAGATGCGACAATTTTGCTTGTTGACGTAGCCACCGAGGTGGGAATGGGCCTCATCAGTCAAGATGATTTTCGATGGAAGATTTTCACCATTTTTGTAGTAAATTTTAATAATTTCAATGCGTTGTTGAAGCGTGTATCGTTCAATTTTTAGTAATGGCGTAGTTTCTACTTGTCAAATGTCAAAGAAGCTACCGAAATACTGGGTGATTCAAAATAACACCTATTGTTGGAAAACCCTATACAATAATTATTTAACAACCGAACATTTTAAAGCTAGCATAATGTTTGGTATTTACTCATTCTAAGTAGACTTAATTACAGCATCAACTATTTGTTGCCCTTTGACGAATTTAACGACATTTTTGGGCCTAATAGACCCAAAAAAATCTTAGGAGCTTGAAATTTGTTAAGTCTAATGCTTCGGTTATTCGCTTCCATTCAGATTTTTACGATTCCAACAGATTTCTCGAAAGAAAAGTCGAGAGATAAGTTGGATGCCCAAAAAGCTTGAAATTCAAAAAATTAATTTTTTATTCTAACTTTTTTTTGATGAAAAATAAGATAATCAATAATTAATAGTTTACAAATTTTAAAAAATTTTGGTACCCTCAACATGTTTTAGCCATTTCCGTAGTAAAATATCACGCAAAAATCGAAAATTAAGTCATTAAGGATTTCGAAATATTTCGAAAAAAAAAAAATACTATTTGAAGGATTTCGAAAAAAAAAAACATTTTTCGAAACTAAAAAAAAAGTTTCGTTACTTAAAAGCAAATATCTTTGGTTGTACTTAACTGATTATGACAATTTTTTTTACCAAACTGTAGATAATTGTTATTATCGATTATACTTAGAACATGTTTTTGTGAAATTTACGGCTTGGACTCTATTTATGAATTCATATGAAATATTTCGTAATTTTTAGCAAAGTTTTGAAAAAAATTATATTTTGAACATAAATTTTAAAATTTAAAATAAAATGTTCGAACAGTTTTTTCTTATGGCTCGTAAAGTTTGATCGATTACGAAAAAAATTGTATTTATTTAACATTGTAACTTAGAATTAATTCTAGGGAACAAAGAATAGTTTTAAAGCCAGAGCAACATAGGCCTTCAGGCTGGATTACGAAAACAAATTAGTGTTTGTTTATCAAAATCGGAAAAAAATGTGGAAATAACAGGAATTTTTGTAAAAAGTGAAAGATGAATAATTCGTTTATTTGCTTTTAAGTACACACTTTTTTTTTAATTTCGAAAAGAGTTTTTTTCGAAATCCTTCAAAAAGTGTTTTTTTTTTCGAAATATTTCGAAATCCGTTCCATGAACAAATTTTTTGACTTCATTTTCAGTTTTAGCGTTAAATAGTTAAGGGCATAGAAGCTTGAAATATTTGCAGACTTAAGTTCTAGTTTTTCGCTTCTGTTCTGTTTCTTGCTGTTACTCACCCAACATCGATATGCATTTTTGCGGTTACAATCTTTTTTCATTTTACAAACTTAAAACTTGACGGAGTCCATCTTTTTACCTATCCTTAAAGCCAGTTGGGATCTTAATGAAGTAGAACAAGTAATAGTTTTCGAATTTACAATATTTTTGTTCAGAAGCTCCACTGAAGATCACCTAAACTCCAAAATAGCTAAACAGAATCTGTGGACTACTTTTAACCCCAAGTCCTTGCAACAGTGTGAATGCTGTTCAACAAAAACCTTTCCACATAGAAAGTTACAACTATCATAAAAACCTTTAATCTTTCGTAAATAAGATACAGTTTATGTCGAGGTTACAGCGCATACTATAGTCGTTATGCCCCGACTCTAATCGACCGCACTTGTTTGACACTGCAACAAGACGTTGAATGAATGTTTATGAATTATTAATTGGAAATTGTAAACAAATACACAAAAGTTGAGAGAGAAAATTGATGGAAATATATTGGCTTGGAGTTGTACAAGTTGAAAGCACTTGTAGCAACAAAAAAAAAAAAAAACTTTTACATTGTCTACAATTTGGATGTTGTGGTTACTGTGGTTGTCATGGCAGACATTTTGGTTGGATGCAAATATCAAATTAATGTGACAAAGCAGTTAGTTGTTTTGAAAAGCTAGAAGAAAAGTTTTCTAAATTGAGTTTATTTTGTTTGTCATTATTTTTTGAAAGGGGCATTCAGAATGACATTGAATTGATTACTTTGTGGCTTTTGTTGCTTTTTAGCATTTCTGTTTTTCTGCTTTTAATGGCCTTGCAGCTGTGTCAGAAAAGTTGAAAACGCTTTTCCAGCCACGACAATTGAATCTTTTTTGCGCCCCCCCAAACAGCTGTGCAAACAGTCGAGTCTGAAAGTCAATTTCGCATAAAGATCAATTGCTAGCGATTTTGAGATACTCATAGACAAGTTAATTACATTTGCAACTGCTGCAAGTGGCAACAATGCTAATGGACAGATAGTCAGTTGGCCAAACTTTATATCTGTCAGTGGGTCAAAAGCGCGGCTGCTGCCACTTTGAGCCGCTTTTTGGAATGCGGCAATTTAGTTGGCAAGCAACCAAAAATAGTTTTAGCCAGTTGATTGAATCGACACGGCCAAGCAGACTGCGCTACCGTATAACGACAATTTGGGACAGCACAATAGAGCTACTTGAGTAGGAAAAAACAACAAAAGTTAAAGAAGCGGCAAAAGTTTTGAACGTTGAGTGTCTTGACGCTTTGAGGGAGTTTTTCAGTATGCTTTTTTGGAATATAGGGTGCTTTTCTTGTAAAATGTTATGCCTTAAGGCTGCAATCTTTCAGAGCTTATATTGTGATTTAGCTCGTGGTCTTAAGCCCTTTATGAGCTTGTATGTTTCGGTTTCGGCTTAAATCTGAATGGAATCAAAAATTTAATTTAAGTAACAAATGCATGTTGTGATAAAATTCTAAGATGACGCCTAAAGCCCTTAATGGTTGTAGATTAAACAATATGAAGATGATGGACTCTCCTTGAAAAAAAATTAAAGACGCTTCCAACTTTTATTGGTCAAAAGATTTATAAATGCCATGGCCCAACTGTTCTTCCGGAGTAATATCTCATAGTTAACACTGACTAACAGGCTTTTTGTACCATCAAATTAATAATATTTAGAAACAATTTTTTCCAACAAAGCAAAGTTGGGATGATCTCCTTTAGTAAACTCAGTGCATTCTTCTTAAAGAATATCTCAAAAATAACATGAAGTTGAGATGATTTCTTTTGCCAAAACTACTTTAATAAAAGACAATGCATTCTTCTTGATTAATATCTCAAAGATAACATAGATAAACTAAACCATACAAGTGAGATGACTTCTTTTGACCGAACTACTTATAAAAGTCAGTGCATTGTTCCAGAAGAATATCTGAAATGGTATATAATTGAAAAGAATATTTCAAAGAGGATATGGGGTTGAGTTGTGACATCTGTTGCCAAAACAACTAATAATAGTTAGTGCATTTTTTCGAAAGAAAGGATGAGGCTGAGATGACTTCTATTGTCAATGCATTCTTTTAGAAGAATACATTTAGAAATAAACGACCTCTTTTATTAAAATCAGTGCATTCTACTTGAAGAGTATCTTAAAGATAACAAGAAGGTGAGATGATTTCTTTTGCCCAAACTGCTTATAGAAGACAGTGCATTCTTCTTCATGAATATATCACAGATAACATAGATAAACGAAATGATATAATTGAGATGATTTCTTTTGCACAAACTACCTATAAAAGTCAGTACATTGTTCCAGAAGAATATCTAAAATGAGATATAATTGAGAAGAATATTTCAAAGAGGATATGGAGTTGAGTTAACTTATGTTGCCAAATAAACTTCTGTTAATAAAAGTTAGAATTAGTAAAATTTTTTCGGAAGAAACGAAGAGGCTGAGATGACTTCTATTGTCAATGCATTCCTCTAGAAGAATGTTTCAAAGATAAAATGGACAAACGAAACGATAAAGTTGGGATAACTTTTTTTGCCCCAACAAATTTTAGAATTCAGTGCATGCTTTAAGAAGAATGTCTTAAAGTTAATAAAGATAAAAGAAACGAGGAAGTTGAGATGATTTCTTTACTTTTAAAAGCCAGTGCATTCTTACAGAAGTATATCTTAAAAATAACAGAAAATTGAAACAAAAAAGTTGAGATGACGCTTTTCTTGCAAAACTGTTCACTATCATCAACTAGGCCTACCATGCCGCCTACAATACGTAACAAACTTTTTAAAAGACATACAATACCATTTATGCTCGGTATAAAGAGTACAAAAACCGAACCGGTTTCGGGTGTTTTTCGCACATTGTGGGTTGTTGATTTGCAGTGATCATGAATAGAGATGATAATGGTAGACTCAGTGACTGGCTTAAAATTTACGTAAATATGCAAAGTAATAGTTGACCAAACAAAAGAAAGTCACTGACCAAGTTCATTGTACAGTTGAAGACTGAATGAGGGACGGACGGACGAAATGAATGAATGAGTGAATGAATGACTTGAATGCCGTCGGCCTCAGTTGGTCATTGCAGAAGGTCAAACTTTTTGTTCGTTTTGAACAGTTTGGCAAACTAATTACGCAAGATTCGTTGCTATCGTTATCTTTATTGTTATTGTTTATTTAATTTAACTTTTGTATAAGAAGTCTTTCTTTTGTTTGTTGTCTTGCAACACTTGGCGTATACATAATATACAATAGCCTAGCAATTTACACCTTGTTGCCATTTGTGCCTTTTTTCTTTTTTTTTTTGTTGGTTGTTTGCTGTTGGTCAAATCTTTTGATATGGCTGAGTGCACAAGTCTTAAGACGCCTTTGTCATGCCACATGCAAGCACAATTAGCCAAGCTTTGGGTCGAGCCAAAAAAAAAAAAATAAACTGAATAAACTTTCGTTTTCAGATCCAACGTCATTGCATGTGAACATGCTAGACAATTTAAGTTAAGCTCGGCTTAGTCAAACATTCTTTATGGGCACAATTAATTTATATTGTAGTTGATTTGTGTTGTTAATTTATTTAGCGATACAAAACAACAACAAATTCTACAATAACAACAACTTGGAGAAACAATTTCTAGCTGCAGATAGATTATAGACATTTTCAGTTTTAATTGCGCTCAAGTTGAGCGCACCCAAGGCAGTCGGCTTTATAGAGAGGCTTAATAGAGGCATTAATGCCTAATTAAATTGCCAAAGTCCAAAAATTCTAATTTAGTTTGCAATTAAACAGCAAAAGTTTTATTTCACTTTCAGTTTTTGGGGCCAGAAATCGAAAATGAGAGTGACAAGTTAGAAGCTTGGATGCTCTTATGAAAGTTGTAGAACAAATGTATCACTACCACGATGCTAAGACAGGCTAATCCTTTTGTAAATGGAATTTAACTTTTGACTTTATGATGTGTCATGATGATAAAGATAATTTGGCCTGAAGCTTATAGAACATCAAAGAGTTTGTTACTAAAAAGACATGTTCAAACATGAAGTTAGTTGTTAAAGCTCTTTCTCAAAAAATTGTAATAACCAAAACACTTTACATCATCTTTGAAGTTTAAATTCTGATATATTTTAGGTCTATTGCGTGACTTCTTCTTATATACCGTTACTCCTATTGGCACATAGGGCTCATCGTGAATATGTTTTCATTGATACCGGTTGTCAGCTGGTGCTTTTAGTTTACCCCAGGTCTTTCTGCTATCTTCAACTTCTCTTTGCAGAGTTCTTCGCCAAGTTGTTTTCGGCCGCTCTCTGCGTCACCTTCCTTGTGGATTCCAGTCCACTGCTTGTCTTATTAAAACTCCAGATTTTACTAAGCTGTGACTCATGACTTACAACTCAAGCCAAATTCGCACCAATTTTTTATTTGGAGAGGCTGCTTTAATATCAAAGCTGCAAGCTGGGTTTGAATCGGTTTAGAAAAACAGAATATTTTTCGAACCACGAACTTCACTATTTTTTTTCTTATAAAGTAAGGCGTCCTACAGAAGACAATGTAATTAAAAAAATATTACAAAAATTAAATTAATTTAAATTAATTATATTACATGCAACAAAAGTGCTTAGAACTTCTCAGAGTTCCAGTAAATTAAAAATGAACATATGCGACTTTTTGACTACTTTTTCTAATTTTAACGATTTCGATAACATGGCTTAGTAAAATGAATGCATGTCTTATTCGATAAATGTTAAAAGAACACTGTGATTTTTCGATAACCTTTTATCATTTGATCGATTTCGATAACTTTTCTCATTTGATCGATTTCGATAACATGACATAATAAAATTAATGCACCAAATTGCAGCCCTTATGTATTAATACTAAGCGACAAAAGTACTTTGAATTTTTTAGAGTTCCAGTAAATTAAAAATAAACATTTGCGACTTTTCGACTACTTTTGCTAATATAATCGATTTCGATAACATGGCTTAGTAAAATGATTGAATGTCTTATTCGATAAATGTTAAAAGAACACTGTGATTTTTCGATAACCTTTTCTCATTTGGTCGATTTCGATAACTTTTTCTCATTTGATCGAATTCGATAACATGACATAATAAAATTAATGCACCAAATTGCAGCCCTTATGTATTAATACTATAGCGACAAAAGTACTTTGCATTTTTTAGAGTTCCAGTAAATTAAAAAGTGAACATTTGCGACTTTTTCGATAACCTTTTCTAATTTAATCGATTTCGATAACTTTTTGTCTTTTAAATGGCTTAGTAAAATTAATGCCAAATGAATATCATATTCGTATTTGAATTTTTAAAATTCTAGTAAATTAAAAATAAGTTTGATTTTTACTTTTGTAACTGGCTGTAAATATATTTGTTCGATAATTGTTAAAAGAACACTGTCGTTTTTCGATTACTTTTTCAAATTTAATCGATTTTGATAACATGGCTTAGTAAAATAAATAAATTATTCGATAAATTAATTTATTTTATAAAAATCAAAAGAACCCGGTACTCTAAAAGCAAGTTTTCCAGACAACCCCGGTTCTCATTGAATAATTTTTTAAGGTACAGGGTGCGTTTTTCAGAGGTCTCATGGTGTTCGTTGCTTTCTAAATCATACACTTTTCTGCAGCTATGACAGAAGTCACCCATAGGGCTGTGCCTTTTTAGCAAAGCAGATGTTCAGCTTGGTTTGATGGTCGTTCAGAAAACTTAGGAAATACTATAAACCTAACAGCCAATGGCAAAGTCCCAGAACAATTAAAAATAGGCCTTTTAGTACTAGCCTGCTCTCGAATTTCGAAGTCAACAAACCAATATACCCAATTTAAGAGTATAATAGACAGACTTATAAGGGTTTAGAAGTAATTAACGCTGAGTTCATTGTACCTGTGAACGTGAACCTTTGATAGCTTTTGTTCCATGGCACTGTCGAGCTTATAAATACACCCAACAGCGACAGAGATCTCCCGTCGTTTTTTTGTTTTTGTTGTTTGACTAATTACGTGTTGGCTTTTGTCAGTTTCAATTTTGGTTTATGTCTGTTTGTTAGACTTTTTTTGTTGCATTCATTGCATCCACCAAATATGTCGCCGTCAACTCCAAAAATACAAAAGCTGCCTCACCATAATTTTAAATAAATACAAAAAGTAAAGTATTTTCATTTCTATAAAGTTGTATGCAACATTTTTGCACACACTCCTAGAAATATTATGTACTACTATGTACTACTATATAACTTAAATGTAATTCCCCAGTTGCTTATCTAATGCAGTGAGTGGCAGTGTAGAAGGCGTGGCACTTGTATTTGCAGCTGCAAAAGTTGCTTAGTTTTCAAACGAATCTCTAAAATCAACAAGTAAATCATATGCGCATTGTAGATGATGTCAATTTTGAAATTCAAATTGAACAGCTTCCTTGGCAGACCAAAAACTTAAGCCTCAGAAGGCATTGGTGTTGATTCTGGAGCTGCCGCCCACAAATCGATGGTAAGAGAGTCTGCTACTTGGGGCACATTTTGTATGCTGTTATTGTAGAGCCCGCGGCTGCATTTCAAATTCGTATTTCAACGAGTCTTTGGAGGCGCCGAACAAAGCTCATCAACAATTCAATTGGCAGGGGAACACAGGGCGTATGCTGCATACATAGCAGCTATATAGTATGCATACATATATATATATACATTGTGCCTATGTGTCACCCCAACAGCTTTTCCTGGTTGCAGCCCCATCATTGCCCTGGGCACTAAAAATTTGTATGCTGCTTTATCTTAATATTTTGCCATGTTATTCGATTATTGGCATTAACTTTGTCTGCATTGAAAGGGGCTTTTGATTTTGGGGCTTGGGTTTGATTATTTTTATGCTTTACTTGGGATACCTTGGAGACTTGAAGACAAATAAGTTTAAAAGCGTTATTTAAGTGTCTTTAGCGGCAGACAGTCTCTCATGACCTAATATGTAGGCATTTTGAGCAGTTATGTCTTAAATTCTTTTGCTTTTGGGAAAATCTAAATGCCTGAAAGTTGGAATTTGTGAATACTTCAGGCGTAGTTTGTAGCAATTTTTGTGTCTTTTGAAACTCTTTAAAGTTGAGCAATAACAATGGTAGACATAAACTCCCACCATTAAAGTTGCTCTATATGTAGCAGACTTTAGACTTTGTTAGTGGCGCTGGTACAGTGGTTCGAAGGTGACGCAAAAATGTTACACTCTCAGTAGAACGTAACTAGTTGGTAAACTAGTGTGTTATAATTTTCAGTTCATATTATTATTAATCATATTTGCTTTTGTTTTTGAAAAGTTTATTAAATTTTGTTCAAGTATGTACTCATTTTTAGGTATACTCTCTATGATAACTTAGAGGTAGGCTGCGACATGACTTCAAGCGTTTATAAATACTTTTTTGTTGGACAAAGCACTTAACTTATCGTTCTTAGCTCATATTAATTATTTTTTTTTTTTAAGTACTTACTGAGAGATAAGACATTTTTGGGCGTATTGATAAGATTTTAATGGTTTATTGATAAGTATAAATTGGGTTTTTTGCGTACTATGCAAACAAAGCTTTGATTTGTTTACAGTACTTATACTATAGTGCTTTTTGCAAATTATCATGCAGTTTGACAAGATTAAGAAACTTGTAGCTTATTTTAATTGAACTGCCAAAGTAATTAAATTTGTAAAAAATTGTTTTTTCTTTAAACTAGCCCAATATGCTTTACTTTTCTAAGGAACATTTTTTAACTATTTTTGATCAAATTTTTACTTTATGTGGTAGTGTTTTTTTTTGTTATAAACAGATTCCTTTTTAATCAGACTATATGGTTTTAAAAACAATTTTTACTTTCAAACAAATCTTTTTTAAGAGCGTTTGTCTTATATAACCTAAAGTTCTGGTTGTGTTGACTGATGCCTACGAACGCTTTCGCCCTAGACTAACCAGAGCGATCCTACAGCTCGGCCAGCTTAAAAAACAGACGCATTTACTTCAGCTGGCGTTCCCGGGTAACCCCAGATATTTTTCTATTGCGTTAAAATCTGCAAAAACAAGGTTGTATATAAGAGTTGGAATCTTTTATGGAATTCTGCTAGGTATGGGAGGTTACGTGTTCTTTACTCTCTTGGCTCCATTTACATCGAATAAGTAGAGAATTACTTAACACCATTTACAATACAAAAATTGTTAGGAATAAGTGAATTTGTATTTTGGCGTTACGTTACATTAGTACTAAAAAAATTTTAAAATAAAGTAGAATTCTAATTTTTAAAAAGTTTTTTGTTCATTGTTTTTCAGATTTATTAAGTAAAAAAATGCCACTATATTCATTTTTAACAAAACAGGGACATGTAATGCACGTTTGGCACTAATATATATTTTTTTTAAACAATTGAGAACTCTCTGAAGAGGCAGTGTGTAATGTTATTGTTAGATAATAATTATTTAAATTTAAAATTTTTACTAAATTACACAAATAAGCATTCAACAAAAACAAAAAATTTAAAAAAATTATAGCAATCGGTCTTATCGATTAAAAATGCAACGTGCTGGCGTTACGTTACAACAAATTATTAATAAGTTGGTTTTGCCTTGAATTAACAAATGAAAAATTTTTGCGACTTTGAAAATTTTTTGGCATAAAACATTTTGTAGCAAGATTTATTTTCCTTTTACTTTCTCGTTTTTTTATTAGTCTTAGTGGCGTGACGTTACTTAAATTACTATTAAAAATTTTAAATATGTATATTTTTTTTAAATTTTTTAAATTGTTAAAAAATCTGACGTTACGTCTCATGGCGTGATGTTACTTAAATTATTATTAAAAATTTTGTATAAATACATTTTTTTTTTTAATTTTTTAATTTGTTGAAAAAAAAATTATAATAATGTTGAAAATGATGTCCTAATCTTGGCCTTTTGATGGGCTCAACAGGCTGGATTTGCGAAAAAATAAGAAAACTGCATAACATAAAAATAAATGTATTTTTGAATTTTTCTGCAAAATTAAATAAAATAAAAATTATGCTAATATGTATAATGTTAAAAAATTATTAAGGTGCTCTTAAAAATTAAGCAAATCTTACTATAAAATTAACTTTTTCTTTGTAGCCAGATTTCTCGCTTTTTGACAAACTAAGTTGTGAAAAAAGTTTTAAAGTTGTTATTTAATAACTTTTAAATAATTTTCTTTAATAATACATGTTAGAAGAATATTCTTATCTTAATTTTATAGAATTTTAATTAATTTTTATTTAACTTTGAAATATTTTTCTTGAATAATACATGTTAGAAAATATTCTTAATATTAATTTTATGGAATTTTAAATAGTTGAATTTATACAAAATTTTTAAATATTTTAATTAATTTATTTAATAAAGAATGAAATCAAGTTTACAAAACAAACTTAACTTGTAGTACCAAAAGGACTTTGACTGAACTTAAATTTTGTATTAAATTTTTTTAAAGGTATCTACTTCAAAAACACAAAAAAATTACTCTTAGGTCCTCCATTTTGTAATTTTGAAATTCTAATCCCAGAATCGTGATAAGCGACCCCGAAAACCCATATTTGCATACCCAATAGGGGCTTTTAATCTCCTTTTACTAACGATATCACTAATTCGATCGCTTTTAAATTTTGGTGCTATTAAAGGTTTGGGTGGCGTTATTGATATCGTTTAAAATGAAAACTCAAACTTTAAACCCAAAAATTAAAAACAAACCTTAGGTCCGCCATTTTGAAATTTTGAAAAACTAGGTACTTATAATCAGCTACCGCAAAAGTATCTGAATAGCTTAAAAAAGGGATTGCAGTAATGTTTTTCTGAGAATAAGATAAAAAATAGTGATTAAATTATAAAGTTACTTTGCTTTGAAGGGCATTGTAGCTACGCCATTTTGAAATATCAAAAATCACCATAAAAGTAGACCACAAGACGAACTTTTAAGCCCAAAAATGTTGAAGTGATCTTAAAAATTGAAGTGACTGGTTTGACAGAGAATGAGCCATAAATATTTTCACATATGAAGCTTGAGACAGTAGAACACCTTTTCTGTCACTGCCCTGGACTGTGCAGGACAAGATTGCGTTTTCTAAAGTCACACTTCCTTGATGACTTGTCCCAGCTCGGTCCAAAAGCCTTTTAGGTTCATTCAGGCGCCGGATGGCTGTGACTTATCTCACAGGAGACCTCGTGAGTGGGAAGAATGGTGAACGGTCCACCGTAGGTATAACGGGCCAATTCTTGCCTATTGAGTTGGGACTTAGTCACTCCCCATATCTAACCTAACCTTATGCTCCCTAAACTAGACCCTTTTAGCAACTTTTTGCACCACTGTGCGCTGCCGCATGTGGAACACTGTCTTGCTACAAATTTCATACAACTTTTTGTCTGTTTATTTTTTTTTTTTGGTGCCGCCGATGCCACAGTTGCCGTTACTCAAGTTATTACATAGATTTTGTAGCATTTTGTGCCCAAAAAGTATTACACTGGCACAGACACACAAACTCCGATATGGATACGATATATACGTTATAGACTTTTGCCAGCGACGACATATTTATGAGTACTCTTGCTCCTCAGTCGTCGGTGCTATTTATGAGCATGGCCAAAGTTTCTTGTCGAAGTGTGGGTTAAAGGCTGTCTAAAAAATAGAGAAATAAAATAAGTGCAACTATGAAATATTTTTGCTCAGATTATTACATGACGCAAAATATAATTTCCACACTATAAAAACTTTGTAGTTTCCATTGCGGCTTCTCTGCTCTTCTTTGGCAAAAATTTTCAGTTTTCTTCTACTATATATTTTTTTTGTGTTTTGTTGTTGGTCTTGGCTAGTCGGAAAATGCCTTAAGAATTGTGAAAAATGTTGCACACAAAATGTTGGCGTGCTGCACGAAAATGTGTAATGTAGCAAATGGGCAGCAAAATGAAAAGCAAAAGCTGAGACGACAACAAAAACAATAAGTGGAATGGTTGGAATTGGAACAGAACGACTGAAGTATACGCTCTCTTAATTTTTTGAAGGGTTCCTTTGGTTTTGAAGTATCTGGCTTGCTTTTGCTACGGGAAGAAACTTGGGTCGGGATGGTCCTTAAAATGTACAATGATATATGTCTGTAAGCCGAATTTGAGCCCCAATAAGAACTTCTAGGACAAAGTGGTTCAAATTTCTGAATTTTCGCTTTTAACACTCAAAGTTTTCAACCGTTTTTATTAAAAAATGTTATTTAGTTTTAAATCTTATTAAAATTTGTACCCATGGAAGTTAAGTTGCTGTATAAAAAGGTTTGGATGGGAAAGGGAATACTGTTGCAAGAGACTTGGGGTTTTTCCCAAAATATATTTAGGGATTATCCATAAACTACGTGACGGTCAGGGGGGGGGGGAATCAAAATATAGTTAGGGATTCCCCCCCCCCCGGAGCATCACGTAGTTTATGAAAGATCCCTAACTATATTCCCCCCTTCCCCTGAAGCGTCACGTAGTTTATGGATGATCCCTTACCAATTTTAAGGTTTGATGGTATGGTATGATAAGGTATGGTATGATAAGATTTGATGGTAATTCCACTTTTTACTATTGCCTAGTCTAGAATGCTAGATTCTCCCAAAGTGTACAAAGAGTTTTTAGGTGACTCTTCTAAAACTGAATACAAGTGAAAATATCGACCATAAGATTAACTGAATACAAGTGAAAATATCGACCATAAGATTAACCTTTTGAAAATAAACCAAAATTCGGGACTTCCAGAAACAGTCAGACAAACATAAATCAATTTCTTTTGCCGTTCCGATCATTTTGTAGTAAAGCCCGTTGGGTCTTACGTCATTCCTTTCAGTTGCTTCATAAATTTTTTTTTATTTGATGCACTCATCTAACAAAATATACCCTTTTACTACTTTAATAAAGGGTATAAAAGCAAAAACAACAACGTTGAAAGTGTGTGTGGAAAATTGCCTAGGGTTAAATTTTTGGCAGTCAGACAAGACAGCCTGCAAATTGTCTGACCAAAGGCTGGTTGAGTTCTAAGCGATGGAGCAGGAGCACCAGAGGCAGCAGGAAACAACGTCGAGTGCAATAAACGCGCAAGTGTTTGTCGCCGTCTATCGTTGCTATACTTTTTGCCATCACTGTACCACACGCTTCCTGCATTCGCTTTTCTGGTCTGGTCTGTTCTGGCTTTGGCCTGCTCCATTGTTTCTATATGGACAGTTGTTTGCCCGGCACTTGCAGCTTGTACTAGTTGTATGTTCCTGCTCTGTATTTCATTTCATTTTGTTTTGTTTTATTTATTTTATTTTGCTGTTGTTTTTCAATGGAAAACATTTTTTTTTTTTGCTTTTGTTGTAGTTATTTTTCCGCGGAAATTTTTAGCTCTATTTGTATGTTACGGACAGTGTGCTTTAATTGTTGCCTGAAAATAAAATGAAAAGAAAATATGTATGTATAATATTTTATCCCGTCGGCATACAAAAAAAAAATTTGTTAAACAAAATTTGTCGGCATTCATTTTTTTTTTGCACATGGTAGTTTTTTCTTATAAGTGCACCTGCAGAAAATTAGGCCTAAAAGATTAAAAAAAATCAATGTTGGGCAGATTTAAGAATACGATATGAATACATTATTTTTTGCTTAACTTCAATTTTTGGTTCTATTTGAAGCTACATATAATTTGTAGTGAAAATCCAAATGAAGTTCTTACATTTATGAACCAATCTAGCTTGGAATCTGGTTCAATTTCGTTTCGAGCGAACCTGGGAAACCAAAACTAACAAAAATTAACTTATTCCAGAAATCACTTTAAACTGAATGTCCTAAAACCATTTTCTTTCTTCTTTTTTTTTGCTAAGCTCTACTTTTACTTATTTTTTGAGCTTAAAGGCCCATAGGCAGTATTCCGCACGAACTTTTAAAACTTCAAATAAAAAAAATCCCAAAAAAGGGTTTTTTTTTAAATACGAAGTTTTGACGCTAAAAAATCCCAAAAAGGGGAATTTTTTTAAATGAAGTTTTGACATTTCCCAAAAAAGAGCATTTTTTTTTTGAGACGCATCTTCAAAATTTGGTGGCCAGAACGCATCTCTAACACAGAATTATGGAGAAAAACAAGCATGCAAAACGTCGCGACCGTAATTAAAAAACGAAAATGGTAGTGGATCGGTCATACGCTTCGCAAGCCCAATTCATGCATCGCTAAACAAGCCCTAAAATGGAATCCACAAGGCAGCCGCCGGCCGGGCACTCCCTCAAGAACATGAAGAAGGACTATTGATGCCCAACTTACATCTGCGCGCTACTCATGGAACGACATCTGCACAGCAGCTCCCAATAGGATACGGTTCAGAGGAATTGTTGAGGCCCTATGCTCCACTAGGAGTTAATGGAACAAAGAAGAAGAAGAAGTTGTAGCTAGGCCCATCAAAATGAACACCCTTTAAATGTTTGCCTAATCATCATCAATTGGCCATTACAACCGTGGGTCGGTCTTGGCCGCATCCAGAAGCCTTCGCCAGTCGTTTCTGTTTTGCGCGCACTGATGCCAGTTGGAAATATCAAGCCTAGCCAGGTCAATAGAAACTTGATCTTTCCATCTCAGAGGAGGTCTCCCTCTTCCGCGCCTACCACCAGTGGGCACCGATTTGAAGGCTTTTTTCGCTGGAGCATCATCTCGCCACATGACCTAGCCAACGCAGTCGCTGCAACTTAATGCGCTTGACTATGTCTATGTCGCGGTATAGCTCATACAGCTCGTCGTTCCATCGTAAACGGTACTCCCATCAACGCGGGGGACCAAAATCTTATGTAAAATTTTTCTCTCGAAACTCCTAAGACTCGCTCATCATTGCTCGTCATCGTCCATGATTCTGCGCCATACATAAGGACGGGTATTATGAGCGTTTTATAAAGAGTTGTTTTCGTCCTGCGAGAGAGGGCTCGACTTCTCAATTGTCTACTTAGCCCAAAATAGCACCTGTTGGCAAGAGTAATTCTACGCTTGATCTCAAGGCTGACGTTGTTTTTGGTGTTTATGCTGGCTCCTAGGTAGACAAAATTCTTTACTTCGAAGGTGTAGCTATCGACAGTTCATGTTGCCCAGACGCTGAGAGGGCTTCTGTGTCGACAAGAGGTATTTTGTTTTGTCCTCGTTCCCGCAGACCCACTCGCCTTGCTTCTTCATTAGCTTGGAAAATGCAGCACATACGGCGCGGTTGTTGCGACCAATGTGTCGATATCATCGGCATCGCCAGTAGCTGCACTCTTTTGCCCCAATATCGTGCCAGTGCGATGGATCTCTGCTGCACGTATAATTTTTTCCAGCATAATGTTGAAGAAATCGCAAGATAGAATGTCACCTTGTCTGAAACCTCTTTTGTATCAAAAGGCTGGAAGGTCCTTTCCAATTCGCACCGAGCTGAAGTGGTTTGTAGGTCCTCTAAATTTTTTTTGGTAAATTCTAGCGCGTCGTGCTGTAATGCTGTGCGGCTTTGAAATCGACTCTGTTGTCTTTGTTTTCCGTGGATTTGCCGTACTGCGAATACCTGGTATTCCGGTCGAGTTAGGTCTCGTTTTGTTTTTTTTTCTGGATTTTTGCCTAATATTTACACAAAATTCTAAAAAATTCGATTCAATTCAAAGCCCGTTTAAATCGTCGTTGGGCACATTTGCATTTCTGCCCAACACCGTGAACATCCTTAATGACTTTGGTTAATATTTGCACAACTTTCTGAGACTGCTAAGCCATTTCATTAAATTTTTATTTATTTTTTAAGCACCTTTTAAATTTATATGCCATTACTAAAATTTACTAAAGCCATAAATTTTCTCCAAGTGCATTGTAAACATTTACGACTACTATTTGCAATGAATAAAAAATATTGTATAAATATATAAACCAATTACTTATGGGCATTGAATTTAAAGCTGCATCTATGTAGCGTAACGCACGTGCAAAATTGGCCAATACAATTGCAATAAAATTTTCACATTAAATGAAAAATAAAATTTTAAGCCAAATAAATTCTACATAAAAAAATACATTGTCGTTTTGTGGCAATTAAAAAATGTTTTTAAGTAGTCTATGAGCTGTTTTTTTTTTTTTTTGTTGCTACAGTGCCGCACATAAAAAGTAGCCCACATGCATTAAACTATGTATGTCATTTGGCTAAAAGGAAAAGCGCATTATATGCTATAGTCTATATAGTATGTACAACATATGATATGTTGTTGTATCTGTTTTTATGTGCAAAGTATTTGCTTTAAAATTTATGCCTAATTTGCATTGGCAAATTGTACGACCAGGGAATTGCATTTTAGCTTGGTTTATCCAATTTTATTGCACTTGTTGGAACCCCCAGCGATTAAATACTAAACGTATGCGGCAATTTTTGCCTTGATTAATAGCCTGGCCGCACTTGCACTAACTGCTTGCGATTTGGCCAACTTGTCATAAACTTACTTTAATTGCAAGTGTTGCCAATTAGTTTGGCAAAATGGCATACAAAGTTGCCAGAGTTGTCTCCATGAAAAAAAAAAAACAACCATATTTTATGCATTTTCTAATCTAGTTTTTTTTTTATTGTGTATATGCACTGCAAAAATTAGAGTGTGCTTATTAATTACCAACGAAAATTGGCAAATTGTGGTCTTAACATGTGCCAGATGGCGCCCGAAGTTTGTTTATGACTCTGGTGCGAATATTGCACAAGTGAGTTTAGAGATATTGTATGGGCATCGTTGATTTGAGTAAACAAATATGTAGCAAGTGGAACATGGGTCAATTTGTCGCTTTGTTAGCAACTTATTTTACATAAATTAAAGCGGAGAAACTGTAAAGTTGACTATTTGAAATAGCTTGTCACGTTTGGAGAACTAATTTTTCCAACACTCTTGTCTTTAAGTTTCTTGATTGTCTCTGGCGTGTTGAAAATAGATATAGGCAGAGGAAAAGTAAATTCGATCCACCCCGGAACAGGTATTTCCAGCTGTCTCCGGGTCTTTGTAGTTTTCTTATCCATTCATTTCGCCGATTTTTCAAAATTTTTCATTCCAACATCGTCAGTCCTAAATTTTTGAATGTGACCCTCTGCACATGGTTTTACCTTTTCCAGCATCTCAGCAGAAATTTCACTCTGCTATTGTTGAAAACCCGCACTATCCCCAGCATATTAATATTCGTTTATGAGGACATCTCTTGTTTCCTTGATTAGGTAGCCAGTCCGATCTTTAATCGGTTTGTATAGAACAAAATCTAATACGTGATATTCCAAGTTTCTTAAATACTTTAACCGAAACTAATGGTTATTTGCATCTTCCTTTTAAATTACTAAAGTTCTTTTGTAAAATAAGTAATGCGGACCAATTTTTAAATCTATCGAGGCACCTCCAATGGCCGTTTGATTACCTTTGTAAATAAGCACAAATCCAAAACTTAAAAAAAAGTTAGCTATTTTTGAGCAAAACGAAGATTAGGGCCTTTCTTATTCTTTATATTTTCAAAATTGGATAATTTAATTAAAAATAAAAAATCCAATAAAACAAAATTTTTAACAAAAGTGCCACTTATAGAAGAAATATGTGCAAAAAAAAAAAATACATTTACAAAAACTTAAACCCCAAATTTTGTGCCAAGTGGTTTTTTCAAGACCCCCTAAACTCAAATTTTTGTTTCAATTCATTACTTTATTTTTTAAAATTAAAAAATAAGAAGAATACATAAATATGTAAAACACAATATTTAAAAACAATTTGTGTTTTCGAAAAATTGAAAAGAAATCGAGACATTAAAAAATGATACATAATCATTTTTTAGACAACCACTGATCGGGTCTTTGTAGTTTTCCACCATTCATCGCGATCTCGGGCTTATGTTCTGACCAACATTTAGTCCTAATTTTTTTATATCTTTATCGAGCCCATCATGCCATATCAGCTTAGTTAACGACCTATCTTGTTACCTAACCGTCAAGCATTATTTGTTTATGAGGATAGCTCATCGTTTTATATATTTAGTTCGACAGCCCATAAAAATACATGGTTTTTTTTAGGATTACGTTATTATGTTGGGGTAACGATAACTACTATACGCCATATTCCATTTTTTGTATACCTCAAATAAATTTTACAAGGCTTACGTTCAAATTTTTGAAGTTTGTTTTCATTTGCCCTTTTTAACACCCATGTTTCGCTGTAGGTGAGGACTGGTACAATTAGTGTATGATACAGGAGGGTTTTCGTCCCTCTTTCTAAGAGATTACTTTTCAGATGTCTTTGCAGTCCAAAATAGCATTCTAAAAGAAATATTTAAAAAAATACTAAAATAATTACAAAAAAAAATAAGATTTTTGTGTGAAATCAATAATGTTGTTCAATCCATCTTTATTAATTTATGAGTGTTTTTTGTCAAGTTAAGTATTCAGTTATCGATAACTCCAATGGGCAACCTGGTTACAATAAATCATACTCAAAATAAAAAAACGGATCTTTCTTACTCTTTTGATTTTTTTATTTTAATTAAAAAAAATCATAAAACATATTTTTAACAAAATATTAAAAGAAAAATAAAAAATAGAAAAATAAAAAATATTTTGGAAATTTTTTTTTAAAACTCAATTTTTTGTTTCATTTCATTACTTTATCTTTTACTTGAAAAAATTCATGTATTTTCATAAGTTAACGAGATTGGCAAATTTGGTTATCGATAAATTTAAAAGATATCAAAATTTAGCAAAAATAAACCAAATATTTTTTAAAACTCAACTTTGTGTTTTAATTCAATCTTTTTTATGGAAAAAATTGTATGTATTTTTATACGTTTACGAGATATATCATATTTGGTTATCGATAACTCGAAAAGCAAATGAAATTTTTCAAAGAATAAATATATCCGCTCAATAGCATAAGTAAAAATCATTAAAATCAAAATGAATTTAAAAGCTTCACTTTTTTTCGACAGCTCAATTATTTTCATTTAAATGCTTCTGAGGACCTCAAACAAAAACTTTTCAAAATATTTTTCGACCAATAAATTTTGTTGGTTTTTTAAACGGTGGCATATCCTAAAAAAACCCACTCAATTCTGGTATTCGATAAGTTTTATATAGTTTTAATTTTTAGGCACAACACATTTACCAAGTTTTTAATCAAAATGGGTCCTGTAACTATAAAATATAGCTCCAAAGCGCTATATCGATTCAAAAATTTAGGTTCGCTCCAGAGCCATTTTTTTTTTTTGAAATGGGATAAATAGAAACATTATGTTTTGTACAGAAAAAAGTGTAGGCTTAGATATTTAAACTTGATGTTCGGAAATCACAGTTAAAATTTATTTAGGTATTTTATAAAATTATTCACTAAGACAATGACATTTTTGGAATATATTTGTTGTTTGTCTACAATTTGCTTAAAAGCGCTAATCTTTAGTTGTTCACTTACTTTTAAGCTATTGACTTCAAAAGTTGTAGACACTTTTTATATGCCTAAAGTCTTTCAACAAAATTGTCTCCTTTTAAATTATATTATATCGCCGTGTTGTTATGAAAACCGTACAGGCTTTTATTTTTGGGATTTTATTCCAAAACTCTCTACGAAATCCACCTCATCATTTGAATGCTCGCTTATTCTTTTAGCAAAGTTTTTCAACCCAGTTTTGCAGCATTTTGAATGTTTGCTTCCAAATTATCTCTTGCTGTTGTATTACGCTCAAAAACTTGCCTGAACTCAAAAATATCCCCAATGAAAAAACTCTAATGGTGTTACGATATTTTTCACACAAAGGCGCAATAATTTCAATTAGATTGTGTGCATTCTTTCATTGCGAAAATAATAAAATTTTATTTATCATATAATTAACGTTTTGCATTCAAGTTTATATGCTTATAAAATTATTTTTATTTTTTTTTAATTTATACCACTTCAAGCTTTTTTTTTAATTTATTATTATTATACTTTGAAAACCAACTTGGTGCAAGTTCTTGTGTTTAACTTCTTTAATCTATCTACTTTTTAATCCACGCCAGTTGAATCCGTAAACAGCAACCACTTTAAATGAAGCACTAGGCATTTATGTTGGCAGATTTGATTACTGGAAGGGATAGCCTCCATAAAAACGTCCAAAGCCATTCTGTGTATGAAAAAGTTCAACATTAATATAAAAATTCCAACAATAACTCAAAGAGCTTTTGACAAATCCAGTTGTTGTTATTTTATTACCCTGCACGCACACACAGAAACAAACAGCACCTAAGAAGATAAGTGCACTAAATGCTCCTCCCGTCTCTTAACCCTTTTAGAGCTATAATAAAAGCTGGACCAGGGACCAGCTAGCAGCTACTTTTAGCATGACCAGAGCATATAGCAGATACACATCTGTATATCTATCTGTATCTGAAATTGCGAAATGGGTTTCCCTTACAGTTTTAATTGCGCTGGCCATGTTCATTTGCAGAACACAACAGACCAAGTAAATACATGGATAGATCTTAACACATTGCCCTTTACTTAGTCATTTATTTTTTGGATAGATACTCTGTAGCCCATGGGCTTAAGGGTATTATGGACTATTGGAACATATGTGGCAGGCAGGAGGAGGGAGCTGGCTAACTGTTGAGTCAGACTCATTAGTCGGTATGAATATATCTATGTATATCTCAGAGACCATAAGAGCTGGAGACACAAAATTTTATCAGAAGAACATAAATCGTACGTAGATGAAGTTTGTTGATTTATATTGATGTTATTATTTTAGATATTGTATTTTTAATTATTATGAGATTTTTATCTAGGCGGAATTCCCTATTGGACCTAAGCTATGAATGCGGGTTATTCAATAAAAAAACCGATATATTTTCAAGTTCTAAAATGCTCAAAAATAGATTGTTTCAACTTAGAATTTATGCTAATTTTTCGTTCTAAATATTCATAAATTAAGAATAAAATAGGCTCAAGCTAAGCCAACTGAACTTCTTAAAATAAGTATGATATACTAAAAAATCATAAAATCATTATAAACATTCTCAGATTGACAATTTATGTCTTGAAAACCATCTCAAGTACTGTTTTTCCTCAAATCAAACTAAATATTCTTTAAGGCCCATACGCAGTTCGAAAAATTTCGCACGGAATGACAAAACTTCATATAATATGAAACATCCCATTTGGGATTTTCTTCATATAATACGAAACATCCCATTTGGGATTTTTTTTTATATGAAGTTTTGTCATTCCGTGTGAAAATTTTCGAACTGCGTATCGGCCTTTAATCAAGAACTTCTGTTTACAAATAAACGCTCTTGGAATAAGAATTGAACTTTCAATAAAAAAAAATTGCTCTTGGTTTATTTCAGACTGCTTGAATTCTTATTTTAAGCACGAAACGCACGCTCTTGAGCTTAAAATCCTTGATTATTTTTTCTCAGTGTAGGTCAAAATTTGCTTCATTTTAATACTTACTACTTAATATTCATAAATTAAGAATTTCTTTCAATAAAACTAAGTTCTTGAAACAAGAGATTTACCTTTAATAATAAAAAAAATTGATCTTGACTTACTTTAGACACCTCGAATGAGCGAAACGCTCGCTTTTGAAATCAAAATTTCGGATTTTTGTTAGTGTATGTCGAAATTAGCTTTTTTATAATTTGTGCAAAAATTTACCAACTTTAAACTAGCTACATATGCTAAATATAAACTCCAAATATTTTTCACTTTGTTTATTTTATGAATAATGAGATAGAGTCACCAAATTTTGTATCGTGTGTGAGCCTAATAAAGAAAAGAACGTTGATTTTTGTATGTAAAACTTACCCCTAAGCTCTTTTTTATGTAATTTAAATTTAGAATTAACTTAAGTTCTAATGAACCCTAGTTAAAATGTAATTTTTTTTCTACTCTAATGGGCGCTCTAGAACTATATTTTCTAACAAATTAAGTTTTTACGAAAAAGTATTTTGGTCAGCACTTAGGTTAGGGTTACATGATCTTGCTATGGGTCTAATTGCATACTAGAAATTGTAAAAAACGCTGAGATATCGGAAAGAATGGCGCGGAAATAATAATATTAATAAAATGTTGAAATTTTAAGATCTTGCTGAAATAATAGGAAGAATAATTTTTAAAAATTTTGTACCCATATTTTTCGTCGGATGTTTTCTACTTCTTTACGTGATATTTCTTCGTCTCATGTACTTATGACAGAAGAGAGTGTATTTAATATTCTCATTAAAAAATTTGATCTCTTTTAGAACTGATATTTTTTAGTATATCTTAACTGTTCAAATATCGGAAAGAGTATAGGGGAAATAATGTTCTTAATTGTAAACTTGTTATTTTGGTAAGAATTCCGTATTTTCAGCTGATGTTGTCTATTTTTTTAAGATCTTTTTCACCTGCAGTTACGATCGGAAAGAGTGCAAATAATATTCTCAATAAAATTTATCTCTTTGGATTTCCTTTTTTTGTATCTTTTTGTGAGGCATAAGATCTCTAACCGATATATCTTTTTCACCTGCACTTACGACAGGAAAGAGTCCAAATAATATTCTCAATAAAAATTGTCATCTCTTTGAGATTTCTCTGTGATATTTTTTCATCTCCTGTACTTATGATGAGGCACATAGATTCCCTCGTTGATTAGTTCTATCTATTCCTCTGTTTTTCTAGAAGTATCAAAGGCAGGGGTGTTCCTTATATACCAGTTTTAATATAAGCACATTTCATGTGCGTGGTATGGTGCCTAATAAGGTGAAGATCAAACTTTAGATAAAGCTGTCTATTCGAATTTACAATATAGTATAACACATATTATAAACTGGCTTGGTAGTATAAAAATTTGTGTACTCAGTTTTTGGTGTAGCTATGCCTCATCTTAAGAATTTCCCGAGGCATCTCTTCAGCAAGTAATATTTTCAAACATATAAAAAACTGCCTAAACAACACTTTGGTAAAATGTTAGGGTATCCCATGGTGCGTCATCAACCCAAGCGATTCACCAATTTGTTGTTCTTGTTGTTTTAGCTGCTGTTGTCGCTTGTTGTCAGTCTGTCTGTCTCTTGGTCGTAGTTGTATCTGTTGTCTTGGCCTTTTAATTTGGCCCTTCCGTTTCTAGCCAAGCCAAAACAGATAACAACCTTAAAAAAATAAAGAAAAACCTCCAATGGCTAAAGGCGGCCATTAATTTTGCGCTGCTTATTTTGCACTTCCTTTGGCGTTTGGTAATTTTTTTTTTTTTTGTTTCTTATATACTTTAATATATTTGCTGTTATGTTTTAATTTTTTTTTTTTTTTGGTTTGTTTTAACTTTATTTTGGCAACAGCATTCAGTTAAGATGTTAGTTGTTGGCAACAACTTTATTAGCAAATAGTAACAACAAATTGTTGTTAAGTTTTAGTAAGACAGCAAGAGCAACAATGGAAAATGCAGCAACAATTTTAAGACCCCCCCCTACCCACAATACGCCCCCTTTGTTGAGCGTTTTTGGCAAACTATGCTTCAGCGATTGTTTGTTGTTGTCGTAATGCGTTTTCCACATTTATGCACGCGCCATTTTTTTTTTCAGTGTATTTGTAGCTGACACCAAAATAAATAAAAAAAAAAAAAAAAGCAGGCATTAAATTAAATTATACACGCTTATAAGGTTTTATGTCTGCCAACGTTTGTTGCATTTTAGTTTTAACTACGTTTATATTTTCTTTAACGAAATTAGTTAGTTACAGTGGCTTAGGCAGGAGGGGACTTAAGGGGCTTAGACTGACGAAATGGGATAAGTTTTGGCAAAAATGAAAATTAAGAACTATTTGGTAACTTTTTTTTAATAGGAATATAAAAGCGATTTTTATTTATATAAGAATTTGTTAAAAGAGTTCAGCAAGATAGTAAAAGGGGAACTTTGGGAATGAGTCTAAAAAAATCAAACAATGTTTGACAAAGTCAACAAGCTTGTGATTGATTGATATATTTAGTTTGACTATATGGTTGACAGCTATACTAAATAGATCAAAAATATATATGAATAAGTTTTTGTTTAACAAACGATAAATAGTAGTTACATACGAATTTCAGAAAAAGAATATTTTCTTGTTTTATTCTTTTCAGAGAGTAATTTTTCAGTATTTAGTAAATTATTCATACGTTATAATTAGAGCCTCTACCTTATCGTACAAAGGGTATACTAAGTTTGTGCAAGCCGAAAATGTATGTAACATATACAAAAACACGTCGGAGACCCCAAAAGTTACCTAAAATAAGTAATCATTGGGGTGATTCGAAATATCAATATACCCATTTCCGTTTGTCGGTCCGTATAAACGCCTTGATCTCAGGAGATGGTAACAGCTAAAGCAAGCAAACTTTCAGATTAGATGCCTTATTATGTCAGGGGGGACAAGTTTTTTTAATTTTTTTGATATCGGGGCTATAGTATAGGTATACTTACCATAGGGGTGTTTCAGAGGACATCGAAAACAACAAAAAGTTTTATATGGATAATTCGTTTGTTTATTTAGATATATTGTAATCAAATTTGGCAGTCTGCAGTTTTTTATAGTTCCCAAGCACTGTACCAAATTTGATCAAAATCGGTTGACTATATCATAGCTCCAATAGGACCGATCGGTCAAAAAAATGTTTTTGTGCAAAATTCGTCTGTTTTTCGTTTGTTTATGAAGATACTAGGGGGCTCTGCCACCATGCGTGCTTCGTACGCCAACCCCCGTACGATCTGCTTTATTCAATTAAGAATATCCAGACTATTTTATACCCTGTGCAAGTCTCTATTTCCATTATGTTCATCAGCCCGTCTTTAAAATACCCTGAAACAATGCAGTTCGCTGCTCGGATTCACAATTGGAATAAAAATGTTTACAATAGCTCCTTTGATACTGTTCTGCTTTATATCCCAATGACTTAATTATCATAAACGGTAGCCGAGGCGACTTTAGTCTTTCCTCTAATGATGTTAAGCTTTTTAACCATTCTGGTGTAAATCTATTAAATCTGAGCCATTTAAAATTGAATTTTTCGGCTTCCTACCTGCATTAATTGAACGGCTGCAAGTTCTACAAAATGTTAACATGCCGTTAAAAAAGGAAACAGATGTGCCAGATGAAGCATATCTGGACTAAGCAAATAAAATATTCTCTGAGCAGTCCTCTTTGCATAGTATTCCTTACTTGCCCGTCTCACCTAACATCTTCAATCTATCTACGCAATATATTACGCTCCTGCTCTGCAGTCCTTAGCTCCAACTTTTCTCTGAGCTGTCTTCTTAGCATAGTGTTTCTTCTCTACAATCTTAGACTCTATGTCTTCTCTGTGCTGCATTCTAAGTATAGTGCTGAAAACTTGCTCTAGTCGCCGAATTTCTGCATCCCGCCACAAAGCAATGAATGCAATGGCTCGGGTGGCAGCGTCAATAATGTATGTAAGTATGTTACGGTCAGAAAGAGGCGTGGTAGACCCGCTAAACTATACATATTCTTGATCACTATCAACAGCCGAGTCGATATAGCCATGTCTGTCTGTCCGTCTGTCCGTATGAGTAAAAGAATCTCAGAGACTATAAAAGCTATGGAGCTGAAATTTTACCAAAAGATGCGCATAATAGTGACGCAGATGAAGATTTATGTCGATATCTGACCCCCACCCTCCATAAGAGAATTTTGTGGTTTACTTCTTTTTATGTGCTTTTTTTCCGATATTTTATGCGTTACTCTGTTAACCAGTGCGGAGACGAATCCAACAAACCATATATCAACAAAATCGGCCCAGTGTTCTTGAGTTATAACTGGTGTAACTAACCGACTTTTTTTTTTTATTGTTTTACAACTACATATATATAGCCTTAAAAACTAGAAGAAATTTATAATTGGGCGACCCCTTTTTTTTGGGCAAAAAAATTAAATTTTTTAAATTATTTTTACTTAATTATTTTGATTAAATTTATTTGAGCAAAACCGTGAGCCACAGCCAAAAATAAATTTATTTTTGAAATGTGCTTATAAAGCCCATTTAATTGATACGTAAGACTGCAATATTTATTTATTATAATTTTTTTTTGTGGGCGCCATACTCAATTTAATATTATATAATATAGACCTATAACCACCAGACTATCAAGACGCTTCGAACAATACTTCATTTGTCAAATTATGAAAAGCGGCTTGGAAGCTATGAGAGAACAGATGTACAAAAAAAGGTGCTTTTTGCTTCGCCAAAGTCGGGCTTAAATAGAGACTTTCAAAAAATATATATGTAATGTAGAAGTAAGCCCAGAGCTGGGCAAAAAGAGAACGACAAAGATATTTTTAATTTATGAAAACTGTTCAAAGCGACGCTACTAACTCATTTATTTCTCTCAGTGCACTCCAACATTCAAAGTAGAACTGAGTATTAATTTTGCTCTCTGCTGTGCTCAAATTGACGAACTCGGCTTGCTTCGGCCTCGTGTCTGTGTAAATGCACGAAGTAGAAGTGCTCGTTTCGTCTATCGGCTGTCGAGCTCTGATTAAGCCACATTTATCCCCTTCGCAAAAAGCCAACTACGTCACTGCTTAGTGTTTGTGGTTGCATATAACATTTTGTATATAAGTATATTTGGCTTTGGACGCTGCTTTTATTTATAATAGCTGTAACAGTGCCGCTATTTGTTTTATGGTTTTTATACATACTATACATATATATTTCACTAATATGTATATGCATGTTGCTTTTGTGGCCATGCATTAAACAATTATATAAATTAAAATTGCATAAAAATATAATTTGCCGCTAAGTTGTTTAATGCAGCGAAATGTTAAACCACAAAAAATTACAAATTTAATATAACAAACAAATAAAAACAAATACAAAAAAATACATAAACAATTCATATATCAAAAATGTTGCAAGCAAAAATTGACCACAAACTGAAGCCAAATTATCAAAGCCCCCTTGTACCCGCTGCTCTTAGTTTGCTATATATAATATGAGACTGTCTGGCAGCTAATTTCCCATTGGATTTCAAATGATAATATGATAGATGAAACCTAGAGAGTTTATTTTATTTTATTATGCATATCACATTTAAACTCACTCAATTTTTTTGTTTTTGTTTTAAAGATTTAACTTTTATTTTTTAATTTTTAATTTTTGGCTCAATTTTAGCTGTTATTGTTGTCACATGCATATACAACATTTATGTATGTATTTTTTTATTATAAATAACGCTCTGGCTTAGCTCAACAAAAACCAAACAATAACAATAGCTATCAAATTTTTTGTACATGCCTTGCATGCCAAATTTTTTGTTTATTTACTCAACAAAAAAAATTGACATTTCTCAACTATCTAAATATTTTTGTACGTATGTACACACTTAATTAACAAACACTTATTTGCATTTGCATATATTGTAAGTACACATGACCATACTCACAAAAAATATGTATATATGTAATTATATGCACATAAAAAACTTTTCAAACAGTACATAACAATTGTTTATGGCCATGTTTACGATTTGTCAAGTCAAACTTTAAGGCTTGTGGCATTGTTTTGGGCTAGTATTAGGTATGCTGAACGCTATTACATGAACAAAATTTTGTTTGTACACACTGTACCCTAAGCCTTTTTGGTTACATTAAGTTGTTAGAAAAAAAAATGTTTACTAAGTAGCTTTCACAAAGTTTTAGGACGACAAAGGAAATCGATTGAACCATTTCATATATTTTATATAAAATATAGCGCTTTGAAGTTATGTGGGCGTCGAAGTGGGCGGGGCAGCAAAAAAAAAAAATAAATCTCAAGGTTGGTTATTCTTGGCTTAGAATCTCTGAGATCATGTCATTCATACTGACGAACGTTTGGGCATATCTATCTTCATTACCATGATGCAATGCATTTTAGAAGGTGACGCAAAGAAGTGCGCATGTTTGGTAGTGCAGAAAAATGGTTCAATTTTGTATGGTAGCTATATAAAATAGTGGCTCAATTTTGATGAAACTTCACACAAATGTTTAGTGTACAGCAAAATACAAAGGAACAAAATTTGGTCACGATATTTTTAAAAATTAAAAAAAAACGTTTTCAACATCTATTCATATGTTTTTTTTTTGTTGCGTTTCATATTAATCTACACATTTGTGTGTTGTTTGATCAAAATTGGTTCACTATTTCATATAGCTACCGTAGAAGATTGCACCTGTGGTCCCTTTTTTTTTAGAGAGACACAAATAGCGTACATGCATATTGCGTCACCTTTTATTTATTAGATCATGATACCTTTGTCCTCTTAAACATATTGGAGTTAACTTTGCGATTATCTCGTGTACAATAATATAAATAAATTTAAATAGCAGTAGATATGGAATCGTATTAGCTTTTATTAGGGTCATCACGTAACAGCAATCCCTTGTGGTTCCACATATTTAAGCCGACTATCTTAATAAGCCAACCAATATAATCCGCACCTAGTGCATTTACCTCTGGACTCGAGTAAGAAACTATCATCGCGAATGAATTATTTTTTAAATGCAGATCTTAGGATTATTTTTATACCCTGTGTGGTACAAAGGGTATATTAAGTGTGTGCAAGCCGAAAATGTTTGTAACATACAGAAGGAAACGTCGGAGACCCCCCAAATTTACTTAAAGTATGATCAGGGTGACTAGAATAGTTGATATACCCATGTCCGTCTGTCTGTATGAACGTCTAGATCTCAGATATGGTAAGAGCTAGAGCAACCAAGATTTCAGATTAGATGCGTTATTATGTCAGGGGAGACAAATTTATTTTACTTTTTCGATATCGGGGTAATATTATATCGACTAGAATAGTCGATATACTCATGTCCGTCTATCCGTCTGTCTGTATGAACGGCTAGATTTCAGAGATGGTAGGAGCTAGAGCAACCAAATTTTCAGATTAGATGCGTTATTATGTCAGGGGGACAAGTTTATTTTACTTTTTCGATATCGGGGTTATATTATATAGCTCCCATGGATAATTCGTTTGTTTATGAAGATATCATAACCAAATTTGGCACTCGAAAGTAGTTTTTAGAGTTCCCAAGCACTGTACCAAATTTGATCAAAATCGGTTGACTATATCATATAGCTCCCATAGGGCAGATCGTTCAAAAAAACGTTTTTTGTACAAAATTCGTTGTTTTGTTTGTTTGTGAAGATAACGTTACCAAATTTGGCATTAAGAAATTTTTTAGAGTGCCCAAGCATTGTACCAAATTTGGTCAAAATCGGTTGTCTATATCATATAGCTTCCATAAAATCGGTCAAAAAAAGTTTTTTGTACAAAATTCGACTGTTTTTGGTTATACATGAAGGTATCGTTACCTAATTTAGCAATCAAATGTCTTTTGGTGTTTTCAAACAAAATACTGGACTTTATTGCAAGCAGTGGCACGGGGTATCCCAAAGTCGTCCGCGCCTGACTTTGACGTACGCCATCTTTGTTATAGTAGGTCAGAATATGAGCATAAAAATAATTTTGAACAATCTAGTTGGCTAAACAACTTCAAAATAAAAATTAATAATTTTACATACAGATAATTCGAAATTTTAAGTCTTAATTTTTATATACTTAATAGCACTTACCATGGCGGACATAATGTAAGCGCAATAAGCAAAAAAAAATGTTAAACTTTTACATACAATTTTTAAACCACTTTATAGCAGTGTGAACCAGACAGTACCCGAGCTCATTGCAAACAATCCTGACAAATTAGAGCAGCTAATGAGCGATCACGATGTGCTTTACCCCAGGCATAAACAACCCAAGACCCGTTTAGCAAGATTTGAGACTTCAAAAGACGACTTATGGGCCATCCGCGATGTTGGACCACGTGCTCCCTTAATTGAAACTTTACTGCATATGTTTAGAAAGAACAAGTTGCCGTCGTTAAATGTTTTAGTAGAAGGCAAAAGTTATTACTGTCATAGCATGGTTATAGCTTTCCATTCGGAGCATGCTCAAGAACTTTTGAAAAAAGATTTAGCAGTTCTGGAAATACCAGAGGGTAGCACCGCAGCGCTAGGCTTTGTGGCATTCTATCGTTGGTTGTTGGAACCCAGTCATGGTCTGAACTATAGCACCTTTGCGGCCGCTTTTAGTGTAGGCTTATATTTTAAAGCTCAATGTTTTATTAAACAATTTTCGCATATACTTGATAAAGAATGTCAAGATCAATATCGAACCATACTAATGTATGTACAAGCTGCAGCACAAAACTTTGGTGTTGATAAATTCGTAGTACCGCATATAGATCGAGCATTTCTGACCTATGTGTCGAGTGTACAATTTCAACGTTGTAGTGCAGAAAAGGTTTCCCAATTGCTCAAGGGCGCTAATCTGGCTGTCAATTCGGAAATGGAGGTATGCTAAAAGTCAGGGTTGCAAAGTTTTGTTTAACAAAGTAATCGCTTTCATAGGTGTTCATGGCTGGTATACATTGGTTGCAGCAAGATTGGCCCGCACGTCAGCAGCATACCTACACGGTCATGAGCTCCATTAGATACGAGCAATTGCCTCTGAAATTCCTGGCTAGTATTTGTAAACGTTGCGATTGCAAAGCCATTGCAAGCGTTAGAGAAGCCATCGAACTAGTGCCTATAATTGGCAAAGGATTATGGAATCTGTAAGTTTAGTGCCACTTTGGTTAGCAATATTGACTTGGTCTACTGATTGCCGCTTGTGCACTTGCAGCTCAAACAGACCCAGAAAATATACAGGACGCCATGATGAGCCGGTGCGTCATTGGATTTATGATGCTAATTGCAAATATCATCATTGTCTGAAATGCAAACACCAGACATACCTAACGTACGGCATGTTTTTGGAATATTTGCGACTGCTGCATTCTTGTGGAACAGATTATTGGGCCGCACTGCCGGATTACGATAAGAAGGGTTTGGTTTGCTGTGAAAAGTGTCCAAAAGCTGTATAGGAACTACTATGCAATGTGTTTAATATGTTTGATTGTGAATAAAATTTGTCTTTTAGCATTGAACATACTGAAACTATATACGTATTTCCATCTTAAAAATGTTTTTGGTAAAACTTATAGCCGCGCCATAAAATAAGTTGGAAAACCCACTAATTCCATTACCAAAGGCTTCGGCGTTCCTGAGCTCCTTAATCAAATCAAAGAGACTTATTTCTTCCCTTCTCCCATATATGCTAATTAGGTCTTTAGGATTTGAGCAACAATGTGTATGTATTAAAGCTGCTATAGTTCACGTGCCATTGTAACGTCTGCATTCTTTGTCGTTAACGTCAATCACAGATCCGAAATCCTTCAATATATCCTAGATTAACATGAACAGACGAATCGATTAAGCTTTTTCTGTCCGCCCTTTTGTGAGGTTAGGTTAGGTTTAGGCGGCAGTTGGGACTTAACGTCCCAACTCACTTAGGCCAAGAATAGGCCCGTTGTGATACCGCTACGGTGGAACTTTCATCTCTCTTCCCCACTTCAAGAGGTCTGAGTCACAGCCCTCCAGCGGCCTTTATGAACCTTAAGAGGCATTTTGGGCTCTGTTCTGAGAGCTGAGCTAAATCATCAAGAAAGTGTGACTAAAGAAAGCGGAACCTTGTCCTGCACAGTCCAGGGTGGTGTCAGAAAAGGTGCTCCACTGTTTCAAGCTCCTCCTCAGCGCCACAGCTACTACAGAAGTCATGGTGGGGAGCGTTGAGCCTGGATGCATGGATTCCCACCAGCCAATATTCGGTAATAGCACGGACACCGGTCGAGCATTGGGCTCTATTTGAACGGCAAAGTTCTTTAGTTCTTTTCCTACAGTATATCGGCCATGTTTGCCGATAGATCCTACACGTGTTCGATGTCCGATTCCAAATTTGGTTTGCAAAGTGAGCGAAATGGTTTCGTAATCTTAGTTTGCACCTGGCCATGGGATGCTGTTAGTTCCTTGTCTAGCCAGTTCATCCGCAATACAGTTGCCATCGATATCTTTATGTCCTGGGACCCATATGAGGTTGATTGAAAACTGCTCAGCCATCTCCTCCAGAGACAAGCGGCAGTTGTTCACGGACTTCGTGCACGATGTCAACGAAGCGAGGGACTTAATAGCCGCCTGGCTGTCCGAGTAGATACATATGTTCTTATTTCGTACTCGTAAGTTATTGTTGTCAGAGCCTCCTGGATTGCAATGAATGGATGCATGGATTACCACCAGCCAGTGTCCAGTGATAGCACGGATGACGGTCGAGCATTGGGCTCTATTAAGGCAGAAAAGTTCCTTTGTTCTTTTCCTGCAGTTTATCGGCCTAGTTTGCCGTGAGATTTTGCATTTGAGTTTGCCATCCCTTTGTTAGTCCGTATGAATAATCGGAATTCTTTCCCAGCTTTCAAGTAGGGAAATGGCGGGTCAATATTTGGAGAGATTCGTTTTGCCTCAAATTAACTCGAAGAACTTGCAACTTGGCACATGTGCTTTTTTAGAAGATTGAACTAAAGAGCGCAAACCATTTTGAAAAAAAACCCAGCAAATCTCCTATCGGGCGCAGCGGTTGTAGGGATATGAAGCCCGTAGGTGGTGGAGTTGCCTAGTAAGACATAACAATAAATGGGTTACAAAAAACGAAGAGAGAATTCATTATTCAGCACCTTACCGCTAAATCTCTGGGGTTAAGCTGGAATGAACTAAGAATGGTAGCCCAAAATCGAGTTCGGTGGAAGTTGGCAATTGAAGACGCAATATGCTCCAATAGGAGATAAAGGAAATCATATATATATTACCGCTAAAGGCGCAGAGGTTGTAGAGATGTAAAGCACGCAGGTAGCGGAGCCCCCTAGTAAGACATAAAAATCTAACAATTGATTACATTTAAGAAAAAATCAAACAAAATGATTAAAAGTCGTTCTAAAAATTACAATATTACTGAAGGAATAAACTTGCTTCTAGAAAAATACATTTAATTATATTTAATTTAATAGTTTAATTAATTTTTTTTGAGTTAGACTGCAAGATTGAAATATTTGGGTATGATTGCTAAAAAGCGTTTATGTGTAGCTTAGATATTGCATCTTAAGCAACAGATTCATTTAAAATTTCACACAAAATAATTCTCAAAGCATCTTTAAAGTCATTTTTAAAGTTCTGTATAAGTTATTAAATAAAAATAAATTTCTAACTAAAATACATTTTATTTTCTTCTCGTTACAGGTAAGCAAAAATGTTTTTCTATGCTGTGTAAATGCCGAGTTCAATGCTTATACTTATATCGTCTGCAATTCCATGAAACGTCAATTTTATTTACAAAGTTTCCAAGGTAACAAGCTTTTCTTCGCTTTTTGCAGTCACAGATTTTCAGGAAAATCACTTTTCAGCTATTATGCAACAAAACAATCAACAACAGCAAGAAAATATTCAGCGCTCTCAATTTCAAATCAACGCGACAGTTTTCGTAATTCAATAAATTTTATATGTATTGAATGTATATAAGTTTATTGCGTATACACTATAACCTTTCGAAATGGGCATATTGGTTAACTCAGACTATATAAAGTAACAAGGGAAAGCAATATTGGATGTTGTGAATAATGTTTTGAAGATATGATTTTCTGCTTGGATATTGGAGTTGGGGTTTTCTTTTTTGAGTGCAAATGCGGAAACTTCATTATGATGGTATTATTGGAATATACCTATTATATAATATTATAAATACAAAAATAATTTGACTACAGCTTGATAACTGCATTTATTTTAATTGCAGTTCTTAAGTTATTTAAATTTTTTCTTGCATTTTGGTTTCTTGAATCTTAGCTGCGTCTTCCGCTCTGAAACCGGAAAAAGAGATATACCAAGCAAGATAAATTGTGATAAACGTAACATGTATGCAATTTAATAATTGATTTTGAAATGATTAACTACTTTGGTAAAATTGTTGTTATACTATAATATATGATATGATATTTTAAAAATACATTTTTATTTTATTTCTAAAACAGAGTCTAAATTAAGTAGCTTTGAAACGTTTTAACTGCATAGACCCTAATTAAAATTAAATATAGTTTATTAATATAATACGCCATATTCACAAAGTTTTTGGGTAGTTGCAAATGAAAATCAGAAGATATTTGTTTATATTTTTTTCGAGCATCGTTGACTCTTTATGTAGAGTGAATATAAGTGGATGGGGGTCTGGTATTATTGTCACAATCTCAACATTAAAATGTGTTCACGATAAATTTGGTTGCAACAGAAAGCAGATCTGAATAACCGCAGCTTTTCAGCTATTAAAAAATTTTTAAGTAGGGGACTTAGGGACTTTGATTGACTACCTTGATCAAAAATTTCCCGGAATCATCACAGTGTGGCGCTCTCAGTCAATCGATTTGCTGTCTCTTTATTTTCTTAAATTGCCACATCTGCCATTGACATTCTATGAAATTTTCAGCTTGATAGCTTGAAAGTTGTAAAAGTGACGTCACACGGTCATGATTCCGGGAACTTTTTGATCAAATTATACCGAGTTTACAGAATGTTTTCTTCGCGATCAGTTTTTAAATACACCTAATTCTGTTTTACACGGTAGGTGCGTACCAAAAAAAACCGTGCAAAAAAAGAAAAAATATTTTTCTTGTAAGTATCAATGGCATTTTTTGAAATTTTGTAAGAAATTTTTTTTCCTAGACCGTGCTAAATCAAAACCGTGTAAAAATCACAGAATGTAGGCGCTATCTTTCAATAAATTTGCTGTCTCTTTATAAGCTTAAATTGCCACAACTGTCAAAGATAATTTCTCTGACCTTTTCAGCGTGATGACTTACGGAAGTTAGTAAAGGACCTCACACTCTGCTTCCAGATACTTTTTTCAGTACAAATTTCCAGAATTTTTATTCGCTATCAGTTTTTAAATACAACTACTTAAATTTTACGGGGTAGCGTTTCATCATGTTCCCATGAAACTTTAGCTTCTAGGACTATGCTTTAAACAATTTTTTCTTTGAAGTATCAATACCATTTTTTGATATTTTGTAAGAAATATCTAGGATATCCTAATTTATATAGCATTTTAAAGCTCACTAAATGTGTCTGTCATCGGAAAATTACTACATATAATAATAATTTCGCCGACTGACTATTATGTCAGTCGCCCCTGGGCGGAGTATGGGGATCTCTATTAATAAAACAGACCAACATGGTTTAGAATTGTACCATGTAAAAATCTGCTTCAATTTTTTAACCTTTTAGCCTTTTAGCGTATGACCACTGTAACCTTGGGCTTCTGGACTGTGCTTAAAACAATTTGTCTTTATATCTTAATGCTATAAAGAAATCTTTTGTTATCGGATTTACATAGCCTCAAATATCTCAAGATCCTGACGTGATGGGCCAATTCTGGCCCCGGATTCGGATTCTACGCAGCAAATTACTTCGGAAATGACCTTTAGCTTTCCAACAACTGACATGACCCCGGTATTTGTAGGCCTGTGTAACTGTTCGAAATCGGAAAACTACGTTGTACAAAATTCGATCACACAAAAGAAGAGAAGTGTAGAGCTCGGATCATGTTTAGTAAATATTTCTAGATCGCTGAGTCCAAATACGAAGTCCAAAAAAAATCCCTCACGTCAGAGTTCTGATGATCAAAACCTCGCATAAAACGATTTATATTGGATCTATCTCAGTACGCTAACGTTTTGAGATGCAGCGAATCCGAAAACATATTATAAACATGGTCGAACATCCGGTCTCGATTTTGTATGGCCATTTTTGAAGTTAAGTTAGTAAGCGATTTTGTTTTTTGGAACTCGGATTCTGATTTAGCGATTCCAAATCACAAGGAAAACATGGTCTGACCTCTGGATCCGAAAGTCGATGGTTATGTATTTTTGAAAAAAATATTTATACTTTTTGAAATCACCGAGTTTTCACTTAGGTGCTACTTTCACAAAAAATATTCTAAATTTTGTTAGAAAAATATTCTAAATTTTGTTAGAATATTTTTTGCGATTCCTCTCGCGCAGCGCAACAAAAGCCGAAGTCACCCACCATCAGCTTCGTGTCTGTTGCTTAGCAACGACAACTTGGTGAGGCGTCGCTAAGGCAGAGAAAATTTCATTACAAAATGCACACACTAATGCAAGTGTTTTGTGTAACATACTGTACGTGTGTCGACTTCGCTGCCGCCACTAACCCCTATTTACGCGAGAAAGTGCCGTGCCGACCCCTGATCTAAAGTGTTCTACACGAATACTATGTAGTACAAAATTAATTAATAATAAACGATGCTTCAAATTTAAGTGCAGACTTTAAGGATTCTATGCAATTCCAAAGTATTCGTTTTTTGACATTTTTTTTTTCGTAGTTTTTCAAAATTTTTATAAAACTTAAATATTTGAGTCAAGTAAGGGGTCTTTCAATTCAAATTCAATTTTTGTTCACTAAATCTCAGGCATTACGAAATATATGTGGAGTTTAATGGTGCTGATTATTTTATATTATAATGAATATATATTATGGCATTAGAGGCGGGGAAAAAATTTCAAAAACCCCATTAATATTAGGGACTTATATCTAGGACCTTTTTATGACTAAACTAGGAATTTAATGTTAGGGTTCTTTCAAGTAGAGTTGATCGCGCGAATTTTCTCAAATGAGAAGATCGCCGATATAAAGCAAATTTTCAGCACTTTCATCAAATTTGAGAAACTTGTTTTAAAAACTCAAAAACATTTTAAAACTTTTCTACTAAGGAAATATTGTATTACAAGCAAATTAGAAGCCAATCAATTACCTTGCTTCAACTTTAACTGCAGTTCTTAATTTATTCAACGAGTTATTATCAACCTATACTTTGGAACAAGCTACTTGGTCTGCTTAAAGGCTTCTTAGTAAGTTAAACTTTTTCCAGGCTAAAACACTTAAGAATCGTCTCTTATTTCCCATTACAAATATAATTTCTGCTGCTGCTTGAGAACTGCCTAAAGAAATACTTAAGGTACTCATTACATCAACTAGTGTTTATCATTGTCGTTTTATCTAGAACTTTTTTCATTTCCTTAGATACCATTTGCATACTTTATTTGTTCCATACATTTCTAGCTACTACTAAGTTCTATTAAATGCAGGGCATTTGTACATTGCGAGTGAACTACAGACTGAGAGAAAGAGTTCGAGCTTTCGGTTCACACTCAATATTATTTATGTTGTTGACAGGCGAAACGACAAAGCAACTCTGAAACATAAAACCGCCCACTGAGTGCAGAGATAACTTCATATTGTTTGAATTGCAAGAAATGCAAAATCCAAACTTTGTTTGTCCCAAGGCAGCATCAGACAGCAACAGGGGCGGACTTAGAAAATATTTGTGGGGCGCCGATATAAATTGCATTCGTAGTGTGATATCTGAAAGAGTTGTATTTTTTTTTTATAGTAAAGGGTGTTTTTTTTAGAGTTACACAAATTTAAATCATAATAAAACAAAGAACTATATTTTTAATATCAATGAAACGGGTTTTATTGGATGGAAAATCTTTTGACATTATTGTTTAAATATGATTTCGGTCATGTGGCCGCCACGGCGCAATCTGGAACAACAATTTTCACAAACTTTTCGCAGCATTTGCGGACGTATTTCGCCAATAGCTCTTCGAATGTTGATTTCCAGCTGTTTAATTGTCTCTGGTTTATCGACTTAGAAAAGTGACAGTAATTTTTTAAGGATGTAATGGTGTTTCGACAAAAGCTTGTGGCTTAACCTCACTCCAAATGCGACAATTCTGCTTATTTACGTACCCATTCAACCAAAAATGGGCTTCATCGGACGGCAAAATTTTTGAATTTGGAATAAGTTTGACGAAAGGAACCACTATTTTGTAAAAAATGTCAACAATTTGCAAGCGTTGCTCTGGTGTAAGTCTATCCATAACAAAATATCAAACCAAACTCAACAAAAGGCAACTATCAGCTATTAAATGGGTTGTCAGATAAAGCAGTGTTGCCAACTCAAAGTTTTAAACCTAAAAAAAAAAAACACGCTGTACGTTTTTTTGTCTTTGTATATTATTGCCTATTTGGATTCCTACAATCGACTCGAATTCGATCAAATTAAATTACATAATATTGTCTTCCAAAAAATCAACGAAATTGTAAAATTAAGTCAAAGAGAAAATAAGCTAAAATTTAAAAAAAAAACAAAATTTAATTTAAAGTACTAAAAAATTAAATAAAAATCTACGTAACAGTTTTTTCTCGCAATTTTGACCCTTTTCCGTCTGATGAAATGTATTCCATTCCAAATACTTTTTTCCAAAAAAAGTTCCCGAAATCGTTAAAAAGCAAGTTCAAGCAAATTCAAGGAAAATTCAAACATAAAATTCAACGCTGTAGTATGCCATTTTTGACTTCGAAATTATAACATTTTTCCGGCTGAATCCTTGGACGGTTTTGGTATTATTTTTTAACGTACGCTTCATTCTTGAGTTTTGGAGTTACAAACATTTTCTATACGTATAGATTATTTATTTCAGTAACATTATAGGTATTTTCCGTCATTTTGGTAATATTGCGTTTATCGAAATGTTGACTTCTTTGGATTGCTGAATTATTCTCAGGATATGTCTTTTCAAAGGTTTCGATTTTTTTCCATACTTCAGCATAAGTCGGATCAGATCCGGGTATCTAAAAATTTGAAATATTACATTTAAATGTTAAGCATAAAATAGATTACTAAACATAAGCCTTTTTGCCATAAAACTATCAACGCCTCACATATTAAAGTTTTGTGCATATTGAGGCCCCCTTTTAAAATCCGCCACTGGACTACAACAACAACAACAACAATGATTGCGTCTTGTTGTCGCAACGATGTCTTTAGTGTAACAAATGCTTTGCCGCACATTGTGCACACACTTATTGATAATGCAATGTAATGTGCGTGATGTGGTGACAAAAACCACACCAACATACTTACTCCTCATGCCCTTACGTACATCTAGACTTCCATAATATGGCAATATATCGTAAACATATCAAGTTGTTCGCACGACTTGCTGACTTTTTGTGGGCTGGACGACTTGTCGCATAAATATTCAACTTATGTTGCCACCCAAAATGTTGCACCCAAACCAAGTCAAAAATTCAACTATTTCCCTATAAAAGTTCCATATAAGTCCTGTAGTAGTCACATATATGTATTCATATATTATTGTCACCAATGCACGACGTCGTGATTTTGCCGCCGTGAGAAACTTTTCTGATGTTTCCTACTGCGCTGCTGGCGCACTTGATAAGAAGGCAATAAAAGAGCAGAGAATAAAGTGAGCTGGACAGAATGCTTGGGTTGAATACTCTTGCCTTTCATAAGTGGTTATTAAAGAAGTTCAATATATGCTTTTTGGGTTTTAATAGGTTTTGGTTTGTTTAGTAGAACTAGTACCGAACTAGTAACTAATCGTTTTGCTACTACGATTCAGTTTGCTATTAATGTGCCCGCTGAAGGTATATACCAAATGGAGTAGGTGTCTGAAGTGGTACTATTTTCGGACACAACTAATCATTACATTCATTAAAAAACAAAAATGCCCTTAATTGCATTTTTTTTCATTTTTTCACATTTATAGATTAGCTTGGGTGACAAAATTTAGAAATTTTAAAGCATTTAATAATATTCATAATGCGAATTTGATAGCAAAAGAAAACCACACTTGAAAAACTTAAAGTTACACAAAGTACATCACTCGTCGTTTTGACTACGTTTACTTTTTACAGCAATAAAGGAAATTACGTTGTGTGCAGTCAGGTACGGATCTTGGACTTGGCCTTGGGGGGTTTTCACTTCGAAATGTTTATATATCAACCCTTTTTCCAAATTTTTGTGGGGAGGTCCGGACGCGAAAACCCCCGTGGATCCGCCACAGTGTGCAGTCCTTTGCCGTCTTGTAAGCAATAAAAAAATGTCACCCTATCTCAATAAAAATGAAAAAAATTTTGTTAAGCAAATCAGGCGTCGTCATTTTGACGACTGATCACATTATTGGCATAAATTTCCATTAGTACCTGAAAGATTTGCCTACGCATCTACGCTTGAATTCAAAAAATTACTCAATTTTTCAGAAAGTTTTTTTAAATTAATTACTTTAATGTTTTTGGGAGCTGCTTCCTTTTACGAGTTGCAAAATTTTGATAAACTTATGGTCATCAAATGTAGTGCCTCGGACAGGGGTTACAAAAAATAGTTGTATACAGTTGAAATACGCAATATTTTGAAGAACATTTTTAAAATAGAGTTCTTTCGTTAAATAAAAAATATGATGTCAATTCATTATGACAATTTTATACCCTGTACAAAGGATAATATATATATATGTTTTTTTTTTTTAAATGGCGTTTTCTTTTTGACTAAAAATATTTGGATCAATTCATTAAAAATTATTATTTTTAAATTTCAAATTTTATTTTTCAAAGTTTTCAGCTTGATTAGGAACAACATATTGCTTCAGATTTTTAAATATTCTTCTTTTGTTTTTCTAAAGAAATGCATGAATTCCTTCAATTTTTTGTTTCTTTAATTTAAGAAAGAAGAATTAAAAAATGTTTTTTTAGTAAGCATGAATATTCATAATACTATTTAGAAATTTAGTATGCATATAAATATTTCGAAATTTTGAAGGAAACTTTGTTTTCAAAAGTTTTACAATTTGAATTTCTTTTGAATTTGCAAAAATTAAGCTACAAATAAAATATCGGGATTTTGAATGAAAATTTGATTAAAATTTTGTCTTATTTTAATTCGTTTAAAAAATTTACGAAAATTGAGCTAAAAACCCAACTTTTCGGATCTAATTAATAAAATGTTCGATGTATATTTATACATAGACTGTCATGGAATAGCATTGAATGGAATCGAATTGAATTTAAATTATATCGAAAGAGGATAAAATTTGTTCTTTTTTTAAATTCGAAGGCACGTGAGAGATATTCAAATGTCTGCATGCTACAACTTCACGATAGTTTAGTTTCCCTAGTTCTACATATCTCTCTCTCTCTCAATTTCTGTTATCCCCAGTGGGACATAGGGTCTCTACAAAACGTTTCCATCGGCAATGATCATTCGCGATGACCTTGACCTCCTTAAAAGATTTCCCTGAAGACCAAGGTTCCTTGTCGAGTGTCCGCTTCCAAGTGCATCCAAGGCGTCCTTTCTTTCTGCTACCTTGCGGGTTTCATTCGAGCGCTTGTTTACATAGTTCTGTGGTATCCTCGTTCTACATATGCGAAGTAATTAATCTCAAAACCCTTTATTGTTACTATTCGTCAAGTATTTAGTTAATTTTCATCACTTTTTTTCTGTGCAAATTCTTCAAAAATTTCAGTGAAAACGAAAGAAACTTATTTCTTCTGTTTATCAATAAATCCAGATTTCAAAAATTGTTTTTCTCTAGTTCGTTTCATTTTTAGGGGGATTAAATTCTTAAAAATTTCACGACAGTTTCCCTTGTTCCACATGTTCAACGTATTGATCTGAAAAACCCTTAACTTTTATTTTCCTTCGAGTATATAATTAATTCTCATCACTTTTATTCCTGTGAAAATTCTTCAAAAAGTTCAACGCAAAGGAAAGAAATATATTTTTTAATTAATGAATCCAAGTATTTCCAACATTTTTTTCTCTAACTCTTTTGGTTTTTAGAGGGATTTTCTGTCCCAAATTTACTCATCATTGGTCTCGAAATCTTAACTTAACTTAACTTAACTTAACTGCTTCAAATAGTTTATATACTCTTCGTGCTCAGTGCATTCAAAAGAAATTGCAATATTTATCGCTGCAACTGAACCCTAGCATTGCCATCATCATCTTGTATGTCTGGCTTTGGGTCTTGGATAAGTTGTGACTATGTCTAGGGCGGCAACATGGTGACATTTCATGTAGGCCATAATGCTCACTCCTTGTTCCAGCTCCAATTTACTTCAATTGCCTACGAGTCTTGTCTTAATTCGTGTGCGTGTTTCTAAATATGTATGTAAGTCTGTGGTGTTTCGGACTAGTCTGGCTTTCTAGTCCATCTGGGAGGTCGGTTCGTCGGTTCGTTGGTCCGTCCGTCGGTCTTTCTAATTACGTTTTAGTTGGTTTACCATAAAGCAGGTAAATTAAATAAACGGCATATGCCCAAGAGGCTATAAATATCGCAATAAAATGGAATTGAAGTTTAATTAAACTGCTGGGCCGGACATTTTAGCTATAGTTACAGGTTGGATGCATACAAATTCTAAGCTTAAATGAGAAATGACCAAAGCGAAATGACAACAAAAACTGACCTTAGGGCACTATGTACTGTGTCTTACATACACTTTTGTGTAAGCGTATATGTTTATTTACCTTAAGCTTTATATACACTGTACACATAAAATGGTTAAATGGGCTTTGCAGTTTTGGTGGAGCAGCGTGCTACGGGACGGCACTAAGAGAGCAGCAGGTGTTTGCTCAGCTCGTTAGTAAAGTGCTTCCAAGGAAATCAAATTGTCTTTCTTCAATTACTTTGGGATTTTTGTGTTTTCGTCGTTTTTAAGCCTTTTTATTGGGAAAACTTTTAATTAATATGATTAAAATTTAAAAGTAATAATAAAAAGGATTAATGTGTTGCTGAAAGTACGATGGGAAAGATGTGGAGATTTTTGGCGTTAATTCGTTTTGTATCGCAAATACTGAGTGAAAAAATTCTTAATAAGAAAAAGTGTTCTCACAATTCATTGAACCATGAATGATGAATGAAAGAAAAATCTTTACTTGAGTATCAGACAAAACAACAAAAACTCTTAAGCAAAACCTTCATATTAAGTACAAAAATTCTTAAAAACTAAAACAAAATGGAGTTTACTTAAAAAAATAATGAAAAAGCTAAACATTATGTTTGTTACTTAAAAAAAAAAAAATAAGCAAGAGCAAGAAATAAAATAAATAAATAGAAGAACTAGAATTTCCATTTTGGCGTGACGTTACATTTGTACGAAAAAAAACGAACAAAAAAGATAAAGGCTAAATTTTTTAAAATATTTTTTTTTTATTCTAAGTGTAAGGTGAGGCAAATCCGATCTAGAAATTGTTTCTGGCTATAAAATGCTTATTTGAAATCGGATCAACTCGTCCGATATAGCAAATTAAAGCTAAGCTAACTTTCAAGAACTACTGATTTCTACAGACCATTATGAATTTTTGAAATATGACCATTTGGTGGGGTAAACCCGACCGCCTATATTTTTAGCACAGATATGATTTAAATCAAATAGTTTTTCGATAATAAACCAAAGGACCATGTTTTTTTGTTTTACAAAACTGAATGTATTTATTTCAAAAAAATCGTAATGCTTAAAACATATAAATCTAAATGAAAGTTGAATGAATGTCAATAAAGGATGATAAGATTGAAAAGCTAAGTAGCTAATCAGAGTTATTTTATTATCAGCTCGTATTTTGGGATCAAGCTGGACGTCCCACTATTAAGAGGTCGGATTTGCCCCACTCTGTGGTTTTTCATGACAACGCGAACAATAAAAATTATACGAAATTTCCAACCAATACTATTTAGTATATGCGCTTTATAGGTCTCTGATTATTAGTATATAAGCCACTTACCGTTTTATTTCGGTCATTTTATTTAATAAGAAAAAATGTGGAATCAAATATTCACAAAAATTAATTTGAAAATCTTATAAATATAGGGTTTTCCAACAAGAGGTGTTATTTTGAATCACCCGGTATTTCGGTAGCTGTCACTTTTGAAGCTTTTATTCTTTGACATCTGACAAGTAGAAACTACGCCATTACTAAAAATGGAACGATACACGCTTCAACAACGCATTGAAATTATTAAAATTCACTACAAAAATGGTGAAAATCTTCCATTGAAAAATCATCTTGGCTGATGAGGCCCATTTCCACCTCGGTGGCTACGTCAACAAGCAAAATTGTTGCATCTGTGGCTCGGAAAACCCAAGAGTTATTGTTGAGAAGCCTCTCCATCCTCAACGCGTGACTGTTTGGTGCGGTTTATGATCCGGCGGGGTCATTGGACCTATCGAGGACATAGGGCAGCCACTTTGCGATTTGGTTATGGAAAATTTAATGAATAGGATATGGTCCTGTAAGCGTGGTCGTGGTGGCCATTTGGCTGATGTTGTTTTTCATTATTAACGGCATACCTTCCTCTTTATTATGAAATAAACATCCGATCATTTATCTCAAAAAATGGAATTTTTCCTTGAATACAAAAATAACACCTCTTATTGGAAAAACCTATATTTATCTTGTCGTTTGAGAATATAAATGTAGACTGACAGACAACTGTCATGCTACCATTTTGGTTCTCTACACGACAACACTAATATGAGCTCGATCAGCATTGCCATTTTTGAGAAACATCGGGTGGTCGGTTTTGCCCCACTTTACCCTACATAGCATTTAAGCAGCACTATAGTAAGTAAAAAATAACAATTGGTCTTATCGCTTAAAAGCTACAAGCAAAACTACCGCATGGCGTTACGTTACAAAAATAGAAGTGGGTTTTGACTTGGAACACAAATTGGAAAATTTTTGCGAATTGTTCAGTGTTTTTTAAATAATTTACCTACTGAAAAACTTCAAATATGACTTAAATTTTCATAGCCTTAATTAAAATAATTAACTTGCTTTAACAAAATTATAAAAAGATGGATCATCAGCTCTATGATAGATAAATTTGACCAAAATGTGAACCAAATTTCTTTTGATCTTACCAGCCTAGTGATAAGAAAAGCTGAACATTTTTTCATTTAATAACTTTAAAATAGTTTTTTTTCAATAACACTAGTCAGCATATATTTTTATTTAACTTTTAATTTTTCGTTCATTAAAGACCTTTTCGTAGAAATGTCCATTTATTCGAAATAAATAATTTAAAACCTATATTTTTATTTAAAATTAATAAATAATTTAAAACATATATTTTTTTCAAAAATTATTACTAAAAAAACCAAAAAAAATTAAACAATGGGGGAAAAGAGAAATTTTAAGGATCTGTGTTGGATAAGAAACCTTAACGATCTGTGTCGGGTGTGCAAAGCTTTGGAATCTATTTAGGTTTATACCAAAGCTTTCTAATAACCACAGAATATAAAAGTCTTGGCAATATGGTATAAAGAAGGAATTTTTTACCCCTGAAAACTTAATTTTCACAAATAAATCGTGGTTAGCTCAAGACTGCTTACCCACTCCAGTCTTCTCCCTAACCCTTGTTTACCACTTTTCGGACTTGCTTATGCTCCTCCTGAGGTGTGTATGCGATCTCAGCATTCGTCTGCATTCCGATCTTGGATCATGTCATCGCTGAGACCCATTCGTTGCTGATGTTTTTGTATTTGACCGATCCACGTATTTTTCGGTCTGCCTGCCCTACGGCCGTTACCTGGAACTACGCTCCAGTACCTACATAAAAGCTCATAAGGAAATTCTAAGCCTTGCCGTCTTGTTTTTAATAACTTATAGTCGTTTTACATTCAGTTGGCATCTTTCCAAATTAGAAACTACCTTAAATAAATTTTGAAACTTAAGCAGAGCATTTTGTAGTCGTTGCATGCCTTTGATAGCGTGCTGACTTGTTACTTGCTGTCAATGCCTGTCATTGGCAAAACTTTCCATGCAAGACACATAAATAAGAGTCTATTTTTAGGCGCACTTAGCTTTAAATGCCAATAAAGAAAGCGCTAAAAGCCAAATTGTAGCCTATATTAATTAAAAAAAAGGAAGAAAGATAGACTCAAAGAGAGACGCAGGCTCAAAACAAATGTTGAGGCATAACCAATGACCAAATGGCCTTGGGCATAGGCATGGCTGAATGAATGCCACCCAAGTCGTTAATGACATTCCTGACTCGGGGCGTCAGGCGTCAGGCATGTGCCATAAAAATCACCAAAGGTGACAAATACAGCCCTGGCCACACGCAGTCAGTCCAGATACCTGCTACTGCTCCTGTTTCCCCTTGGCCTTACGATTCCCATCCTAGTCATCTTTGACTAGGCTGCAATTTGACTGCGGTCGGTCATAAAACTGCGCGTCAATGCGCCATTTAATTGACGTCAGAGTGTGTGTTCGTCAGGAGCGTGGGCTGGGTTTCGGAGTTTCAAAAAAAATTGAAATTAATTAAAATATTTATTGTTGTCTTTTTATCAATTATTGTTGCCATTTGGGTGTTAACAATTTTTGCGCTAACGAGCCAAAGGTACATACATAGTTGGCCAATTAAAATTCAACGCTGTTTGCCAGTTAAAATGATTAATGAGCGAGAGAGGAAGATGCCTAAAGGTTGCAGTACACTATAGTTGTCGCATATTTTCAACAGTCAGCTGTCGCTTAACCTTTTAAACATTTTTACACCTGATGTATGCCGTTTGCTAATTAAAAACGCATTTGGTAACACGTTGACTTGACTGTAGTTGTTGCTTTTGGGGTTTTTGTTGTTGTTGTTGTTGATAACACATGTTGCCTGAACCTTTTGGGTGTTGAACATAACACACCTAGAAAAGTCAAACATGGGCTATCCAAAGAGCATGGCTCATTAGGCATATGTCCAATGACTAGGAAAACTTTTGCACTCTAATGGACTTAATGGCTTGGTCATCCTAAGAGGCCATGTAAAGGTCAGACTGCTTAATTAGTTAAGTTGTATATAGCTTGTTGGTTAGCTCTGGCTAATTGAAAGTGCATTGCCAGGACATTTGGGTTAAGGTTTTTAATATACTAAAAGGGATTAAACCCGAAGAGTATTTTAACTATGTGAAGATAGTTAGAGAAAGTGAGTGAGACTAAGTTTTTTGATTTTTCTGTGAATAATTTCTGTATGATTCGTTTCAACCGGTGGTATGTTCAGCTCAACTAACTTGACAGAATGCCTCCGAATTTTGCAGAATTTTTGCGTTTTGCGACTTTATTCGATAGATCAGAGTTCTTCGCAAACTATCACTGTAGCATCAAAAGCGTTTTTCTGATCGAGACAAATGTCTAGGATGCGCCGAGGTGTGATCTGAACTTAGATGAGTTTGACCGAACAATTAAGGTTAAGCATATTTCGATTCAAATAACTTATTTTCTCAACGGTAGTTAAGGGGGAATATGGCAGGGTTAGGCACACTGCTTGCGATGGTCAGACAGACACCCAGGTGACGCCTGATCAAACATGTTAACAGTTTCTTAGCTGTCATAAAAACTAATTATTTCTTTTGAAATTAATCGATTTAAACTAAAAATTTATCATATATTTTTCGTTAGACATATTAAATTTAGCACATAAGCTCATAAAAATATGGCTCGTAAAATAATTCGCAAGTCAAACGTAGCATCTTTTAAAAAAAACGAATAAATTAAAAAAATTTAAATTTACACCCTTTATGATGTTTTTGGCGCATTTCATAAGAAATCAATACAAGTACTGCCTTAACTTGCTTCCAAATAAAATCATATCAGAAGCTTTGCGTATATGGAACGGATTGTCAAACCATGAAAAACAAAAGTATATAAGAGATGCCCGAAGGATGAATGCTTCTACGGCTATAAATATAAACCTTGTAAATTGCAAAAAATATTGCAAAAATTTGTTTAAGAAAATTTATGCGAATGCAGGCAAATAAAGGCCGTTATATCTTAACTAGTGTTGGTGAGAGAAGGCGCGCTTTTTTTTTTTCACCGCTTTTTTATTCTCACCAAAAGCTAGTTCAAGCATGTGTCCCTATGGCTTCCTATTGGCGAAAAACTAGGAAACGATTAATAAATGGTCCTCCTCACAATTTCTGAGTTAGTTATATTAGCAAGTTGGTCAATAACATCCCTCAAGCTTGCTTTCACACTTTTTCTTATGAAAAAGAACTGGTTCTTTTTTAAATGAGCTGCAACACTGAGAACTTTCACTCATTGCTATAAGGTTATGACATCAGCTGCCTTTATGTTAACTTTTGTTAACTCATTAATAAGCACATACTTTGGCTCAAATCTAATTATGTGACATACAACTTAAAGCTTCTTGCCTTCACTTGCTTAATATATTATGAAATTCTTTGGTTTCCAAGGAACTTCTTTTAAAGTAAACCCTGCGTATAATCTGATTCATTTTGGCATTACATCTGCAGCTGCTTAAAAAATTGCTAATGTAATTTCATGGTTTCTTTATGATATTTTTTTGAGTCAAGTACTAAAAAAAAAGAAACAACTTCAGTGTACTTGATACAAAAAGTTAGGAGCTTAAAATAAAAAAAACGTAGTACATTTTTCAGCAGCTCACTCTTGACTTTTGGCATGGCTATAAATAGCTTAACATTGCTTTTTTAAGCATATATTTACAACTTTAGGTACATATTTACATATATATGTATAAACAAAAAGGATGCTGCATAGACCAATTAAATTTCAAATGCCATTTGTCGAAATGGCAGAGAGAACTCTCTAAATTGAAGGCTGTCACTTAATTGAAAAAAATTAACTCGAACAACTTGGCAAATGCAGATAGGTCTAGGGTAAGCAAATGCCAAACGGCGCAAAGGTGCTACGAAGTAAAGTCCTGGCTAGGGATTAGTCAAAACAAAACAAAAAAAAAAAAAAAAACGAGTGGGAGTCGTTTACAGTCGTAACATAACGACTACAATATACTGTACATGAAAACCTACTGATTCAGTTGTCAATTGCGCAATTTGTGACGTCATACGATACAGGCTATGAGCCTTATAAACATTACAACGTTGACATTGACTAAATATTTCTCCACAAACTTAAAGTACACCTTACATTTTTGGCTATAGAGTATAAAAATTGGTATTAAAGGCGTACAGCAGAAAATTTGCATGCCATGGAGAGAAAGTGCACAGGACATGTGTCAATGTCGGTCGGGCAAGGCACTGTCATGGCAGTTAACGACAACTAAGAGTAGTAGCAGGTCCTGCTGAGGACGTTGTCTACGATGAGTTTGTCAATGTTGATGAAATGATGTGCTTGTCTCTCTGTCAGTCTATGCGTCCGGGCTTAGCCCTGTGCTGCGGCAAATCTACCTCTCCCTCTAGCTCACTGTACTTGTAAGGACTCTCGGCGCACAATGCAGCGGCGACAACGATGACGATGACGACGTCGGGACATTGCACTGTCTGTGCCTGTGCCTCAGCTATTTGCTTTGGGAACTGGGACCAGGGACTAGTAGCGCCCGCATGTGAATACCATATTAGAAGAGACAGTACTTTGCATGTGTGCATGTGTTTGTTTGGGTATGTGCCATCAGTTTAACCCCTCTGCGCACATACAAAGAAGGGTCATCAGGCTGCATCAGGGTTCTTTGGTTTGCGTTCAACGCTGCTATCTCGCTTTTATTTTTTATTAGTTTTACATTTTTCAATTTTATCAGATTTTTGTGCTCAATGAAACCTGTTTGGCTTACATTAAATTGTCATTTACATTACACTGAAATATGTAGAGAGGTACTTTGTATATTGAAATAAACATCAAATTACTCACTTTGTCAATTATTGAATACGCTATAAAAAAAAAAAATTATCTAAATTTTCAAGCATTTCCTTTTTTTTTGAAGTATTATTTTTAAAGTGGCTTTTTCAGTTTCCATGTCAGTCTGTAGACAGCCTGTGGCATGTTTTCTCTTTTGGGCGTTGCCTTGTTCAGCTGGTGCGAGTAGTGTACATTATGTGCCATACTATGTAATTGTAGCTATGTACACTGCGACAAAAAAGTGTGCTACTAATGTAAGTATAATGTACAAATACTTGAAAGAAATATGTGAAACCTTACTGTGTAACCATACTGTGTAATTGTAGTTATCTACACTGGAACAAAAAGTGTGTCACTAAAAATACTAGAAAAAATATGTGGAACCTTGTAAAAAGGCAGTGCCAGAAAAGAACTGCCGATTTAAATTTAAGTTTGTTGTTTTGCACAAAAAAAAAGGTTGGTTCACTCTGTGTTAGATTAGGTTTGGGCGGCTGCTGGCTTAAAACCAGCACACTTAGGCCTGGGCTCGCCCGTTGTGACACCGCACGAATCTCTATTTCTCTCGCATTTTTACCCTTCTCCTATATGGTATTCTTAAAAAGGGTCCCATCCTGTTGCAGCAATGTAGCTCGCAATCTTTCTCGGTTAAATGAACTCCAGCTCCGCTAGATTCGGAAGGAAATAGTAACCCAGGTGCCGCACACTGTGAACGGTTAAGCCTTGCTAGAGCGTTTTGCGTCAATAGTTGGTCATAATTGGCTTGTGATCCTACAGTGAGGTGTGTTGTTCCACATTGTTTAAGCAAGAAAGCTATATATTTCCCTAGTAAGTAGCCTAAAAGTGGCCATCGGCATACGTATATCCTCCTTATCAGGAAGGAGGGTAGTGGTCGTGCCATGTCTGGCCAGTTCGTCTGCTATTTCATGGCCTTTTATATCTTGGTGCCCTGGCATCCAGATAAGGCTAATAACAAACTGCTGTGCCATCTCTTGAATAGATTTGCGGCAGTTGTTGACTATCGTCGCATTTGAGGATAGCGAACGAAGTGACTTAATAGCTGCCTGACTATCTGAGTAAATGTTTATTACCCTGTTGTCTGGGCTGGCGTTGCGTAAGCAGATTAAAGCCTCGTTTATAGCAAGGACTTCTGCCTGGAAAACACTACAGTGATCCGGGAGCCAGAAAGACTGCCGGATACTTAGTTTTTCTGAGAAAATTGCGCCCCCAGCTTGATTGTTGAGCTTGGAGCCGTCCGTGAAGAAACTAATGGAGTGTTCCTGACCCGGTTGATTTTCTATCCACGATTCCCTTGAAGGTATATTGGTAGTTCACTCTAAAAATATAAGAAATTTTTGTACTCCATTTTCTTTCAATTAATAAAAGAATACTTTTAAATAGGCATTATTACCATGAGTATGAAATGTTCTTTGAGAGCACTTCTTAATATCATTCTAAATTATCCCAAATTAAGAATTTCTTTCTAATAAGCTATCTATCAATCGTAATTGTTTACAAAATCACTCTGAACATTCTCAAATTAAAACTTTCTCTCCTCAAAAAAGGATCTTGAATAAAAAAATGTCACACTCAATAATACAATAGAGAAATCGCGCTTACCGAAACTCTTAATTTTTTCCAAGTGTACATCGACTTATTGAATAAAATGAAATTTTATAGAACAAAAGTTTTAAGACACTGTCAAATTGGTATTTGCTTTCATCTTTTCAAACATAATTCAATTTCAAATAAATGTTTTAAAAAAAAAAAGTTTCTTCGAGTTCTTGGCGATCCATTTTTTGTACGTTTTGTTAAGTTCTCCACAAAGGGGAGCGGTTCTTTAAGTCATTTTGAGTTTTGACGGAATATTAAAACAAAAGCTATTTTTCCAGTTCACTTTCTTGATTTTTCAAAAAAACCTTTTCAAGATCGCTTTAAAGTATAAATTAGATAATTTACTTGAATTTAGTTATTATAACTTTCGACAGCTACAGAAAAACAAATTTAAAAAAATCAGGGCCATTGAAAGTAGGGAAGCGAATGAATTTAAATTTTATATAGCTTGTAAAATAAAAAAATAAAAAAATTAGATAATCAATGGAAAATAATAATTAATCCAAAATTTCACATTGATTTATCACAACTTTCGGAAAAATCGAAGGATAAGAGTAACCCTTTTTTAGGACCATCCTTGGTGTGTACGCAAGTCAAAATTAATTCTTGACTTCGGAAGCGAAAACGTTTTTCCTTTCTTAGAAATGCCTTAGAGAACTTCGGGCCCTAACGACAGGCTTGATATTAGCGGCCCAGAAATTGGTTCCCTAAGTAGTACATATTTACCTCATTAGTTATATAATTTCTATAGAGAGATATTTCATTAAAAAAATGGGTATTTATTGCAAACATTTTAAATAGCTCCACAAATAAATTTTCTTGATTTATTAACTAGTTTTTAGTTTGAAATTTTATTTATTCAAACACTTAAAGGTGCAATAATTTCTCTCAGTGCATTTGTTTTATAAAAAGGGAACTTTTTTTTATTTACTAGCTAGTTTCAGTTTTAGTAATGAAAAACTTTTTGTAACTATCTTATGCATAAATTATGCACTTTATTTTAGTACTTTTTTTGCAAAAATTTCTCAACGTGTATTTATCATATAGACGTCTAGTGAATGCTACACGTTTAGCCACGATTTTTTGAGCAGTTGTCTAGAAAAATTCCAGCCTCTTAAATATTTGGGCTAACCAATTATGACGGCCTGGCAGATCCGTTGCTTTAATTTCTTTCAGTGTATTTATTATATAGACAGCAAATAAATTTTAGATTCAGCCACGATTTTTTAAGCACTTTTTTGCTATAATTTCTATGTTTATTCATTGTTTAGGCAGTCATGCAGGCAGTCACGATTTTGCAATCTTTTTTCTAATAATTTCTTTCAGTGCATTTACTAGAGCACATAGACTTCAAGTAGCTTTACGGAAGTCACATTGTTAATTAAAGAAGGCTCGCGGTCAGTCTCGCGGCCATGCCTTCAAAACTTTTTTTGTTTCTCTCAGTGTATTATACGGAATTATATTGAGTTCTAGTCTCTTGATTTTTTATCGAATACAAGAGGGCAGTTAGTCAGCTTAGATGTTTTTAGCACTTTTTGTTGCAATGATTTCTCTCAGTGTATGTACTACATAGGCGTCTAGTCAATTGTAGCCTCTTGAATTGTCAAGCCAACAAAAGAAGGGCAGGCAACTGCGATTTTAATACACTTTTTTTTTTAATATTTTTTCTCAGTGTATTTAATATATAGAAGTCTAGAAAAATGGCAGCCTTTCGTATTGTTAAGCAAAAAAGTAGGAAGTCAGACTTGCAGTCATGTCCTTAAAGCTGGTTTTATTATAATAAATAATTTCTCTCAGTGTAGTCATAATATAGACGTCTACAAAATTCCAGGCTCTTGAATTGTTAAGCTAACAAAAGAAGGCAGTCAGGCAGTCAGCCAAGCTTAACAGCGGCTTGTCAAAAGTTGCAGCCAAAAAATAAAAAATAAAAAGCAAAATAAATTCAAGTTGCAATGTCTGCGGCAACTTTTATTAAAATGCACTGTAAGAAAATCCATTTACATGGTAAATTATTTACCTACAGCTGCCTTAAATTGTATATCAGATTAAAATTGTGTAATACAGTCAGAACCCGGCTATATACTATGTATATACATGCTATGTACAATTCGCGACTTATTCAAGTGCCCCGGCAAGTGGCAAAGTGAAGAAAAAAATGGAAAATTAAAAAAAATTGCTGACTGCAGCAACGACGACGATGACGTTTTAATTATGTGCTTTCCAGGCATGGGGTGGGCCTTGGGTTAGCCCCTTGTTGGGGTAGGTTCTCTGTTTTGTTCGGTGCGTGCGAACAAGGGAACCTAGCCGAGACGCAGGCGAGACAGTTGCTGCTCCGTGCCACTCGCTCTCGGCGGGCGCATAAAAAGTGAATTCAAAAACGGAAACATTGCAAAAATGCGCCAATGCAGCACTGGGTTGGAGCTAGGGTTAGTTAAGTACCTATGCATATACACTGTGCGAAATGAGGACACACTTTGGCAGCGCAGAAATAAATGTAATTAAACATTTACAAGTTTAAATGTCTGCTTTCACATATGTTTGGAGTTTGTTCATGTGTCGGTGTCGTGTTTGTTTGCTGGCTAAGGGTATGTGTGTTTACAGTTCATTAAGTTTTTGTATGTGTTGCCACCCGCGCTTTATTTTTAAGGTGTAGTTAATGCAAGAGTTGACTGACAAGTTGTCGGATTAGTTATAAAGATACTGTTTGCAACATTTTGGTGAAAGTTGATAGAAAAGCATTTTCGTGTGTTCGCAAAAATTAACGAAATTTAATATGCTGTGGTTAATCGATTTCTTTTTCGAAAATAGTTTCTATGATTTGAAAAATTACGTTTTACGATGGTTTTTAAGTCGATAAGAATGATGAAATATCGGAATGTATTTAAAAGCGCATGAGGAAACATTTTTGATGAGCATTGTCCATGCCATGAAAAGTTGTCACTTCTCGAAATCAATTTTTTCATACAACTCAGTAAGTTCTTCAAAAACTTCAATAAAATGTTTACACATTTATGGAAAGTCGTGCTTAAAGGTTGTAAGAATGTGAGAATAAAGCATTCAAGTCGATGGGTGATAAGGAGGCCAATATCAGGAAACAGAACATGCTAAGCACTAATATAATATACATATATGGGATTTTTGAGGCTTAAGGCCCATACGCAGTTCGAAGGCCTTTAGGTAGAACCTATACCCATTGCACCTTTTCTGAAATTTAATTTTTAAGAAAAGATACGCCTCGTTACGAGATCACGTTTTTTTTTTTTTTGTTGGGTCAAACCAAATCCCTAAGCAAATCGACGGAATGAACCCGAAACATCAAGGAGTGAAGTTGCGCAAGTTTTTGTAGTTATCCCTTGCAAAGAAATGGACAAAAAAATAATGCACCAGTACCAGTAGTATGAGGAAGCTGTCTGCCAGAACGCCAGTTGGGAACTAACTTAATCTTGTAACCATTTTAAGACAATGTTTGGCGATGTTGAATTTGAAAATCAAGGACTTCTTGTGCCGTTTCGTAGAGGGACAGAACGACATATAGAGATATATATTATGTTCGCCAAAGAGAGACGTTTTTGTTCATACTCAGTAAGTAGGTTCTTACTCAACCTTAAAGAATCTACATCGTGTTCCTTTAGCCTGCAATATGCCGAAAGTTGTCGAAACATATGAAAGTAGTAGACTTCTCATTTTAAGAAATCGAACTTTCACCCAAGAAGGTTATGGCATTTGGGGAAGTCCCGTGTCATTGTTTATATCGATTACATTAAACAAGGCATTACAGTAACCCAAAAAAATTAAAATTCGCTTTTGGACGGATTGGATGCCGATTAAGACAGAAGAAGAAAGCATGTGGCTAACAAAAAAGTTATTTTCCAACACTTTAATGCACCGGAATACAAGAGGTCGAAAGTAATCTATTATTGTGCGAAGAGTGTATGGAGTATTCCCTGAATTTGGACACCATGGTTAATATCTTTTTGCAAACTTAAAGAAATGACCTGCTGCTAAAAAACTGAAAGAACTTTAAAGTGTTTATCTAGTGAAAAACCATGCCCTTGTTATTGGAATAAACTTTTCAACCTACCCTCGTATATATGTATAAAGAGGCTGTGACTGTTTGCAAATTAACAAGTGCTACAAATGTACAGACGGCACTACGCATACACAGATACAGACGCACACAGATGCAGACACACACACGCGCAAATAAACACTCACAGATACGCACTTATACATATGTATACACTGGCTATGCCAACAGCAAAATGTATCTAAAGGGTGTCGCCGGTGTTGTTGCTGCTGCCTCTTTCTCTGCCTCTGTCGACGCTGCTGCCTCCGCTGCTGCTGCTGCTACTGCTGTGGGTGGCTGTCAAGTGGCGCTGTTTGGCCTTCCCAACCAATATACAGCATGAGGCCTGGGTTAATGTACTTTTCTGCAGCGATAGCAGCAACGTCGACGGCGACGTCAGCGTCGGTAACACGAGCTGTGGGGGAAAACCCTTTTGTAACTGGCATAAAATATTTTATTTAACGCGTTAGGCAAAAACTCACATAACGTTAGAATAACATTTAAATTTGCGATTGCGGAAATTTTCATTGAATGGAATTAGCTTGAAATGTTTGTTGTTTTTTTTTTTTTTTGGGGGGGCCTCAGGTTAATGTATGATATCAATGTCAGGGTTAAGTTCAGATAAGGGGAAGCTTTAATGTTTCTTTTTTTGATTTGTTTTGTTTTGTTTGAGAGATAAACATGTCGAGAGATGAAATAAATAAATATGACGCCCAAGTATGTGTGCTTGTAAACAAATCTGACCTTGTACAAGATTTGTGGGCTGGGAATTGCGTTTATAGTTTGAGTTAAATATTGTTTCAAAGATAGAGTTGCATGAAGTGAATTTCGTGTTAAACAAAACTAAATATTTATAACTATAGGCCGATGATGATAAATAGGTAATAAATGGGCTTAACGCCTTTGATAAAACTAAAAGTTTACAACGTATTTCCGTTTAACGAGTTTTGTGAAAACGCGCAAATATACTCCTTCCTCGTTGGCGTAAAACCAGAATTCGGAATTTATAAAAATAAATTAATTTTATAAAAAAAAAAAAAAAAAAAAATTTTTTTAAAATTTTTAATAGTGAGGTTCCAATGTATTAATGTTGGTTTCATAACATCTACAGTTCCTATGCGATTTCGAAGATCTTAGGAAGATCTTATTCGTTATTATTTAGAAGATCTTATTCGTTAAAGAATTCAATTCCAACCTTAATCTTAACATAGTTTTTCAAATTTGTTTCTCGTTAATAAAAAGCAAACCGAAAAATTTTAAAAAATGGTCGAAAATTACTTTTTTTTGTAACTTCAATAATTTTTACTTAATCTGTATATCATATATATCGTATAATTTATCACTGTAAAGAGCACATCCCTACCTTTCGATCTAATTTCGTCTTTCATGTCTATACAAAATTTTGTTTACGAGACATTGACGAATTTTCGAAAAACACCTCGAAAACGGTGCTTAAGAAAAAAAATGAATGTGTTTTTCGTGTTTCTCGACCTAAAATTACCCTAAAAAACACTTTTTTACGAAGGTTCATTTTTCGTGTAAACTAGTGTAATCGGTAACAAAATATCTATTCTGTTCAGAAAGTTGGGGAACGATGCAGAGGTGCCCAACAAAAAATTATACTAGAAAATTCCGCATTTTTGTCTGACCCATACCATTGACTTCGAAAAAAAAGGGCACATCTGCCTAAAAAGCGTTAATTTCGATTAGTGTATAGTGGAAGATCAGCTTTTTATATTTTAATGACATTTTTCTATATTTTTCTTACCGAAAACAACACACACTTGTAAACAGCTGTTAATTCTTACTTCGGCACTTCTGCATTTTTGCACTATTGCGTAAACAACTCGATTGCTTCTATTTAACTACGAGGGCTGTTCCAGAATTGGTCGACCTAACATACAAGCGTCGACAAATATTCGAAGAACAAAATTAAAAAAGGGAAAGTACCATATTTTAAAAGAGTATTATTACAGTGTGTAGTTTGTTTTTGGCCGCTTTCAGTGAATTTGGCAATATGGAAAAAATTGTCTAGAATGGTCACCTCATTTGAACGACCTCAACTATTTTCATCTTGGCAGCTCAATCGATCTCTTTTAAATCCTGCTACCCAATATATAACATTTTTCAGAGAAGAGTCAGAATCCCCCTGAGCTCAGCTCTTATATTAGTTTTCAAATGAATGCAATGTATCACAATTTTTTCCATGTTGAAAAATTCACTGAGAACGTTCTCTAGTAAACTTTGAAGTTAAGCCCCCGAAATTCGATCCTTCAACTTTTTAATTTTTTTCAAGCATTTATCAACACTGTTAGCTCGGCAAAAGGCTAAATTGATATCAAAAAGATGGAGGCGTACAAGATTTATTCCTAAGTTCTCAATACCGATTTGATTATCGATATAGCCATGTCCTATCGTCTGCATGAAAACTTAGGCACAGATAGATAGAACTTAGGGAAAACGTATCTTTCCAAAGTATCTATGCATTTAAGGGTTGTCGGATCATGTTGATATCTGACTTTCTTTACTCACAAAATCCGAAACCTAAGCCAAAGTTCTCGGTATCGATTCGGTTATCGATACAGCCATGTTCTATCGTCTGCATGAAAACTTAGATACCATATAATCTAGGTAAAATATATTTTTCCAAAGCATCTTTGCATGCTAGGCTTGGATCATGTGAATATTTGACTTTCTTCACCCACAAAATAATTACTTAAGCATAATAAAAGCCATTTTTGAGGGATTATGCAACAATTTCACGCTTTTTAAAAACGGAAGCAGCAGTACACTTTTTTTTGAATCGTTCAACACATTTGGTACTTATGTGTACTCATGTGAACTTTATAAACAAAAAATGAGAAGAAGAAGAGCAGAGAGAAGTTTTTTTGAAAGCATTGAGCGCTACTCATAACAAACTCAGCTTTCTAAAAAAAAAAAAAAATTACATTATTTGCACAAAAATTATTTTTGACAATATTGGGCGTCATTTTCAGTTAATAAAAACTCAGATCTATTCAAATACGCGCCATTGTAATAAGATTAAGACTTATAAGCAGTTCACAAAGTATTTTGGTATCTCCGAAATTATAATACTTACCACTTTTTTACTCTTAATACCAAATGCTACTTGATCCAAGTTCAACGATCGTTACGAACTCACTCCACTTAAATAGTTGATGATGAGTTATGCTCGTGCAGATTTGACATTAATCTTTATATACAAATAATTTATGTCTACAAGGTCTAATAAATTTTATAGTTTATTTGTCGCATTTACTTTGGTTTGTTGCTGCTTTTTTCAGTAATATGAATGTACATAAATAATTATGCAAATTTTATGTACATTTATTTTTTTTTCAATAAAATTGTAGCAATTGTAAAACAAACTCCAAAAATATGGCCCATAAAATGTAAAATTATAAATTCCATTAAAAAAAATAATATAATACTTCAAGCACACGTAGAAAAAAAAAAAACGTTAGCTGAGGGTAGGATACTACCCCTAGGGCGGCTGAGGCCTCGGGGTGACAGCGCGTGCGCAGACGTCTATTTAACACCTGAAGAGACAATTAGAACCCAAGTCAACCCTTGGATGTAGAGCGCGCGCGTTTGCCACTTCAGACGATGCGCTGGAAATTATAAAATCATAAAAAGTGAAATATAAAAAAAAAACCTTATCTTAGGCGCAATCAAAACTGGGTGGAGTGCCACAACAAGCTGCTGGCAAGAAACTAGACGACGCACAAACTAATTTGCATATTTTTATAATACAGTGAAAAAAAGCTACAAGATGTATAAAAAAAAAAAAGATTTAAGCAAGTCAGAATCAGACGAAAGTGAAGTTAACGAGGCGTTTGAGGGCACTATTTAGTGGAGAAACAAGAAACTGAAAGACCACAAAACAAAAACAAATAAAAAAAAAAAAACGCTGAAAATAAAAAATCAACGGCTTATTATTATGTATGAACACATACCCGAAAGACAATAGAATTACGAGGTGTTGAATGACTAGCGGAACGATCGTAAAACAAAAACTTAGATGAAGCTGAAGAGAGAGGCCTAGAAATGAGCATGCCTAGTTAGCAGAAAACCTTAGGTAGCGATAGATCTTAAGACAATAGATAGAAAGCTATAATATGTTTATGTTTCTATTTCACGTCACAAGTTGTGTGCTCTCAAAGTCAAAGGTAAGCGCAAGGAAAACTAAATGAAAACACGGTTAATAAAGCGTTGCAAATGAGAGCGTAGCGTTGAAAGGTTGTGGTTACAGAGCTCAGACCTCAGACTGTAGAACCTTAGGGGCAGACACAGCTAATTAAATTAAATACAAAAAAAAAACAAAAAGAGTTATGCCAACGGCTGCTGCGGATGCAGAGGAAGTGATGTGGTTGTTTTTCTTGAAGGGAAATTGAATTTTAATGATGGGATGTTCAGATAGTTTGTCGAACTTAGGTAAAGGTAGTCGTCATAGGGAGTTTGGGAGCCAGCCTGCCTAGACTGTTTTGTCTGATTTTTAAACGACTTCAAGGCATTAGTTGTGGGAAACTAAAGTAATACCTAACAATAAAAAGCAAACTTAAGCCAAAACTAAATACTACGCGAAATTTTATAACTAATCATTATAATTGTATGCCTAGTTAATTAAGCAAGGCCAAGGCCTCATAAGAATTTTATAAGAAAAAGTTAATGAGTGAGATTTTAATGTAATTTAAAAAAATAAAAAATATTACAATTACTATAACAGGCAAACAGGTAAATTTAGCCATAAACTAGTTTGAATAAAAACAATGCATTTACTTAGTTAAAACATGCACATAAGTGACTATGCTGTAAAAACTTAATATTAATATAACCCGAATATCATAAACTTTTAGAAAATTGTAATATTATGTGTTAGAACTGCAATTAAAACTCAAAGGGTTCTAAGAGAACTGTTGAAAAGCAAAATATAATGCATTTTCTCACATCTTTTTCGGATCGTCATCATATGGCAAAAAGGCAAAAAAAAATTCAGTACTTGTGCCCGACCCAGGCGCGTAGAGGCAAAATTGCAAAATGTTCAACAAGTAACACTAAATAAAAGTGCACTTGTGCCCGACCCAGGCGCGTCAAGGCAAAAAGGGCAAGAGGTCCAACAAGTAACACTAAAAAATATTGAGCACTTGTGCCCGACCCAGGCGCGTAGAGGCAAAATGTCCAACAAGTAACACTAAATAAAAGTGCACTTGTGCCCGACCCAGGCGCGTAAAGGCAAAAAGTGCAAGATGTCCAACAAGTAACACTTAAAAAAAGTGCACTTGTGCCCGACCCAGGCGCGTAAAGGCAAAAAGTGCAAGAGGTCCAACAAGTGACACTCAAAACAATTGAGCACTTGTGCCCGACCCAGGCGCGTAAAGGCAAAAAGTGCAAGAGGTCCAACAAGTAAAACCAAGAACAATTGAGCACTTGTGCCCGACCCAGGCGCGTAAAGGCAAAAGTGCACAACAACTAGTTACATTTGAAAGAAATTGCGCACTTGTACCCGACTCTGGCGCGTAAAGGCAAAAGTGCAAAATGTCCAACAAGTAACACTTAAAAAAAGTGCACTTGTGCCCGACCCAGGCGCGTAAAGGCAAAAAGTGCAAGAGGTCCAACAAGTGACACTCAAAACAATTGAGCACTTGTGCCCGACCCAGGCGCGTAAAGGCAAAAGTGCATAACAACAAGTTACATTTAAAAGAAATTGAGCACTTGTGCCCGACTTTGGCGCGTAAAGGCAAAAGTGCAAAATGTCCAACAAGTAACACTAAAAAAAGAGCACTTGTGCCCGACCCATGCGCGTAAAGGCAAAAAATACAAGAGGTTCAACAAGTGACACTCAAAACAATTGAGCACTTGTGCCCGACCCAGGTGCGTAAAGGCAAATGTAAAAAGTACACCACAAATTACATTAAAAAAAAATTGAGCACTTGTGCCCGATACTGAAGCTTGATTACGAAAGTTGGGCATTTTTGCTCCAAAACAGTATAGTAAAAGCTAAAGAATTTTATGCACACTAATAATTTGCCAAAAAAGAGAATTCTATGGCTGAGCAGCAGTTCCACTCATGTGAAGGTATCGCAAAATGGCTTGATTCGTGGATAGCCTCAAAAACAACAATTCTACCTTAAAGGTAGCTCATACAGACAGAAAGACATATTTTTTACAATAAACTTGCATTTTCATCAAAAAAACCGGGAGAACTTAGTTGAGCACCTAATAAATCCAAAGCTTAAATCTCTTATAAGCTCACACAGACGGAAAGTCATATCGATATCCTTTTTTTTTGCCCTACAAACAATATTGGAGGTAACTACAGAGATGCTTCTTTTGGTATGCACAATAATAAAATCATAATCCAAAGTCCAAATCTCATATAATCTTGAAGATCTAGGCGTTCATACAAACAGACGGAGGGACAAAACTATAACAATTTATTTTGTCCTCCAAACAATATTGGAGATTACTTCGAGTTTTCTTTCTCTCTATGTTTCATAAGCTTGCACAAACATTACCTTGGCAAAAAAAATTCAAAATCCAAAGCCAAAATCTGTTATATTCTTCAAGATCTAGGCGTTTATACAGATAGAATAGAGGACATAGCTATATCAATTTCTTTTGTACTCCTAATAATATTGAAGGTAACTTCAAGAACTCTCAATGTGACAAAATTTTCCGAAAAACTCAACCTATAGGCTATAAAAATTAAATGTCAGAACTAATTAGCTAATAAACGTAAATATCTATTTCTTATCATAGACCAGAAAACAACTGCATTTAGTATCCAACCCTATTGCAAAAATATTTATAATGAAAGAATAGTAAAGTGAAATACCTAAAAAAAATAGTGCAGTTTAGTATTAAAAATGAATTTAAATCAATGAAAATAGGCCAATATGCCTAAATTTGTCCTGAAAAATCCTTGAAGGATATGTAATTTGCGAAATCTACATATGCAGGATATTTTCCTTATACTAAAATACCATGTATTTTAAAATGTTCAGCAATTTATCGTCAGATCTGAAGGGGAATAGAGGGACCTTAGTTCACCACTTTTACCTTGCAAGGTTTCCCACATCCTTTCGAGCAACGATTTGTTACACTTGCTTAGTTCACCAAAGTATTCAGCCCGGTTCGTTACGGCTGACTTGACTACTGTCTATACTCTAAACTTAAGCTCGTCAACTCAGTCCAAGTTGTCAATCAATACAATTTTATTGAATGACTCTTTTTAGAATCCCATTCATCCGATCCATTGTCTTACTATTTTGCATGCCGGAGGCTACCCTATAAAAACCATTCTGACATGCCTTTTCTGACACCTTGATACCCGGTAGTCGCTGACCGGTCTGACATAATGCCATACATAAAATGACTTGATAGAGCCAAAAGGCCAAACACAGCGCGCCGCAACGTCAGTCACAACATGTTGCACATCGAACATGTTTGATGCAAACGGTTACGCATGCGCGCAACACGTTCAGGGGTGGAAACGCGCATTGAAGTTGCGTGACGTTGCCGGTTAGTAAAAAATACAACAATCAGTTTGAATGCATAGCTCGAGCTATAAGGTTGTATATACTTAGAGACGCGTGTTTGTAGTTTTTGAGTTTACCAAGTAAATAAAGCGAAGTTTACGAAAACGGCTGCGCTATTAAGTCATAAAGAGAGAAAAAAAATAATATCGCATGTTAACAATTTAGTTTAATCTATTTTATGTGCAATACAAATGCTTTACAAAAGTAGCGGAAATACTAACTACCTAAGTGAAAATAAAAAAAAAAAAATCAAAACCGAAAATAATAGACAGATAATTTTCCTGTCTGCATTAAAGTGTTAGTGCATGTGTGTGTGTGTTACTGACCCTAACAAACAAAAAAGACCAAAACAGTAAAAGAAAAAGGAATACACATTAAAGAAACCTGTCTCAAACAGGACGTCTACCTGCGCTGGACCCACACACAGCTGAGAATACAATATTTAACGAAAAATCAAAATGAAATACTTGACGCATACACACAAGGAATCCTATACATTGGTAGCACGCAAACGCTATATGAAAAATTTGCTGTATGTATTTATTTGGAAACTACAATATAATGCTATTAAAATTTAATTAAATGGTGTCAGAGGTGGTGACAGAGGGAACTAAGGTGAAGCCTCTTAGATTTGGTCTAAAAAAAAGATTAAATTATAAAGAACTAATGTTTTGATGAGAATTTCATAATATTCATGAATTTTAAATATGCGAAAATTGGATGGAACTTCAAAAGTTAATTGTGCAACTTTAATGTTTGCTTTATCAGGATAAGTAGAGCTAATCAAATTTGTTTTTTATTAAACGTAGACTTGTTGTTTGAAGTTTTTATATTTGAGGTGAATTGGGCCTCAGTTTTGGACCCCCTCGTAGGTTGTTTGCGATTATTTGAATTCTTCCAGATTTGCTGATCTACAAGTTCAGAATGTTTTTGGAAGTCCCAAGTTCCCCTTTGACACCAATCTAGTGCTCGACGACATATGTGAATTGATTCTTACGAATCATCCATCACCATTTGTTTTTTAAGTTTTGCATTGCTTGACACGTACCGAAAAGAAAAGTTCATAGCAAGTTTTTTATTTACTTTGAACATTGTGTCCGGAAAATTCTTAAATCACTAAAAACTTTTTTTTTTAATTTTAAGCTGATTTTCGTTTAAGCAATTATCAATTTTTTCTTCGGTATTACGCTCTTAAAAGCCGTTCCTGCCGCTTATTGTTAAGTTGATAACAACATTATGCTGAGAGTACCAAAAAATTAAGAATTTGCATCTTATCGAAATTTATTCTCCAGCTTTTTTCTTCACACTATGTTATATTATAGTAATTTGTGAATTAAAAAAAACTCAAAAGGTACTCTAGCTCTTTCGGGTGCTTCCCAATCGCACTAATTTTATTTAAAAAAATACTAAACCGTCACCTACCTCCCCTTGCTAACAACTATCTACGCCACTGTATTACAATATTTAATTAAATAAACCCAATCAAACATTGCATATGTCAAATATTTGTGCATCTTTTTATGATAAATGCGCATATTATGCAAATCGCTTTGGGGGGCTAGCTTTAACAAATATAATCTAATTACATTATGAATCGTCAGAGTTGCTTTGTCATTTGCATAAATAACCATTTATCGATATATATGTGTAGTATCGAAATGTCGCACTTGAAACGTGCGCCCAGAACTATGCAATAGAATGGTGTCACATAAAATATGCAAATTATTTGCACAAAAGCGAAAATGTCACAGCCTTTTGCATACAAATGCGATTGTTTGTTGTGCTGTGTCTATGTGTATTTGTTGTTGTTTGTATTTGACATTGTCTGGCATTTAAACAAACCACAAATTTTGCATTATAGTTTATTGATAAAAAATTCGCATAGCTAATTTTCCCAGCAACCCTTTTTTGTGCAATTCAATTTTCAATTTTTCAATTTCGTAAGGAGCAACGCCTTTGCCGCAAATCTTTTGAATATCTTTTTGTCACATTTTACCATTGTCTTGAGTTGACAGTTTTTTCTTGGATTACATTTCCTGCCGCATCTATGAAAATCACTTTATTGTTAATTAAATTTATGATTAATGATTAAGACCAAGTTGTTGCTGTTGATGATGATGACATGGCTGTATTTGCGTTTCCTTGGCTCTAGGTTGTTGTTTGCTCAAACCCTGTTATGTAATAACAAACAGTTTTTTTTTTACCGTAAAGCGATATTAGTTAACCCTTTTTTTCCAAATGCGCTGCATATTTGGTGGTGCTAATCAATTTGCACTTTGTTGCACCCTTTTTCAGAGTTTCCCGATTTTGTTGTTTTTTTTTTTCTCGGTTTTTTTGCAAAGCAGTAAAGTCAACAAGGCTTAGGCTTGGGACATTGATTTTTGGCGTGTTTTGGCTAATGGAAATGTCTTTAATGCGGAATTGATGAAATTCGAAATCGAAAAAAATTCAGCTTGGGTTTGGTTTCAAAGCTTATTTGTTATTCATAGTAATGTCGAGCTTTTCTATAGACGGATTTTAGCCAGCAGCCGAATTTCGCTGTATAAAAATTCATTATACAAAAATACTGCAAAAGGAAATTTAAGGCCCATACGCAGCATGCAAAATTTACGAACGGAATGAAAAACTTCATATAAAAAAAATAGTCACAAAATATTCTGATTAAAAATTTTTGGCAAGTGGACACAGATAGCAAAACAAACCACTATTGTCTTTTAATACTAATTAAATAATTTCCACATGGAAATTTTCGAACTGCGTATGGGCCTTTTAAAAAAAAAAATTGATTCCTAATACGAAAAAAATCGTTGTAGAGCAGTTCGTTTTAGATAATTTTGACTATATTTATGCTTTACGAATGTTTCACGGCTATTTAGTGCTTCAATTCAGATTCTGGTTTGTTTAAAAAAAAAAAAGTTGAATTTTTGTATTTATTTAAAACTTTTTAGCTGCTACAGTTGCCAGCCGGACAGTCCAAACAGTCCGAAAAATTCGATCATATAATTTTACATTTTCTAAAATAAATTACTGGTACATTACAAAATTTCTTCTGTAAAGTTAATTGATTCTTAAAGATATCTGGCATATTAAAACAAAGTTATTAGTTTAAAATTCGGCTGTAAGAGTTTTCTGTCACATCACTGTATAATTTGAACTTTAAAAGAGATCTGCTATACGAATAGATAACACGGGACCACAAGAAAAAAGGAGAACTTTACATGAGACAGGGCTAACCATATAGATTATGAGTCACTGAATCCGAATACGAGGTTCAAAAATCAATTCTGTCGAAGGGTTCAAATAATCTAAACCTAAAAATCTTTAGAGGTTAACTCACAAACAAAAAGATTTACTTGAGACAGGGATTTGAACATCCGATTCGGACTCAGTGGGAAGCCCTGTCACATGCAAAGTTTGTACCATTTTTTTTTTTGTGGGCCTTTGTTTGGATATAAGGTTAAAATGCGGCCGTAAGATATTTCTGAATAATACTAACTTATTAATTTATCGCAGGGAGGTAGTCAAGATTTTATTAGTTTAAAATTCGGTTTCCGGTGCTCAGAATTAAGAATAAGAACAGAATTTTCACAACCAAAAATATATTATTTAATTAACTGAATTTTCGAATTCTAAACTTTTTCCGTTCATTCAAATAATTTAAAAAAAAAAAGTTTAATAAACAAGAATAAATGAATAAAGCATGCAAAACAACATCCGGTAGTTGAAAATTTTTTTCCGGTAGTCAAGAAAAAACCTTATTTTACGCCCTGATTTATGGTATTGCATAAATTGAGTATATTTATTTATTTCTAGAACATATATTTATTTTTAAAGCACTTTTATTTTCCTTTCATAGCTTATATGAATTAATTCTCATCAAAATATGCTAAGGACAGCTATTAGCTTGGTTAGAGTTTTCAAAGCCATTTTTTTTTCTCTTGTCAGATGCCTTATTCAAGCTTAAAAATTCGAAAACAAATTCCTATTATAAACATATTTTGACTTCCTCAAAAAGACGTTAAATAAACTTGGTATTTTTTCCGCGAGCCATCACGCGCTTTTTGCTTTTAAACGCAAAATTAGTGCTGTGCTCAAAATCTCTTTCACCTTTATTTCCACACAAACGTAATTTGCAAACTTGCCGAAATCTCGTACAACAAAAGTTAAAAACAAAATTTGTGTCACGGAAAAGCCAGAAAAGTTTTTGAAAAACTATCATAAAAGCTTTTAATAAAGTATTTTTAAGTGCAAAGAAGAGTTAAAGCTACGGCAAAAGCGACCAGAATTTTTTGGCAAATTTTTGAGCACTTCTGTATCTTTGACTTTTCGCATTTAAAAAAGTGTAATAAAATTCTGAAACTTTTAAAATTTTCATAAATTCGTTGAATTTGGAATTCGGCGATTTGCTTGAAAACTTTGAAAAGTGTGGCTTGATTGAAAAAACAGCTAACTTAGAGGTGTTTAAATATAAGCTATATGATTTCCTTTATCTCCTGGATAGGATAGCATAGGGGTTTATTTTTAATCTTAATATTTGGTATTTCTAATCTGATAAAATATTTTTTTATCACTAAATATTTTTGTTTTTTTTTCATCTCTGTGAACATCAGGTATTTATTTATATTCCCTGTGAACTTTTGGTATTTTTGAACTTTCTGCGCCTTCGGTATATTTTAACTCTGAGAACTCTGACATATTTTTGTTTCTGTAAACATTTTGTTGTTTTAATTTCTGTAAATACTTGATATTTTTAATCTGAGAAATTTTTTTTTATCTCTATTAATATTTGTGTTTTTTTTTTTAATCTTTGCGAAAATCGGGTTTTTATTTATATTCTCTGTGAACTTTTGGTATTTTGAATCTCTCTGCACATTTGCTATTTAGTTTCTATAAATATTTTGTTGTTTTTATTTATGTCAATATTTGGTATTTTTAATCTGATACAATTTTTTTTCTCTGTAAATGTTTTTATTTTAATCTCTGTGAACATCAGGTATTTATTTATATTCCCTGTGAACTTTTGGTATTTTGCAACTCTGCACATTTGGTATTTTTTTAACTCTCTGAACATTTAATATTTTTAGTTTCTATGAACATTTTGTTTTTTAAACTCTGTAAATATTTTAAATTTTAAATTTCGTAAATATTCAGTATTTTTCATCTCTGAGAACATTTAGTATTTTTAATTTCTATAAATATTTAATTTTTTGAACTTCTGTAAATATTTGATATTTTTAATCTGAGAAAATTTTTTATTTCTACTAATATTTGTGTTTGTTTTTAATCTTTGTGAACATCAGGTTTTTATTTATATCTCCTGTGTTTTTTTGGTATATTGAAACTCTCCGCACATTTTAACTCTGAGAACATATGGCATTTTTCAAAACTATTAACATAAGGTTTTTTGAATCTCGGTGAGCTATTTTTATTCCGCGTAAACATTTGGTATTTCTAGTCCCTGTGAACATTTTGTGTTGCTGAACTTTTTTAGCGTACAGTATTTTTGAACACTGTAAGCCTTTGTTGTAAACAAGCATTTGGTATCTTCTATGCCCTCTGAACATTTGGTATTTTTTCTGTCATTGAACATTTTGTATTTTTAAACGCTTTTGTAAGCCTTTGTTTAAACAAAAAAAATACCAAACTATTTCTTTGACTTAAGGCCTTTTAAGAAAACCGTTCTTTACTTATCAAAACATGGAATTTTGTATAATATGTGTGTGTGTGTTTGTGCGTGCTTGTCTAGAACCGTTAAGCTTTAAGCCCGCTGCTTGCATAATTTCATATCAGCGAAGATCTACAACAACCACCAACACACTTATTACACACATAATAAATCACTTGGGCCAAGACAAGACCGACCATACACCAGAAACCAACCAGAAAACAACCAAAACCAAACCCACACGCATCACCTAACCACATGAGAGTTCAAATGCACGTCTTGCTGTAGGTTCTCTGTCTATATAGCACACATATAATAATAATATATTGTGTTTGGCAATTTGTTTAATGCGCAGAAGCCCGAAAAAAAAATAAACGCCAACACCAATAAGAGAACCCGGCATAAAGCATAGCACGTAGCGCAAAAGCAACAAAATATTCAATAGAAAAAAAACGGGCGGTTTCGACTTGGGTCTGGGGTCAAGCGGCCAAAAACGCGCGCACCTTTTTTTCGCCCGCAGCAGCGTTGCAATGAACGCTGTGAACGATGTGCAGACATGCAAGTCAAAGAGCAATAAAAAATTATTAAATTAAAAAATTATCAAAAAAATAAAAAAAAATAATTAGAAGTTATGGCCGAGGCGGAAATTGCATAACCAGAACATCAATATAATTTATAAGCGTTTAAAAACGCTTCCGAGTCGACTTGGTTAAAACGTGTTAAAAACGCAGAGCTGCTTTGTTAGAAGAGTTAATAGGAACGTTGCAGATGTCGACTAGCTCAAATATTTGTTGAAATCAAAATCATCTCTCCCACATCATCTTTCGCAGATCATCTCTCACCCGTCATCTCTCCCACATCATCTCTCCCACATCATCTCTCCCACATCATCTTCCCCTCATCATTTCTCCCAAAAATTTGGCCTCAGTACGCAAAATAGTTTCAAGGTTTTACAACGCTTACCTACCAACAATTGGAATCATGTCTCCCACATCATCTCTCTCACATCATCTCTCCCACTTCATCTCTCCCACCAATTGGCTGTTGTTCAGTGTCATCTCTTATTTCACATTCTCTTTAAAGTTCCCATTCAGCAAACCTCACACATTCCTGAACAATTTTAAAGAACGGACTCATGTTTGGTTTCGAAACAAGATTAAATAGTTTGCTACAAAATTGTTTTTAAAATATCACAGAAAACATAACTTTTTGCACATTTTGAATTAATGCGTTTTTAGTCGCTAACAAATCGCTTAGAAAACGCTTGAAACCGCAAAGAAAACGTTTAAATCAAAAACAATTTTTTTTACAAAAAACGTTGCTTGTGTTGTCGTCTGAAAAGGCATAAAATAAGTATCTTAAAATCTTTGACACAGACTACTTCCGAGCAGGAGCGATGTGTTGTCTCCAATGTATCAAGGAATAAATGCGTACTGCTATTGTGCATCCAAATGAGCACAATTCAATGCTGTAGTAAGCATTTGTCCTTAGCGAGCTATGTACTAAATAGCACATAAAACGCGAACGAAACGCGCTGAAAACGCTTACTAAACGCGTCTTTAATGTCAGCTGCTCAATTAACTTGTCATAATTATAAAAGGAAAAAAAAACTGATTCATGTAATGCTAGTAAAAAAACGCGCGCGTTTCACTTGCGTTTTTTTCTAACACTATCAATTGCTTTATCTAACCATCATCATCCATCAATGTTTTTCAGCGTTTTTTTGATCAACAATTCATCAAATCGTCATTTCCTTCGAATGTCATTTTGTCATAATTTTTTTGTGTCAAATTTCGACAAATCGCTGCGGAAATGCGTTGTCAACCATCGATTTGTACGCTAATAAGCGTTTATTTTTAGTTTGAGCAATAGCTGCCCCCACAACAACGTGGTTATTGGCAACTTCGTCAGCGTCAGCATCATTATCATCAGCATCATCATAGTCATCATCATCATTATCTTGGTTGTTGCCACTCATATATACAATTGCAAATTAGTTGACAGCGTTGAACCATAGAGCAGTTGCCCGCGGCAACTGGCTCAGATCTTGGTTAACCTTGCACAACCCACACGCCTGCAAAACAAACCGCTTTTAGCTTATTAGCCAAGTCGAACTTTTAGCCAGAAATGTTTACAACTTTTTGCATTAACTTTTAAGTGTAATTGCTAATTGTGGTCACCATGGTGTTCTTTGTCTCTCTCTCTATCTCTCTGTGAGTATCTCTCTAAAAGGCAATGCGCATTTTACACCTCAACACGCGATAAAAGTTTTGCAGGTTGACAAAATGCAGCTAAAGCGCGCCAAAAACGTACTAAGTCAGCCGGAAATGCTGTGGAAATAATTTACAAATGATTTTGGCCAAACAAACAACAGTGAGTGAGAGGGGCACGTGTGACGCGTGTTTGTGCCACATAAATTCAATGACGCACGCTGTACGGGCCAACTTGTTGTTGTTCCTGTTGTTGGCCATTATAAATAGCCGTGCTAACTGCTCGCCTGACGCGCTTCATTACTATGCAAAGTGGCCAAGGCAGTTGTTAGTACTTGCCCCCGTCTAGCATTTAGTCTGCATGCCACTTTGGCAGCCTTGCACTTGCACCGGACGGACACACTCGGGCTGCATACCATGCTCAGACGATGGTGTCTAGTACATATAGGTAACGTCTGTTTGGTTCTTTTTTGTTTTCCTAATACACTGTATTCATAGAGTCAAGGGTATTATAGAATGTAACAGCCGAAAGGAGTCTGACCGTCTAAGCTCTTAGAGCATAGAACAGAAGTTTAAAAAATTTGTTTGTACGCTGGTGATGTCACAACGTATTGTTATCTTACGCCGTTTCACCAAAAAGAGTATTTAGTCACTATGTAGGAGCTAAACGTGGTACAAAAAAAATCCTCAAAATCGAATGAGAAATTTGAAAGAACTGACCCTGTGATGTAACCCAAGCCCGAGCTAGTCAAATGACCCTCAGAATCTTAGGCATTCAAATTGTTTTTTAGCTGACTTCAAAAAATGTTTTTCGATAGTGTTCAAGAAAGGGTTCATATCGGACCTTTCCTTTGAAAACAATTAACCTCGCATATAGATATGCCCGTGCCCTGGGGCTTCATCCCCGACTGACTACCCTCTCAACGGCCTTGATTCAGGGTCATCCCAATATTCTACTTAAAACGAAATAAGTAACACATTACTTTTTTTTGAGAATGATGAGGGTATCCCACTGTCGTGCACTGCACCGTCAAATTTTCTCTTTATTTAGTACACTGCATAATTTGAGTAAAAAAAACACGCGAGAGAGAGAAAATAAATATCCACGCTTAAACGGTTATTACCGGCAAGGAGGAGCACAGTCAATTTGGCCAACAACAGGTTGCTGGCTCGCAATCGCGTGCAAAATTGAACTTGACTTGGGCTGCCGCGTAGTTCTGCTGGTTATGTAAGTTGGCCACTTGCTTGGTTTAAGTGGATTAGGATGAAGGCATCGAGGGGGTCAGTCTATCATGAGGTATTTGAATATAAATGGGTTGTTGACTTGTTCAAGCTGGAGCGCATACAAAAATTTAACACGTTTGGTGGGGGGGAGAGTCAGTTTGGAGCATAGCAGTTTGGTTGTTCTTGGTGACTTAAGGAGCTTGTAAGCGCCTACTTAAGTGTCTTTAATGCTGGCAGAGATTGTTATGAGTGGGAAGCTAATTAAGCGGTCGGTATTCAATTAGAATATGTTGGAGTTGATGAGATAGTTGTTGCGGTTCTTTGGATAATGATTTTCACAAAACGCTAATTGCAGACATGCGGAATTACTAGAGCTGCGAATTTGAGCGCATAATATTCCACGTGTTTCAGTAATATGGTAATAATAATGGAATTTGGGACAGCTGCACTGCAGCCTTAGGTAGCTATTGTGCTTACTAGTAGCCCTGGGACTCATCAGTCAGACCAATATCCGAAATTCACTTCGATTTCATTATTTCGAATATAATTCAATTTTATGTCGGCCATAGGGAAAGGAGAGCCTGCTTCGTCAGGCTTTCAATTTTTCTCCTCGATTCCTTCTCATGGGCTCAAATTCACAATGCCACCAGTTCCAGTGTCAATACATTCGAATTGATAGTTTATTTCATAGGGAGAGGATATGCTTCGTCTGGTTCACAATTTCTCCTCAATTCCTTCTTAAAATCTTGATGGGCTCAATTCAAAATGCCTCCTGTTCCAGTGTCTCAACAAATTCGAATTATCGTATAAATTGCAAATATATACAAATAAGACAAGTTTGTGCATTATATAAAATATTGAGAAAATTGCAATTAAATATATTTGTAATTCACTAAAATTTAAAAAAAAATTTATAATTAAAATTTTTTCTCGATCTCGATTCGAACCTGGGACGCGAACCTGGGACTCGAACCGAACCTACTTTAAAATTTTTTTTTTCCCAATTTTTTCCAAACTCAGGTACATTACTTAATTACATTGCCTTTCAACACTCGGCTTCTAAACTACTCGATATCGAGCATACCGTATTTCGTTACGTGACGATTTTTCTCTCATTTCACTTTAAGCTCCACTCACTCAGTTTAAGCTTTTTAGCCCAATTCTCTATCAACTCGGCTACCCTTTTACCACAATAGTTTGAAAGCTACTCGATATTCATACAGTATACCTCATTTCGTTACGTGACGATTTTTCTATCATTTCACTTTAAGCTCCATACACTCAGTTTAAGCTTTTTAGCTCAATTCTCTATCAACTCAGTTACCCTTGCTCATCCTTTACCCACAATAGTTTGAAAGCTACTCGATCGCCATACACCATATCTCATTTCGTTACGTGACGATTTTTTTATAATTTCACCTAAAGCTGCTCACACTTACTTTATGCTTTGTAGCTCAATTCTCTATCAACTCAAATACCCTTACACCTTCTTTTACCACAATAGTTTGTAAACTAATTGATGCCCATACAGTATAACTCATTTCGTTATGTGACGATTTTTCTATCATTTCACTTTAAGCTCCATACACTCAGTTTAAGCTTTTTAGCCCAATTTTCTATCAACTCAGCTACCCTTGCTCATCCTTTTACCACAATAGTTTGAAAGCTACTCGATACTTATATACCATATCTCATTTCGTTACGTGACGATTTTCCATTATAAAGAGGCTCCACTCTTTTACTTTACACCTTTTAGGCCGATTCTCTATCAACTCAGCTACCCTTGGTCATCCTTTTACCACAATAGTTTTTAAATTAGTCTATACCCATACAGCATAACCCATTTCGTTACGTGACGATTTTTCTATCACTATTCCAAGCGCAATAGCCATACCAAAACTGCGTAAACCAACTGCTTCTGCTCAGGGTTGAGGATACAGACCTGATGTTAGAATTAATTTCACAATTTGACTTCAGACCCTCAGTAGCTTCCCCTTTGGTTGCGTTCCAGCTTCTACCATTAACTCGCCCAAAAATGTTCAAATTTACCAAATACGATTGCTTTTTAAAATAGAGATTTTTATTTTCACCAATAAACCACAAAAATCAATCAAAAACTTATACTATTAAAATTAATCACACAACAGTTCAAATTGTGGCAATATATTGGCTCTCAAACATATCAAATTTTATGCCAATCATTTAACATACTCTGTTTCATATATTTTGCCATAAAGCTCTTGTTTTTCTAGCTCAAGAAATTTTTATTACATTTTTATGACAATTTTTCACATGATTTGTCAAGGAATATGTTTTTGGCGTGCAGAGATTTTTCACAAGAAAATATAATCAAATTTCGTCAATAAATTTTACGTAACCGTGCAATAAAACTCAAACAAAACAGTGTACAGTGACGTCATAGAAAAAATAAAGTACCTACTTGTGGTTAGGGTGAACTTGTGCGCGTAGTAACACCCACGGCAGGAAAAACTTGAGTACCGTGGGCGCGCCTGCGCCTGTTGGTATAACTGCTTATTAGAGGGTGTTCCAGGGCGGGGTGGCATTATATAAATTTTTAACAGCTTTTTATTAAAGTTCTAAGCAGCAGCAGGGCCAGAGTTTTTCTAACATGGCTTTCTTTAGCCGCCCACATAATTAAAAGCCATTACAAGCATATAAAGCATTAATGTAGGTATTGTTCGTAGACAGCTCTGGGAAGGGGTACTACAACAGACAGACGCCTTTGGTGTTTGTTCCTAAATGCTGTGTTCATTAAATGCAAATTTATGTGCGCGGTCGCATTTGTCAAACACCCGCGCGACCCTAGCCTACAGCTAGGTAGCTGGTTGGAGGGGGGATACTACCAAGGGTTAAGAGCAGCTACATTTGGCATGCGCGGCGCATAGCGCGTGTTTAAAGTTTAACCGCAAAAGTTGAGAAGAAAAATGTTTTTTAATGTAAGAAAAACAATAACAGGCAGAAGGTAACAATGGCAGCGTTGACAGTTGGAAAAAAGATGTATGACCACAACTGCAGTTAATCACACGGTGCTGGTATTTTGGGGCCTAAATGTGAAGCCTGAGTTTTGGTTTAGGCTGTGCGGTAATAAATTTTCATATAAGTTAGAACAATTGGTTGCTGCTGCGTGGGAAAATGTAGCAAAGCTTGACAGGAAACGATTGATGCTACAATTTTGATAAGGAGTCAAGTTCTTTGCTCCCCAGGCGCTAATTAGCAGTCAGCTAGAAGAGAGCGCTCTTGTTGGTCTGTGCCGCGCTCTCTCTCTCTCTAATTTCTACATTTCCAACTTGAATGCGGTGAAAAATTACAGGAAATGACCAGCACAGGCGACAGAGACAAGTTAACAAAGGCACAGCAGCAGCAGCAGTAGAAAAGCAAAGAAAAAAATCAAGTCCTTTGGGACTTTAGTAAAAAATTAGAAGTCAGCAACAGGGTTGACTTGCAAAAGGAAAAAAGGAAAAAACATTCACAGCTAATAATGGGTCAGTGCTTGAAACTAAAAACTAGAGCAGAACAACTGATAAAATCTTACGCACATACACATAGAGCTGGAAAGTGCGATGCACTGCGCTTGATAAGAGCTACAGGATATGCCTGCAGAAAGCAAGATAGAGCGACAAAATATGCATATAAAAAGGATATGCATATGTCACTGAAAAGTCAAAAACTCAAAGACATTTTGGGGTCGACAAACGACATGATACTATAAAGTATTTTATAGAGTGTTTTATGAGTGTCCTGCGTGTCCTATGCAACTACCCGCCGCTTTGCTTTGTAATTAATAGCATAATTGCGTGTTGTAAAATTTATACATAAAATACGTGAAAATTACACCAAAAAAATGCTAGCCCCAGGGGTAAATACTCATAAAAAGGATTTGCTAATATGCACAGCGGCAGTTATGATGAATTACACGCAGCGCTTGGACAGGATCAGCCAGAGCTTAAGCCCTGCCAGTCATAAATGCTGTGAAAATTTTCTAACATACTTTGCATATATGGGGGAAGTACGTTGCGCGGAAATGGGGTGGCAACGCTAGCACAAAAGAAATGAAAACTTTGCTGCATAAGAAAATATGCTACATCCTTTATGGCAGCTCCTGCTGAATTGTCATTAAAATTAGTTATGCGCGCCTGTCCACCAAGTTGCACGCTTTCGCGCATTGTCTGCGGCAAGTTTTTCTCATTTCCGTTGACAGCTAAAGAAAAAAAAAAATGAAAAGCGAAACTTGTCTCTGCCCATTTTGCTTTTGTTGCTGCATCCTTTAAGTCTCTACTTAGGGGTTGTCTGAGAAAAACTGGTTTTGCTTTTCGTTCAGCCTCATAAATGCAACACGTTCGCGCTACTCAAAGCAAACATGCCACAATCACTACCTAACATAGTGCGCTAAGTCAGCTGGCTAACCCAAAGTAAAGGCTTCCTTCAGACGCAGCCAACATCTTAGAGCGTTGTGCAACTCGCTCATAAATTAGCCACAAATTTGCCGGAAAACTTCCAACTCACACACACACACACAGGCGTTAAGTTTTATTACCAACACCAAATTTACATAATTTTAATTGCGGCAAGTTCTCAACTCATTTTCCACAACCTTCTTTTCTTTTTGGGTTAAAATTTTACAGTTTTTAGCAGCATTTTCCTAAGCTACTGAAACTTGTTCTTAAGTTGAAATTTATAGCTTCTGCTGGTGATCGATCAGACCAGCAGCTTTATACCTGAGGCCATGAGGAAAGTATTTATTGCATTTAAAGTGAAAGTGAGATCGTTGGTCAGAAAAAGATCTGCGTGTGGTCATTGGGAAAAACATGGGAAAATCTTGGAGTTAAAATTTATGGTTTTTTTTTTCGATTTGGAAGCTGCACAGGCCAGCAGCTGGTCAAACCAAATAGCCGCAAGTTCTGCTATGTGAAAGGTGGCCTATTTGTAATCTATGATGGCCTGCAACCTTTAGAGTTTAATTAGAGGGTAGTCCAGGTGAAAGTGTTAGTTGTAGGACAGAGGAACTTTGTGCTGACAGTGTTGGAGTTGTGGCACATGGGTTGCATAAGATGTGAAATTTTTGCGTGTATCCATTGGGTCAAGAATATACCAGATTTGTCGTAAGTTTTTGACGCCAAAATGCTTATCGTAACCTAGGATAGCCATTGAGTCATGTTCATATCTCCAGCTGCTTAACTGTCCGTACATGTGAACAAGTAGATCTTAGAGAATAAAAGAGAGCTACATGCACTAGCTGGAAGACAAGCAGCTGAAGCTAGTTGTTTGGTAGGGTATACTTATACAAGTAGTGACGCATAAATTATGTGAGTGTAAAAAAAGTGAGAGAGAGAAACATGCGCTGAAACAAATATGAGCCCAGCAAAAGAGTACTGCGGCAGACTTTCACTACCTTATATTAGTACACCCTGGTTGGTTTGTATTTATATCATGCACCATTCACTAGCGCAGTGGTGGGCAAAACTCAAACAAACAAACATTTCTTTGTGTGAGTAAGCAGCGCAGTAAGCAAAAGCGCAAAAGAGAGCAAGAACCGCAATCAAGCAAAAACGAGAGAGAGATTTCACACACTTGGCCAGTGCATGAGCCAACTGCACTGAGGCAGATTTTGGTGCGCTATTAGCGAAAGAATCCAACAGATTTTTGATTTAATCATATGATGATATTTTCTTTTTGTATTTATTTATTTAAATTTACTAAACAATAATGTACTTAAGACCTAGAGTACTTTGAAGAATGGTCTACGAATCGATTTTGATATATAGCTGATATGAGATTTTGACTTACAAATTACAAGACTTAAGATATTTATATATAATTTTAATGTTTGTAAAAAACGTTTCTTTAAAATAGTTGAATGGACTGTTTGTATTGAAAAAGTAGAGTCGAATCTACGTCAAATTTGAGCAGCTGTTCATGATGTGTTCGATAGAGAAGGTAGTCCCGCAGGAACACACGTTGATAATTCGAAATGATCATTTGAAAGTTAGCTCTATTTTGGTATTTTTTAATGATATAAGCTGCTAGTAAAAATACTACCAATACCATATTTTTAGATATCTTTCAAATGTTCAGAGAAAATTTCTGAAGACCCCTTGCACTATAAATAAAATATTTGAGATAGTAACAAATATAACACATAATAACACAGGCCCACAAAAAAGAGTTGGAATAACAGGACTGCCCATATGAAATTTGGGCCGCTGCATTTATAATCTAAGGGCTAAAGAAGGGGTTCTAAAATAATCTCGTCAAACAACATAAAACGAAATAATTTGATCTAAGAAACCTGACGTGCGCGGGATTTTTGAGATTGAGTTCGTATTCAACGATCCCACAAACATAAAAACCCGTTCTCGAAAAAGAATTCTGTTGCACTTTTTTAAGTTATGTTATAACACAGCAAAAAAAAAAAAGAAATCGAATTTCAGGCTCAGAGGTGTACGTGGTTAAAAAAACATCAAAAATTAAGAGCTCTAACATATCCTCAAACCCATACAACGATGTATTTTGAAGCTTATCTCAGAAACCCAACGTACTAAGGTCTTTTTAACTTTGGATTCGAATTTAGCGATTCCAAAAACATATAAAAAAAGATGGCGTACGTTAAGTCGGGGCGACGACTTTGGGTACCCTACCACATTATTAGTCGAAATATTGTTAGCCCTCCAAAGATATTTTATTCGGAATTTGGCTACGATATTTTTAACACGATGTTTTATTTTTTGACCATCGGCTTTATGTTACCTTTTGTCAATTTGTCTGTTGGACTTTTAAAAACTTCCACTGCCATTGGTCCATATCTTAAACAACACACATTTTGTAAAAAGTTTTTGACCGATCATCTGCTATCGATTTCTTTTTAGTTGGGAACTCTGCTTTGTATTCTTTCAACGAACGTCTTGTAAAGTTTTTGACATTGGTCCTTGGGGTTTGTTGTTTTTATTTGGGCTTGGGAACTCAATTACCAATTTGTTCGTCTCAACAAACCATTTTAATTTTTTTCTCTCGTCGTTTTTTTCCTCCCTTTTTACGGGTATAAATTTTTTTTTAGTAAACTTTGACGATAAATTAGAGACCGATGTCTCGATATTTTTTTGTGTGCGGCTGTGAAATAGTTGAAAATATTGATTAATTTATTTTACATTTTATACTTTTTTACGCTTATAAAAACAATATGGGGTTTTTTTTAGGAACAAAGCAGCTAAAGCCGTTTTTGGCATGTAGTTGCATGTGAGCCTAATCAACAACGAAACATTGATATTTTCACAAATCACACTTTTTCCGCTAAGACTTTTCCTTTGATCATGGCTTCAATTACCTATTATATATTTGAATTGGCGCAATAATTTTTTTGGAAAACTAAGTGCAGGGCATCCCTTTGTCGGTGTTCTTTCAAAATTTTTGTATTACTAAATGCAGTTCAATTTTATATTTGTATATAGATACTAAACCTATTTAGTGTTAATTGTAAACACTTTTAGTTTTATTAAGTGTTTGAGCTGTGATTAATGAGTGTTTTGTTTTTTCAAACTTTAGTGCAAAGTGTTTATATGGTTACTTAGTTGGCTTAAAGCGCAACTAATCAATCACAGACAGCACATATATAGTCTATAGGAAATATATCTCGTTTTTTGACGTTTGTTAATCAAAATTTAATCATAGATGTAGCTCTCTGCAATTCAAAAACCTGTCAAAATTACTAAAATTGGGCATTTATAAAAACATCTTAATTTTAATATGAAAAATCATCGCTCAGTTATGAGTTAATGACTAAATGTTTTCGTGAATAAGCATACTATACAGTAGTGCTGCAGAAAACATCGGTGTTATATCGATGCATCGATGTATCGAAGTTTAAAATATCTATATATCGTTGTTGGCCAACAGAGATGTTTCTCCAGCACTACTAAACACCCATTTGATGAGTGCAGAAGTGCTGGAGAAACATCTCTGATGGCCAACATCGATATATAGATATTTTAAACTTCGATACATCGATGCATCGATATAACATTGATGTTTTCTCAAGAACTACTAAAACACTCTTAAGTTGTTTTAATCAAATTTTAAAGTCTCAAATTTGGCAAAAGATTCAATAAATAAAGCACAAGTCATAGAATAAAATTCTCATTTGGGAAGAAAGACTTTGCTTTCCGGGACACCTGTCTTGAGTGATGATCACTCAAGTCATGCGCTCTACGTCATTAGCATATTTTCTGCTTAAAGTCTAACTACCATTTTTCACATAATTATTCATTTTATAATTAAAAGGTCGGACAAGATTAATGATAGAAAACTGCATAAACTAGATTTAAATTAAAACATTATTCTAGTTTTATGCGCATTTTAGTGCACTTAATTGTTCTCTTCAAAATAATGTGAGTTGCATAAGGCTTTTAGCACTAAATGTCGAAATGTGTTACAAATATCTACTATAAAAGAGCGCTTTGAAACAAAATGTAATTAAAATTTTAGATTTAGTATTATATGCTTAGTCTAATGTAAATAAATAAAGTTAATCAATTTAAATAAAGTATCTCACAGTTGTATCATTAAAAAAAAAAAATATGATTCTGAAATCTATAAAATCGCCCAATAATGTGGTGACCAGAGTCCTCGAGAAAAAGAACCGATTGCCCTAATATTAATTCCAAAGCATGCAAATGTTTAATGCTACGTGCTCTTTTGAAAATTCCCGGCTCGGAGGCATAACTTCTCGATTTCCACTCACTGTCGATAGGCTTGGGGGTGCAACAGTAATCTTACAATATTTTTTTTCAGTCGAATTATAAATCGCTCGAAAAAACTGTAGGATTTACCAGAAATTTTGAAACCAACAGAAGGGGTCCTTGTTACAGAGACTTGGAATTCTGTCGATATTTCGGATTTTTTTTTTAGTAAATTTCATTTTTGGATTGTAGTATTGTAGCGCAGCCCGTACTTTTCGCATATCTACTTAATAAGTTACACTTGTTTTTGAAACAAAGAAAAACGCTCACAAACGTTTAAAATCAATTACTCAATTTTATAGATAAGCACATAAATTCAAGATAAGTGCAAACCCAGCAAGTAGCAGCCTAAAATCATATTACCAGATCGCCTGGAAATTGCGCCAAAAATGTCTGTCTCATAACCATATGGGTTCTCATATAACGTGCTGCACCCTTTCATCTTGTTTCTTATCAACTCTGACTTGTAGTAGCAGCACGCCCCCATAGTTATGTATAGCCTAGTTTCTCTTTGGCACAATGCCGCCAGCTGTTGCTTCAATGGCTTAAGAGACTGACGACAGACTGCCACAAAACGGGGTAGGGACTTTGTTTGGGGGCAGCTCAAGAACCACTTTCACTGGTACTTCAAAGATGTAGCATGTAGTGCATACTATCAACACTCCAAAGTAGTACGAACTGGCAGTGATCATCCCATCCCATCCCATCATCATCAGCAGGAACAACATTATGACAAGCGTTGGGCTTGTTTTTGATATCCTTTTCCCATAACTGTCATAGTTTTATGTGTGCCAGATGAGAAGAAAGGGGAGTGTGAGTTAGTAGTCGTTGTCTTATATATCTCTCAGCGGAGGTGCTAATTTATGGCTAGCTAGGAAAAACTAGGAAAAACTAAGAACAACAGACGTGACAAGAGCGAGCAAAACCAAAATTGTTGTTGTTGTTTTTAGTTTGTTTTCCTTTTTGAGTATTTTGGAAAATTTAGAGCAAAACAGCTGCAAAACACACAGTGTGCCACAGAGAGATAGTCCGTAGTCTGTCTGCTGTTGCAGTTGCAGCATGACAGTAGCTGACGTTGCACAACAATGTAAATACAGCCAGTGTTGTAATAACAACAAAAATAATAAGAGCAACATCCTCTCTTGGGTCGCTGTGTTCATTTCGAGGCGTTGTTTGTGTGTCAACTGTATTAAGCTGCAAAAAGAGAAAAAGGAAAAACTTCAAAAAATAAAAAACAGTGTATGCACAACATGGTAGAAAATATGAGAGTACACACCAACAACATTGCAAAAGTGACAATAAACATAAAATTTTTGAGCACCACTCATAATTCCTGTGTGCATGTGTGTGTGTGTGTAAGTGCATGGGAATATTTTATGTGTGTGTGAGTGTGTTTGTCAGGGACTGTCAAACTTGAAAAATTTGCTCAGTTTTCCTTGAGTTCGCATTGGTGAACCTTTTTTTTCTTGTATGCTCTTCAATTTTTCTGCTTGAGCGAAAATGCAAGATATTGAAGTCCAGCTATAAGGAAATAAGTTTTGAACTTTTGTTCCATGCACTGAGCGAAAAAAAAGGGTGAATAGTTTGGATTTCAACAGACATGTATGACAAAAAAAAATGAGAGTAGATTTTTACCATGAAAAATGTTTCGAAATTTTTTTGTAGTTTATTGAGCATATATGACAATTGGGATATTTAATACAAACAATCGATTTTTACCAAAAAAAAAAAAAGAGTAGATTTTTACCATAGAATCGTTACCGACATTTTTTTTGTAGTTTATTAAAATATAAACAAAATAAAATTACAATTTAGATGTAGCGAAAAATATAAAAAAGCTGAATAATTAAAATTTGGCAGGGAGATCTAGTAAATCGCTTAATAGGCTTAGTAACATTTTTATTTTCTAGTACATTTTCACAAAAAAAAAGCTTAGCAGAATTTTACAAAAATAATGAAAAATTATCAAACGTTCATAAGATTCTTAGTTCCGAACAAATCAACTCAGAAATATTGTATGTATTGCTGTTAGTTAAATAATTATTTATTTTTAAGAAAAAAATGACTATATAAACCATATATCTTATTTTGCAATTTTTAAATAAAAATTATGAAATAATATTAATAAGTCCATTTTTTTTTAATAGCAAAATAAGAGTTAATTTTCAATTTTTATAAATAATAGGTTGTTTATTTATAGATAGTTATAATTAAGCTAAAATTATTGATAAAAAAAAAAAAAATGTATAACTATTTAAAAAAAAAAAAAATTATGGAAAAATATTTAAAAACCAATTTTTATTATTATTATTATAAATTTAAAAATAACTATTATTTATAAAAATTAAAAAGAACTCATTTTCTGAAATTTTTAAATAAAAATTATGAAATAATATAATAATAAGTAAATTTTTATTTAAAAACTGCAAAACAAGAGTTATTTTTCAATTTTTATAAGTTATTGTTTTTTCATTTTTATAATTAAAATTGGCATTTAAATATTATTTCATAATTTTTTATTTTTAAAGTCAAAAATAAGACGATAAAAATCAAAAATAAAAATTTATCCTTATTTCGGATTGTACTTTCAAAAATATGCTTGCACTTTCATTCAAGGCACTTTTTTCGCTTTGGTTTTTTTCAACCCCATAACTCTTATTTGCGATCCCTGATCAGAAATATTATATTACAATACTTGGTTAGTTAGTGTCCTAGGAACCTAATACCTAGTTGGAGCAAAGGGCCTCACAATACTTGGTAGCTAAAAGGTTCAAAAGATTCATAGTTCCAAACTCATGAACCCAAGTATTATTGAACACTACGCAAAAATTAAAAATGTTTTGCAAATTTATGAAGAATTAAATAAAAAATATATTTTCAAAAAAAAAAAATTACATTTTTAAAATATATAAAAGAATTATTGTTTTTATTGTTATGATCCATAAAAAAAAATTGCTTAAGCTTCAAAAGATTCGTAGTTCCGAGCATATTATGTCAGTCAATTGGCAATAGCAAATAAAAGCATATATGAGCATTTTTTTTAAAGTTATTTATGAAGAATTTATTTAAAAATTTAGAATTTTTTTTTTTAGAATGCATTTTTTGATTCAGTTTTCTGCGCCTTAAAACTAATTGACATTTTTCACTTTTTACAAAAATGCATGTTATACTTATAAGCGTAGGTACTTACATCTACACTGAAAGAAACAAAACGAACAAAAGACTACAATAGCATAGTTTTGTTTTTTGACCGATTGGTCCTATGGGAGCTATATGAAAAAGTCAACCGATTTTGATCAAATTTGGTACAGAACTTAAGAACTCTAAAAAACTTTCGAATATCAAAAACTTTTTACAAAAATACTTCATATTTCTACATTTTTTCTCCGAGTTTGATAAACAATTACTCATTTTTTCGTAATCGATCAAACTTTACGAGCCATTAAAAAAACTATGAAATTTTTTTTTTTTAATGTACGTTCGAAATGGAATTTTTTTCAAGACTGCCAAAAATTATGAAAATTTCATAATAAAACAAATTTACAAAAATATATTTCAAGTATAATCGACGTGTAACTTAATTAACTACAGTTTAGTAAAAAAAAATTATTAAAATTAGTTTAGTATAAACAAAGATATTTGCTTTTAAGTAAAGACACTTTTTTTTATTTCGAAAATTGGTTTTTTCAAAATATCTCGTAATCGGTTCCATGAAAAAATTTGCGGACTACATTTTCAGTTTTAGCATGCCATTTTAATACGTAAATGACTAAAAAATTTTGAGGATACCAAAATTTTTTAAAATTTGTAAACTAGTCTAATCTTTAAAAAAAAAACATTTCAAAAATTTGTTCCCAGAGCAAATCTGAGTAAACATAAAATTTTACGTCAAATTTTTTTTTTTGTAATTTCTCCGTATCGCCCCAAATTTGGGTAGTCGAAGTGATTTTGGATATTGTAACGAAAATAAAGTAAATAATAATAATCAATAAATCAATTATTTCGAGCATCGTGATCAATTCTTCATCAAAGATTTTCAGGCAAGTCAAAGTTCGTCTCCTGCTAGGTTTACAAGTGTAATAAAATAATGTATAATAAAAGTTGTCTGTACAATCCAATAATTCCAAAAACTTCAATATCTTAGCGAAATCTAGCAAAAGTATTTCAAAAACCAGTGCCTTGATATTTCTCTCTGTGTATTTTTTTTGATTGAGTGTCTTCAGAAAATATAGATTATAAATGAAACCTTTCAAAACTTTTCAATTTATTAACTAACCCTTTGATGGCAACTTGAAGTGGCGTCTTTAGACAGCACATCACGCTGCCTTGTAAACTCCTTGACAGCACAGCAGTGACTCTCTTCTAGTGGTGCTGCTGTGCCTTTCATGCAGCAGCTCTCCCTACCACAGTTTACCTTTATGCCGCCTTTAAGTTGCTTGGTAAACCCTAAAAACGTGGACGATTGTGCACCGCATGGTAGCTACTTGAGTCTGCGCAGTCAATTGAACGACAACGACTCAACTGGGTCTTGACTTGGCGCATGAAGCATGAAGAGATTGCATGCGTCTTCCAAGCTGGCCGTGGGCTAAGCTTTGACAATGTATCTTGTATCTTTTTGGACTGCTTGGATGCGCACGCTAGCCGCAAATTTTTGTGATTAGTTTCTTGCGTGCTCTATCATTAACTGGCTTCCTGTACATACGCTCATACGATCTTTCTTACTTTTTCTTTTTTACAGAAGACAGCATGCCTTTATGGCTGGCACACAGAAGCAGCCTGTAGGCGTTGGCAGTGGCACGAGTAGTGCGGGTAGCGTCACCCATAGTCCGGAACGTTTGCGGGGTGCAACACAGGATCTCTTTGAGCTGTTGGAACGCGTGCAGTGCTCGCGGTTGGATGATCAGCGTTGTGTTTTGCCGGCATATTTTTCACAGGTGAGTGTAAACGATTTCTGCAACGACATAAAACAAATGTTGTCATGTCATATTATTTTATGACGTCAGCATAACAATGCTGCGACTGCTTGGCTTAACATTCACCCCAAGCAGTGAGTGCTATCAATGAGTATGTTGAGGCTGAAGCATGTCACTGGGCGTGGGTTTGTCAGCGAGCGCAAACTCATAAAAACCTTGTAAGTGTTTTTGTTGCCGGCTGCAGGCGACTGACCTATGGCAATGCGTTGTACATTGTCCCCTGGCATATGCTCCACTAATCTAACTATGATACAAGCACTACGTCTGCTGACCCATAAAAATCTTGCATATATGCCTTAAGGGCAGCGACAGGGGCAGCATTGTGTACAAATAGTAGTAAAAATTTTTAGTGCCTATCATAAAAATTGCAAATAGGATAATGGCGAGAACACGAAACGGGAAGCACCTTAGCAGTAACCACAGTGGCCTAGAGGAATTTCAGTTATTGACACAAATTTGCTGGCCACAAAACAAACTGACGTGGTGCTGGGACCGGGGGAGCTTGTGTATCTTTAAAAACAGCTGTAATTTGACATAATCCGCGCTTTGTTGTGGTCCTCTTTGTAGTTTGTCATGAGTATTGGTTTAATAGGCAAATCTTTGTGTATGCGGGTGTCTCTAGCTGCTTTGACCTAGGGATTAGTGTTAGTGCCGCCCAAGCATTGTGGTGGCAAATAAGCGTTTTACTCTCTTCAATGGTTGCCAAGTGAAGTTGAAATGTGTATCATAAAGCTTTTGAGGTATTAAATGGAATTAATTTGTGTAGTTTTTTACTTTACTTTCTCATTTTGTTGATATCTTTTACATTTTAAAATAACGCCATTTGCAGCTGCTTTGTGCTGCGGCAAGTTGCCGCTAGTGCGCATTAGCTTAGCTGCCTAAACGATAGATGGCGACTGTGTAGCCAGCTGCTAAGGTTGCAAAGCCTTATAGGCGGCAGGCTACGAAAACAAACGAACTTAACACAAACTACTTTTCGGAATGTGTTTGGCTTTCCTTCGTAACCACAAACAGTACAAAAACAATAAAAACCAAACTTTTTTTTTTATTTTTCATGCGTTTGGATTTTGGTCGCGGAAAGAGAGAAACAAAACGAAAAAGAACTTTACATTTCGTTTCTCTTCGTACTCTGTTTATAGGGTTTGCTTAGTGCAAGCGTGTTTGCATTTAAAAGCGTGGGTAGACTGGGGCAAAATGCGCAACTCGGGAAATATTCAACCTGGAAGGCTTGAAATTTTTTCCATACATGGCTTTGGTGGAGAGCTCTTAACGTTGGTAAGCCACATATGTGGGCTACAACATAGCGCCTACTGAAGATCCTCTCAGCCTTTTGGCTGCCCCAAAAACACAATAATATCAAAAGTTGCGCATTTTGCCCCACTCTCCCTTACGTATTTGTTTTTTTTTGGTACGTTTTAATAACTATTTAGCATTTTATATTTTCTTTTATACTGACCCTTTTCATTTAAGCGCACTGCACTGATTGAACTCAAAAATATTTTATGCTTTACCTATGGCCTGCTGAATTAGCTTATCGCGCCACCTGGCGTTTTTGCCGCGCAAGCTGCCAAAAATATTGTACCATGTTGCGCTGAATAAATTTTAGCGCCATCTAGCGTCTGCTTAGTGCAAGCGTTTGGCTGCAATGATATAACATTCTTTATATGACTTGCTGAATTGAGTAGTAGTGCCATCTAGCGTCTGTTAAGTGCAGCTTGTTTTCGTTTGCTTAGTAGGTGTGTGTCTTGGCTAAATTAAAGCTTTAAATGAAGACAAAGCGGCAGTTGAAGTTTTAGAATGCTTTTAAGATGGAGTTTCTTGCAAAGCTGTGCAATAAATTACGAATTTTTTTGAAGTTTTAACATAAAATGTCAAATTAGCGACACTTTATGATGCAGTTGATTTAATAAAATAAAGTTTTAACAGATATAAATTTAATTACAAGTTTTTGTACAGACAATATGCTGACAATAATTTTGAAAATTATTACTTAAAGCATATTTGAGGCGGATTTGCAGCGCACTATTTATCATTAAAAAACTACGAGAAGTTAAAACGAAAAATATATTATATTAAAAAAATATCTGTCGAATATCTTGAAAAGTTTTTTTTAAAATTAAGAAATTGAATTATAAGCATTGAGAACTACACCTAATTATGTTTTTATACGATAGATATGTTGCAGAAAAAAACGTTTTAAAGAAAACCCGTGTAAAAAAGACAATAAAATAAATTATAAAGGGGAAAGAGATTAGGTTAATAAAAATATTTTTCTTTAAAATTTCAATCAAATGGCTTTTTTTTATCGTGCTACATCAAATGATTTTGTGTTAACATTTTTTTCCCCAACCCGTGTTACTTCAAAACCGTTTAAAAAAAGACTGCATTAAAACAGAATTGGGTTTATTGTGGGATCTTAAGATGTATTTTGCAAAGATAGTTATTTCTAATTCACTTGATAATGATAATACGTAATAAGTATAAATAAAGTAAAAAAGTAGTGTCAAGGTTTTAATCCACGGATTGATTGGTTTTTGTAAACAAAAAGTCGTCGTATTTTTTATAATTGATGCTAGATTTGGAGTTTTAAGCGCACTCTTTATCGGACGCAAGATCTTTAAAATAAGACAAGATTTGAAAATATGTATTAAGAATCAGATCAAGGTACAAAAGAAAATAATTGCTGGAACGCTTAAGACCGAATCAAGGAGTCGAACCGAGCCAGTCATATAGTCTCGATATTGATAATTGAGATAGAGATTTCAATTCCGATTACGATTTCGGCTCGATTTTCATATTAAATTCCTTGACTAGAAATCTTGTAACTTTGCGTTTTATTGGAATTATAGAAATTCAAACGATTTTTTTATTTTTGTAAATATCATTGGAGGACCAACGGGGGCTTTCAGTAAAAATCATTATTTTTTTCATACTTGTCCTAGTTCAAGTTTAGATACTTAGCTTATTTACAAAAATAGTTACAGCCGCATAGTATATTATATAAAACATCCATTCATTGTCATCTGATGCAGCTCAATAAAGTTTACTCTAAATAATCGGGGTTTTTATGTTCTGAAAAAAAAACAATATTATTTACTCTTTGGAGTTTTTTATAGGAAAGATATCTCGACTTGCCAATAGTTCTAAGATCATAGAAAATTGAGTGAAAGGTTTGTAAAAATCTTAAAACTATTTCTAAAACTTAAGCAAATAAACATTGAATCTTTTATTAGTTCTGTCGACCGTTGGGTGCCAACAGGCAGATTCCTCCTCTCTAAAGAACCCATTAGATTAAAAAAAAAAATGTAAACACTTAAATTGTATGAAATAAAAGGAATGCGCTTTGGGCCCGTTGATAGTCACAACCTGAACACTTATAGGGGTATGCATCCCCCTTCTACGAAAGAAAGTGTTAGGTTCCCTTGATAGTCACCCCATGGTTCCTTATAGGAGAATTCTTCCCGGATCCGAAGTCCTCAAAAGAAACCCTAGATTTGAAGAAATTTAAACACTTTTGTCAGCACCGGGCTCCTATTTTTCTTTCGACGGCCTTGACTATTGTAGTACATACGGATAAAAGAGGAACTCATTTTTCACTTTGCTGTAAAATATTTATAACAAATAGTCGCTTCCAATTCCCTAAACTAATCCCAAGTGCTTTAGTTGCTAAAAAGTAGCCTAAAAGTCCTTTTTGCTTAATAAACTTGAAACATGTTTAAAAGCTTCATTTAACCAATTGCCCAGTACTTAACCTTTTCAATAGACCCTGCTCACAAATGTCCCTCTGGGTGCATTTAACTCAACTAAAACTAACAAAACATTAAACTTCTTAAGTTGCTTCAAGTGGCAGACCATAATCCCAACATGCAACATTTAACATTTTTTTTTTTTGGTATGCTTGGCCCCTTGGCCGCGCTGCTTATAATTATTTCCTAGCTGCTTTACTAAACAAATTCTCGTCTGTTGCCGCATGCTGCATGCCACATCTTTGAAACTGTTTCTTTCACATTTTAATTGAGTTTTGCAACAATTTGGCATAAAGTTTTTCATCAAAGTGGAGTCTGTGGTCGTGCCACAGCATACTTGCAGCGCAGCTTTTTCTGCAACTTAAATGTGTTTGCACTTTTTAAAGTGGTCCATTGCAATATCTTGTTGCCCTGTCTTGTTGCAGCCGCAGCTTTAGCTTTTACCCTTGCTGTCAGTGCTGTGTGCCACATTTAGTGCTCAAGACGCAGCCAACTTGCAACACACAGATACACGCACACAGCTACATACGCTGGCACTTAGCAGCCCTGACGAGTGCCTTTTAAAAAACTTTTTTTATGCGGGCCACATTGTAACTTTTCTAGAAACTAGGTTGCCGCCCGTAGTCTACAACGTTTACGGCTAGGGCTACGGCTTCAGCTCCAGCTCCGGGTTGGGGGTACTCTGCTTGTTTTTCTTTTCAAAAGAAAATTATGTTTGCTCAAGTTTGAAAATTTAATTTAGGCAAGTCGTGTAGTGCATAATAGTTGCCGGTTGCCGGGTTTTCTCTACGCCGCACGTGCCTCACAATGACTCTCAAACTGTATGTGGGTGTGTGTGTGTGCGTGCGTGGAGCTCTAGGTCAGATGGGCAGCATTTCCTTACTTTCTAAGAAAGTTTTTCCTGTTTGCCTTTTTGACTGCCAATTGCTTATTTTCTGCAAGTCTCTCTCTGTTTGCTCTAGAGAATGTCGTTGCTTTTAAATATTTTAACGTCATAGTTGCTGGCTGGCCGGGATGAGGCATGAGGCAGTGTAGTAGGCACATAGTTTCACACTCATCTTCATAGCATACTTCTGGGCTAATACAGTGCTTAGTTGTTGGCAGCTGCGGCATTTAAAACGTGAGAATTAGTTTGGACGGCGCGGACTTTTGTTTGCCCAATTTAACAGCTGGATTTCAGTTGCTTTGGGCTTAATTAAAGCAAAGCAAAGCTGTCTAAAAAAATAACAAAAATTAGTTGGTTGGAAGAGTTGCATTTGAACGAATAAAAGATACTCTTCAAAATGTAGTGTTGTGAATAACAAAGGTCTGCACTCTTTTGAGAACTCAACTACGTCAGTTGCTGGTTAAGGTAAAGTTCATTACGATTGTCAATTTCACTAAAATTTGGTGAACATATTTTCATTAAATTATGAAGCTCATTACGGTTCTCAATTTCACTAAAATTAAGTGAAAATATGTTTGATTAAATTATGAAACTCATTACGATCCTCAGTTTCACTAAAATTTAGTGCAAATATTTTTAATTGAATTATGAGGCTTATTACAGTTCTCAATTTCACTAAAATTTTGTGAAAATATGTTTCATTAAATTGTGAAACTCTTCAGTTTCACAAAAATTTAGTGAAAATATTTTTAATTGAATTATGAGGCTTATTATAGTTCTCAATTTCACTCAAATTTAGTGAAAATATGTTTAATTGAATTATGAAGCTCATTACGGTTCTCAAGTTCACTAAAATTTTGTGCAAATATTTTTAATCAAACTATGAAGCTCATTACAGTTCTCAATTTCACTAAAATTTTGTGAAAATATGTTTAATTGAACTATGAACCTCATTACGGTTCTCAATTTCACTAAAATTTTATGAAAAGTATGTTTAATTAAGCTTATATAAACAATAAACTATAATATACTTTAAAAAAAAGTTGTTTCAAAATATTAAAGGTATTTTTGAAAGCGAATCTTATGTTTTACGTTTTAAAAATATTAAAGAAATAAATTATCACCACAATTTGGTGAAAGTGACAACTGAAGCTGACTGAACAATCTTAGCAGATAAAGTTTAGTTTTGTGTTCACCTCAAAGTTTTTGGGTGTATTTTATGTTTTCAAAAAGTAGCACAACTTAATTGACTAATTTATTCAATCCTACTTAAATTAAGTGAAAATATAATTAATTGAACTAATGTATAAACAAAACACCCTGAAATTTGTTTAATATTAAAAAAGTTTTTTTATATTTGCAAGAAATGAAAAAATAACCAAATCACAAAATTTTGGTGAAATGCAAAATTTTGATTTTATGTATTTTCTTTGCCATTCAGACTGGGACATGCATTTAGTTTCATCATTATGGTGAAAACTTTTTGAGATCTTTTATATTTACTGATGAGTTACGAATGAACCCCAAGGTCTGGTCACTCTAAACGGTTGTGCTTTATTTCTAAATCAAAATTTTAATTTTGTATGATAAAAAAATTGCAAGCTCGCAAATCTTCTTCTCGTACTTTTAAAACGCGTTATTGGTGAGAGTACTTTCACTGCTAATCTCACCAAGCAGTTCAAGCAGTTTTGCTATTGCCCAATGGGCTAATAGGTGTATGAATACTGTTGTGAGGCGCCAACTTTCTTCTCACAGGATCCAGTTTTTTTCTTCTATTTGTATTTGTGTAAGTTATATATTATCTGTATAACATACTGCAAGCGTCCGGACAGATGTTACAAAAAAAATGCCAATGGCAAACGATTTAGTATTCATTAGTTTTGCCCAGATGCAGCCCTATCCCAACATACTGCTTATTTGAAAGGTTGCAGAGTAGAACAACCGCTGGCATTATTTTGTAGCGCCTTTATTTTTGAGACACACAAAAGCGGAAATCCATTGTCTGCTGGGAAAGGCGAGGTAGCCCAGAACTTAACGAAGCTTTGCCACAAAAGTCGCTAAAATTTATGCCGCCAATGCCAGCGACGCTGCCTCCGCCAGCACTTGCTACCTTTTTACCACGACATCCTACTACCAAGAAAATAAAAGCATATTTCTAACCATTTCATTTTGGCCAATGTTTTTTGCCCGATTTCTTGCATATTTTTCACGCGCGTTTGCTTCGTGCAACACTGCCTCTCAGTGTTCCGAGTCTATGAGTTCTGGCACTTGCACTGAATGCAGCGCAGTCAGTGGTGTGCGCACCTCTCTCATGCTCTATGATGCACTGCACAGTATTCCCTCCAATTTTGTCCTGCCACCGCCACTGCAGCCACAAAACATTTCTATATGTAATATTTCAATGGGCTGCCCGCAATTTGTCTGCAGCAACAGCAACAAACATCTGCAACAACTTCAGGGGCACCGCTGCTGCTGGTGGCGACTCCCGACATATGCAACGAACGTTGAAGTTGTTAATTGCCATGGTCGTCAGCCGCAACGACTCCGATGACGATGACGATGATGAAGATGGCGGGCAGCGTCTCTGTCTTTGCCTGGATAGACACAACTAGATACAAAAACTGCTACTACTCCCACAGTCGGTTGCATGAAAATGAGTTGCACTTAAACGCACACACAAAGATACATACTAAATATATTATATATGTATATACTTGCTTGCATATGTATGAATTCTAAACCACAAATGTGCGATGTTTATCACTGCCTACACGTAAACACACTCACACTTACCAACCATCTACGTTCACATCTAGATAGCAAAGTATCTGTAGCTGTGATTATCCCAAAAAAACAAAAACCCGAACTCCGAACTTCGTACCCTAATGCCTGACTGCCTCCTGTGCCTCAAAGTACTTACTTAAAATTTATAATTATTTTCCGGTTGTTGCACGTCTCGTTTCGTTTCGTGTTTTGACTTCTCACTCACCGGCTGTATCTTTTTTTGTTTCTCTTTGTGGCCCGTAGCGGGTTTATTTTCATGCCAAAGGTTACCATTTTGCTGCCCTCTCGCGTGCGACCTGACAGAAACTATAGAAACATATTTCTCTGACTTTGGAATACACTGCAGCAGAAGGGTATGAGTGGAACTGTGCTAAGGAATTTTGGGATTTTACTTGATTTATGACTATTTGTCAATGGAAATTTTGAAAAGTGCTTATCTTGTATGCTAGCTACCTGACTAGTGCAATCTCTGCTTGCAATTGGGATTCCTATTTCCTAGATTATCAGTAGTTGGTTGGCTATAAAATTAGTGTGTTTATTTTGACATGCTTATATTTTGACACTTAATTAGACTGATCTCATAAGATAGCATCCTTGATGTCCTGTTTTACCTGTTTCTGGCCAGAAAGTATAGTACGCTGCCTGTTGTCTGTGCCTTCTGGGTGGTGGGATCAGTCTGGTTTGGATTTCGAACTCATTTTATCAGATTAAATGAACTCATAAAAATTTTTATCAATTTTTGATAGTTTACAAAGAATAGAAAAAATACTAAAAAAAATACTGATCTTATTTGGATGTCTGAATGCATAATAAAGGCACCACCTTGCTTTATAATATAAAATATTGAAGGAACTTAATTATTTCGGTATTATAGTTTACAAAGAATAGAAAAAAAATACTAAGAAAATACTGATCTTATTTTATACGCAATTTCAAAGACATTATGTAATTTCAAGAGTTTGGGCTCGATTGCTGAACTAAAACAGGGATGTATTTAGAAAATTTCGGGTTGCCTCTGTATGGCACCTTAGCTGGGTGTCCCTAGTTCCTAGGGTGTCCCAAATTTATGCATATGTGATTTTTGAACGCATAATAAATGCATCACCTTACTTTATAAATTAAAAAATTGAATGAACCCAACTATTTCGGTGGGACCCTCGGTATGGATCCGCCTCTTATACCCATAAGCATATTCAAATTCAGATTATGCCAAACTTAGATCCAAATAGGTTAAGAGTATTGAAGAAATAACTGGTGAGTTTCCGAAACCAGCACCTGGTGTCATTGTAATTTCTGAGAAGAAACTTAATTTAAATAATAATTAATTGGTTATCCAAAACCTTCTTATCAGACCCTTAGGATCTTCGAGCTTCTTTGTATATTTACGTTCTTCAATTTAAAATATCTCTCAGTGCTTAAGATCTTAATGTTCTTCCACGATTCCAAGCTAAATTTAAACTTTGAAGCTACAATAATTGATACTTTCAGTGCCATTTATAGACTACCAAAATCTTGATGTTCTCCAGCTCTGACTTATATTGGAAGGAGTCTTATAATAAAAAAAATTATAAATAAAGTAAATTAAAATAAAATAAAATAAAATAAAATATCATTCTTGTCGTAACATAAGATGGATATAAAATAAAATACATAAAATAAAATAACGTAAAGTACATTAATTTAAAATAAATAAACGGTTGTTAGTAATTTGAAATATATTTATTACCCGAACTAAAATAAAATAAAATAAATTAAAACGGGATAAAATCAAGTTCATCAGTTCCACATAACATAAACTAAAAAACTTAACATAAAATTTAACAAATTAGGTATAAATGCAAAGGCGTCTAATAAATACGTCCCTGGTAAAATAAACTAGCGTAACATAAAATAAAATAAAATAAATGGACTGCAAGCATGGTATAATTAATAAGGTAGAGTAAAAAAATGCCGCGTCTTAAAATAAATTGGGGAAATAATTTTCCGATCTCGTATGTAACAGCGCATACATACATGAAATAAAATTTCTATTGCTTAGCTCTTCATGAAAATTTCGAGAAAATTTAACGCTTTAAAAGCAGACTTCTAAAAACAGTCGGTATTATCGATAGACTTCCAGCTCTATCTCAGCAAAAATATAAAAAATTATCTCAAAAGTATACTTATCTGACAAAACTTATATGTTTATATAACTTAAAACTACATTTGGTGTCAAGTATTATTTATTTTATGGGATTTTCCCCATATAAGTAGTAGATACATCCAATTCCATACTCTACTTTGCACACTTTTATAATCAATTAAAAAAATGTATTTTTTGTTTTTAATAAAAGTTCATTATCATTACAACTGTTTCAATATTTTCACATTATTTTTCTATTACAACTCTATTACATAGTTTATAAACACAACTGTATTTATTTATCCAAGTTTACTGGGTTAACTAAGTACAAACTTTATACATGTGAGCCAAGCTCTTGAGTATGGAACCGTAATCATTTGAAACGCGAGCCGCCAGCCAACTAACACCCAAGCTATTAAAAAAAAGAAGAAAGCCGTAATTAGGTTTATGTAGCATTATATGGATGTGGTATCTACTATGCTTTCAAGACGTACCTCCAAAGTGGCGCCCATATTCTTGGAAAACTTGAGGGCTTTTGTCCAAAGCTATTATATTCACAAAGAAATTTATAATGATGCTTTAGATTTGCCTTATTATCTTTAATTAATAGCACATTATCAATGGAGTTTAAAACCAGAGCAGATAATTGATTAATCTGTAATAGGAAGAAGGAAGGTGAGAGAAACAAATGCAGTTGGGTACATTGGACTTACGCTTTCCAATTGCACTTGCTGTTCTTCTATGGAGCGACGTTTTCTGCGACGAATTTCCTCAACGCCATCTTCGGGATCAGTGGGGTCTGTAGCCTCCATGGGTAACATCATTAAATTGCTGGAGTCATCTTTGTTCTATAAGCCCTAGGAGTTGTATCAAACAAATTTTCGGAGCGTATCTATTGAGTTCTTACCATGGTAATGCAAGTTAGTACTTGTAGTATGAACATGCCAAAGGATAGAAAGGCCAATGTGGTTAGTGCAATATCCGTAATATCCTTGATGCTGATTTCGTTGAGTTGTTTGGGTGGTTGAGCCATCATGTGTACATGTTCCGGGGGCGAAGAGTGCTCTATATAGTCATCATAGCCACTTTCATAGCCTGAAATGGTAAAAGTGAGACAAGCCCAGATCAAATTGTTTTATGAACCTAAAAAAGGAAAGCGGGAGAGAGGTTCGATTGTCTTTTTAAGGCCAATAACTAAGATACTCGATAAAATAATCGAGAAAGTTACGGATATTCAGATCACAAACAAAGTTAGTGTCTAATCGGCCTACCCTAATAAAACCGACCAGAATTATCGTGCCTATTTTTTCTGGCTCAGACTGCTCAAATGAACCAAGACAGACGGATATCGATTCCGCCTTAGACCACTTGCTCAACTGAACCAAGAGAAAACGAAATGCAAAGTCTAGTAAAACGAGATCATTCGAGCAAGTTTGTTTCGATATCAGCTTGATTCCCTTACTAAAACCGATTTCTAGAAATTTCGGGTTTGTTCCGGATATGGGTTCCTCCTCAGACCACTTGCAAAGATTGTAGGAGCTGGAGTGTTAAATCGGTCTTCTTTATTAGATGTGTGCCAAAATTTGAGATACGAGATCTTTTGGAAAAGTCTGTTTCGTATGAAGCTCGGTTTCTTTATAAAGACCATTTAAGAAATTTATAAGCTCAGATATTTCTTATTGCCCAGTTGGAATTGTTTTATGGACCCAACTAAGAGAAGCTGGGACTTCAGGAAATGGCTTTTTCGGATAAAGATGTTCCCTAATATTTACAGATTTTTTTTCGGAGTTTCGGACAGATTAATAAATGCAAACTTATTAGGTGATGAAAAAGTTACAGAAAGGAACGTCTGACGAAGCCGAATTAAGGACTCGAAACTGAGAGTATCTGTTTCGGTATTGGCTCGATTTTGTTACTAAACTATATTACCTATTTTTGGAAATATTATGTTTCGGACTTTTATTCTGGTTCCGACAGGCTATAAATGGACTTTAATTTGGTAATCAAAAAGTATCAGAAAGCGACACTTTATGGAGCCAAATTAGAGACTCGAAACTGGGAAAATCTGTTTCGGTATCGGTTCGACTTTGTTACTAAACCATATTCTCTATTTTCGGAAATATTATGTTTCGGACTTTTATTCTCATTCCGACAGGTTACTAAATGTACTCTAATTAGGCTATCAAAAAGTAACAGAAAGGGACACTTTATGGTGCCAAATTAGAAAATCGGGATTGGGAAAATCTGTTTTGATGTTACCCCGATATTCCTTATTTTTGGAAATAGTATGTTTCGGAGTTTTATTTTGGTTCCGACAGATTACTGAATGTAATATGTTTAGTTAATCGGAATGTAACAGAAAGGGTCACTTTATGGAGCCGAATTAGAGACTCGAAGTTGGAAAAACTTGCTTCGGGCTCAGCTCAATTTTTTTTTAAATTATATTTCCTATTTTTCGGAAATATTTTGATTCGAACATTTATTCTGGTTCCGACAGGTTACTGAATGGACTCTAATTGGGAAGTTGAGACGTGGTACACTTTATGGGCTCATAATAGACAATCTAGATCTTTGGTTAATTATATTTTTGTTTTAACTCGAGTTTCTTAATAAAGCATATTCCTTATTTTTGAGTTTAATAGAAATCTTTCGCTTTTTCGGTTTGCACCCGATTATCTTATTCTTTTTTGGAATGCTATTCTGGTTCCGACAAGTTGCTATATGAACTCTAAAAGGGAAAGGGAGACTTCCAAATCTTACCATTTTTGTTGACGTGTTTTATATAGGAACCCGGTACATGACTTTTTGGCTGCCATTGGGGCACTGGAAAGGCTGCTTGGGGTAGATACTTTATAAAGAATTGGTTAGACATTCTTTTCTAGCAAATAATTTAGTTAAAAAAAGTAAATAACTTACATTATAGCCAAAACTGGCGTTATTAGCTCCATCATAGGCATAGCCCGTAATATCACCTTCATCAAAATCTTCATCGCCTGCAGCAGAGCTATCCGTTTCTGAGATTATGGATTGGCGACGTGCTGCACTTGGTGCAGACTGTACATGATTTGTATTGGCTTAACATATGCTGCTGTATATCCTCCAAAGTAGTTGTTCTATAAAAGCAAATTCTAAGATCTACCTAGTTTAGAGACTTGGTAGGCTTTACCTTTCAAGCCAGGCTTTGTACTTGGCAGAACCATCATCATATAGTAGTTTTTGCACCGAACCCACTGGTGCTTGCATAGCACTTGTCTTATGTCCAGCTACTTCGGTTTCATTATATATCTTACCCAAACGCTTTTCAATTAAAGGACTCTCAGTTTGGTTTAGAATTTGTCGTGTTAGAAAGGATGAAGCCATAAACTGCTGCATCATGTGTCTGTAGGTAAAAAAATCTGTTTCTCTGCCAAAAGTTGGGAAATACTATAACTTACCTATGATAATCCATGGTCTGCAGCACCTCACTTATATTACCAGATAAATACAATTCTACCGGCTTTTGTTGGCGTTGTTCATGTTTATCCAGCTCTAAAAGCAACAACTCCAGCGGCATCATGCGACTGCTTAGCAGATCATTTATATCCAAATCTAAGCCTGCATAGGATGTACTTGGCTGATACCACAAAAACATAACTAATATCCACACTGCACTTGATTGAGAGCCGTCAGCAAAGCTTCGCTTGGAAGTAAAAATCATTTTGATTTTCACCTAGAGACTGACAGTCTACTTATATGCACTCAGTCTAGAAGAGTCTTCATCTACAGCTTTAGCTTCATCTTGCAGTGAGTTTGCACAAATTGCGGAAATTTGTCACTGCAGCGGAACTGTTGTTGGTTTTAATAACTATTATAATAATAATATTCTTTACTAATGATTTGTTTTTCACACTTTCTAGTTTTAATGCGACTGCATAGGGTTCTGCACCAGATGCAGAAAGCAATTTTTTTGTTTTAAAATGCTTACGAAGTGAAAACGACTTTTACAATTTAATTTACAAACTTTTCAAGAGTTGCTTGAAAGTATGTAATTTTTGTGAGCTATTAAATTTTTAATAGACAACTAAAATATGAGTAAAGTGGGTCGTGTAGTTAGATTATGGGCTGCTTAAATGGCAACATCGGGAGAATATGAATAATGCATGGAAGAGTGAATATTGTTTTGGATAATAAGATAAGCGCGGTTTGGAATGAAATTGAAAATTATATGTCTAAGCAGCTCTTAAAGAACTACACTCATGGAAAAAATAATAGGCGTGGTTACGCAAATGTTTTAGATATCGCAAAAAAAAAAATTATGCAAAATTTTTACAATCAAAAAACTACTTGGCAGCACTGATTCCGTAATAAAATTTGCTCAAAATTTTTATGAAAAAGAAAGCACAGCCGAAAGCCTTAGTAGCTATGGCTGTCCTTTTCTCGGTAGCTTTAGTTTTTAAATTTAAGCATACAGTTTAAAATAAATTAAAAAAATAAATAAATAAAAGCAAGCAAGACGTACATCCAAAAGTGTAAAGGGACTTAAGACCCTTCTAGTGTTTATTGCTTAGGACGGTGGGACTTTGGTGAATTGCTTAACTGTTACCAAAACAGGCAAAGTCTAGCAAAGTGTGCAGGTGGCGGAGACCCTCTGCTTTTTTTTAAAACATTAACAAGCTTATTAGAGTTTCACTTTCTATATGCAAAAGAAGGGATAGCCTACGAGAATTACCTTCGAGAACGCTGGCTACTGAAGCGAGCAGGTGGCGAAGACCCTCTTTTTTTTTTTATAATATCAAACAACCTATTCAAGTTTGGGTTTCCTTAATCATGCTGCTTAAGGAGTAGCACTAAAGAATTTTCTTAGAGAAACGTAAGCTAACGAAGCAAGCAGGGAGCGGAGACACGCTAAACACACTCTCATTAAGCGTTTACGGCAAGAGTTTTAGAAGAATTCAAAAATTGAATATTCATAATGAGCAAAAACCCCGTCATATTAAATCAATAAGAGATCTAGAAATTTTAGGTATTTCGTGTAAGAGAGCTTGAAAGCATTTAAAACTGAAAATATTATTCAAGCTCTAAATAGCTTATTTTAAAACATGTGGACATCGCAGACGTTGTCCTTCCCGAATGTTGGCTATTGGATCAAATCTAATGTATTACCTAGCATGCTTTTATTTCCAAAGTTTTCCAAATTATCCGAATTTGTAAACAATCGTTTTAGCGTGCTTCAAATAAAAAGGGAAATAAGAGCAAATCAAGGCAAAGGTTCTAGCTGGATAAGATACTGGAAACTAACGCAGCGATTTTTGAAAACTAATGATGCAACAAAAAAAAATTGTTCGCAAAAGCTTAATGGACGGAATTTCCTAAAGCCCAAAGTTCTCTAAAGAGACTGCAGGTTTAAAAAAAAAACATTCGTATTTCCTGAAGTTTTTCCTTACACACTTTAGAAACAATGTATTATTTTCAATTTTCTATCATGAATTTCATTATAATAATGAAAGTTCTACAATCTCCAGCGGGCTTTACTTTTCTCTTCAAAGTCGTGAAAATATTATAATTTTCCGTCTGTCCGTATGAACGCCTAAATCTCAGAGATGGTAAGAGCTAGAGCAACCAAACCGATTAGATCCCTTGTTAATCCATAGGAGACAAGTTTATTTTATTTTTTTGATATCGGGATTACATTATATAGCTCCCATAGGGTGTTTCAGAGGACCTCGAAAAAAAGCAAAAGTTTTAGATAGATAATTCGTTTGTTTATGAAGATATCATAACCAAATTTGGCAATCGGAAGTTTTTTAGAAACCCTCAGCACTGTACCAAATTTTATCGAAATCGGTTGACTATATCATATAGGTCCCATAGGATCGATCGGTCGAAAATTTGTTTTTTGTACAAAATTCGTTGTGTTTCGTTTGTTTGTGAAGATATTGTACCCAAATCTGGCAGTCGGAAGTTTTTTAGAGATCCCCAGCACTGTTACAAATTTGATCAAAATCGGTTGGCTATATCATATAGCTCCCATAGGAACAATCGGTCAAAAAAACGCTTTTTTTACAAAATTCGTTGTGTTTCGTTTGGTTTTGAAGATATCGGAACCAAATTCGGCAAGAGGAAGTTTTTTAGAGTTCCCAATCAGTGTACTAAATTTGATCAAAATCGGTTGACTATAACATATAGTCCCCATAGGACCGATCGGTCAAAAAAATTGTTTGGTGCAAAATTCGACTGATTTCTTTTTTTTTATGAAAATATCGTAACCAAATTTGCCGAATAAAATATCTTTTGGAGGTTTTAAACAATGTGTCGGACTTAATTGCAATGTGGTGGTACAGGGTATCCCAAAGTCGTCTGCGCCCGACTTTGACGTACGCCATCTTTAAAAGTCATGCTTATTGCAACGTTGGTTGTACTTTTAAGTCAAAGTATGCATACTTCAAGTTTAATCTTTTTAGTTTTTTTTTACAAGACTTTTTTAAGTTCTAAAATATATTTTACATTGTTTTCAGCGTACCCGATGCTTCATCTATTTTAGTTTTCGAGTCTTAAAAGCATACGAACTAACGAGTGTCTACTGTAACGAACGTAACTCATTTCTTCTTTTGTTAAAATATCTTTTGTGGTTGGCTTTTTAGCAAATATTTGTAATGTATTCTATAAAAAACTCTAAATAATCCATTCAATAAGATAAACAATTTGATGCTACCTAAAAATATTTCAACAAAAGCGCATCTTCAACAAATATTTCAAGTAAACAAACTTTTTATTTAGACTAAGTCAAAACTATTTATAAACTTTAAAGATACACTGTTTTTTTTTTTTTTAAGACTGTTGAGTTTCCTTAAGCCAAACAAATTTATATTACTAGACAGTTTGACCTTGGCATTGGCTGCATAAGACATGTCTAATCTTCAAAATTTTTCGTGCATACCAATTGAAAATGTTTATAAACAAGATTTTTTTTTTTTAATTTTGAAAAAGTGTTTCCACTTCAAAGTGAGTGCATTAAACCCTTAGTAGTGGGTGTTACTAAGCATAAACAAATTGCTTAGCGCATAAACAACTTGTGCTTAAAAACATTTGCATTACAAATTATGTGAAAAAAATATGATCTGTAGAAGAATTTTGTTAAAATATATGCAAAAGATTGCACTGTTTATTAAAAAATAATTAAGTGTTGCATAAAGTAGCAGGAAAACGCAAATTAAATAAATATTTATAATAAGTGTTGGCTTTGTGCCGCCATAAATTGCGGAAAAATACGCTACCAGAGAACTCTTAATCAAAGAGCTCTTGTGGCTTGACTTTAAAACTTGGCCATAACCCCCCACTACGCCAAAGACACAAACTCTGTACTGTCTTTTTATTATTGTTGTTGCTGTTTCTGGCAGACAGACAGCAATCAACAACAAAGCCAACGAAGCAGCAACCTGGTAAACAAAAGACAAACGGACGTACATCCCGACAGAGATCTAGAGACTAGCCAGCCAAAGGCAAACGTCACAACCAAAAAACTTATGCTAGTCGCATTCGTAGGGTATATAATATATAGGTAGACACACAACATAGACCCATCATCATCAGAGACAACAAAGAAAGCAGAGCACAGTCAGCAACTCGAGCAAGGGCAAAAAGAAAAGACACCCACAAAAGAGCTACTATGTACCAAGTTTAAAGTTGCATTGTTTTCAGCTTTTAAAATATGCACGTGAACGACTTGGCTTAGAGGTGAAGCTGCCACCAGGGTCTGAGAAAGGGTGCGCTGCAGGGAAACGCTTTCGGGGTCGCCACTCTTTTTTGCAACATGACAAATTAAAAAGCTACAACAGAGTGACGGACTGACTGATGTATTACAAAGGTTGTCAGGTAAAGACAGTCTAATGAGGTAGTGCAGCATATTCAAAACCTTCCGACTGTCGAGATTTTAATGTGCTGCATATATCACAGGTACTTACTATTATATTAAAAAGGTGTGTTCATTCAAGAGGCGTGGTGGATTTCAAAAACTAGGCATTTACATTATTTTTTCTTGAAATCTGTTAGGGATGGCTTTAATGCTTTCAAAAGCTGCCTGCCTTATCATCTTAGGCAACAGCACAATTTATTTTACTCATTTTCTACAAAAAAAAAAAAAATGAACGGCTTCCAATAATGTATTATAATTTTTGACATCTTTCGACAAAACAAAAAAAAACTTTTTTTTTTAATATAATTAAACAAGTTTTTGAAATATTTTTTCTTTTTTTTGGTTTTTTTTTTTGTAGTTTAAGGATAATTCAACTTAGCATTGAGCATAGCTCATACAACATGTCAATAAGTACCGGGATTGTGTCAATAATTTGATTTCCAAAAATCGTCGTCATAAAAAGGGATGAACGCAAAAAAAACAATATTTTCTGACATTTTATTGTGCTTTAAATATTTTTCCTGTTTCTTAGCCTAAAGGTTATTAAAAACTATAGAAAAAAAAAAATTGAGATCAGCTAAGTCTGTAAAGATGCAAAGTTTAGTATCTCTAGATTTCTGCTTTTTCAATTTTTAGGCCTTAACCAACGTAAATAAATTTTAAGTTTTATCATCATAAAACTTCATGACTTTTATTCTTAGTATATTAATAATCTATCCAATTACTTTATATGCATAAATTTTTACCTTATATAGCGTGTTTTTTTTTAGAGGTTCACAACTTTGAGTTGGCAACACTGCTCTATCTGATAACCCATTTAACAGCTGATAGTTGCTATTTGTTGAGTTTGGTTTGACATTTCATTATGGATAGACTTACACCAGAGCAACGCTTGCAAATTTTTGGAATTTTTTATCAAAATAATGCTTGCGTTCGTCCAACTAATTCAAAATTTTTTTGTACTCCGATGAAGCCCATTTTTGTTTGAATGGGTACGTAAATAAGCAATTGTCGCTTTTGGAATGAGGTGAATCCACAAGCTTTTGTCAAAACACTATTACATCCACAGAAAATTACTGTCACTTTGCTACGTCGATAAACCAGAGACAATTGAACACCTGGAAATCAATATACTAAGAGTTATTGGCAAAAAACAGCCGCAAACGCTGCGGAAATTTTGTGAAAATTGGTGTTTCAGTTTGCGCCTTGCACGCGCCAGCCTTAGCGGTCATATGACCGAAATCATATTTAAACATCAATATCAAACAATTTTCTATCCAATAAAGCCCGTTTCATTGATATTAAAAATATATTTCTTTATTTTAATATGATTTTAACTTGTGTAGCTCTAAAAAAAACACCCTTGATGTATAGCTTAAAAGTTAGAAGGCCTTGAAAATGCAAAAGGCCTCTAGGGAACTTACTGGTTGTTGTAGAGTTAAGTGCAAATTGAAATTTTTTTATGACTTTTCAACAGTGTCCCCAGGAAGCAGAATGTTTACTTACTTCACCATGTTTTTCTGATTTCTTACTTAAAAGTCATAAAACATGATAACGAGTTGATTGATATAGTTAAATGCAAAAGAGCTTATATTATATTGGGGTTTTTTTTTGTTGATCATTATAATGTCGAATGCCAAACTACGTTCTATAGTTAAAATTACTAATTCAAGTAATCAGTATTCATCATGTTCATATCTATCTAATATTCAAAAGAAGTATTCCTAGATTCACCATATAAAAAAATATAAAACAAATTTTCAAAACATGCTGTGTTACCAAGCTATAGATACATGCTTGAAGAAATTCTGCAAAACATTTAAATATTTCCACTTATGAAGATCCAATGAAGATTCGCCCTGTTCTATGTGTACTGTTGCCTGATTAAGACAGCCACCCAGTACTCAGAAATATTTGCAAAGCTGCAACGCTTGCTTATAAAAGTTAATAACATTTAAAGCGCTTGCCTTGACCCCAGCCATAAATTTTTGTAAAATACCAAATGTTATCACCATTAATATTTTTAAGCTTTAAGATGTGGGCGCCAAATTTGCTCAGCAGTTTTTTTAGTTTTAACACGTTTTTAAGCTGCTGCTGCTTATCAGCTGCAGTTTGTTTTTTTGTGAAACCAGAGCTGAGAATTTGCTTAAAATATGAATCTTACTCAAGTTCATGCTTATCGCGTTTATTTATTTTTTTTTAATTTTGGCAAGGAAATGCCTTTAGCACTCTAAATAAACAAATTTTTGCCAAAAAAATATGCCTGTTTTTTTTTTAATTTTTATGCAAACCAATTTTGTAGCAAACAGAACTTATGCCAGCTTCTTAACTCAGCGCTTTTAATTTAAATTATAATTAATAAATATAAATATTTAATTAAATAGTTTGCAAAAAGTTGAGCGCATTCAAATTTTAACCGCTTTAATTTGATCACAACTTCATTTTGCATGCAGGCAGCTTGCGCTCTCTGCAACTTTGGCGCCAGCTGCTGTTGCTGAGAGCGCGCAGGCGCAGTGCCAGCGTGTGGCCTCACTCGCACACACGCAGCTCCAGTGCCGTGGCATTTTTTAGCACATTTTTGTCAGCTGCGACTGCGACGCAGGCAGAGCAAGCAGCGCTGCCGACGCGACGTCGCAACTTTAGTCATTTGTGTTTATGTAGCCGTTGTAAGCGGTTCGTCGCTGTCGCTCGTTTTTCTCGTTCGCCGTCGGACGCTCGCTCGCTCGTGCGTCGTTAACGTACGTTAAATTTTTGAAAAAGAAAACAACAAAAAATAGGCAGCCGCGTTTTACCTCTGCGAAGGTATTTTTAAGTTGAAACTTGCTGTGGCACAAAGATTTTTGAACGGAGAAAACTCCATGCAACTGCAACCAAAATAAATGCAAGTGCGTTTGTTACGCGCTGTGTGTGCGTTTTATATATATAGAGTTTAGTATATATATGATATATTTGAGTGCATTTGCCTGACAAAAATAAACACATATATATGCTTGCATATATATAAGCGGCTGTAAATGCAACAAGCCGTTTTTTTTTGTTATGGAATTAAATTGGAAAATTTAATTTTAATTGTTTTGTGAGTTTGTGCAAATATTTGCTTAAAGTGTATGCTATAAATACTTGACAACAACACAAGCGTTAAACTAAATTTGCATATTTACAAACAAAGTATATATGTGCATAAAATTTTAAATGTTGCTTCGAAAGTTTGTCAGTCGCTACAACAGTTTGACAGCCACTGTGTGTGTTTGTGTATGAACGTGTATAGTCAAAACCAGTCAAACGAGTTGCCAAACAACAACAACTGCGCGAAAACACCAAACCACAAACGAAAAATCATAATAATTTACAAAGCCTGAAAAACTGCGGGCCTCAAAAATTATAACAATTACCTGAACACACATAGATACACACATGCTTAGGCTTAGTGAGCAGCAAAAGTATCTGTAACTCTTGAGTTGAGCAAAAAAAAATTGTAACAACGCCCACAGTAACATAAAAAAAGAACAACAACGCGCCCACAATCAATGCAACAACTTTTGTACTAAGATTGCAAGCTGCAACAGCTGCCCTACAACAACAACAAACGACAAACAACAACCACAGCAAAGGTGGCATTTTATAGCGAAGGTGCTGAGAGACGTTGGGTGCGTCAGGCTGTCATGGGGGTTTTGAGATGGCGCGATCTACCCGGATCGCGTATGTCGGGTTCAGCTACAAATCATGGCAACAACAACAACAATGCTAGCAACAACAGCAACAATAACAACAACAGCAGCAGCTTGAACAACAGTCACCAACAACAATCACAACAACAACAGCAACACACTCGTCATCACAGCAACAACAATCATATACACAATAACAACAATCGAGAGGTAAGTTCCAAACGACGCCAAATATCTGTGTGTGTGGGCCGTAGTCGCAGTAGTTCCAGTACTGCCTTATAAAACCACTAGAACCAAATACTACTCTGATTTAATGCATACAGTTTTTTTTTTTTTGGGCGTTGTAATTGGCATTTAAGTTTGTGTTAGTCACAAACGTGTTGCCACTAATAGTCTGTCAGACGCTTGCCTAAAACATTGTCTCATGAAATCTTTAAAAATAGCTTTAGATACAGTTTGAAAGTTGTTTATGGAACGCTAGGCAATTAGTTTAAAAAAAAAAATTGACGTTAATTAGAGTTGAGATACGGAGTGAAATCTCTTTGGGTGATTTTGTGAGAAGTAGTAAACAAGCTTAACTCAGGTTCAGCTTGTTACAAGGTAAGGCTGTAAGCGTCTAGACGCGGTTAAGCAGGATCTTTTGAGTTGGCCTGATTAGACTTCAACCCAAGTTTAGGGACTAGCTTGGATGAGTCTGAGAAGAAAGAAAAGCATAAGACCTACTATGAACCAGATGACGCAGTAAACGCTCAAGACGCTAAGCTAAGGTGTTTTGAAGTGTATCGAAGAGTTTTTACCAGGGCCACGGTTGCTTTCATGCCCATTTAAGACAAAGCGTTTAAAAGGGTGTCTAGGTTAACTCAACTGGTACGCAGTAAAAAGTTTCAGGGTAGTGGAGAGTGATCAATGGTGGAAGTTATGCAGCATTTGAGAGTCTCTTAAGTGAAATGCTGAAAGTAAATTGGGCAGCTCTTTTGTATGAAATATTTTCGAGTGTGTCATCTTAGTGATGCAAAGATCCCCAGTGTTGCAATCTACGCCTGAATGCAGTTTTTTTCTTATTAAAAAACGCAATAAATCAATAATACTTAAACTTGTATATTGAAGGGTTGAGTGCTCAACTGGTACACCTTTGAAAAAAAGGTCTCAGTGTACTCACCTGGTGCGCAGTAATATGTTTAAGGGGTAACGAAAGCGTTTTTTTTTTTTTTGCTTTTGCTTAAAAAGAGAGTGATCAATGGTGGAAGTTATACATCAGAGGCTTTTTCTGAAGCGATGTGCCGACAGTAAGGCAACTAGCTCTATTGTAAACTTTAGGGTTGAAATATTGTAGATGGCGTCAGCTTAGATCTATTGCAAAGACCAATAATGATGCAATCTACGAGTAAGCGCTGTTTTTTACTTAAATATTTTAAACTAACTAATGGACAGTGATCAATGGTGGAAGTGATTAAGCATTTAGTAGTCTCTAGAGACACATGCTGAGAGTGAGGCAACTAGTTCTTACGTTTATGTGAAGGTAAAAATATCGTCGTCATTTAGACGTAGAGTAAAATGCAACAATACAATTTATGGCTTTATTCAAAATTTATTTTATAATGGACCATACAGAAGGCCCTATGCTTCACTTAGTAACTATGGGAATTATATATACAGAGGGACGAGCCTTATTAAGCGACAGAATTCTATTGTCCTGTACTTTTTCTACACAAATACAGAGCAATCGTTGACTGCCACCTCAAAGCAGTGGTGGGCAAAAGTCACACAACCAAACATTTCTTTGTGTGAGTAAATAGCGCAGTAAGCAAAAGCGCACGAGGGAGCAAGAACCGCAATCAAACAAAAGCGAGAGAGAGATTTCTTATACACTTGGACCGTGCATGAGCCGACTGCGCTGCGGCAGACTTTGGTGCCCTATCCTCGCGAGTTATATAAATTGATAGACTGCCTCTAAGTATGCTGAACTGCCGGTCTAGTTTTCTACTCAGCAGAAGAAACCCAACAAATTTAACGCTATTACTAAAGAAAGCAACAGAGTAATTATTTTTGTAGTTGCAAAAGATGGTATTCTATAATTTCTTAAGAAGAGATAATGAAATTCAATAATTTCTAAAGAAATTTATTATCTTTTTATTTTATTTAATTATTTTTGTAGTTGCAAGAGATGGTATTCTATAATTTCTTAAGAAAAGATAATGAAATTCTATAATTTCTGAAGAAATTAATAATAATTAATAGGTCCGTACCTAATCCGCTTATGCTGCACTGTATTAAAAAGGAAACAAACTTTAGTTGTAAAAAACAAAAATATTTTTTGATATGCTTTATAACATTCCAAGTTTTTTTTTTTTACTTCAAAATCTGTCAATCTGTTGCTTGACTAGACTTTCTTAAAACAAACGAGTTTTTCATTTGGTATCTTAGAGCTTCAAATTGTCTACATTATTTTCCCTTTTGCTTTATTTTTACCACATCTGTTTCGCATCTTATATTGTAAAACTATTTTGTGGCCAACATTATAATTAGAATTATTTCTGTTGAAGTAACGCAATAAAAGATCAAAAGATTAAAAAAATATTTAAACGTAAATCTAAGTTCATGAGCTCATAGTGTTGTGCAGTTTGTAAATTACAGAGTATACAAAATTATTGATTTATGAGCAATTTGAAATAATAGACATTAGTTGTGCATATTATACGCAAATCGATATTTTTATTTTTTTTTGCTATAACTATTTTATATAAACAAAGCCAGATTGCATTATGCCTCAGCTGTGGATAACTTTGTTACCCAAGGCTATGTTTTTTAGTGCTACAATAATAAATATTAGTAATCAGTTCTGCTATGGATTTAAATTTGCTATCGATTTATTGATCCAGTAATGCAATTTATAGTAATATCATTTTTCGCTCTCAGCAACCTTGTGCAGACATTGTGACAAATTGTAATTTGAGTCAAAATTCGGGCTAGTGCTAATGAGTTAGCTATTTTGGTTTAGCAGCTGTTTAACAAGCTCCATTTTTTTTTTCTTTCAAATGACTCTTTTTTGCACTCTTAATTATTTTACTTATAAAGGGTCATCAATCTTGAGGTTTTTTTAAATGCAAAAATAACACAAAAAATTGTATGTGATATCACACGATCTTGGTGGCCAAGAAATCAATTGTTGACCGAATTGGTTCCATAAAATGGCCTAAGCGCGCGAAAAACATTCTTTACAGAACGCTAATTTTTGGTAATATAATTGTACGATTAACTATTGTTCGGGTGTAAGTCTTTTCATGATGAAATGGCAATGAAAACTGAATAAAAATTACATGGTAACTTGACAGTGCTCACGCGTGATTTATCAAACAAACCCTGTTGAGATAAAATCTTAAGATTGATGACCCTTTATAAGTCCACTCAACTTTTAATAAATTTTTTTTTTGTTAAGGGGTCTACGCAGTTCGAAAAATTTCGCGCGGAAGTCCCAAATGGGATTTTTTTTTATATGAAGTTTTGTCATTGCGCGCGAAATATTTCGAACTGCGTATAGGCCCTTATAAGGAAATACTGGCAGCCTAGACTCTTCAGCTTTTATTTGGTTAAAGATATCACAACTTTATTATATCTTATTTGTTAGTATGTCATTGAATGTGTCTTTCTGAAGAACCACTCCTTTAACTTTAAGTAGCTTTTAGATTCACTCCTTTTAAAAAACAAATACTTCAAACCCTGAACTTCGTGAGATAAGACTATCAAAGAAACACAAACACACTACTTTTTACCAAAGAATTACTTTTTTTTTTGTAATTTACTGGCGGCTTCAAAGAACCTCGGTTCCAGAGGATTTTTCTTCATCGTGAGGCACTCTCGCAATTAAATTACTTGGAATTCTACTTTATAAATGAACTGAAGTAACTGGATAAAGGTGAAGCCAACGATTTGTTTCTTGTAAACATTATAAAATGGTTGAATCACCTCAACCGATAAGCCATATGTAACTTAATGCTCACAGTTTAAGAGTCACTGATCTTAAGCTAAGCCCATATTAAGATGAGTCACAAACTTTCACTTTGGCTGCACTTAAGCGAATTAATAAACTGCTGTATAGTTTGCAAGCAACTGATCAAGCAGTGTTTGCTCTAAGCACAGCTTGCAAGCCTGCCTAACACTTGCTGCAGTTTGACAGCCACTGCTTTAGACATAGTTGACCTTTCTATGTATTTAACAGCTGCCTGCAGACATAGTTTGTGCAGCACAGCTTAAATTGCAGCTTACACTAGCTGCAGTTTGACAGTCACTGCTTTTAGACTCAGTCGGCTTCTTCTATAGCTATTCACTTGATTGTTAAGCATTCTTAAATGCCTTTTAGGCTTTTGTGGTCTTATTAATGTTAATGCCGCACTCAGATTTAGATTTACTTGCTCCACATTGTCAAAGAGCAACATTATTTAGTATCATCATCATCATCAACAACCGCCTCTTATCATCATTGTAGCACTCAAAACGCTTAGCTTGTTCAATTTTTATTTTTAATACCAATTTTATTGTAATTTACATAAAAATGTGGTATATATATATAGCGTGTTGCTTTCACACATGTGTGGCGCGGGCTCTTGTATATATATATAGTATACATTAAGTTGCTTAATTTAAATAAAAGCAACAACAAGTCTCCAGCCATTTAGACGCTTGACTGATAACATATGTTGGCGACAACATCAGCAACAACAACGACAGACGGGCTCACATTTTGTTGTAATTTAATGTGCTTTAGTTGGTACTGACTGCCGCTGTATATAATAAACATTTTCCATTTCAAGTTTAACACAGCTTTTGGTTTGGCTTGTCGCATGCGCATCTATATCTAACGATAGCTAGATCTATCTATATATCTTTTGTATAACTGCAGCTGCTGCTACAACATTGAATAATGGCAGACCAAAGAATTTTTCAACAATATGTGATTGGAAAATCTAAAAAAAAAAATGAGACATTTGACACATATAGGAGCATACATAGAAGCAGCATACATACAAACTATATACATATATACAGAGCAAGCATGACCAAAGCGAAAGCCGTGTCTAGGGCAATCATTGTGATCATCATTACGATAACATTCATCATCATTATAAACATTATAAGCTGAGCGCGAATTGTGTCTGTAGAACCAGCTGCTGCCGCTTTTAGCTCTAATATTTTTTTTTTACCTACGCACTTTTACTTCACTCCGAGTCAGCTACAGCTACAGCCTTAGAGAGTTGGCAATCAGTCGTCGCCAACTTTCGCCGGTTCTGTGCCAATCTGTTGGATACATTTTGTTTTTGGCCCAAACATGTGCTGCAATTGGACTCGGAGACTTGATGCTGCTCGCACGCTCCAATTATTATAACAATTGCAATGTAACAGTTTACTCCATTGTAATTTCTTGTTTATATCCTAATCTAATTTCAATTTAATTTCGTGCCCAAAACAATTTCAACAAACACAGTTGGGCGCTTATCGCTTATCTGCACCTTGGCCAAAGTAATTTAATTTGTTGTTTTGGAATCCCCTTTGAAGCGCGCGCAGCTGCCTCTTTGGGGGCATAAAGCTTCTATATTATTTGTTTTGTTTTGGGGCGGGCGCGTTATCTATGCTTGATGCCCCCTACAATATTTAATTTATTTTATTTATCTTCGTGTGTGAGAGAGAGTGTGTTTGTTTTTGATTTTATATCATTTTTAGGTAATTTTTTTTAAAACACTCTAAACGCAAAGAGTACTATATGGATTTTGTGTTAGTATGTCAGCTGTCAAGATAAAAATTTCTGCGGCTTCAATTATTTATGTATTTCGGCGCAGAATTTTGCAGATTTCTTTTAGCAAAACTTTAAAATATTTTTTTTTTGGGTGAAATAATGATAATTATCAAAAATGAAGCAAAGTGAAGCCCGCGATAGAAGTTTGCAACTTATTTAGTTCTGAGCCAAGAATTTCTTTGAGCTCAATTTAAACTCGGCTGAAATCTCTAAGCGATTAAGATTAACACCTTTAAACGAATTTCAAACCAAAAATTATTGTGTTGTATTTTTTAGAGCGTTGAACAGCTTAAATTAAACTTTTGATCGATGTCCATTTGATTAAAATATGAAAATTATTTTACCTGAAATCTCTATCTAGCAAATTTTAAGGCAACTTCAATTCATTAGAAAGTTAGATTATCTACTTTAAGTTAATTGCAAGCAAAAGGAAGCATGCCCTCAATAAGCTAAAACTATTAATTGGGCTCGTGAAATCTGACATTACATTTTGATCTGCATATATTTAAAAGCGTTCAGTACGCAGCAGCCTGAAATGCTTCCGAACTAAACAGCTGATTTTATTGTGATCGTTTGCAACCTCAATAAAATTTGGCAAAATATCGCAAACACCAAAAAAAAGGCAAAAAAATATGGAACACTGCTTTAACAGGCACACTTAGCTTGTTCTTGAAAAAATTCATTTGACGTTTTTGTTCAGAAGCGTTTCGGGCTGCTGCGTACTGGCCTAAGCGCTAAAATTTTACATAAAGTCAACACGTTTTGGAGTTTTCTGTCACGACCCCGTTTCAATATTAAATATAATGAGCACAACATTTTTTCTTTTCTTTTCAATATTAAACCTAAACAATTATAATAAAAAAGTAAAAAAATTGTTCAAAAATGAATTAAAAAAGTGCCTGCATGCATTGGGATGCTAGAATTTCTTATCAAAGACTTAAGCCAGCTTTTTTGTCAAATCACGATTTTTGATCGAAATTGTTAAAAAATTCGAAAAAAAATTAGAAAAACTACGTATTTTATAAAATTTTCACTTTTAAAGGCAGAGTAGCTTTTAGTCAATATTCGTTATTTTTTAGCCTTATTTCATTTTTTTGGTTTCAAATCAAATTCATGGGAAGTGCTCAGTAGCGCCCACGCCGCTCATACGGCCCACCAGGCGGTAGAAGGCAACCAACCAGTCAGTCAGCCAGTCGGTCTGTCTATCTTCAAAAACTTTCGCTTGCTGCTGTTTGTATATATACATATACATATACATAGTATCTATAATATCATAGTATCTTGTGGTTGTCGTTGTTGTATCTGTCTTGCTGGCATTTAGCAGATAGTTTTTTTTATAAGAGAGCTTGTATTTCTGTATCTGTCAGATACTTTACGACTATTTTCAATGCTATCAGCTGCATTTGTGTTGTTTTTTGTTTTTGTGCTAGAACGACAGAACGTATTAAGAGAATTTATATTGTTGCCCACTTTGATGTCAAGGTTTCCTACCTAATTTCGAGCGTACTGCGCACACATGAGCGCATTCTATGGCCACTCGCGCGTCCTACTCGAAACGCACAGACGCCGTCATCTTACCCACACTCAATGCTGCCACTTGAGATTTCCTGCTGTGAGTTTGTTTTTGCAGCAGTAGGGTAGGTACTGGATACTGGGCCAAGCTAGGGTAGAGCCAGCAGCGCACTTGGCATTTACAATGCACGCCCGAACGAGTTGAAAAACCGGCACCAAGGTCTGCCACATTGAAAACGCTTTCGCTTTTTGTCGCGCTGCCCTTAAATGGACGGTGCCTGTAACTAGACATTAAGTATAGCAAACAACATAACTACTTGATAAATACAAACACTTGGTTGCTACGGGTAGTCCACGGCGGGAATTGTAGGAAGGCAGCGTCATGTATGCATATTGATAAATGCAGTTTTATCTACCTTTTTTTTTTTGGTTTAGGCCACGAGCGCGCGTGTCTTGCATAATGGTTGGATATTAATGAGCCGCCTTTGGGATAGCTGCTGCTGCTGCTCCTCCGTCTTGCGAGCAGACGCCAAAGACCATTAAAGCAACTCCTTTTGTGTCTCGAGCATTGTCTGCTGCCCAATCTTGCTTTTATATTAGACACCCAGTGATTCATACAGCTGAGTCAGTCAGTCGTGTCCGACGAGGAGTCAGTCTGTGCTTCAATCTCAATCGCAGTCAGTCTGTCACTTAGTAGCAGTAGTGTCTGGTTCCCTCGAAATACTTCCTTGCCCAGGCACCGGATATGCATTGCAGTTTATATTTTGTAGTTGTAGTAGTATATAAGTGTCAGTACATAGCTATATACTACAGTTTTATGCATACATATTTACCATTTTTATGCTGCTGTTTGACAATAAAATGTTGCTGCTGCCAATGTTCCTGTTGATTATGTCAGGCAAGGCTTTAGCTTGATTAAAACTGCGCGAAATGAAAAATAACGTAAGGCTGGCAACACCATGCCATGTATAACAATGCTTTTAATGTTAAGCATACAACAGTGGAGTATACTAAATAAATGAGTAGGGAACTTGTAGAGTTGTATTTTCATGAGGCTATGAACTTTGAGCATGATTAAAATGAAAAAGAATATAAAAAGAACACTGAGTTAGAGAGTAAATACGATGGGAGTTGGTAACGCTGCAGCAAGGAGCTAATGGAAAATTTGTGTAAAGTTAGATTTTGGCTTTTGATAGGAAGTTTTTAAAGTAACTTGATATGATAATGATAAGATAAGCCTTTAAGGTAATAAAAGGAATGCATTATTTTGCTTTAAAAATTGGTAAATAAGAAGGGAGCTGTTTATAATGGAGAATGTAGATAGTATTTAAACAGAAGCTGGGAAGTTACTGTAGCAATAAACGTAAAATATTTTTCATATTAAAGAAAACTTTAATTTTTTGCACTATTTTTTATAATATTTTTTTAATTAGAGTAATTTTTGTTAGAAAACTTAAGGTTTTTCATTCATTTTACTAGCTATATACTTATCTAAAATTACTGAAAATGATCCATTTTCTCTAGTTACTGAGTTATAGCTATTTGAAATCGAAAAAATTTCCAATTTTCTAATTGTCTTTTGGTAGCTATTTTTGTAATTAAAAAATCAAAAATACACATTTTTTACTTTGCACTTTAGTTCCGGAACTTGAACCATTTGAAGTCAACAATTATTTTTTTTTTGTTGGCTCTCCTTAGTACCAGTATTAAATAGCTACTCTAAAATACTTTTGTAAAGATAGCTTAATTCCAAAAATTTATCGAATATTTATTTTCAAAACCGCTTTTGGTTTAAAAAATATGTTTGAACAAGGTTTGTGTTTAAAACCAGTTCACATATGAACTTAAAGCTTTTCCCGTATGCTTTAAATTAGTGCTGGAAATTACATCAATGTTATATCAATGCATCGAGGTTTTTAATTTTTTTCGAACATCGATATTTTTACTTCGTTTTTTCGATAAACGAAGTAAATATATCGATGATCGAAAAAAATAAAAACATCCATGCATCAATATCGATCATCGAAAAAATAAACGAAGTAAAAATATCGATCACCGAGAAAAAATAAAAAACATCGAAGCATCGATATAGCATCGATGTTATTTCCAGCGCTACTTTAAATAACTTCTTTGACATAAATTTCGATATTCATCAAAATCTTTTAAAATTTACGAAACTGATAGGTATAGATATCGTTCTGCACCAAAAAAAAAAAATAAAATTGGAAAGATCTTAGAAGGAATATGCAGGATTGTACTTATTTTTCGTGAAAAAAGGTACAGGGTATTACACTGTCATTACTGCATTACATTTTTTTAAATATACATGAATTTAGTGTATAGATTTTTATTGTTTAAAAAAGTATACGAAAGAAGTTTCACCTTTTAATTACTAACTCTCACATTGATAAGAAATCTTTTTGCTACAAAAGAAAGTAAATTTGTAAACTAAATTTTCAACTTAATTGCATCAACTAACTAAAAAAAAGCTCTAAAGCTAAATTTTAAAGTCAATTGTATAAATTTACAAAAAAAAAAAAAATAATACCAACTATACTCTAACCCAGCTTCGACCATTTCCTCGCAGCCTAACAACATAATCAAGCTAAACTATGTTTCATGAAAAACCATAAAGATCCTCAGATTACCATAAAAACCATCCATCACTTGATGGCCGAACCCGCTGTATGTGTTTGTTGTGTAAACCTTCCAACTAATGTTTTATCAAGCCACAAATCTTATGCTTAAATTACATGTAGTTATAACAAAAAAAAAAAAAAAACCCAGCAAGTCATCTTAATTTATCATGCCGTCTTCAAGACTCTATCAAGGTTCTTGACACTCCTATGTAAATTATATAACTCTCAAGCCATAGTTTTGATACCACTGTGCGCTGGCACTGACAATTGTCATAAACTATCAACAGACTGACAGTCGACTGCGGATAGTCGCAAATATGATGACAACGCGGCTTTAAAAGTCATATTGTGTCTACTACTATGAGCAACCCAACTCACAAAAACAACAACGAGCCCAACCATAACTGAGCCAGTTGGAGCGCAATTTTGTGCTGCTTTTTTTTTTTTTTTGTATATTGTGTAATGTTTAACGGCTGATGGCATTGCATTGTTATATGTTGGGGCACCTTGTCCACCACACTCCACACTCTAAACCCCCTTTGGATGAGCGAGCCTACTCCATACACGCGCTGACAGCAAACAAAATGGTATTGCGTATATGAAAACAAAGACTACAATTCTTTGCATTTATAGAGGCACTAAAAGTTGCACATACTTATGTATATGGTATATATATTGTATGTACCTACTTATATAAATATGAAGTGTGCTGGCAGGGGCGGCAGCACTGGGGGTGTACTGGTCTATGCGTCCACCCATATGACTGCAATGGTATTTAAAGTATTCAGTCAGATATCTGTCTTGGAATAGCGTTTTGACGCACCTGGAGACTTTTTTTTCGGAAAACACCTGGTTGGCTGCTGGTTTACAAGTCCATAATAAAGCCCACGATATTTCAGTTTCGAACCTTTTCTGCTCCGAATTCAGTCAGAAAATACAAATTTGGGCCCCTGTAAGTATTTTTCGTAATCCGCCCCTGTCTGCTGGTTTAGCGATTATGTTAAGGTTCGGTAGTACCTTTATTACTCATTTAGAAATCGCGCTGGGATTAATATTTATTTTTATAGTTTACCCCAGACTGCTGGTTTTACGAGCTCTTTATAAAAACCTTTGAAAAACTGCAGCTCTGCAGTATTTTTTTCAACTTAGTCAGAAATTTCGCTAAGAATTACATTTTGAGACGACTATAGACAATTTTTTGTAAGTCCACCCCCCCCTGTCTGAACTATGACAAACTATGCAGCAGCTTAGTACAGATCGGTCCGAAATCTCGCTAAAAATTACATTTTGAGGCGACTATAGACAATTTTTTCTAAGGACACCCATATCTTGCGGAAATATCGTCCGCAGTTTAGTGTTGATCGGTCAGAAAGTCAGAAATCACGCTGAATATGAATTTTTAAGGCTTTCGGAAATATTTTTGTGAATCCGTCACTGGCTGCTTGTTTTACAAGTACGTTATGCTCGAGCTAAAGTCCCCCCAAATATCTGCAGCACATTGGCATCTTTTTCAAGTCAGCCAAAAATAACGCAGCCAATTAAATTTTGACGCCCCTGTATATTTTATAAATCCGCACCTGGATGGTGGTTGTAGGAGTATATTTTGTTTTTTTATTTAGAAATGCTATTGATAAGAAATCATGCAAGGAATGGAATTTTAAGGGCCATGCAAATAATGAATTTTCTAAATCCGCTCCTGTTTGCTAGTTTAGCGAGTTTTTTATGGTCGTGCTGAGATCCCTGAAATCTTTGAATCACCTTAGTAAAAACTACAGACATCGCTGAAAATAATTATAAATCCGCCCCTGGACGGTTGTTTTACGAGTACATTTTGTTTTTTTGTGAACATACTTTACTACTTGGTCAGAATTTAAGCAAGGAATAAAATTTTGAGGCCCCTGCAAATAATTAATTTTCTAAACCCGCTCCTGTCTGCTGGTTAAGCTTTTTTATGGTCTTGCTGAGATCCCCGAAATTTTTGTTTCACTGTAGATCTTTTTCAACTCAGTACGGAAAGCTAGCAGAGACTGAAATTTTGACATGCCTGGAAATAATTTTTAAATGCGCTCCTGTCTGCTAATTTAGTAAGTTTATGATCTTGCTGAGATCGTTGAAATACTTAAATCACCGTAGTATCTATTTCAACTCAGTACAGCAATCTATCAGAATCTGAAATTTTGACATGTCTGGAAAAAATTTTTAAATCCGCTCCTGTATACTAATTTAGTAAGTTGATATGATCTTGCTGAAATCTCTGAAATATTTGAATAAACGTAGTACCTTTATCAGCTCAGTACAGCAACTGAAATTTTTATACCCTGAAAATAAATTCTAAATCCGTTCCTGTCTTGCTTGTTTAGCGTGTACCATACATTATGCTCTTTCTGAAGCGCCCAAAATATCTGCAGCCCAGCAGTATCTTTTTGAACTTAGCACAGAAGTTACGCTGATACTGAAATTTTCAGGCGGCTGGCAAGTTTTGTCCAAATCCGCTCCCATTTTTCTGAAGTACTGAAATATCTGCAGCACAATGGCATATTTTTTTTCAATTTAAGACATAAATCTCGCTGAGCAGGAAATTCTGTGACATGAAATTGTTTTCTGAATCCGCACCTGTCTTCGTTATGCTCTTATTGAAGCTTCCAAGGTATCTGCAGCACTTTACTATTTTTTCAACTCAGTACAGAAACTATGCTAAGAATGAAATTTTCACCCGCCTGGAAATTTTTTTTGGAAATCCGCTCCTGTCCTTCTGAAGTACCCGAAATATCTGCAGCACAATGGTATATTTTTATCAATTTAAAACATAAATCTCGCTGAGTAGGAAATTCTGTGACACATGGAAATTGTTTTCTGAATCCGCACCTGTCTTCGTTATGCTCTTTTTGTAGCTTCCAAGGTATCTGCAGCACTTTAGTATTTTTTCAACTTAATACAGAAATAACGCTAGGAATGAAATTTTCACGCGCCTGTTAATATTTTTGCAAATCCGCACCTGTCTTTCAGAAGTACCCGAAATATCTGCAGCACTATGATATATTTTTTTTTAATTTAAGACATAAATCATGCTGAGAAGGAAATTCTGTGACACATGGAAATTGTTTTCTGAATCCGCTCCTGTCTACATTATGCTCTTTCTGAAGATTCCAAGGTATCTACCACACTTTAGTATTTTTTCAACTCAGCACAGAAACTATGCTGAGAATGAAATTTTTAGGCGCCTGAAAATCTTATTCTTTTCTAAATCCGCCCCTGTCTTGCTTGTTTAGCGTGTACATTATGCTCTTTCTGAAGCTGCGCAAACATTGGCATTACAAATATTACCTAAAATTGTAATGTTTAAATTAAAGATACATATTGCTTAGTTGGTAGCTACCTTAACATGTACTTAAGTGTGGCAAGCAGGTAGCAGACGCAGCTTATCTTTAACTGAGATAAGAAACTGTGAGTTGGGTCTTGAAAAATCAACAACAAACTACGCCTTAGTTTCATTATTTGCACAGTCAAATTGCAGAGCATAGGTAAATAATGTATCTGGTAGATAGACAATGCGTTGCCTGATTAGCTTATTGTATCTGTTGTTTAGTTCTATAATTTACTTAGCGCGATAAATACAGCAAAAACAATTTCAGCCAAAAAATAAGCCATGCGCTATTTTACTATATGTATATTTAGTACATATATATTGAATGATTAAACAATTAAGTATTTACATAAAAAACATTTTAAAGCAGCACAGCTGTCTGCATTATTTTTTTCTTGTCTTTGTTGTTGTTGTTGTACTATATATATATATATATATATAATATTTTATTTGCTTGTACATATGTCGTCTTTATTTTTGTCACATTTTTTTGTTTGGCGGCCAAACGTGCGTGAAGCGACTTGCGGCACGTTCCACATTTGATTTTTCTTAAGGAAAATTATATTCATATCACTTTTTACGCTGCTGACAAATTGAGAGCTGCCAAAATTGCGACAGTCTGCTGTCAAATGCTGACAAATAAAGTGGTTATGGCGAAATAGTGAGCAATGCATATAGTTTTAGATAGTATAGCAGCTACATATAGACTTGGATGCTATATGTATGTAGATTTATGTTTATGGCACATGGCCGAGTGAAAATGCCTTAGAAGTTTAACACCTTGCGGCATTTTATTTATGGGCAAGTCTTTTAAATAATTATGAAATGTTTACAACAAAATAAATAACGACACACACACCCAAAAAAAAAAAAAAAAAATCAAAAAAATTCACAGACAGACAGTTTTACAGTTACACAAGAAAGTTTCTCTGAGAATTCTCTGTCAACTTTGTCTGGGAATTTATCTTTTGTCAGCGCGTATTTTTAAAAAGTAAAAGTTTTCACTTTTACATTTTGCTTAGTAACAATAAAAAAGCCCTATATGTATATTCTCAATAAATAACTTAATTTATATTTTATATATGTAAACGTCTTTTTACCTTTTTTGTTTATTATTATTATTTTGATGACTTATCTCGTTGTTGTCGGCGCTTTTCACTTTTAGCTTTTTTTTACGCATTTGTATTATGATGCATATGGCTAATTAAAAGCAAAAGTAAGCCACTCTAGGCTAATTTTTTATTTTAAAAAAATATGTCACTTTGTTTTGTTGGGTACAAAAAATAAATTCGAGCTGTTCCATAAACATTTAGAAATATGTGGCAGCTCACTAGAAAAATATGCAAAAGCGCTTAGTTTACATTTTTCAAAGCAAAAAAATAAAAAAAAAACTTGCAAAATTCTCTATAAATATTTATGGCTTTGAAAATATAAACAATTAGCATAAACCTGTCTGACACAGCGCTACAGGGCGCTTGAATTTTGTTACGGTTCATAGAACATCTTTATAAGCCATATTTGTGGGTCAAGCTAATTTTTTTTGGTTTCTGGGTATTTCCAGCTCTAGGCGTTAAGATTATGCTAACAAAGCTCACATAAGTTTAAGTACTAATTTAAATAAACTAAAACATACAGTAAGAATAACAAAAAAATTTGCTTCGGAAAAGTTGCATCGATAACGATAACAAACTAGACGTTTAAGTCTTATATATGTGGGTAACACTAGTTTACACGAAAAATGAACTTGCTTCACGTTTTTAAGAAGGTTCGCTCGATGACCCTTAAATTTTTAAGCTAGTGTAATCGATCAGCGTATCTTTTTGAACACCTTAATTTTGAAAAGGTTGCATTAGTCTGATTTAAATAGTGACAGCTTTTATAATAGTATATAATAATTTTAATAACTTTAAATGGACTATATCAATATGGCCAAAATAAGTGAATCGATAACACTAGCTTACAAATTTATGGGTCATCGAGTGAACCATCGTAAAAAAGTGTTTTCTGGGTTAATTTGTGGTCGAGAAGCACGAAAATGGCAACCTTATTTTTTCTTATGCCTTGAACCATCTGTCGATTACAAAAAAAAAAAAAGTGTTTTTTAGGGTAATTTGGGGTCGAGAAACACGAAAATGGCACCGTTTTCAAGATATTTTCGAAAAACATGCTTTTGGGCCCTTATTTCTGTTATTCGTCAATATCTCGAGAAAAAAATTTTGTATCGACATAAAAGATGATTAGATCGAAATATATATATGGTTCCATTACATCTACAATTCTTATCCGATTTTAAAGATCTTAGACTCGAGACGTTCGTAAAAGCATTCTCTTTCAGCTTAAAGCTTAACATAATTCAAAAAAAAATTGTTTCGTTAATAAAAAGCAAGCCGAAAGTTTGGAATTTTGAAAAATGGTCAAAAATTACACTTTTTCAGACTTTGGTTGCTTGAAACTTCTTTAATTTTCACTTAATCTATACATAATTATATATCACTGTAAAGAGAACATCAATACCTTTCAATCTAATCATCTTTTATGTCGATACAAAAATTGGTTCATGAGATATTGACGAATAGTTGAAATAAGTGCCCAAAAGCATGTTTTTCGAAAATAACTCGAAAACGGTGCTTAAAAAAAAAAGATTGCCATTTTCGTGTTTCTCGACCGCAAATTATCCTAAAAAACACTTTTTTACGAAGGTTCGTTTTTCGTGTAAACTAGTGTAATCGATCAAGTTATCGATAACTGTAGATAGACTTGACAAGGCATATTTTGTAAACCCAAAATGTTATTTGAATTATTTTCTTACCAATAATAAAAATAATAGTTTCGTGACTGACAATTTTTGTCAGTCGCCCCTGAGCGGGACATGGGGGTCTCTATTAATAACTGTTGAAAGACAACCAATGAATAATAAAAAAGACAAAATATTAGCTAAAAAAAATATTTTATAATTTTTAATTTCACTTTATTTTTATATTTAAATTCAAAAACTTTTTTTTTAAATATTTGAAAAACTTAATATATAAAAAAAAAAATAAAAAAAAAAAAAAATACAAAAATATTGATTGATTTGATTTGATTTTTGAATAATAAGTTAAAAATACAAAAAATTTGTTTTATGAAAAATTTCAACTTTATTTCAAAAATAAAAAATTATATAAATTTTTTTTTTCAAAAACAAAACTTTCTATTTTGCATTTAAAGAAATACAATCATTCAAAAATTAAACGCAAAAACATATTTTAGTAATATGTTTATTTTTTATTTCAATAAATAAAAAATACAAATATTAATTTAAAAAAAATCTTTAATTAGAACAATTTGTTTAAATGCAAAAATTTGTTTTTTATTAATATTAGCAAAAAATATTTTATAATTTTTAATATCACTTAGTTTTAAATTGAAACTCAAAAACTTTTTTTTTTACATTTTTGAAAAATTTAATATTTTTAAAAATAAACAAAAAAAAAAAAATACAAAAATTTTGATTGGCTGGTTTAATTTTTTTTAATACAAAATAAAAACTACACAATTTTTGGCGTAAAAAAATTTCCTTTATTTAAAAAAAAAAAACATGCATAAATATATATATTTTTTTTTCAAAAACAAAACTATTTTGCATTTAAAAAATCACAATCATTCAAAATTAAATTATTAATTTGTTTATTTTTTTCAATAAAGAAAAAATACAAATTTTAATTTAAAAAAAATCTCAGAAAAAATTTTAAATCCGAAAATTTGGTTTTCATTGAAATTCAATTTATTAAAATATATTCTTGTGTAAAATTTTTAAATAATGGCTTTTTTTTCAAATGCAGAATATAAAGATAAAAAAAAAAAAAATTTTATTTTATATGTTTATTCTATTTTTCATTGGAAATCAGAATAAGTTTTTATTTATTTAAACTTTTTGTATATTTTTTATTGTACAAATAATTTGTATTTTTGTCATTGAAATAGAAAAATAAAAAATTTCTTTAAGAAAATTTTAATATTTAATAAAAATATTGATGGGGGGTGTACGCAGTTCGAAAAATTTCGCGCGGAATAACAAAACCATATAAAAAAAATCCCATTTGGGACATCCCATTTTTATAAAAATTTTGATTTAAAAAATTTACTTAGTACATTTTTTTAACATTATATTTTTTATTTTTATATTTCTTAAAAAAAGCCATTTACATATTTATTTATTAAATTAAAAAAATTTATTTTTATATTGAGCATTTTTTGTATCTTAAAATGTTGTATAAAGTTGCATAAATATGCATAAATTAAAGAATTTTTGTTTTTATATTAAGCATTTCTTGTATCTTAAAATTTTGTAAAAAGCTGTATAAATATTAAAAAATAGTCATTCAGCTTATGGGTTTCTTTGAATCTCTTCATGGTACATACGATACTTTTTTGTACCGTGTACGACTCGGAAACTTTAGACAGAATTTTGAATTTTGTTTTATGAAAGAATATGCTGTCAGATACATGAGCTGTAACCAGTACTAAGTAGCGCGCTTTCGTCACAGCACGTACCACCGTCCACTATGATATTTCATGGAATTCAGCAAATACGAGATTTTTGTCTATATACCATAAGAGCGGCTTAATTTTTATTATGTTTAGCTTTGAGAACTACTAGTAAATAGATACTTTCATACCTAAATATGTTCAATGATAGCTTTAATAGTTCTACATTTAAACCTCAGCCTTGTTGTTTATAATTTGTATAATGTTTGATTATAGTTAAATAAAAATCTATATAGCTCAATTAATATTAATTTTCTACTAAGCCTTGACTTTGCTTTATTATGATTTATTATTTGCAATCATTATTAATAATACGTTTTATTTATGTAACAATTACGCTGAAATTATTTCGTTTTAAATAAACTTATTTTTTATTTTTTTTTTTAACAACAATATCTATGTGTAAATTATGTGCATAGACATTAACACATTTCGTTTTTAATTGAGGCAAAAAAATAAATGAGTTTGTTATTGCATTTTTATCGTTTACTTTTCTTTTATTTTTATTGTTAGTTGCCTTCACATAAATTTGGCAGGTTTCCTTTACTTTGATCGGTAAATTGGCGAAAAAAACGAAAAACGTAAGGCCCACAACATATTGAAGTGTGATATGGCATGGGGCTTTGGCAGTTGCCAAATGTTATTGACCTAAATTGAAAACGTATAAAATAAAACTAATTAAAAATAAAAACTAAGCAAATAAAAACAGCTGTCTATTTAGTAATTTATTTAGTTGACAGGGTGCTTAACGCATTAAAATTACACTAAGTTGTGAACTTGAAGGGGTTTTAAAGGGGCTGAAGTAGTTGCAGATTGTGTAAAGAGATATTTTTTTTTGCTTGAACTGCAATAAGCTTTGTAGCACTGTTTACTGTTTCCAGTTTCCAGTTTCCAGTTCCGATAACTGATTCCGATAATCGTTTTCCATCGTTACGATTCGTTCATAGCTAAATGAACTGCACCGAATTGGTTCGTAGGTAATAATCAGATTAGGAATCGAGATCGGTCATCTCTTAAAGGAACCAAGATTTCGTAAATAGATCGGATAGATTAACCCCAAGTTAAAAATAATTTGGGCCAGATAAAATTGAGAAATTTTAATTAATATAATAAATTAGTAAGCATATCCTGAGATCTATAATAAACTTCATTCTATAACCTATTTTTTGAACTAGAGAACTGGAAGATTTAAATTTATAGAGTACCCTAATAATCTTTATTCTATAACATTGAATTTAATAGGTTGGTAAGATTCAGAAATTAGACAGCACTTTTAGAACTGGTACAAAGGCTTATGTGGGATGAGATATTTTCCAAATATATATGCAATTTTCATCATATTTTGCATCGCTTCGATGATAAAGGGTCATCAATCTTGAGGTTTTTTTTTTTTAAATGCAAAAAAGCACAAAATTTTAAATGAATCGGAAAATCTGTATTATCAATAGAAAGAACCATTCCTGCCATTCACTTTTTAAAGATAATCCCTTTCAAATGTTGGCCGCAACAGCGCCATAGCTTGTTCATGCGGAGGTTCCAATTATCGATGACGCGTTCGAGCGTTATCGGCGGTATCTCGCGAATAAAACGGGTAATGCTTCAATCGTAGCTGTCATATCCATTAACACCTTAGACTTCACGTAGCCCCAAAGGAAAAAGTTTTTTTTTTTTAATACGAACTAATAAAAACAAGCTCCTATTGATACAAATTTGTGACAAAATCAGTTCAGAAAATTTAAAAAAATTTTAAAAAGCTTTATACTTCAAGGTAAAAGACAAACCACTCTTAATATAAATCCATGGATATATGACGAAATAAAAAGTTTTTCAGTGAAAGACTTAAATTATAATATTTTTTTTTTCTTACGATGTGGTATATTTCTATATATAATAATAAGAGAAGGAAATCTCTAAGAGATATTGACCAGAGTAATAAACAGTTTTCCGAAATTTTGCTACGCTTCGATGGATTACGTAAGACATTGTTGGCATCTTCAAAAGCGATTATTTATCGCATTATGGATTTTCAAGCGATGAACTAAGAATTAAAATCAATTAAGTAACTCTAAAGAAAACACCCTTTATTTCTCCTTACTTTTCAATGCATCTTAAAAATCGCATGTATTTTAGAATTATCGATTTTCAAGCATGGTTTTCTATTAAAAACTCGATTAAGAATTGTTGTGCTCATATTTTTAGCTTGGTTTTCCATTTTTAACTACCGAGTTCTCTTAGTTTGCTGCCTAGATTAAAATTGGCAGTTAGTAGGTGTTTAGAAAGCTTGTTCAGTAAGAACAGAAGGTCAACTAGCTTCATATTAAATATTTAATTATTAAGTTTTATTTATTGGCTAGCATCTATCATACCAGTTCTACACATAGCTAGTTGAGTTGTTTTTTTGAACTTGAGCTAAACCATTTTGCTCTTTAAAAATCTTAAAACTCTTATTGCGCTAATTTTTATTAATAAATTTTTCTTCAAATCTTGCTTTAGACTCAAAACATCCCATAAAATAGCTATACAATACGTGTGCACTAATCCCCGGAACTGTGCCATAAAAACTTGAAATCTAGTTTAACACTCTGGTTTACAAATGATAGCATTGGCCTTGTCAAATATTTCCTCCTCTCTTGCTTTTCAAACTGTCTTATCTGCTATCGGATATCTTTGCCCTTGGTTACTGTCTTTGCTTGAGTGCTCAACTAGTCGAATATTTGTAAAGCCTAAAGCGGCTTTACTTTCAAGATCTATTTTGAAAATGCGATAAACTTTAATTTTTTCGGCCTTGTAACTCTGCGCTTTATTTTTCAAATTGCCAGCTCTTATCATTTGTTTGAAATTTCCACGCTTTATTGTCTGTTTAGACAAAATATTTAACAATTATTTGTATGTCATATTATTTACATTTGTTTTTTGAAAAACTCTTTTGATAATACCCCAAATGTGCGTCTTATTTAGACAACGACACGTTTTGCTTTGGTCTGGCGCAGTCTTTTTTAACTTTTGTGGCCTAAATTGCCTTTTTGGAGCGTGCAGCTGAGCCAATAAGCAAACCAGCTAGTTTTCCGGCCAAATGCCTTAGCCAAATAGAAATAAGTTAATACAAAAAAAAAAAAAAACCTTATTGTGGACAAACTAATTGCTGCATTTAAGCCAGACAAACAACAGCTAATAGCCAATAGGCTGACTTTTAACTATAATTAACATAATTGGCTGCCTTGTGATTGTCTCTTTTCTATCATTTGCACAATATAATTTGCCATGATTAGATTTGTTTAGGAGAAAATCGCAACTGAGCGCAGAGTAGTGGCACATATGTTTGGTTTTTGGGGTTTTGGGGGCACTAATTATATTGGGCTACAAAATTAAGTCAGCTGATAATTTAATGGCACATTTTGACAAAAAAACTTGTATGAAACGATTTGTTCTCTTTAAAAGTTTTTCACCAAAAAACTAATTTTTCGAAGCTCAATTTTGGAAACAAAAGTTATCAGCTTTCTCTGTTCTAGACTAGACATTAGTTCTGAATTAAATTTATAATTTAAAAAACGACAAAATATTTACAAAAGAAAGAACATTTAGTACAATGGCTGTTATTTGCTTATGCCTTGCAACCCTGGCGCAACTGAGTCATAACTGTCTCGATAGGGTTTCCAACGCACAGAATAAATTTTGCAGTAGCTTTGTTTAAGCCAATTTGCGCCCAGTACAGCTACAACTTGGTTATTGGTAATTTTCTTTGTACATATATACCGCAAACACCATAGCATATGGGTCAGTTCAATGCAAGTAGCAGTATATTGTATATACTATGTACTCTCATAGCAACGGTATTTTGGCTTAACAATCATAGAGAAATAACGTTAAGCAGTCGGTCTTTGAACTCTAACACATACGACGAGCATTTCCGTGTGCCGTGTGTGCGTGTGTAATTTATGTATATCATAATTTGCCACAAAACGCACTAAGCGCCGTTTCAGCCATGCCATATACACCAACAACAACAACAACAGCGTCATTCATTCCATTCTGTCCATTTCAAATTGCCATTTGCCACTTGCCACTTGGCTCTGCCAATGCACGTTCAAGTTGTCTTCAGTCTTTGCCCAGCCATCTCATATAGGCCAAGTGTTGTTTATGTTGGCCATATTGCGCATACGTCGTGTATACCAGCAGCAGCAATTGCACTTGCCTTGGCTCTCTTCTGCTGATGCTTATCGGCTGGCCAAGTAGCTTGCAGCGTATTTTCACTGCAGCTTGTTGCAACGTTGTTCTTGTTGTTGCAACGTTTTTCACTGCTTTGTTAGCAGCATAGAAAAGCTGGCAACATCATCTACAACAATATTGTCGTTTGGGTTTGCTTTGTTTGTTTGTTTTTAATGCGTTGCTGACCCAGAAAAACTTTCTTACTTGCTCGACCAGATCTCTCAACCCAGAAGTCGGGAGCGCTTGCATTTTTATGCGGTTTTCACAGCAGTAGCTGCAACATGTGCCAGAATGTGTGGCAGGCAGGGCGCAACAACAATAACAATAACAACATAAGAGGGTGGGTTGAGCAGTATATGCGCTAGCAGAGAAATCTTTTTTTAAGAATTGTTTAAGTAAAACTTTTTAGGCGGCATAGACTTTCGAAGGGAGTCACTTTGGGCTTATGTTAAGGTGAGCAAAAAGTGTTAGAAAGGAACGAGAACGGAAAAGGAGAAGGCACGGGGGAGGAGAAAAGTCGTAAAGGAACGAGTACGGCGTAGAAGTAGTCGCGGGGGAGGAGTAAAGTTGTACTCCCAAAGGAGACGGAAGGGAGTGCTTGAAGGCCCTACGACTTAGGCAGCTGAGTGGTCCGTAAAAAGTTTTACTTCAAACGCGTGCTTGTAAGAAAAATTTTTTTTTAGGTAGTTGACTTGGGAAGTTAATTATCTGGATTGGTGTATATTTTTTGGAAAGCCGCAGTAGGTCAGACATTTTATATCGAAAATTGGGTTCTGAAGAACAAAATTTTATTGAAAGCATCTTTCAGGGCGTCTAAAAGTTGTCATAATCCCAAACAATATAATTATATATCAAATCTACAGAATGATCAGGAATGATAGACTAGTAAAGCTGTCAAAGATTAGTTAAAAACGCATTGAATCGGTAATTGGGCGTGAGGGCTATTTGTGGGGATGTGCCGCGATGTAGTATCGTAAGAAAGGCGGATTTCAGGATCGTGGATAAAACTCTGATAAATCAAAGCACAACAAGAGACCAAAGATCCGAAGGCCAAAGCAATGGATTTCTTTTGAGGAATCGAAACCAAGTCGAGTTTGCCTAAAGTGAAGGCAATGGAAGGCCCGTCTTATATCGACATCGATTATATCGATATATCGAAGACTTTTTCAAAAAAACGTGGAAAGTAGCACACTTGCAGTGCCCAATACTTTGCAGCCTGCCCTCGTGCTAGCTGCCCCCTTCTGCAACAACAACAACTACAAAAACCCAGCCAACAGCTGCAAGTGTTTTGTCTTGGTTTGTTCATATTGTTTTTGTTGTCGCTTGTTGTTGTTGCTGCCACGCCCCTTAGCCACGTATCAACAACATATGGCTTGCTCTTGCCTTAATTAATACTTTGGCTTGATTTATATTATGTATGTCGTCGCATCGTGTGCCACAATTCTTGCCACTTGCTGCTGCTGCTGCTGGCTGCCTCTTGCCACATAAAATACTTATGAAATTCACTTTATTCACAACCAGTTTAGAGTACGGCTCTTTAGACCTCCCCAAAAATAAGAAGTTAAAAAAAAAAAAAAACCTAAAAAATTTGACTTGCGCAATTTGCATGAAACTTGTTTGACTTGCTGCTTGGCTTTTTAACTTGGCCAAAACGCAGCTTTTGACTAAAAGTTGTTTGTATTTGCTAGTTTCTTAAATTAAATTTTATTTAAAGTTTTTGCTCATCAAATACGCTGTATAATGTGCTTAATAACTTAATTTTAAAACATGCGTCAGCTTTTTTTTAAACTTTATAATAAATTGGAAAACTTGTGGCATTTAATATTTACATGCCAAGCACTTGGCATTAAAGCCGCTTTTGTTTTAATAAAAGCTCAGTTGTATTTTTTTTTTGTTTATAAACATTTACACTGACTTGTAACTAGTTTTTGTTTAAGCATATACAAGTATATATATGTATATATATAAAAAAATGGCAATTAGCTTATGTAATAAAAAATAGCTGTGTGCATTGCACTCTTCAAATATGGCATGGCAGACACTTTAATTAAAGCGCTTAAATTTAATTGACTTTCTACAAAATGCTTTTAAAATTTTAAAAGCAGCTAAAACTGTAGGACTGTCAAAATTTTATATTGTTAGACGAAGGGGAGTGGCATGCCAAAACTAAAAGGTTTTCTAGTCTAAATTAAGTTGTCATTTGCGCTTAACGCAAACAATGCATATCAAACTGTAAGGCTAAAACATTGGGAGCCTGTTGTAGTCAAAGTTATGATAGCTTTACATTGCTTCGCAGGGTGTAAGCAGTTTAGTGCAAGCAGTCCTTGTAAAGAGTAGTAATGCTGCGTTTACACTGCGCTATAGAGCGCCACAATAAATTCACAAAATGATAAAGTTCAGTGTTTCACTGTAAACAGCAAAATTCTTTGACATTCCAAAAATAGAGTTGTAGTAGTAAGAGAAGATGTCAAACTGTAAGGCTACATTAGAATTAAGTGTAAAAAGTTATGCTGAGCTTACACTACATTATAGAACGTCACAACAAAGTCACAAAATGGCAAAGTTCAGTGTAAACAGACTATGTAAAAAAATGTTATGCTGTGTTCCAGTGCAAACAGCCTATGAAGAAAAGAATATTCCTGCGTTTTCACTGCGCCAAAGAATATCACAATACAGTCACCAAACAGCCTATGTTAAAAATGATTTGGCTATATTCTACTGTAAACAGTCTATGAAGAATACTGCAGAATTTACACTGCGGCAAAGAATGTCACAATAAAGACACAACCTATGTAAAGAGGGTTATGCTGTTTTCCAGTGTAAACAGGCTATGAAGAAAACAGCAATGGTACGTTTACACTCAGTCACAAAACAACAGAATATAAATATATATAAGTTCCTATAAGTCCTACAAGGACTGTGGAGCATAGGGCCTCTACAACAGATCTAAATCTTACTCTATTGGGAGCATCACGACAAATTTCGTTTCAGAAGTAGTTTGTGGCATTAAGCTCAGCGTCAATTGTTCTGCGCCAGGTTTGGGCTGGAGCCCCTGGACGTCGAGACCCTTGAGGGTTCCAGCGAAGTGCTTGTTTCGCAATGTAGGTCGCCGGCTTTCGAAGCGTGTGCCCGACCCAACGCCATTTACGGCGCTTAATCTCAACCTGCGCAATTTGCAGATTTGTCTGGTTCCAGAGAGTTTCATTACTTATTTGGGCCGTATAGAATATAATAAAGCGGTAATAAAGCGGAGTTATAGTTTAATGTGAAAAGACGGTGTCAAAAAGAGTTATGCTAGGTTTACACTGCGTCACAGAAGGGCACAGCAGTGGTATTCGCACAGATGTCACTGGAGTATTCAAATGACAGTAACTGTCACAGTTTTTGGTCAGATTTCTGTGGCCACAGATTCACAAAATATTTTACATGCATTATTTAACGAAATTATTTCTACAAACTAGTTTTCAGACTCTAGTCGGAAAATTAAGTTTCACTTACATTGGGCTCATTTTTTGTTCTTATATTAGAACAATTCATGCTGAGTATAATAGACTTTTTATGAATTTCAAACTTTGTAAGCCTTAAGCCTTATAACAACCACTCTCCTCTCTCTCTCTCTCAATTACTCGCCTCACTCACTTCAAATGCATTTTATCACTCAACGGGCGCTCCTTTTGCATTTCAATTAGTTTTCAATTTTGTCTTGTAAATTAGCTTTCTTTGACATTTCAATCCAATTTGCTTCAATTATTACGCTAGGCGGTAATATTTACAATTTGCTCTGCATAAAGCCAATCAGCAATTTCACTCGAATACAAAAATAAAAATAAAAATAAACTTTCATTTTAATTAAGAGAAAGAAATGTTGTATTCAAGGCGAAATCAAAACAACCCGTGCATATTTTGTAATTTTGCAATTTTCCAATTTATATTGTACAATGTCGCTGACCATAGCCAAATGGCCTGGAAAATTGACCGCAAATTGAATTTTTGCTGCTACTGCTGCAAATAACCCAAAAGGTCAATTAACAAATCGAAAAGAAAGAGCAACGAAATGGGACTATCGAGTATGAGTATGAGTGTGTAAGATTTTGCGGTGAAATGCGAACAAATTAAAAATCCCACAAGTTTTGATTGAGTGGCTCTACTATGGTGAGCAGAGGAGTTGCAACGGGTCTAGGGGCAAATACGAATTTTGCAATTTGAAAGGCATATTGGCAGCAGCTGTTCAAGCCAAAAGTCAAACGTGGCTAATTATGGAACAACAAACTACAGCAATTGGTATTCAACATTATCAACAAGGTGTGTCGTGGACAACAAGTGGCTGAGCGGGGGCGACAATTTACTGACTAACTGGAACTGATTGATTGAATGAATGACGACAGTTTGAAAAAAATAAAATACCATTTCATTTTCAATAAGTGAGCAAAGAGCATTGAATGTAATTTGAGCAATTTACTTGCTTGACATTGCTTGGACTAGGCAGCTAATTGACAAAGCGTGTGTTTTTGCAGTGATTGTCAAACTGTGGCATGCTGCGTGCAGTCAGTTAGGCAGAAAGAGCTGGTTCGCAAGCTTCTAAAGGTGTTAATATGAAGGCAGCTATAAACTTAGGGTTTTTTCGAGCAAACTTTCAAACTTACTTTTTTCAGTGAAAATTTGATTTTTCCAAAAAAAAAACTTTCCAAAATGTATAATTCTTTGATTTGGAGATAAAGCAAGTTGTCACAAAACTGTTTTGAATTAAAATCTGTACTTTTCTTAGAAATGCTGTGTGTTCAAGCAGTTATATGGGTGGTGAGCAGGATGCAATGGGTTTTACAAGTTGCCACAAAGAAGTGCGCAAGTTCGACTGGTTCAACTGGTTCAATTTTGTATGGTAGCTATGTGAAATAGTGAACCAATTTTGATGAAACTTTGCACAAATGTTTAGTTTAAAAAAAATACAACTGGCATAAATTTGTTCACTATATTTTAAAAAAAAAAAAAAAAACACTAACATGTATTTATTTGTATAAGCCTGAAAACCTACGTTGCTCTGGCTACACACCGTTTACAACTTAGAATTAACTTATACTTTATAATTATATAAATAAATAAATATAGGTCTACACATTTATGTGCAGTCTGATCAAAATTGCTACACTATTTCATATAGCTACCATAGAAAAATTGAACCAGTGCACTCAATTGCATAGAGATACGTATAAAGAACCTGTGCATTGCGTGACCTGCTTATTGTTGGTTGATGGGTTGTTAGTCTTGAATAATTTTTGCAAGTTTCGCTTAGTTTCGTCTTCTTTAAAGGATTAAAATGCTTTGTTGGAAACGCTGTACCAAGATTTTGGTTCAAAATAATGACAGTAAAAACTTAAAAATACATTTTTTAATTTTATAATACTATCTTTTAGAGGTTACTCATTGCGTATAAGTTAAAAAAATTAAACTTTAAAGCAGTTTGTCCCAGCGTCATTCATGCACAAAGCTTTCATTTTGAAAGTGTGCAACCTTTAAAAGATATTCTTATCTTAGAAATGCCCTCAAAAAAATTACTTAGCAATAATTAAAATGAAACTTTCTGTTACATTTTACGTTCTAAAATTAGAAAGCAGTTCTTACAAATTGGCAAAGTTTTATTCTTCTGTCAACAATGATTAATGAATTTTCTGTCAATGTTTTGTTATTTTTGAAAAATTAATAAACATCATAAAAAAACAATTTTTAATATCTTAAAGCGAAAGGCCTGGCTTTGTAAAGGCCTAAGCTTATTTCCTGTTGTTTTTATTATATTAATTATAGTTACCAACCAAAGTTGAAGCCCTACAGAGCTTTGAATTTTTTTGATTCTGCAAGTTTACATAATAGTCTAGTTTGAATTTGATGAAAAATGATACTGCTCAAAAGTGTTAAAATGTATGGGAGAGAAAATGCAGAAAACAAAGCAAAAAACGTAATAACTATGCACGAATTCGATTTGGAATATCGAATATAATGAATATCGATGCTGATTCTTTATTGTTCTTGTGGGAAAAACTGGTGATACAATAGCACAAAAATGTTACTAATAAATCTTTGCCGTTTTATTTGTATCTTTTACTTTAGTTGCTTATAGTCTATTTCAATCAGCAAAACAAGTTCAAATGTCAATGGCAACTAAATGTTGAAGAAAATATTTATTTTTTTTTTTCCTATAAAAAGACTGCTAATGGTGGTTGGCAATTTTGTGCACAGCATGTGAGCGTAGCAAACACATAGATACAAATAGAGATACAGATACATTTACGCTTACAGATATTTACTTGTGCACACACACACATGATGACAGCAGCAAAAAAAATTGTCTTTAATTGCTGCAAATTGCCTTTCAGCTGACTTTGATTTGACTCGAGTTTTGCTTTGCGTTTTTTTTCTTTGCTGCCTCTATAGACAGCGGCTTATCAAGGCGTCACAGACCACGCACATCCTGCAGCAAAAAAAAAAAATCAGTCGTAGGTGGCTTAAAGTCTTTTTCTGCGCCCACAAAAAAGGCGTCTGTCTGTTAGTGCCTTAACATGGTTAACGCCGGCGCCTCTAGGGCCCTAATGACTGCGTCTGCAAAAATTGAGTTGACATTTTCCACGAAAAACTTGACAAAGTTACCTGAGTTACAATTTTTGTTCATGTTTTTTAGCCACAGACTGTTACTGGTTCTTCTTGGACAGAAAGGCTTTACTGTATTTGTTTTGAAGTCGTCTGTTTGCTTTGTTTCAAGTTCCGCCAATTGTTTCACTTTAAATTTTCATTGAATTTTTTTTTAAGCGTTCCGCCCTAGTGTTATTTACACATTAAAAAGTTTAAAAGGCACAAGCATTTTTTATGACTTTTGTTTTGCTTCAAATTGCTTATAAAATATTGTAGAGTGAAATGTTTATGAGTTTGTATGTAATATACATATGCATATTATATACTATAAACATATATATAACATATGTGCTTGTGTTGGTATTTATAAACATGGCCTTATAGACATATTGTCGTAGCATTGTATTTATATTTAATTTACGACTTTTTAAAAAGAATTTATATTTTTTTTTGTTCGGTTTGTTTATGTCACGTCATTTGGCGTTGTTGTGTGCAAATCAATGAGCTTAGCTACAGTTTGGGAGCAATTGTATAGGCGGTTTGAGAGGCTTTTGTTTGATATAGCGCGGAGAGCGTGTTATGAATATGTCACGAGTGTGTTTAAGTGCAGCAGTCATTTACGTAGAGCAATGCGCTACAGTTTGAGAGCAAGTGTATAAACGGTTTGAGATGATTTTGTTTGAATTAGAGCTGAGCGCGTGATATGCGGGTTTAAGACTTAAAAGCATGACTACCACTCACGCACGGCATTGAGCAGTTTGAAGGCATTTGAATGTTTGCTCTGCTTGGACTTGGAGCTGGGAACTGCTTTATATTTCTTAATATGTTTAGTATCTGTATTTAGCACTATTTTAAAAGTCTCACATGACAGAATTAGAAAGAGAAGATACAGATATTCAAGAGTGTAGCTGTCAAAAGCATTATAAAGCAGCTTTCAGTTGGTTCGGCAATCTAGTTCCATTCCTAGATGGAGTTTCATAAGTTTCTTTTAACTTGACAACTATTAGTTTCTGTAATTCTTTCGAATTCTTTCTTATGCATAGTTCGTATGCCTAGCAAAATGTCTAAAAAAAAACTAGCGAAAATTTCCCTTAAACGTAATTTTTTCTAAAAAAAAAATGAATTTCGAAAAAAAAGATATTTGCGCAATAAGGCAACTTTTTTCTGTACCTATAATTATTTAATTTATTTGAGTTTTCTTAAATCCAAGAGGAAGAAATTCAATTAGTTCCTTTTTACTTGATAGCTACTGGTTCCATTGGTTCTTTAGCTTAGCTAGCCTAGTTCATTTGTCTTTCGTATAAATATTTCGTTCAAATAACAAAATGACCCAAAAATGCATAAAATTCTCTTTAAATGTAATTTTTTCTTAAAAATTTCTGATGTTAAAAAAGAAACTATATGCAATGAAGGAACTTTTTTCTGATATTGCAACTATTCTATTCATTTGAGTATGAGACTTTATTTTTTTAAAGCAAAAATCACAAAAAAGAATACCAGAAACATGAACTACTGCATCTGATTTGTTTGGAAGTTCATATTATTAATTCTAAAAAAAAGACATGGATACAATAGAGACTAAAAAGAACCAAACTAGCTCTTTGATTTATGTTTATATAGGCACTAAAAGGAAGCTCAGAGGTTTTACAAAATGTTTTGGTAAGGATTCACTAACTTCTAGGCTTCAGCCGTGTCTGTATATGCGTTCAAGAAAAGTTTATCCCTAACTTGAAACCTTATGAATGACGTTCGAAAAGTTTCAAGTTTTCAGTTCCAGTTGAGGATGCAATCTTTTACAAGCTCCAGGGCGGAACTACGCTTCGTGAACTAGATACGGCTTGAAAGCAGTTGTTTCCACATTTGGGCGGCTTTTATTTGAGGAATATTTCCAAAACCTAGTCAAAACATTTTGTGAACCTCAAACAGTTGAAGAAACAGGTTTTTAAGAGCTCTACAGATTTTACAACCGCAGATACAGTTTGATGGCAACTGCTTGTAGTATAATACATTTTGAGAAGTGTTTTAAAAAACAAGAACTAAGAAGAACGTGCTGATTTGCAAACGTTTAGCTGCAGTTTAAGAAGCACTATCGTCTGATTTCTAAAGTTTGAGCTGCCTAATTTGTCTAACCTCAATTTGCATGAGTCACAAGTTTGCCGCATATTTCAAAATGCATCTAAGACTATCAGCTAATGCTCTAATTTAACGCACTTAATGCAATTGCCATGCTACACACCTAAGTTATGGCTAGCTCTATAGATCTACTAGACGCCATGCTCTTATCACATGTATCCCTAATAAGCGCATATGTTCAAAGTTCTTTCAAAACATTTCCATAAACACACACACACACACATTTGCAGTGTTACATAAAACTAGAATAAATATCAACAGTTAGATAAGCATGAAAATTGCTTTGTCTCGCACACCCCATCGCCACTATTTGCATATGATAAAAATTCATTATTGATTTTTGTACGCCCCAGTTCCAATTTTGCCTTGTGAAATTCACTGCCAACAACAACGGACGAAAACGACGACGACACACCTCCAATGTGGACACCCACATAATGACATATGGGGGAAGGCATATGAAACTTGGTTCCATGGTGCACAATCATGACACTCCATTTAGTATTTGACAAGATTATTATTGGCAGCAGGCAGTACAGCAACAACAACTGCTACGTACAACCATAATGAACATTTTAAAGGCCATTTCAGGGAATCGTAAAAAACAGTGTTTGCCTAGACACAGCCAGCGCCAGCGCCTAAGGTCAAATGGCTTGTAAAAATTAAAAATAAATAAAAAAAAAAAATGCTGAAAAAAAACAAATGGCTTGCTCGTAAACAAATTTGACTTGGTTTACCGAACTTCCTGTGCTAAAGCGCTGCCAAAAAATTTGTTTGACCAAAAAACAAATAACTTGACAGCTTTATGCATATAAGGCTTTAAAAGTATGTAGTTTGAAAACACGTGCTGAGCCTAAGCTCTGGTCACACTAATAAATTTGTACTAGTTTAGTTTTAAGCACGTCTCTAACTCATCTGCTGAGTATAAGCTCTGATCACAGCAAACTATGCGCTCTCAGCACTACTTTTTGCTCTCTTTGGTCAACTCAAATATACGTTAAGCATCATTCGCTGCCGCTGCCAATTGTCCGCTTGAGCTCTTCGCTCTGTCAGCTGTCAAATGACATTTATTATAAAACATTTAAATGTCAGTCATTTGAGCCAACAGGCAATTGTGTGTCGCTGCACATAAATTTTATCTGAACAAGCTTATTGTGGTTGTTGTTGTTTGTTGTTGTCGGCGCTCCTTCAAACAGATGCCAAAAAGGTCCAGCCCAAGTGAGCTGCTCAGTTTTCAGAACGGCAGCAATGTCCAAGTCATTGGTAGCCAAGTTAGCTGTCGTTTATTGTATTGGCAGTTGAATCTTCAACAAGTTGGCATGATGTCATACGCCACACGGCTAGACAAAAGTCGAAAGGCAGGCTGACAAAACCCGTCTAGGGTTTAGTTTTCGTTTTTATGTTTTGTATTTTTTTTTTGTTAATATGGCTAATTTTTCAGCGTCTTCCTTTCATTGGGGCGTTTTAACTTTTAGTTATTGTAATTTTAACATGGCGCCTAGCCATAAAAAAGGATGATTTTATGTCGGTGACTGACTGGCAACCCTTTTCGTGTTTTTTGCTCATGTTGTGTCAGTTGACTTTGCTATGATTTAATATGTGGTCATCGTTCCCTATGACATGACATGTGAGGCAGAGTACGCGCCAAAAAAAAAAAAAAGCATAAAACGCAGCAAATTAAAGCTGAGCTCTTGTTGTAAAAGTTGGAATACACTGCTAGAGATGGCGCCTAGAAAGTGTTAACGTACGATTTTGAAGAGACTTCGGGACTTAGTGCTCCTAACTTTGAAAAAACTTAGTTGTTTGAAATTTCTTTATAACTTAAAGTAGCTCAACTATACATCCAACCTCTGTAGCCTACTTCCAGCCATCTAATAGTCATCTCTTGGTGTACTCTTGAATGCTTATAAAGGTCAAGTATATTACACAGCTTTATATTGCAGAAGAACAACAACAGCTATAAGGAAATCAGGTTAAGCAGTGATTTTTCATTGAGTCGAGCTTGTCTGTTCTCTCACTGATGTCATGAATTTATTGTAAACTTGAGTTCAACTATTAAAAATGCAGAGCAATGGTTCAATTTTTTTATGGTAGCTATATGAAATAGTGAACCAATTTTGATTAAACTTTACAAAAATGTTAAGACTGATATTAAATACAAGAAAACATATTAATGTACGACAATTTTTTATATTTTTTTAAATATACTGATCAAATCTACGTCAGTTTTATTTGTGTAAAGTTTCATGAAAATTGGTTCACTATTTCGCATAGCTAGCATACAAAAGTGAACCAGTTGATCCAGTAAAATTCATTGAGTCATGATTGAAAGCAATGTTTTTGGTTAGATCTCAAGAAATCAGTTATCAGACCATTCGTTTTGCAATTCGACATTTAACAGATTCCATTTATCCATAAAATTCACCAAAACATTAACATTAATATGTATTCGACAAGTTTTTTTTATTTTTTAAAATATAGCGACCAAATTTATGTCAGTTTTCTTATTTTTTAGACTAAACATTTGTGCAAAGTTTAATCAAAATTGGTTCACTATTTAACATAGCTACCATACAAAATTGAACCAGTTGAACTAGTAAAATTCATTGTATTCCGATTGAAAGCATTGTTTTTGATTATATCGCAAGAAATCAGTTATAAGATCATTCGATTTGCAGTTCGACATTTAACAGATTCCATTTATCCATAAACTTCACCAAAAATTTAACATTAATATGTATTGTTTTTTGATTTTTTAAAATGAGACCAAATTTATGTCAGTTTTCTTATTATTTAGACTAAACATTTGTGCAAAGTTTCATCAAAATTGGTTCACTATTTCGCATAGCTACCATACAAAATTGAACCAGTTGAACCAATAAAATTCATTGTATTATGATTGAAAACAATGTTTTTGATTAAACCTCAAGAAATCAGTTATAAGATCATTGGATTTGCGGTTCAACATTTTTCAGCTTCCATTTATTCATAAACTTCAGCAAAAAGCTAATATCGCCGCACAAGTTTCTGCGCAATACTATACTGAACGAGTGAATGAATAAAGGTGGGCATGCTCTGGCAGCAGCACGACCGATGACCAGGCAACAGCGAAATATGGGTGCGGCAGGCAAGACGGATTCATGTCTTGTTTTTTTTTTTTTTTTTGCTTTTGTTGCAATATTATACATAGCACATTTCTGTTTGTAGTTTTTTGTTGCATGAATACGCGACATTAAGCAAGAGTTCAGCACAAATGGCAACACCTTTTTGGAGCACTCTGCGGCTGGGACAACGCCAAACACAAAACAGCACTATCCAACACCTATAGTAGTAGCATTAGCTATAGCAATACTCTAGATGCTTTTGGTTGACTCATAGCAGTCACGTAGCCTCCGGAGCCGCCACAAAACTAAAAACAACACCTTCGTGCTTGAGCCCGTGCCGCCCGCTTGCTGCTTCACCTCAACAATTTGATGCTCTGAAATGTTTTGCGCTCGTTTTGACTGGCACGGCACAGTTTATTAATATTTAAATGCAACGAGGCATTCCTTGTACCCTCGCACACCCTCGAACAATTTCAGGCTTGAGCGCATTTGTACCATAAGCCCGGCCAAAGCCCAAGTCAAGTCAAGTCAAGCCAACAATTGGGGGACAACACGTACTCTACACTTCACATAGCTAAGAGCTGACTATATGGTTCAACAATATAATGTAGTAGTACTATATGCGAAACTAACTGGCTTTGGTTTGGGTTGAGCTCAGTTTTGGATTGTTTTTTGTTTTTGTCTTTTTTTGTTTGGGGTGTTGGCAGGTGCTGCCACTCGGAAATGCTAATCCCTCTTTGCAGTTTGAAATGCACTGTATTTTTATTCTTTTTTTTTTTGGATTTTACATATTTTGTATGTCAGACTGGTAAACAGCAGCTGGAACACATGTTACATTTCTAATGAAGCATGTTGGCCAGGCACGAACAGCCAGCCCAACTAACTTGTACTCGTATCAGGGCTTTGCAATCTCTTTACACATGGGGCGTGCATGATATACACTGTAGGAACTAAACCCTAAACAGAGTTTGTCGGTTTGCATTATAAGCTGCTTTATAAAGTGTAAGTTGAGTTTGGCAGAAAGTTTGCAAAGTCTAAGTTTTGTTACAAATGCGAATAGAATTGAAATTATGACTTACTTCCAACTTAAATTTTTTGATATCTAAAGCTTTGAGCTAACTCAAATTATATTTATGCTTAACTGTATGTTCTGGCAGAACAATTGTCCAGTTTACAATAAAAATAAGCACTATTCGAGGCAGTTTGTTTGCTTAGTACTGACTTTTTCAGTACTGAAATCAGGCATGAAAAGTAAGTGAAAGTTCATGGCTTTGTAGGTGGCACTAAATGGTACAAAAATTGTGATAAAATTCAACAGATTTAATTCAGAATTCAGTCCTACTTTTACAAGCTAAATAAGCACTGCATTTAAAGCTTTTTTTCTAATTTCCTTGACTATACAACGACAATACACTTCAAAATTTAAATTCATAAAAATATTGCTGTCTCAGCTGAAAAGATTTTTACATCAAACTCTGTAAATTATAGTGGCTATATAAGCAAAACAAATATTATAAATATAAAGCAAATTGTTAAACTTAAACTCAAAGCTTATTTTTCTTTGGTAGTACTAAAAATTCATCCATGACTTCATGTCTGATTCAAGCCTGAAACGAACTAAAGGAGTAGTAACTCTTGAAATTTTTTTTATTTTGTTTCAGTTTTGGTTATATATTGCTCGCTTAGACGAATAGAGTGTGCTAGAATGACATATTTTCATATTTTTTTTAATTTACATATGAAAACCTTTCTTGATCATAAACTGGTATTTCAACTCATCGTATTAGGCTTTTTTTTCCAAAGTAATGAAAATTTACGGCCAAGTTTTAAAAATTTCTTAACCCAACCCATTAAATGGAAATCTTTAAAATATGCGATTTCAATTTCTTCAAAAAAAAAATATTGTAGATTTAAAAATATTTCATTTTCGCGTTATGATTTCTGAAACAATTTGGGAAATCTTTAAAATATCGTATTGTTTAGTTTTTTAGCACGAAAGTATGTTCTTCTTAAATTCAATATAGGGAAGAGTGGGGCAAAATGCGCAACTTTTGATTTTTGGGGCTGAGGGGATCTTCAGTAGGCACTACGTTGTAGCCCATATATGTGGCTTACCGACGTTTAGAGCTCTCCACCAAAGCCATATATGGAAAAATTCTAAGCCTCCAGCGATTAACGTCGTGACGATAATCCAGGTTGAATATTTCTCGAGTTGCGCATTTTGCCCCAGTCTGCCCTACCTATCCAAGAATTTTTTTCGAAATCGGTATAAAAAAATATTTTTTTCAATAAGAGCGCTCAAACGAAATATGCTGAATTTAAGAATATTCCACTTGCGTGTGATGTAAGTTTAAAAATAAAATTTGTAAGCGAACTTCTTTAAGAGTAAGCATCTTTTCAATCTAAAAAACGTAATTTTGTCGTGATCGTAAAAGTTTCTTTATATCAGAAATCTTTCAATAAAGACCTAAAGTGTATTTCCACGTCTTTAGTCCCATATTGGGTTTTCCGCTTCCTGCTTTTTCCATACATTTGGCAATTTATTTTCGCTATACGTTTTCACATTTGCTCGCATCCTGTGGCCGTAGCACAAACCGCTTTGTTAGCCCTGGTACTTCCCATTTGCGGTTGTTCCGCTTCTAATGAGTGTCTATTATAAAATGGCGGCGGAGTGCAGTGCATTTGTCTGTGTGTGTGTGTGTTGGCAGCCCGTAAATTAAGCTCGTTATCTGGACACAGTCAGCAAGGGCCCCTGGGGCGGCATTGGGTGTTTAGTGTTTTTTTTTTTTTTTTGCTGTTGATAGCCAGCGAAATTGCGTTGCGCTAGATCTCTTAGCCGCTTTAGTGTCCTTGCCTGCTCTGGCTCTCTCGCACGCACATCCGCTGCACTTCAATTAGGCCAGCGTCAATTTGAAATGTTTGTTGTGTTTTTTTTCGAGGGTTCTTCCACAGAAACTACCCGAAAGATGAAGTGCAGCTGTTGTCTCTTTCTGCTGCTTAGTTGCATCTCATTTTTATGCACATGTCGTTTGAGTGTCATTATGCACCCCCGCTGTGCTTATTATGTGCGGCGCTCTTGAGTTAGGGTTTGAGACTTCTCTTTTGGACCTTTGTTGCATTGTTGCACCTGTCTCTGTGTGTGTGTGTGCCTGGTTCCCATGAAATACGACAGCTAAAGACACACTTACACACTCACACTTATGTTTCCGCAAGTTTCACATTGCTCTCTGCTGCATTTCCTCTGCTCTCGCACTCAACGCAGCTCGTATGTCATGTTTTGCTACGGTTTTTTGTTTTCATGTTTTTTTTTTTTTTGTTATTGCCATTTTGCACGCTTCTCCTTTTAGCTGGCTTTACGCTTGTTGTTGTTACATCCTTTTGCGCTAGTTATTTACAGTGTTTACCATGTTTTTCCTTCAGTTTTTCCTTCGTTTTTCTTTTTTCAACTTCATTTGCATTACAAATCAGTTGCGCAAGTGAAAATAGTATATGTATATGGTAAGCTGCAGAGCTACGTAGACGACCCAGTTCTGGCGTATGTAAACATTGCGGCATTAGCTGTGCGGCTTTATAAGGATTTTGCTACACTGCTGCCGCCTACTTTTCCAACACTCTCTTTTTTTAGTGCCGGTGTGCGGCTTGCTTCTTGCAGCGTTTTTCTCATCAAAAATTCATGCGCATAAATCGCAGCAGCCTCATAACCCAGCTCATCATCATCGTCATCTCATCCTTTTTTTTGTTTTCTACCCAGACGGCAGGGAGGCAAAAATTTATTTCGCTTGCGCCTTTTATGGAAACTATAAAGAACAAAAAAAAACCCACTCTGCTATATCAAAATGGCATATTTTTTATTTTTATATTTTATTTTGGCAGCTGCCGGCTGTTTGTTACAACAAAAAAATATATATAAGTATATATGTTAGAAACTAATACCATTTCTTTTATTTCTTTCTCATTGCAGGTTTGTAAAACGAAAAAAAAAAAAAAACCCAACTATAAACAACAACTGGCACAGACCATAGACCGTAGACCATAGACTCTCTTTTTGGGCTCAAGTCTGCTCTGTGGCATGAATGAACCCGAGCTCTCTTGCCTCTATGCCATAAAAGCCAGATGAATGGCCATAGGCCGGATTGGTCCAACTGACAGACGGTTTGTGCTGCGTTTCAAATATGCCGCGATTTCAATTTTTTTTTATTTTATTCTTTTTTTTCCTACCATGCCTGGTTTTACGGTTTGAATTATGTGCCAAAGCCGATTAGTCAAGCGCTTGGTACTCGCGGGCGGGTATTTGAAATATGTAAAATGTGGCTAGGATTATGATTTGCCGCATTTTTAATTTAGTTAATGCAATTGAAGGAATTTACAACACTACCACTATGCCTGGCTGAGGCAGAAAAAATTTTATGAAAATTGCAGTGGCAGTTCATTGAAAATTTATGGCATTTAATTAGAAAAGGATTAGTGCAGGAAATAAATTAATTTAAAGTGATGCTAAGCGGGGTGAAAAATTGAAAGAGAGAGAAACTTAATTTGATGGCTGGAAAACTGTTGAAGCAGTTGCTGCTGCGTTGAAAATGTGCTTACAAAACTTTTTGTGACAAAACTTTGTTCAAACACATATACAACTTAGAATAGATAAAAAATAATGCTTTATGGTTTGAAGACATCTGTGTTTGGGAGTTTTGAGTCCAGCAAGTTATTAAATTAAGTTCTAAATACAGTCCAACTGCTCTTTAACCAACTACTCTGTATCGGACTTTTTCCATATAACGAATTTTTTAACTATTTTTACACTGCTCCTTACAACAAGTTTTTCAAATTCATGCCTTGTGAATTTGCATAGAGAAGTTCGACTATATATGCTTAATCTCAGCTCTGTCTCTCAATCGTTATGAACGTATGAAACTCAGAAAGTTCAAGAACTCGAGCCAACAAACTTCTGAAAGTAAAAAGAGTTACCTGCTCAAAATCTTTTAAAACATATTAAATAAAAAATCCATAAAAAATAGTAGTAGTTTGATGGCTACAAAAATGTTTTTGGAAAACCCTTGAGTAAGTGCTCCGTTCGCTACCCCAGTAGAGTATCAGTGCAGCTTACAAAAATTCTCCATAGTTTCAATGTACTCTTTTTGAGGTGTACAGTTTTTGTAGAGACAAAAGAAAACAGGAGACAAGCCAACGCTAAGCGGATTAGGCTCATATCACTGCCAACGGCTCAGAGCAGCTCAGTTAGATAGCGCTGAATGCGCTAAACCAAAAGAGATGTGTAAGAGGAAACACGTTAATACCAATTGGTCAGTGTCAGTTGCAGGTGTTTTCAGCTAATTAGCCATAAATCTTTTATTCCGAATAGTATATAGTCTACGTATAAAGTTACTTTCACTATGGCAACATAAGCTTTTGGCTTGAATAAAAGACAAAAAAAAAAAAAATGGCACAAAAGGCTTAAAGCTGTTGTAAATTAGACTGAGTGTGTGCAAATATTGAAAGTGACAAGTTTGAAATCGATTTTAGCCAAAACTTAAGACACATTTGCTGTTAGCTTTGCTTTATATATATAAACATATGTAAAGAAACAGGTGCGGATTCAAAAAAAAATAATTACGAGGCGCCTTTATATTTGTTGCACAGTGTTTTTTTCAACGGGCGCTTGGTACTCTGGCCTTAAGTACGCCCCTGCATTACCTGTACAGGGTTTTACAATTTTATTCCCAATGCGGTTGCTGAATCAAAATTTATAAAAAACACAACGTGCGCCCAGACTTCTAGTACCCTTTCTTTGACTCCGCCCCTGCATAGCCTATACAGATCTTTGAAATATTACTCAAAGTGCGATTTTTGAATCAAAATTAATAAGGAACTTAATTTTTCAACGAGCGTACAGACTGCTAAAACTCTTGCTTTTAGTCCACCGCTGTGCAGGGATTCAAAATTTCCTTCACAATTCAAATTCTAAATCAAAATTTGTAATAAACTCAGTTTTTTCAAAGCGCATCTGTAACTTTAAAACTGTCCCTTTGAGTCCGACTCTGCATAGTGCTTTAAAATTAGATTCCTGGTACGATTTTTGTTCCAAAATTTATAAGAAACTCAGGTTTCAGAACAAGCGTACAGACGTCTAAAACTCATCCTTTGAGTCCGCTCATGCATTGCCTATACAGTGTTTAAAAATTGCATTCACAGTGCGATTAAAAGTTAGGTTAGGGCGGCTGCCCAGCACTGGCCTGCGCCCGTTGTAGCCACTTTGTTTCCATGTTTTTTCTATGGTTGCTAAGGTCCTCCTTTGGCATGCCTCTGCAACGAACTCCGCCCTCTGAATAGTACGGTCTTTCTGTCTGTTCTTCGCGGTGCTCCTTTTACCCTGTTGCGCTTCTAAGTCATTTTGGCTGTCTGCGCGTGTCTCCGCCAAGCCTACACTGCCGAAACTTTCCATCCTGCCGCCTGTGTAAAATTGATTACAGTGCGATTAAAAACCTTTAATTTGTTTAAAACTCATTTTTTCAACAGGCGCACGAACTTAAACAGCCTTCTCTTTTAAATCCGCCCCTGCATAGCTATGAATCCGTATCAACTTTGCCTGCATTCAAATTTTGAAGCATACATAAAAATTTTTTTCCCAGTTTCATTGCCGCGTTAAAATTTGTAAGAAAAACGTACTTCCAGTACCCTTGTTGTTGAATCCGCCCCTGGCCAGCTCAAACATTCATATGAACTTTGCTTACATTCAAATTTTGAAGTATATCAAAATTTTGTTCCCAGTTTGATTGCCGCATTAAAATTTGCAAGAAAACCGGACTTGCAGTACCCTTGTTTTTGAATCCGCCCCTGCCCAGCCTAATACATTCATGTGAACTTTGCTTACATTTACATTTCCACACAGAACTTTTTATTTAATTTCCCAAGTGAAATTGAGCCAAGAGCCAGCGTTGGAATATTATATAAGAGGCAATGGCACGTTAATCATGAGAGCAAAATCGCTAATGTTGCTCAGTCAGTGTTGAAATCAAGTCTCGGAGTTGAGGTCTCTGTTGGGGTGGCGGTACACACTGAGAAACAAATGCCACATGCCGCATGCCGCAAGCCGCATGTAAGACGATATGCTCAATGAGGGCAGTGTCTTGGTTGTCTTGGAACTCGGTTCAATGAAGCATGGTTTCATGTGGGAAACTGTCGGCCAACTTTTTTGTGACAACTTTTAATTATAAGTGTCCGGAACTTGTATAAGAAATAAGAGAAACAAAACAAAAACGAATTCTATGACATCATTTGATGTATGGCCCAGTAAACGGAAATGAGTTTCAACTTATCGCACAATTTTGGTCATAATTTATGAAATGGCAGGGCCATAGCCAAAATGTCTAGAGAAGTTCCATTGTTTATACGAGGCAAACACATTAGAAGAAAAATATTTGCCAAGTTTTTATAGGCGCCTAGTCTAGTAAATGGCTGGCACTTAAGCAGAGTTTACATACGAATGTAGACACGGCTAATATATGCTTTAATTAAGCTATTTGGACAAATGTTGATTAATTAACAGTGCAGCTCATCAAGATGATGATGATGATGATGATGATGACTTAATTAAGCAGCAAGTTATATGCAATCGATTGTGCATGCTTGTATTTTTCTGATAACTATGCAAGTTTTTTGATTGGAAATCAAGTTAAAAAGCATTTTGAAGGCCACTTTCGAGCGATAAAAACTTGCGGTCAAAAAACGAATGTCCAAAGCGTTTAGTCTGATAATTGTTGTTTTTGTCTATGGCATGCATAAACATTTTGCGAAAGCGTAACTCTTTTTTTTTTTGTTTTGTTTTGTTTTTTTTTTTTTGCGTTTGCCCAAGTTATCACTGTATTTGTTTTTGTTAGACAAGTTTAATGAACTTGCTCAAAACGTTTCATTAGGCGCAAGAAAAAGGGGGTAAGGCAAAAAAAAAAAAAACTCAAACTCACACATTAGGCGCAGATTGAGTGTAGGTAATTAAGCAATGTGGCAACTCTGCCAAGTTCCCATAATTTATGAGCTGCAATGCGATGCCGTCTGATAATTATAATAGTAGCACAATGCATACGAGCTGGTATACTAGTAGGGTCTATCATAGCAGCTACTACAAAAGAGTCTTAAATTTTATAGCCATGCTCAAAGGCAGGCAACCGACAGTTGTCGGAACTATTGTAATTGTTGTTGCTGGTTGCTGCGTGTTGATTATGGGAACAAAATATTGTAGTAGGCATAGTATCTGTATCTGTATCTGTAGTAGTTGCAGTATGCAATGATCACCGGCACTTCCTAACGGTATTGCAACACCAAGGCAGTGGAAACAGACAGAGACCCAAGGCAGCCGCCACGAGCACGAGAGCAAAACCAAAGCCAACTCTAACTGCATACACAAATACTAGTATCTTTTTATAAACAACATATACTATTTTGTACACTAACAAGAGGCATGCATATTTTGTTCTAAAAGTAGCAGAAACTTGGAGCAACTGGGATGCTGGGAATTGGTCAAGAAAGACTAAAAAAGTTGTTACGGACTTAAAATATTTTAGCTAGATAAATAGCTAATTGTAACGAAAATCAATCAAAACACTTTCCAAGAGATATCAAGTAAAACCAATGGCGGATCCACGGGGTCTTTTCGGGTCCGTACAAGAGACATTAAAACTTGAATCTTAAGGCAGTCTATTTAATTTCTGTAGTCTGTTATCGCTCATCGGGAATTAACTTTTAAAGCCGGGGAAATCTGAGTAACCATGTCATTGACCAAAACCTTTGCTACTAAATAATTTTTGTCTTGCATAGAATCTTGCAAATTTTGTAATATTTTATGCCATTTTAGCGTCTGAGTTTCAAGCTGTTAGCTGATTAGGATTTGTTTCACGTAAAAGTTTTCCCAAAAAGGGCATATCAAATTCCGTGCATCAAAACGCAAGTTTTTTCTATAATTTTTTTTTTTTCTAAAATGCAGTTGCACTTGCAACCTTTGTTGTTGTTGTTGTAGTTGCTGCATATCATTGCAATTTGTTGTTAAGTACTTGTTGTTGTTGTAATTATGCAAGCCAAGCCAAGTAGTTCTAGACAAGTCGCCACAGTGGGCCAGTTTTTGCGTCTACGCGAACAACCTGTGTGGCAACGAGGCAGGCGGTGGCAACATGTCGTTGAAAAAAAAAAATATCAAAATCGGTGCAAGGAAGTATATCTGACTTGGTGACTTGGTATCTTGAAGACATGGTAACTTGTCTGGCTGGCTAGCTAGCTGGTTATCTTGGCCTAGCTCGACTGGCTGGCTGCTTGCTTGGCACTTGTTTGCATAAGAGCCTGTCTGTCCGGCTAGCCAAGTCTCCTTTTCGCTTGCGTCATTAATAAAAATGTCTGGCTAAGGCTCAGAATTTATGGCATGCTTGGCAACAGCACTTTAAAATACTTTGAAATTAAGCGGGTGCTAGGCACTACTAGTTGCCTTACTAGTTACTTTTTATCAACTGCTTTGAGTTAGTTACTTGCATGCGTAGGCCTAATAGAATAAAATGCAGAAATGTGGCAACAGTGTGACCAAAGCAAATGCTGCAAAAAAATACTGTATGGAATTTGTTGATTGCAGCAGGGGGAAAATAAATGCGCTAATAATTGTTGCATAAACGTGTTGCTTGAGAAACGATAGAATAATGATTTTTTTTTCACTGTGATTGTAAGTATAATCATGCTACAACAAAGATGATGTACTTGGATGCCAAATTGCTGATAAAGCGACTTTAAGCAGGTTTCTGTTTGCTTTTGTGGGAATTCAAATCTTTTGTCATCTTATACCGCTTATCATCTTTAGCAGCGAATATCAGTAGTTTTGGATTCCTTTCTCAGCCCAAGATCTATCGATCAAATAAGAACAATAAGATCTACCCCCAAGATTTGCCTAAAATTTGCATATTGCAAAGTTGGGCGCTCCCTCGAACTTAGAGCCACCATGGCGAGTGCCTGCTTTGTTGCTGGCCATAAAAACTGACTTCCTCACATATTTTACACCTGTTCATATGGTTTTTTATCTGGTCGCGTGCCCTGCAAAATTTGCAGCTGTTTCTCAAATGAAACCAACAAGCTGCAGTCTGCAAACCGCAAAAAAAAAGGTATATTAAATTAAATTTCCAGCTAACAGCAGCTGACTTAACACTAAATTCTCTGCCAGCTGACACAATTTTTGGTAAAAAAAAATAAGCGAACAGCCGCAAAGTGTAATTAATAAACAGCAGCAGAAGCGACAAAAACAAAACTGCCAAACAAAGAAGACAAATAAATCCAACTGCCTGTCAGAGACAGCGAATTGGCCCTACGGTCCATTTTGTTGCTCGGAAGTGGACCGTAGGCGTTGCCAACTAAAGTAAAGCCCGCAAAGAAACCGAAAACACCAAAAAAATGAAAACGACAAATAAACTCAAATCGAAATTAAGTCAAAGTCGTATCAGCGCGTCATGCCATAATGTATCCTTCCGGCGCAGCTGACAGTCAAATGATTAAAGAGTAAGCGTCGCGTGCTTCCTGCCACACACAAACATACATACAGTTTGAGCAGCATAGGGCGCAGCATGACGTCACAAAGTATGTACGCTATTTGCTCTAACAATAAGAAGCACAAAAAAGAAACCCTTATGCTGTCATCCGAAACTATGTGTTTAATATGTGACAGTTGTGTGGCTTAGTTTTTGACAGAAGTTGCCTCAAATATAAAACACTTTAGATGACATTTAGTAAGTAATAAAAGGCAATGAAATTAAATATTTGTAGAGTTCCGTGCACAAGCATGACTGTATAAAAAAATGTAATACAGTCGAGGCGGTGCCCGACAGTGGAATACCCTGTACCTTTTTTCTCAAAAAAAGATTTATTCCTGCATATTCTTACTAAGAATTTCCAATTGGAACATTTTTTTGTTGGTGCAAAACGATATTGATACCTATAAGTTCCGCAAATTTTAACCGATTTTGATGAAAATCGAAATTTACTTTAAAGAAGTTATTTAAAGTATATGGGGTAAGTTTCAAGGAGATATGTTGGGGGGTGTGGGAGAAAACACGGTAAATCGATTGCGGGGTGTGGGGGGCCCGCATTGATAAAATTTTGATGTGGATTTGTTCATTAGAGGCACATGAATCAGCTTACCAAAATTGGTGGTTCTAGGTCATTTATTACTATTATTACGTAGAGTCAAATATTGACGCAGTTTATAGGCAAGGGGAGGTGAAATTTTTACATTTTAGACTATAACTTTTGTTGTAATTGTCCGATTTTGTTTATTTTTGACACACAGAGCAGGTAAATGCAACGCCATCGCTCTGTTAAGTTTCAGATTAAAATATTAAACGGTTTAGCTAAAAACCGCGAAACTCTGCTACGGGGGAACGGGGAAAGATATTGACATGATTCAACAAACTTGATCTTCTGAGGAAATATGCGCACCAGCTGGTAAAGTTTCGTATCTCTAGCTCTTATAGTCTCCGAGATCTAGGTGTTCATACAGACGGACAGACGGACAGACGGACGGACGGACAGACGGACAGACGGACGGACAGACGGACATGGCTCAATCGCTACCCGAGGTTATGATAAGCATTTTGGTATAAAGGACTTGGGGTCTGCCACGCCTCCTTCTTGCCGTTACATACATTGCACAAATCTAGTATACCCTTTGTACCTACAGGTACAGGGTATAAAAAAATTTAGAAAAAAAATATAAATAGTGTTGCTTGATTAGCAGCAGTCAGTTCGGTACAGACTGACAATCAAATTAATGATTAGGCAGGTTTTCTCGGTCAAACGTCCGTCCCACATGACAAGCTCTATATATAATACAATATTTATGGGCGTCATTTATTGTTTTATGGCTAGAAGTCAATACGTAACGTTACTTGCAGCTGTTGGGGACTCAAGGACTGCTATATATATATACATAACATTAGTGTATATGGACACGCGTTTGCATATAAAATTAACAAGAAAGTGGAGCAGCAATTACATAGCTAGAATTCTCATACAACATGCCACACAACTAAGCTTTATTATTAGTCGATAAATCAAAGTTGTATCTAGATAAAAGCAAAAACAGTTTAAATAGTTTTATATGCACAAATTGTTGGGAATTCTTGAGTAGGCAAATGGAAATATTTGTAATCTTCAAATCCTTTGGTGCTGACCTAGCTGCTTTTAGTGCATACCACTTTTCCCACAGGAAATTCCATTCTTGCGCATACAAATAACATTACAATTGAAATCCAATTCATCAAACACTTTTGGATTTCAACTTCCGTCAAAAATAATAGAATTATTTGAAGCAAAAAAATGACTCAAGTAGCTTTTGTTTAATTTTTTTTTTAACTAGGGGGCTCATACTCCTGCTAGCTTCGCTTGATACCCACCGCTATGATAGTTAAAAAAAAAACTAGCTTGCGTTCACAGAACCCCCTTCAAGAACAAAGTTCCTTTCGCTTAGTCTATTTCAAGACATTTAAATGCAAGTTGCATTTATGTATGTCAAAACTTTTTTGACAAATCAACGGACAAAAAATTGGCAACATGTCAAAAAGAATACAAAACCAGTGGTAACACGTCGAACCTTTTTGACCATCCGACACTTTAGGAGTCACCAAATCTGATGGGGACTATAAAAAATTATTTAAGTAAATCAAATTTTTATAAAAATTCTTCGCATAAAAAACCAAAAATCGATGCCGCATTAGCCTTATTGATTGCCACAGACGTCTAGTTGGCTTCCGAATTCCATAAAACTCGAGCTGCAACAGAAAAAAAATCATTAAAAATTAGGTAGCAGCATTATTTGACATTCCACATTATTTGGTCAGTCATAAGGACTCGACTGAAACCTAGAAATGAGGACATGTTGGTCTTCTGCCAACAAGCTACGTGAAAGATAATTTTTTTATGATTGCTAATTGCTAATGCTAATGAACAGTTTTTGTTTTTTTTAAGATGTAATTTTGAAAGGATCTGTTTTTCCAATGACATAAACAAAACGTTTCTGTTAAAAATTTTGAAATACTCTTTTTGTAAGTGTTATAATTTTCGAGGTTTTAATGGCTGAACGAAAGAAACATTTTCTTTTTATATTATAAAGAAAAAAACATATATGCCAACAGCTTAAAGCTAACAGTGGCGCAAATCAACTGTTCAACTGTTATGCCAGTTGAGAATTCAGCTGTTCAACAACTGTTATACTAGAAGTGGCATAATTCAGATACTTGAAGCAATTAATCGCCTTATTAGAAAAAGCGACTGGCAGAACATAACAACAAGGTTATTAAAATCTTTCTGGAGTTTTTTTAAGACAAACTGCAGCTCGCTTAAATATTCGCTAGACTCATAACTCACTTTAAGATTTCTTCTGATGCTGTAGATAAGCTGGAAGCTTGTCCCAAAATTATGCTCACTTAATTTGCATAGATACAAACCTTAATGTCAGTAATTAAAATAAATGTGCTATCTAAATGCAGAACCAGCTGCGCTCAGCAATTATAGTGTAGCAAAAAAGTTTGCCTTAACCTTTACACATTTTCATACACCATTTTATTTATTCTTTTTTTCTAATTTCCTAATAGGATTATCATGATAGATTTACGCTTAGTTGGGCTTTCATAAGCTGCTTAGTTATGACATTGTAATCATATTATTTTTAGCAAAATTATGCAGCAGTTAGTTATCAACCCTCCCGAGTCGTAACAATTATGACCACAGCCCTTTATGGTCAGCCAGTTTTAATTGTATTTAATAAATAGGTATTACATTAGAAGTGAACTACGTCAGGCGATGACCTAATACTAAGTATATAATGTGCTGTACCCATAACCTGTACCATTAGCCTTTCTCACCAATACCAAGTTATGCGGGCCTTCACACAGACGCAAATAATTGGTCACTGGTGACGAGAGCTTGATGAGCGCGTCGACGCTTTTAGCCAATTTGTTTAATTTTCTTAAAATGGCCCAAAACAAAGGCAAACAAATATTGCGAGCCATTAATGGTTTACTAATGTGGCAAAAAAAAATTAGAAAACTTCTTAGTCTAATTAAGGGTAGTTTTTGTTTTTTTTTTTGTTAATTATTAAAATGAACAAAATGTATATTTTATGTAGCTATTTAGGTGATTAAATTTAGAGCAACTCAAGCGATTATTTTTTTTTTAGTTCATTGTAGCAAATATTTGGCTTAACATAAAAGAAATAAAGTTTTTTTTTTCGCACACTTTGAATGTTATTGCTTTGAATAAGTTCGTTGAACCATTTGAAGCGCTGAGTTGCGAACAGTAGATGCTGACAAATAAAGAAGGCGTTTACCCAATTCTTGAGTAAGATGATTAAGTAAGAGGTGTACACGAAAACAGAAGACGCGCTTAGCTTGAGCTACTTTTTGAATTTAGTAGAATATTTATGCGTAAAAAGATTTCTAATAGATTTACAAAAAGTTACAAATAAAGCAGGCGTTGCTTATATGAATTCTTCAACAAGATGATTGAGAGACTTATCCGAAATCTGAATCTTTAACGAAAATGCCTTAAAATTTGCATGGGTAAAAATTAGTTGATTGATTTCCAGAATTTCAATATAAAGCATAGGTTTCCTTTATAAATTCTTTAAAAAAAAAAAGATCAACTATGACATGCTTAGCTTAAGTCTCTTTTTAAATCTCTAAGACTTTTAATGAATAAAAAACTTTCTTGATTGATTTCTAACACGAAAACGTTTTCTATATTTTATCTCTGAGACAAGATGATTAAGAAAGAAGTGTATCCGAAAAAGGAAGGCGTGCATACCTTATATAAATATACAAGTTTCTATAAGTCCTACAGTAGAAGCTGACAAATAAAGAAGGCATTTAACTAATTCTTAAACAAGCTGATTAGGTAAGAGCTGTATCCCAAATCTGAAGACGCGCTTACGCTAAGTTTCTTTTGAAATATCTTAACGATTTCATGGATAAAAATCTTTCTTGTAAGATTTTCAAAACTTACCTATCGAGAAGGGGCTTTCTATATTTATTCTTAAAGAAGATGATTAAGAAGCTTAGACGAAAATTGAAAACAGGCTCGCTTTAAGATTTTTTTCAAATCTCGAAAACTTTTTGTGGGTAAAAGTCTTCTTTCATAGATTTCCGAAACTGCAAACAAAGAAGACGTTGCCTTTATTTATTCTTCAACAAGATTCAAGAAGATGATAAAAAGCTTTACCTGAAATCCAAAGACAAGCTTAGCTAAAGTTATTTTCCAAAAAGTTTCTTCTCAAAATGATTTCTTGATCGATTTTCAAAACTTACATATCGATAAGGGGTTTCCATTAAATGCGTTATAACACATATTTAGTGTAACCAGATCGTAAATCGAATAAGAAGTTCCACAGCAACTCTTTCATTTCATTTTTAAATTTGCTTTATTTCTTTTATATTGATAATATTGCTTAAAGTAACCCAAAATTTTATTTTTAGCTTAAATCATAACACCCAGAAACTGCTTTATGTCAATTCAAGTTTATTTAGTGTGACCAGATCTTTATTTTGTCCTCTAAATAATAGTCCACGATAATTTCATTGCTATAATTTTTAAGTTGATTATTTCCTCCATAATATTGCTCAAAGCTAACCCCACACTAATTATTTAGTGTGACCAGATCTTAAATCAAATAACAAGATCCACAGAAACTATTTCATTTCATATAATTTTTCAAGTTGATTTGTTTCCTGCATAGTAATAATATTGCTTAAAGCTAGCCCCAAAATGGCTTATATCACATATTTAGTGTGACCAGATCGTAAATAAAATAACAAAAACCTACAGAACCATTTTTTATGGCTAAATTCCGTTTAATGTCATTTTTTTGTGGATGTAGGTAGTTGTTATATACTTTTAAAAAATAGGAAAAAATACTAGAAGTTTTTAAGTTAATGTTTTTCAATATGTTTTGTTGTTACTTTAGAGCCAAACTAATTTTTCATGAGCAACTTTTATACTTTTTAGTTTAATTCAAGAGTTACTACATTTTTGAAATTCTAATGAAAAGTTGTGTGAACAAAATGAAATCAAGCTTAAAATTACAAAGTAGTGCCAACTTGCAAGATTTTACTGTAGTATTGTTTGTAAATATGTGAATGGGCATTCTTCTCATTTCACCTCTTGGTTATGTAAGTTAATTTTAAAGTACTATCAAGCCTTTATACATTAGTAAGTTTTCAATTTAAGCTCTAACTACATTTTAATTTATTTTGCCACAAGAAAAACCACAAATTAGAGCTGCTCAAAAATTAATAGAATTTTGAAGTAGCTACAATTTGCGAGCGTCTACTGTACTAAAGCGAGTGACCACAGCTTGATCTAATGCCAGCGTTTCTATAGCTCTTTTGGCGCCTTTTCGCACTTGAATCTCATTAACTTTGGTTGGCTTTTTTTTTTGTTTAATAGTTTTTGTTGCTCTGCAGTTTGACAGGCATTTGAAATGGGCTTTGCGTGACCTTTTGACATTTGACTGCGACAGTTAAGCTAAGCACCGTTGACCTAACATGCGTCGCCTAACGGCAATTGCACGCACACCAATACGCACACACACACATAGACACAAACATTAGCATAATGGGGCAGGCAGTACGTTAGTTGGATACTTCTTTGGGTCTGCGCAATTGCAAATTATTTGAGGCGGTCGAGTTCACATTTGCTTCGCTTTGAGTGTTATAATAACCCAGTTCGAGTCGCTTGCAAACGTTTCGAGTTACCGGTGATTGCTGTTTGTTTTTTTTTCAAACAAGTTTGGCATGCGCAGCGCCTTTTGATGGTCAGCATGGGCCATAGCAGCATCATCTTTAACGACAACGTCATCATCTGGCTTAACAGCAGCTTCATTATTATCATCTTTGCTAGCAACAGCATCATCTTGTTGGGCTTTTCTAGGTACACTCCAAACTGTCAGCACAAACAAGTTTTTTGTGGTCAACCTTCAACAGCGGCTTAGAGTAAGCAAAGTTCCAAGTATTAGTTACAATTGAGTTTTAAGTGTATGTCTAGTTGAAGTCTTTTGCATTGATTGATATTAAACTCTTAGCCTTGACTACAACAACAACAACAAGTTGGCTACAACTTTTCTTAGCAGCGAAAGTTGACTAAGAAAGCTTTTCCGGCATGAAAATGCAGCGTTTTAAAGTTTTTCCTCAACGAACTATTACAAGGCCGACATGAGTTGGTCGTATACTTATATATATGCCTGCTTAGTATAAGGTCGCGCCTCTTTATACGTAAGAGCATAAACAGTTACAACGGCACAAAAGCAGTTAACAATATGGCCAATGCAAAAGAATGGCCTAAACAATAGGCCAGACAATAGCCAGCAATGGCAACAAGCAAACGACTTGGCTTTATGGTAATCATTAGCCAGAGATCAGTCAAAGAAACCATAAATAAAGCAGCGGCAACAAAAGCTACAAAAATAGACATAGAATGACAAAACAAAGCTACAACTTGGCTTAAATAATGCTCGAGACTGTGATATATGGACTGACATTTCTTTTGACCAAATCGAATGGCATCTCACAGTTTTAACAGCTGCCAGCCATAATTTGCGTCTAATTTTTATAATTATTTTTATAATTATTGCATGCCACATTCTAATTAATGTAAACAATAAATTTCCGTTGCAAGTGCAAAGCCAACAGTATTGTCTTGCATTGCCAGCAAAAAATTGAAAGTTGAGAGCTTGGCTAAAACTGGTTGTTAATATGTATGGAGCGGAGCGCGGGCTAACTGGCCAAGAAGTTGGCTTGAAACAAAAGACATGATTTTTTTTTTTTTTGTAAGACGATAGCGCGCAGTCATAGAATAAAGCTTAAGCTCGAATTAAACTCATTGTGTAAACAAAGAATGGCGCCCGAGGGGAGCTAAGGCCACAAAACGAGGACAGAACCAAGTTAACCAAGTTATTAAGTGGCTTGGAAATCGTTTGAAATGCAGCTGTAAATATTAAATGTCAGCCACAGTGTTGCTGCTAAAAGATGAAAAGAAGACGAAGACTATTGACAAGCAGCTAATGAAATAGTTGGTCTTAAAGTTGGCAGCAGCAACTTGGCTTAAACAATCTATATGTTTAATCTTGAAAAGTAAGGCGCGAAATGGCATACAAATAGCTGGCTTTGGATTAAGAGCGCGATTGGATAGCCAGACGCTGTAGAGAGTTGACGCTGCTAAAAAGCCTAAAAATTTTAAAATTTTTTAAATTTAGAAGGTAAATCTATGATAAAGCTATTTAAAGCATTGTAGTACATAATAATTGCTAGTAAATTCATGGCCAAATCTGGCTGATTCCAAATCTTTCAACTTACAGACTTTACAAAACACTTGGCTTAGCAATTAAAAAACTTCTCAAAGCTTGTCTAAGTTGGCGTTTCCCTTGATGCCGTCAGCCAAAAAAAAACGTTTGTGGTCAGCCGCCAAAAACAGCCCTGGGCCATACAATCATGCAATTAACTGAGTGACTAACGCTTAACGCGTTGCTTTACAAAAAAAAAGGCATGGTCACACTGGAGCATAATGGCGTGCCTCTGCGGTTTTCGATAATTTTTCTTAAGCTGGCCATATTTTTTATTGTTTGTGCAAAACTTGCTCTAAACGTGCCATTAAAGCACATTTTCGGCAAAATTTGGCGAAATTATTCGTACACTTACTTTCACCAAGATTTTGCGGTTAGGACATTTTTTAGAGTCAGCTAAGTAATAAAAATATTGATTACATTTTTTAAACTCTTTGTTGACACGATTTAGCGGCTAAGAAATTTTACAGAATTTTTTGTTTTTTTTTTTCTATAATGCAAATAATACATAATTAATAATACTTATATTTTTATGAAACGCAGTTTTCAAATTATTGATCGCCAAACCAGCCTGATTAACTGGAGATGCATTTTAGAGAATCATCTAAGAAACAAATATATTGAATAAATTTTGGAACGAATTTTTCGTCCCGATTTTGTGGCTGGCAAACTTAACAGATTATCTTAGAAACAAAAATATTGAGAATATTTTTGAAATTCTTCTTTGCAATTATTTCAAAAGTTTGGTTTTTTCAAGACTTTGCGGCTAGAAAACTTTATAGCTTTATGGAAAAATAGAAAAATTGTGTAGACATTTTTTTTAGCTCTTTGCTATTCCAATAGTTACTTTTGCAAAGATATTAGGGTTGGAAAATTTTACAAAATTAATGTATATTTTTTCTTAGCTCTTGCTTTCTATCATGTAAGATAGAATATAATTTTTTTACTATTTTGCTCGACCACGAAAAATATAAAATTTATATAATTGACTCACACTCAAGAGCTTGAGTTTTGGATAATTCAACCTCCCAAGAGTATTGAACTGGCGGGTAAAAGAGTGTAAATAAAACTTTTTTTTTCAATTAGAAGTTGACAAGCAAAGCATGCAGGTGAAGGAGTCCCCTAGCTTAAAATAAAATTTCTTCAAACTAGCAAAAAAATATGTACTGAAATTGTAAGGATTCATTGATTCTACAACTTTGTAAATTGTTGTTGGCAAATGACGCACGCAGGTGGCAGAACCCTCTAGTTTGAAATAAAATTGCTACAAACTAGCAAAAAAAAAACCCCACTGAAATTGTGGGTATTCATTGATTCTATAATTTTTTAAATTGGGCGTTGGCAAATGAAGCACGCAGGTGGCAGAGCCCTCTAGTTTGAAATAAAATTGCTACAAAATAGAAAAAAAAAAAAACCCCACTGAAATTGTGGGGATTCATTGATTTTATAATTTTTCAAATTGGGAGTTGGCAAACGAAGCACGCAGGTGGCAGAGCCCTCTAGTTTGAAATAAAATTGCTACAAACTAAAAAAAAAAACCCTCACTGAAATTGTGAGGACTCATTGATTCTATAATTTTTCTGAAGTACTATTATTTTTCTATTGTAATTTGTGGGCTTTAGTAAACTGCTTAAAAACTATTGTTTGCAGTAAAGGGTCATCAATTTTGAGGTTTTTAAATTCACGCGTGAGTACTGTCAAGTTGCCATGTGTTTTTTATTCAGTTTTCATAACACCTGAACAACGTTTATAAATCGTTCAATAACGAAAATTCGCGTTCTGTAAAGAATGTTTTTCGCGCGCTAAGGCCATTTTATGAAACCAATTCGGTGAACAATTAATTTCACGCAACGGACCGGTGAATTGGCCTCCACCATCGTTAGACTTTTTCCTTTGGGGCAACGTGAAGTCTAAAGTGTTTGTGGATAAGCCAGCTACAATTGAAGCATTACCCGTTTTATTCGTGAGATACCGACTATTACTCGAACGCGTCATCGAAAATTGGAACATCCGCATGGACCAGCTACGGCGCAGTTGCGGCCAACATTTGAAAGGGATTGTCTTTAACAAGTGAATGGCAATAATGGTTCTTTCTATGGATAAAAAAGATTTTCCGATTCGTTTGAAATTTTTGTGTTTTTTTTGCGCTAAAAAAAAAACCTCAAGATTGATTACCCTTTACTTCTATTTGCATTGAGTCAAACCTAAGCGTTTTTTCGCTGCAACGCTTTGTGGCGCCCTCTTATGGCGCCAATGTGCACGCTATAGAAGACGCACTATTGAAGTAGGTCTTTGACATTTGCAAAGCTTTTAATTTTAAAGACAACAACAATTAAGCAGCATAACAAAGCAGTCGCTGTTACATTTCAATTGCTGTCAAACTGTAAGGCTGTTTTTGTCAAACACTCTGTCAATTGTCTAGCATGACTTTAATAAGTTCGACCTCATTTATTTCCATAATCAAATCATTGTTTTTTTTTTTTTTGTATGTAAATATGTATCAAGCACAAGAAACATAGACCTTGACTGTAGTTCAATTAATAATTTAATAAGTTTTGTTTCTCTTGCATAAATCAAATTTTGTAGCTATTGTTAATTGAATTTTATGCATACAGATGTAGCCACCATAGTTGCCGCCTTAGTTCCTTAGCCATATTTTAGAGCAGCATGCCATAAAGCCAAGTCAAAATCAAGGTTTAAATCATAAAAACAACAAGCATTGTATTTATATTATATACATATATACTATAATACTTGTATGTATATAGTATTATGTGCGTGTCAATTTGAGCAAACAAATCCGTAAGTTATTTATTATGAGATTTAGTTCCGGTGTTTTTTTCTTTTGAATTTTGGTTACCGCTCTTCTTTGTTGGCTGCTTAATTTCCGTAGAAAGTTTTTGTGCTTCTAAAATGTGCTGTAAAATGTCATTAGACACAATCAAAGCGCAGCAGTGTTGTAAAAGCGACAAAAAGTTGGCAGTTGGCAAACACCCACAAAATCATGCCACACCCTTGTACAAGTATTTCGTTAAAGTTTGACAACAAACAAAAAAGAAAGCCAAATGGCAATGGCTCTCAAACTTTGCTTTGCTACAGTTGCTACAATACTCTAGTGTTGTATTACACGCTGCAGATCTTGCAATGTTTGCCCAAGCTATAAGGTGTTAAATGTATTCACTTACTTAATCTTTTTTTTTTTTTTTTTTAACTGCAGCTCCAACTGGGCATTGCTTAAGTTTTGTTTAGCATTTCACTTGGCCAATTGCTAGCTGGTTTGGCTTAACTTGGCTTATTGTTTGCGCTTTCGAAATCATTTCGTTTCGTTATTATCAGAAAAAGTTTTCTTTAATTGCGCTACAACATGCAATGTTTAGTCATATCTTTAGGTTTTTTGTTTTTGTAGTTTTATTGGGAGTTCCATTGAGCAGCCGTGAGTCAATGATTGATTGACTGACTGACTGACGTCTTGCTGAACTTTTGTGTCTGCCTTAGTTGTTGCAGCTGTTTGTTGCATGCCTTAATTGTTTTTGTTATTATTATTTTGATTTTTGAGCACGCAAAAAATTATATCTTTCGCGCGAATTAATTTGGCTTTGGTGTTAATTTATTGATTTGTATGCAAATGAAAACAAAACAGAAAAAAAATATATATGCTGTGATAAATGCGTCAAAAATCGAGAGAGCGCGCGAATTAAAAAGTCAAAAAAGCTGCATTGACCTTATTAAGTTTCGATTGGCGTCGCGAAACAATTTGGCAGTTGCATAAATCTGGTTTTTAAAGTTGTATTTTTCGAGACCAGTAACAGCTGGGCAAAATTTTTGCAAGCTTTTATGAATTTTTGAAGCAGCGCTGACGTTTTTTAGCATTTCTTTACATATTTTGAGCTGTTTTAAGCGCAAACTGATCAATAATCGGATATAAGGAAATCAACGATTTTGCATTTTATAACTTTTTGCAATTGTTTTTGTTTCAGTTTGGATTAAAACCAACTGCGAAATTACAAATATTTCAAATGCTGAACAAACCCCTGCGCAGCATGGTTAGTTTTTTTAAATACGAAAGCCTGCTTACAATTGTTTTTCTTTATAAGATTATTTCATATGGAATTCTTTATTGGTATAATATCACAATTTCTAAAAAAATAAAACTCGTGTAAAAGTCTCGTATATACCAAACTAATTAATACCATCTTTATCAAGATAATCTCTCTGTTATACGTGTACATTGTTTATTTTTCTTAATACTCCCTCTAGCGGAAAATTTTGAAAACCGTCGAGGAAGGAATCTAGTTTGATAAAAAAATAAAATGCCAGTAATGTTTTTATGCAAAATTGTTGATTTTAGTCTTATAATTTATATTTATATATATTTATATATATATGGAAGGGTCATCAATCTTGAGGTTTTATTTTTGAATGCAAAAAAACATGATGAAATGTCAATGAAAACTGAATAAAAAACAAATGGCAACTTGACAGTACTCGTGATTTATCAAAAAAATTCCTATTGAAAAAAAACCTCAAGATTGATGACCCTTTATTTCAAAATTTTGACTTTCCGACCAAATTCATAAAAAAAATGGCAACTTGACAGTACTCGTGATTTATCAAAAAAATTCGTATTGAAAAAACCTCAAGATTGATGACCCTTTATTTCAAAATTTTGACTTTCCGACCAAATTCATGAAAAAATGCGAAAAGTTACAAATTTATTTATTTTAATTTATTTTGAAGGCATATACATATATATTGCTCTGCCTTGCAAAACTTTTATAATTTTGCATTAATTTTTAACTAACATTATATAAATAAATGCATTTTTTTATTCTTTTATGTTAAAGGCAAAGTAAACAGGAAAAGAACTAAGATATTCGTATATTCATAAATCTATTAAATTTACAAAATATGTGTTTTTCTCAATGCGATATTAATTAATACTAGAAAAACGTCGAGTTTTTAGAATAAAATATAAAATGCTTAAAAATCATTTTTTTTATTTAAAATATAATACTAATAATTTGGAAAATGCATTTTTAAGCAATTATGAAATTTAAGAAAACTTTAAATACATAGATTTATAACAAATGGATACAATTGATAGTTGCTATAAATCAAGTTATTCGATACATTCGAAAACTTTAAAATATTAGCAAAAACCACAATAATGAAAGCCAGACAGTATGGTCAAGTTCTAAAAAGGTTATACAAATAAAAACTGTCACCTTCTCAATTCTCTCTCTTTCATATAAAATGAACCACATTTTGCTTCATGAAAGTGTAAATACAAATATGAGCAATATTATCAAACAACTTAGACATAAAGCTCAGCTTGTTAAAACATTACCTACACTTTTGACACCACGCAGCAGTTGCTTTCAAAAAGTAGACACTTTTGGCCCAAAAACCCACTCCCTTCTTTCCCCCCAAAAAATTTATTAATTAAAAAAAAAAAAAAAAAATTTTTTTAAAATATATTTACACCACGCAGCAGTTGCTCTCAAACTGTAGTTGCTTTGGGCTTAAGCAGCTACTCGCATCATTGCCTTCAAACTGTGCAGTGATTTCAAAGACGTAGCAAATATTTCATTTATTTACAATATTAGTCAACACCAGTTCCAAGTGTTGATTTGCCTACAGAGGCGTAATATGAGCCTATATTTGTGCATAGCAGACGTACTACCTTCTGGCACTCTGCATTTATGCCAGTTGCTGATTTATAGGCGCCATATTTATATCATAAATAAGTCAACAAATTGCAGACTGGCGACACGGCCAAGCCAATGTATCTGCGCTCAAATGATCTTCAAATCCAGACGCACTCAACTCAAGCAACCAACTACTCAGCAACTACTCATAATGCAGGCAATAAGTTGGCATAAGCTGCCGGAATAGAGCTGCCAAGCACTAAGTAAGAAGGCGTCCTGAGGCTGAGGTGACAAGAAGTCATTCTAGCGCATACTCATGCTACTCGAACTTGTGTGCACACTACAGTGCCTGCTATAAATAACACAACGCAAAATTTACACTGCAAATATGCAAAAGTAATTTGTGGCAATTGTCACTTATTGGGCGCTAAAAAAAATCTGCACATGGCGTGGGGGAAATTAATGAATAATATTTGCAATGTTGGAAAAAGCAAGAGTAAAGCCATAAGCAAACTGCTGCATAAATTGCAAATGAATAAGACAAACGATGGCCAAGTGCTAACTGACAGGGAAGTAGTTGTTGGAGATGTGGAGATGTTGTTGTAGCAGCTAGTGGCTGGCTGCTGGCAAAGGGGTTTAACCGGCAGCAGCAGCAGAAGGCGCATGCCAACAACATGCGGACGTTGACCCAGTTTATGGAACGCCAAAAAACAAAAACAAAAAAATTATACACACAGAGAGCCAGAGATTTACAACAGCAGCAGCAGCAGAAACAAAAAGTGAATGTGAGATGATGATGCATGATGACGTTGCCACCACCAACGCCGAGCTGGTCAAGAGCGGGTTTTGGAAAGTAAAATATTGTACACAGTTTAACAGCCAGCATAAAGTAACAACGATAATGCTAAAAGAACTGCTCATAATTCTTCAGCTAGACCACAATGTGACCAGACTTGCAACTAAAAGTGTTTTAGTTATTAGCTTGTTTTTGTGTTAACTTTTGCTAATTGAAAGTGAAGAGAGTAGAAGGCACTTAGGACTTAATTTCAGTAAAGCAAAAAAAGACTTTAACAGCTCTATGGCATAATGAGTTTTTAGAGTTAAAACTTACAAAAAAAGGGGGGGCTATGAAAGTGTATAATGAGAAGTTATCTTTTGTGCATTTTTTAAAGTGCACTTGCAATTTCTAATGCTCTTAGGTTGTTGGTTTTGGGAACAAAAATATACTAACTTAGTAAAAAAAAATAGAAAGTTTTTATGAATAAGCGATATGTTTACGTTTTAATCAAATTATTTTGCATTATTAGCCACTTTTTCTGGCAGCACTCTGTTAACAAGCCGGCCAAACTCTTTACACAAATCGACAACAACAAAATTTGCTCCAAAATAAGTCGTTTATTTTTCTCAGCTAGCATGACGTCACAGTTCTTGTAGCAAAACCAGCGCTAGGTAAGAAAACCCAAACAGGAAACTATAAGTTTGGAAAAAATATTGCATTATTTTGTTTTAAAAAAACCTCACAGCGCATTCAAAATAAACCAAAAGCATTTCCAAAAAAATAAATATTTAACTTTCAAATAAATAAATCGGAATTCAAACCACTGCTTCTTATGAACTATATACCTCGGGCGAATAAAAAATACTAAAACTTTCTTAAACTATTTTCACCAAACAATTGAAAACTATCGCCACTCCGTTTCACAAAATTTTTCAATTATGCTTAAAGATAATTTTAGTATTTTCTGGAGAGCTTACTAATAAAAATGACTTTTTATAGTTTTTACCCAAAATTAAAAACTTTTAACTCTCCATTTTACCAAAATTTTGAATATGCTTTCAAAAGGCTATTTTTATATTTTTTATTAAAATTTTTTATTAAAATACTAAAATACACTTAAACTTAATTTATTGAACTGAGAGGTGTAGTAGTTTGAAGACTTTTTATTTTAAGGCCCGTATGCAGCATGCAAAATTTACGAATGTAATAGTCGCGCAAAATTTCGGCAAGTTTTCGCAAATACCAAAACAAAACAGTCTTTTGCATTGAAAGTTTCATAAAGCCAATTTAGTATTTTATACAAAACTCAGTAAACACTCCATTTTACTTTAGCTGGCTAAAGAGAATACCATTACTGCAGCGTTTCCATGGAACTGTGTTATACGCTTAAATAGAGTGAAAAAAAATGCTGGTTACTGCCCGTTGTTTTGGCCTGTCCAAATTCTTGCTGCTGGCTTTATCAATAAATCAATCAAAATATGTTCAGACAAATTGTGGTACACGTAGCAAGACTATTCCATAAGGCAGGCATGCCTGCATGTTGGCTAACTATGTGTGTGCATATGTTCATGTGCACTGACTATTTGCAGAGAGTGTAAACACAAAATACATGCACACACACACAGCGTTGCACTTTATTTGACGTTGATGTCAAAGACTCAGGGCCAAAAGCTTTTGTTGATTGTGCCCAATGGGCGTTGCAACCTGGGGCCGCGCCGCACTGGCCAGTGTGACCAGGTGTTTGTGTGTGAGTTCGAGTGTGCTTGTGTCAGTTTATGCTGACCTGCTTTTTGCTTGGCACTGCGGCACTTGGTGTGCGGGTTCAAAGGGTCGGTTTGGGTCGTTCTGGCATTTTGCTATAATTTTATGTTGCGCTGCAACATCAATAATTCAATATACAATATTGTAGTCAATTTGAGCGGTTTTTTTTTTTTTTGGCTGGTTGCCCATAGCTTTGCCCTTAATGTTGTTTTTAGCAGGTAAACAGCGGCATGGAATTGGATTGTTTAATCAATAAGTAGGGTTTGTTGCTTACGGCGCGGGGCGTGTTTGGCAAAAAGACGCTGGCGTTCTAATTAAAAACGAAATAGTTCTTGTAGCTAGTTTTCTATGACAAAGATCATTTTGTTAGCAAGTTGGCAACATTAAGCTGTCATTTAAAGTTAGACAAGTTTGCTGTCTAGTCAGCAACAAAAATACTCGTCATAATAATAATAATAATAACAAGAAGATGTAGAAGTAACAAAAGAAATGCTGCTAAACATGCAAAAAATTCTCAGTAATGGCAGCGTTGTTCCACCTACCTGTCGCTCTTTTGTGGCTGTAACCCTATAGATGATAACAACTTTAGTTATAATTTAGCTTTTGGGCAACAAGCTGATTCCAGGAAACAAAGTACCTACGGTTCAATGTGTTGTTTGTTGTTGTTGCATGTACTTCATGTTTCACGCTTCGTTGCCAAATTCTCAGCAGAACGTGGGACAAGCTTGCTGAGACATAGTCTTCAAGTTCGTAATTCAAGTTGAAAGCTAGCTGACAGACAGACAGACAGACAGAAAGACCTGCTGCCTGGATTGCCTGCTGGGTTGGGCTCGGCTCTGTGTCTAGCGTTGATCAACATCATCACACGCGCAATTATTTTATGAGAAAAGCAAGCCAAGCGCAAGAAAAAGGGGCAGCCAAGAAAACCGACAGACATTTCGACTCACTGAATCTTTTGCCAGAGTCTTCGTCGGCGTCGTCGTACGCTCTATTGCTCAAGTCACTTGGGCCACTTGGGTTGTAACTCGCTGAGTTTTGTCAGCTGTTTGTAATTTTAAATATGGCAAAAGAAATAAAACAGCTTGACTACCGTGTCACTGCATTGCATTACTTGCTACAGCCCTGGCATTGACTTGGCAACCCTCGCTCAGTTTGCTCAGCCAAGCAGAAATTGCGCAGCTTCAATGCACATGCGCAAAGGGCCCCACGGCGCAACAGCTAAGGGTCTTCATAGTAGCATTAGTAGTAGTAGTCATATAATATAACAACTTTAAAAGAGTTTGTGTTAGGGACAGTGAAAGACGTAGCCGATAAAGCCGTCACGTAAGCCCAAAAAGTCAAACAATGAAATTTATACAACAATTTTGAAGCTTAGACTTGCACAAGCGGCATGATAAAGGAAATAATTTAACAATAATGGTAACAAAAACCAACACACAGTTTAATAGGCATGCAGCAGTGTTGTAAAGTGGTGTTGTAGCGGCATCTTAGATCTACGGTTTGAAAGCAGCTGAAAAGAGGTTTGCTGTGGGAGTTAGATGCGGGAATGCGCATTTCGATGGAATGAAGTATTTTAATGCTTAAATATTATCAAACAGTATTGCAAAGTGTTCCGTCTGTACCGCCAGTCGTGTTTAGTTCCAGGACAGTTTGAACGATGCCGGACTTGAACCTCATTGGAATTGAGAACCAGTAAGTTGCAACTGTTCATAGCTAGATTTAAAATGGTTTTGCAGGACAGTTACCGAAGACTGGCTTGAAGTCATTAAAGATTTTCAGGGGCGGCCTAGTCTGAACCCGAAATTTCAGTCATATAATTCAAGTCTAAAAAGTAGTCGAACGATTGCTTTGTGTTTTTTTTTTTTTACAAAACATTTAATGTTTGACTTTCTTATTAGAAAGATGTTCGCAATTTAAGTGCTTAATATTTCATTTTTATAAATTTTTCAAGCGATTTTTGGTTATTTAGGTACCTTTTTAGTGCACTTCGGAGTAAACCATCGCTAAAAATTTTATTGAGTCACAAATGCTTTTAAAATAACTTAATGCTTAATTTTTTATATTTTAAACCAATGATCCCCTTAGATAACTTCGTGTTTGAGAGGAGTACACCGTACCACCCCTTATTGATGGATCTACGTCACAAGTAGCTAAGTTCTTTATCTAATCAAAATTCTCAAAAAAATTATTTTATGGATTTCAACTCTATTTCATAGTTTCACGCAACTAAACAATTTTCTACGCACACATTTTTAGTTTTACAATTTTGTTGTCGAATTTCGTAAATTGCAACAAGTGCTTGAGCACATGAATACCCCCATTAAATTTTTCAAGCGCTTAACAACACATGCATAGTTTCTTTGTAAGCGAAAGAGAGAGTGCTCAGTAAAAATTTTTCCCATTTACCATAGCTCACACTTGCAAAAGTTTTATAAACACAAAACTTTTTATAAATAAGCTGGCATATAAAAAACTTTACACCCAATGCTTGTCAAACTCTAATCGTTATTATGCAGCATAGAGCTCATGTATAATAAAATTTTAATTTCAACTCTATTCCACGGACTATTCGCAACTAACTTATTTGTGTACACACACATTCTTAGTTTTACAATTTTGTTGTCAAATTTCGTATATTGCAACACCTGCTAGTGCTCATGAATACCCCCATTACATTTTAGTATCGCTTTAAAACACAAGCATAGTTTCTAGAGTGCACATAAAAAATTTGTCCCATTTAGCATAGTTCACACTTGCACCATATCAAAAGTTTTATAAACACATGCGTGCCAAAACTTTTTTTTGTAAATAAGCTGGCAATAACTTTACACCCAATGCTTGTCAAACTCTAATCATTTTTATGCAGCTCGCAGCTTTAATATAAAAAAAAAACATTAAGCTGGGTGCATTCTAGAGAATCTACCAACAAGAAATAAAGAAAAAAAAAAAAGTGCACTGAAGTGATTGATATGTGTTGGCCATGCACGTGTAAGCCAATTCAAAAGCCACCAACGCAACCGCCCAGTAAAAAAAAAAAAAAAAAAAAGAACAACCCAACAACCAGCCAACAGAACACAACCAAGTCAAAACCCACTTGACATGATTTATGTGCCGTGCTGTAGTTGACAAACACGTTGCACTTTGCTGTCTTTCAAGCAAATGAAAAAATATATACATATGTGTGAGTATATATGTATATATGTACTCTTTCTTATACATAACATATATTTGCATATGCATATAAAAAGCGCATTTTGTACGCAAAATCTAAAAAATCGGCAAGAATCAAAACTGCATTAATCAACACTTATGCTAGGTTCACACTGTGGCATAATGTGCCGATGTCATATGATCAAAGTGTTCACAGCAAGTTGCTTTAATTGCGATTCTCAACAATGTGAGGAAGCTTTTGAATAAAGGTGGTGTAAACACTTCATCAAATTAGGACAGCCTACTGTTTACAAAAAGTAAACAAGAACTAGTTCGTGAACAAGTTCGTATAAGACGACTGAATATCAGTTTTAGTCAAAATGAATGAATTTTTGTAATATTTATAAATTTTTCAAGTGCAACTGTCACAACTATCTTGCTAATGCAATGACATCAATTTAAAATTGATGCCAACTCTATCGACCAATAAATTAAGGTAAGAGCCTCTGCCTGGCAAAGAATCAGGTCTTTTTCATAATATCGGACTTTAGAAAAAATTTAAATAAAAGTTGCACAGGAAAGCAAAATGGACAATGAGAGATTAAGATTGGCTAGCAAACAAACTAAAGACAAATTAAAGACAAATAAAAAACAAAAAAATATAACAGGGGTATTTTTTGCCCTATTTCCTCATATTTACAAATAAGTATAATTTTAATTATGTGCAGAAAGGCTGAAGCTGCAAATGTACGGATCATATGTATATCAAATTAAATAGAATAAAAATTAAATTACATTTTATTCACAAACTTTTGTTAAAGCAAAAAGGCTAAGGCTGTAAATGAAAGGATATATATTTATATCAAATTAAAATCAAAATTTAATTGAACTGAAAATAAACCTGCCTTGATCTTTATAAACTTACCGCAAACTAACTACAGTAGGCTTGCCAAAAATAATGCAGTGTAAACCTAGCATAACACACAAAAACGATGCGCGCAGCGGCTCTCAAACTTTCACCTACAGCGGCCAAGCATAACCCAGCCGCAATGCATGCCAAACTGTGCGCGCACGTGATTTTATTAACAAAAAGCTAGCTGTAATATTTGTAACGCTTTTTTCAGGCCACAATTAACATATAAACCGTTTAAATGTAAAATGAATAAATTATATATAAAAAAAAAACACATAAAAAGCTTATCTCGGCGCTCATAAGCCGTAATTTCAAAGAAATAAAATAAAGTAGTTAAAAATTCTACGCATAGAGCGTGCATATCAGCGTAAAACTATACCAAGAAACAATTTTCAGTTTTGAAAAAAAAAAATAGATTTTAAAATGAGCTCATGCAGTACAAACTTCAACAACACTTATAATAGAAACAAGAGACAAGTGTGAGCTCACATACAGTTTGACATGCGCTTAATTGGCCAGCTAAAAGGCGTGGGCACCAAATATTATTATAATAATAATAATAAAAACAAATCGACAGCCACTGCAACTGAATATTGATTTGTTTATAAAGCATTTTGTTTTTGTTTAAGCCACAAATATAAACACTGGCCATATGCGGCAACTTGGCTTGTTTGACTTTGTTGACCAAAAAAAGTTTTGCGACAATTTTATTAGCCGCTGAAAAGCGAAAGGCCTACAAATAAGGCAAAAATGCGTTTAAGCCGCTTTTTTAAGTTATGCAAGTTTTGGTTTTCCGATTGATTTTTAAAATGCCATAATTAATCAATTTAGTTTTATTTTTAGCAGTTAATTGATGTGCATTGATTTTTAGCATTTTTACCACACATTTTTTTTTAAATTATGAGGCAGCTAATTAACATGAAATTAGCATTAAAGTTATAGTTTGGTAATATATTATATGCCAAGTTGGCATGCCACAGCGTCATAAGCTTTTGTCACAACTTTATTGACCCAATTCGTGCGCAATGAACTACGCCAAGTTGTTGTACTGGGAAAATTAAATAAAAAACTGCATATATTTGCCTTTTGGGCGTCGACGTCGTCGTCATTATGTGCTGCACATAAAATTAACTAACAAGAATTGTGGCCACAGCAACAGTTGTTGTTCCCACACACACACACACATCCCGCAGCCACGGCAAACAATTTAAGCCACAAGAAGTCAAAGACCAAACAAATGCATTCAAAGGCATTTCATGCTATCGGGAGTGAAGTCACTAACCCAACCCACTCCAAATGCTTAGAACTACTCCTCAACAGCAGGTCGCACAATGTTTGGCTATGCCTGGCTGATTTCACGACATGTCCATGTCACGGCTCTGTGCACATACAAACATCCCATATATGCGTTTAGGCATTAGCACGCATAGCATAAGCTGCTTTTGCAGAGAGGACTTTGGAACTCTAATTAAATTGCTCTCAAACTTTAGCCCTAAGCTCTCAAACTTTAACGCTCTAGGGGCAGCTTAACTTAACAAAATTTGCATGAGCTTCATTTGCAAATTGAAACTAACAAAAATTTTCGTTTCTTTCAAGTTTTTTTTTTTTAATTAAGATGCTGCATTGTTTCATATTGAATGAAGTTGAAAAAAAGTTGGTTTATTTGTTAAAATATTCAAAAGCTTACTGATAAACATTGTTTATCTCGCATTTCTTTGCTTCATCTCAGCTTTCATTCTATTAACATTTACGATTTCTTTCTAGGCATTCGATTCAATAAACGCATTTCGAAATTTGCTTTTAAAATAAATAAATTTTTATTTGAAGATTTGGTCAGAAGAAAGCTAGCTATTATGCTGTCTCTTCCATATTGCTTCTTCTAATTTAACTAAACACACGGCCTTCCTTTTTTCCCCTTCACGCTCCGGACCGGCGAATTGTCCACCAAGATCGTTGGGCTTTTTTCTTTGGGGCTACGTGAAGTCTAAAGTGTTTGTGGATAAGCCAGCTTCAATTGAAGCATTACCCGTTTTATTCGCGAGATACCGCCGATTATGCTCGAACGCGTCATCGAAAATTCGCACCTTCGCATGGACGAGCTACGGTGCAGTTGCGGCCAACATTTGAAAGGGCTAATCTTTAAAAAGTGAATGGCATGATTCATTTGATAGTTTTGTGTTTTTTTGCATTTAAAAAAAAAAAACCTCAAGATTGATGACCCTTTATATTTGCTCTCTTCAACGCTCTCACTACTCAACTGTTCTATGCATTAAAACTTCTAATGAGCATAGCAGTTGCCCATTTGCCAGTCAATGACTGCTAAACTGTAACTTGCTGCATTGTTGCGTTTGACGTTTACCCACACTGCCACTATCCCACTCACTCACTTGCATTTGCTTATCCAACAACACATCAGCCTCTGTCTGCCATCTCTCATCTCTTATGCCCTTGTCAATGCCAACGTAGCACAGCTTCCTGCGTTTTGTTTTTGTTGCAGCCTTTGTTATTGTGTTGATTTTTTGCCATCATTATATTTTGTTTTCATATAAAATATAGCAGGGGGCGTGAAACTGGTATTAAGATTTCTGTACAGTACTCACTCCCCTACAACGCCCGCGCAGACAATGCAAAATGCACATTTTTAATGACAACGGGCTGCACTTGAGGCAACGCCAACAAATAATAACAACAAAGCGCGTTGTTGTTGGTGTTGCTCTGTTGCTGTTGTTGCAAGGATTTGCAACACTGTCCATACATAATAGCATGGGTACACACATAAGGCGTATATATGTTTTATTTACGTTTTATATATTTTGCCCGTATCCGCCGCATTTGCCCTTCGACTTATGCAAATCGCCTGCATCGTTGACTTTTTCATTGCTTTTCAATGCAATCCAACAACATTTTCGAGAAGGGTTGCAGCTTGTCTGTGTCTGGTTTTTTTTTTTTTTCTTTTTCTTTTTTGGAATCTTTTCGTGCGCGCTACCCTACCTTGGCTGTTGTGCGCCGCCTCACTTTACTAAGTACATTTGCGCAGCACCAAATTCCACTAACCTCGAAATGATGCCTTCAGTTCACCATATGTTACGGCGTAACACTTTTTTTATGGGCAAGCAGCTTCTTGGTTGCCGCCATATAATCCGCTTAAGTTCTAGTGAATCGGCACAGCAATATCATTATTAACGTCATTATTAACATTATGATCAGTGTGGCAGTTGTTGGCCCTTTGTCAGAAGACAAAAAGTTTGTTATTTTTGTATTGTCGTCGTCGTCATGCTTTCGTTTGACGCTGCGCTTTATTACATTTCAGTGAATTCTACATTACATTTTCCCGGTTTTCAACCGTCCGTCATCTGCAAGAACTTTGCTGCTTCTTCGTTTTGACTTGATCTTAATAACCAAATAATTTATGTCATTTGAACAGAATTGCGTGCTTATTTGAGGGTTTACATACGCGATTTTTGCACAGGAGCAATATTGACCTATGGCTTTGTTATACAGAAGGGTGTGCGCAATGCTTTGATAAAGTCTATAAAAATAAGAAGAAATCTGGGTAAAAAAATAATTGATTCTGAATTTAAACGTGAACTTATGATTTAAACTGTTTGTTATCTGCACTTTTATATTGTCGAAAGCTTAAATCAATTGTGAATTATAAGCGCAAGCTTAATGTATGCCTTGCAAATCGAGACAACATAAGTTATTAAAAGCTTAAATCAATTGTGAATTATAAGAGTAGACTTCTAATGCATACTTTACGTTTGCTGCACTCTTATATAGTTGACAGCTTAAACCAATTGTGAATTATAAGCCAACAGCTTGAATTCAAGTTCATTCCAAGCTCTGATTTCAGCTGTTTGAAAATGCTTTTATATATAAGCTCGTGTACCCTTTACAAGTCTATTAGGAAATCTCTGTTAAAGCTTGTTCACTCAATTACTTGATCACAATTTGGAATGCGTTTTTAATTAGACGGAAACTGAATTACAACAGTTGTGTCCATTTTCCGCTTGTCCAAGCGTCAAATCTAATCCAATTGTAAGTCAACATATCTTGACACTGTGTCGTGTGCTTGACAAATTAACTCTGACCCCTACAGTGTTGGTCAACCAAAGTGGAAGAAATTAAATTTTGGCTTTTGTCTTTTTTGATTTTTGGCGTTTTGCGATAAGGTCGCACTCGAACTGAACTGTTTGTTGATGAGTCATGCAGTGAATACCCCGACCCCGACTCCAACGCCTTAACAAACCAGTCCAAACAAAATGCCAGACGTGCTTATCTATCACAGAGAGTTGTTTATAGTGTGGGGGCGGGTTTTTTTTTTGTTTTTCAAGGGGATTGTGTGAGTGACTCTGGGGAAGCCAACTAAGCGTGTGACAGTTGCAGGCTCCCCATTGCTTCTAAAGTTACCAACAAAATTTATTAATTTTTCTCAATTGACATATAAATTACGTATTTGATTGCAATCGGTATCAAGAGAGCTTAACATTTGCATATTTTGTTTTTGGACAATTTATGCCAGCATATAAAAGGCAAACCGAAAACAAATAAAAGTTGTTCACACGCTGTGCTGCTGCATGAATGAGTAAATGAATGAATGAACAATTGAATGAATGAATGAACGAATGAATGAGCAAATGAATGATATCAATTTGTATGGGAAACTAGATATCGTTGCATTTAGTTAAATGTGTAAATACATTATAGTTGGGTTTAGGTTTCAATACATTAATTAAAGCAAATTATGGACAAATTGTGTGCTTAATAAATGTAAAAAATTTGTTAAATTTACATTTGCAGAAAGTCATAAATTTTTAGTGCTTTAAAATCTGTTAATAAAAACAAATGTTAATAAAAAGCTGAAAAATAGTAAAGTTGTTGTATTTTAAATACTAAAGTTAAGCATAAGCGCTTTCGGTAGAACACTGCTTGAAGCAGTTGCTTTAATGAAATAGGCAAAAGCGAAAACCTGACAAAGTTGGTGAATTTTAAGTCAGATATTGTTGCGTTCAGCAGAACACTGCTTGATGCAGTTGTTAAACAACACTGCTCTTGAGCACCCTATAACAACTGAAGCAGATGAAATTAGAAATGAATGATTCATAAGTTGAAGTTAAATACAGGTTTTTTATTTTATAACAATGCAACTTATTATTTTTGGATCAAAACATTTTTGATGAAGCAACAGCGTCGTTGATCCCAAAATAAGAGGACTTTCGCAAAAGAAGTTTTTTTTTTTAATTTTTAGTTATGCGCTTTCTTTACTGATTCATGCTTGTTGGCATTAAGAATTTTTGACTAAAAGTAACTTTAGTCGTTTTTTACCCCCTGTTATTATTTATAAAAATTAATAGTGGTAGGCTATTTGGAAAATGTTCGTTTTTGACCCAAAACAGCTCTTCTCTGATTTTGTCGTGAATATTAATCTAAAAAAAAAAAATTTATTTAAAAAAAAGTTTAAAAAAAAAATTGCAATTTAAAAAAAAATTATAAATGGAAATTGAAATAAAATAAAATATTTTGAATTTTTCGAAATCCCGCAAATTTTTTTACATTTACATAAAATTCAAAATCTTTTATTTCACTTAAAATGAAGTAATTTAAAACAAAAAATTTTATTTATTTTATTCAATTTATTTAACTCTTAGAATTATATTTTCTAATAAAATAAATTAAGTAAAATAAATAAAAATAATTGTTTAGTTTACTTAATTTAAAAAAATTTGCGTGATTTTATATTTAAGTAAAATTCAAAATTTTTTTATTTCATTTAAAATTTAGTAAATTAAAAAAAAATTGTTATTTATTTTATTCCATTTATTTAACTTAGAATTATATTTTTTTAAATAAAATAATTTAAAAAAAAATTTTTTAATTTACTTCAATTAAAAAATTATAATTTAAAAAAAATAAAAAAATTATAAATAAAAATTTTATAATGAAAAAAAAACTTATTTTTAATATTTAAAATTTGTGACGTTGCCACACTTGAAAACTATTTTCTTTTATTCACTCATAATAAATGTAGAGCTGCCAAACTTGAAGGAAAAAACGCAGCAACTGAGCACGCAGAAGAAGCGCTTCAGTAAATGCTTGAAGCACAATTCTGCTGAATTTGCCTAATACTTGTCAAACTGTAGCAAGAGTTAGTGCAAAACCATTTTTAATTTCAAGCAAATCAGTGCTGTCAACAATGCAGCAAAGTTTTTGCAATCCATGCAGTGCTTGCCAAACTGTGCTTAGCAGCACTGCTGACCCCTCAACTGACAAGTCTATCAAATAAAGACATAGAAATTATTACTTAAGCTGCCATTTCAAGCTGTTTAAACTGTCAAATTATTAGCTTTGAACTTTCCAGTATTTTTGAACCTAGTGTGCGCATGAAGTTCAATCGGTTCTCATTATTTCTCATATGCCATGGTACATAATAGCAGTTGCAAGTGGCAGCCAGTAGACTATTAAATCAAGGCACGAACTATCGATGAACCCCGGACATCTTCAGTACGTGCCACATTTGGCCATGTGCCAAAAAGAAGACACAAAAGCACAAAATGGAAAACGAAATGGAATTGAGAAAGCAAACAAATAGAAAAATGCCAGCATATAATAAAAGAAGTTTTTTTTTTTTTAAATGTATAGATCTAGGGTGGGTTGGGCTAGGAGGAGGCTGCTTTAGGAGCACGCTGTATGCACGACTAGACAAAAGTTTGGCTGGCGCCAAAAAAAAAAAAAATAAAGTTGCTATTTTTTTTATATCCTCGCTGCCTCTGCAAACAAATCGGGTTCTTGTCAACGGTTTTTGGGCTAAATGAAAATGTTGGCATAATGTTATCAAAATGCGGCAAATGCCTTGCAGTGGATGGCAGCAGCCTTTAATTGCATAATATGCCCCAGCTGTATTGGGTTAGATGTGGCACGACAACAGCTGGGGTTCCGTGGCGACACAACTATTATGCATAGCTCGGGGCTTGCCACGGGGCGCTGCACATTGACGATAATTGCATGAAATTATAATGTGGCCTGTGTGTAGGTTTAAGCCCTGGTCTGGCATGTAATCAAGCGCCTGTTGTTTGACATGCTGCACTTATATTAATTCGCCTCTTTTGTTTCTCTCGCCCACACAGAACCATCATCGTGGTAGTACAGGCGACGAACGCGTGCCCCAGCCGCATTCACCGCACGAGTCGCAGCACCACAACGGCGCTGGAGGAGGCGGCGTTGGCGGCACACTGCAACACTCTGGTTCGCGAGCCACATTGCGTCACTCCATGAATCACTCCAGCGCCTCGGCTTCGAGTTCTACACCCGCCTCGCCACAGCTGAGCGGCATTGTGAGCGCCTCCGGCGGCCAGCTGCTATCCAATGGCCATCATTATCAATCACAGTCATCGGTGTCGTCAAACTCCTCCATAGTTTCGACCATACCCGCTTCGCAGCGTTTGCTGGAGGATGCTTTGGCCAAGGCCGCACCATATCCCATGATACTGTTGCCGCTACATGGTGGCTATTGGGTAGATGGCACCGAGCATGAATGCAATTATGATGCACGCGGCAATCCTTTGTTGCCGCAAACCACCTGGATGTCCAAGTTTGAGACAGATGATACAGCCAAGTGTTATAGGCGTTTTTATGCCGCACGTGAGCACTCAAATCTGGTGGGACAAGATGAGCAGCTGGGCCCCGTGCTTATCTCTATTAAAACCGAAAATGTGGCCAATCAGGAGCATATGCGCATACTGCTGCGTCTGCGCACGGGCACCATGCATGAACTCATACCCGTATCCTGCCTGGGACCACAGCCCAGTCCCGCCAAAATGGTGCGTCTGCTAAATGAGCAAATACAAGTGGATAACTTTATGCCGGTGCTGTGCTCCAAGGCCTCGCAGCTCATAAGCGTCTATGATGAACATGTGCTGGTCTCGGACTTTAAATTCGGCGTGCTCTACCAAAGATATGGCCAAACCACAGAGGAGGAGCTGTTTGGCAATAATCAAACATCACCAGCTTTTGAAGAGTTTCTTGATGTGCTGGGTCAGCGCATACGCTTGAAGGAACACAAGGGCTACAGAGGTGGGCTGGACATACAAAATGGACACACTGGCGATACGGCTGTCTATGAAGTATTCAAGGAGCGTGAGATCATGTTTCATGTGTCCACGCTGCTGCCACACACCGAGGGTGATCCACAGCAGCTACAGCGCAAGCGACACATTGGCAACGATATTGTGGCCATTGTGTTTCAAGAGTCCAATACACCCTTCTCACCCGACATGATAGCCAGTCACTTTTTGCATGCCTTCATAGTGGTGCAGCCCTTGGAGCCCAATACGCCACATACACGCTATAAGGTAAGCGTTACGGCGCGCGATGATGTGCCCTTCTTTGGGCCCACACTGCCCAATCCGGCCGTGTTTCGTAAGGGACAGGAGTTCAAAGAGTTTCTGCTAACCAAGCTGATCAATGCGGAGAATGCCTGCTATAAGGCCGAGAAGTTTGCCAAGCTGGAGTTGCGCACGCGCACCTCGCTGCTGCAGAATTTGGTGGAGGAGTTGAAGGAGAAAACGCGCGATTTTCTGGGCGCTGATCTATCGCACACTTTGGCTAGCAGTCCCACACCCGAGACACCTAAGTCGGAGAGCAGCAATGCGGGCACGCGTTTTATTGATACAGTCAAGAAGGCTTTGATTATGCGCGTACGCTCACAGAGCGTGGATACAGGCAATGGTGCACATCCGGATAAGTTTAGTGTAAACACTAAGGGCAGCAATGCAGGCACACTATCGCATGCCAACAAGAAGGATTCACAGACGGATACGCCTAATTTGAATGTAAGTTGTTTGCTTGGGTATGCTTTAGTAGAAGTCTTACTTATTGTTTGTTGTCTTTACAGAGCTGCAGTCGCACGGCATCGAAATCCAGCTCCAAGTCAAAGTCCTCTAATGAATCTACATCCTCCTCGCCGGATATAACCTCACGCGGTCCGCTAAGCACTAGCAATATGGCACAGCATCATAACAACAACAACCATCATGGCAACAACAGCGGCGTGGCCGTAGCCGGGCAACAAAATGGTGTCATGGGCGTGGGCGCAGCTGCGGTAGGCGCTACACAGAATGGCGGCATTGTAGGCGTGGCTGTGGCTACCATGTCCGAGACTAGCGATGACTCTAGCTTAAACAGCGTGGACTTAGATCCCATGATGGGTCATCTAGATGGTGGAGCCACCTACATAGACAGCGATACTGGCCTAGAGTCCATGAGCTCGGCGGAGGCCACCACCAAAGCTTGCTCGCTGTGCCTGGATGGCGCACAGGGTCTAATGGGCAGCTCGCCCAGCAATGAAACCATGGTTATGATTGACAATTTGCGACAGGAGGTGACACGACTCAAGTGCGACAAGCTGGATTTGCTGCGTCAGAATGTGGTAAGTTATGCAGTACAAATGACTTGGTTGCAGCCATGCTAACTTTATTTTAACTTTAAAGACCTGTCAACGCGATATTAAACGCCTGCGTGAACGTGAGCTCTCGCTACAGGGTGACTTATCCGCAGCCGGACGTGAAATATTGCGTCTGCGTGATCTGCTTAAGGAGTACATGCCGGACACGGCCACAGCGCCGCTCTCAATATCACCCATCTAAGAAGGCTACTAGGCGGCGTACAACGCCCAAGGAGCGTCTGTTATATACATATATACACTAGCGTATGTGTGTGTGTGCGTGAGTCTGTGTGTGTGTGTGTGTATATGGAACCACTGTGCCGTGTCAAACACATTGGGAAGCGTTGGATGTGCGCGCGCTTAGCGCCCCTAAAAAAAAAAAAAAAAAAATGGAAACCCACTCTAGAAGAAACTGTATTATATTTAGTTCGCATAGCAAGTAGTTGGAGCTGGGGCAAGGTGTTTGAGTGAAGGTTTATTTTTTATTTTCGGACTAGCAGCAGGCATGCGTTTACCTGACGAAGATCAGGATTAAAATGATGATTATGACAGCAGCAAGCAGAACACAAAACTCAAAAAGTACACCAAAAATATAATATAAGTCTTTAAGCATATTTAACGCAAGCAGCATAAATAATAAAAACCTACAATCCACACACCTAAAACTACTCCTAAAAAGTAATATCCCAAATGAATCACTTAAATTCTAACTCCTAACACTTAAGCCTAAGCAATTAGAGTGCACTAAATTAAATCTCACAAACATCACGTTTAAAGTATATAAAATATATATAATCCAAAAAAAAATAAAATAAAAAGTTATTCATAGCAAAGTAGTAAAGTTTTGAGATTTACAAAATCGTTATTCGTAGCTGTAGGAAAAAAAGATGAAAAGTTAGCGCAACCTTAGAGTTGCAATCGATTACTGAGCACAAAATCTGGCAACTCTAAAACCAAGTGTTATACAAAACTTTATGACTTTTGTTTTCATTTTAACACGCTTTAGACCAAATTGGCATTGAACGTGTTACTAAGCGAAATTTAAAGTAAATTATTATTATTATTATAACTACATTTTTTTTTTTAAGTTCAAATCTTTGCTAGTTCTTTAGCTGCAATCATTTAAAGTTTAAAAAGAAACCTTAACCTAAGCTTAAGTCTTGCTTTAAATATTTTTACATCAACTACAATACATACTTAAGTTTTAAACAAATATATAATTTTCTAACGACTCGAAAACATGGCAAACAAAAGAATTTGTTGTACATACTATATACAAAACATTAAAAAAAAAATATCGGTTATGTTATCGCTATAAAGTAATGCTCGATTTAATTACAATGCATAACTACTATGCTTAGCTGACTTATGTGTACGTACTATGTAGTATGGTATTATCTAATAATTAATTTTTGAAAAACGCAAATTTAACGTTTACTACAAAATCACAAACTAATATTTGAAAAATTATTAAATTATCTAGCATACACTCGTCTTGACATTTATAACGAGTCATACAACAAAGAAAATAAAATAAAATAAAAGCTAAAAAAGCATTGTTTAAATAATACAAACAAAATATTACAAAGAAATTATTATATCTATGAAATTTAAGTGCATACAAGATTGTTTTTTGTTGAAAAGCATTATAATTTTTATTGTGTAAAGTATGAAACAACCACAGAATATATATTAAAATACATGTATTCACAAAATATATGGTATATAAACATAAACAAAAAAACTCTAATGATTGCATTTTTACATTTTTCTGCTGGATTAGTATTTTTTTCTATTCGATAACAAATATATTTTCTTATAGCGTAAAAACTGCTTTGACACTGCTTTGTTACTACTATAAGCAGTACCAAGTGTTTTGTTTTGATGGTTAAAAAAAAATTTAGAAAATATATTCGTTTGAGGCTTAAAAACTTATTCGTACTGCTTTGTTTATTCTGCAAGCAGTGTCAGTTATTTTTTATGCGTGAACTACAAAGATATATATTTGCTTGATGCTTAAAAATTGTTAAATATTTTTTAACTACAGTTCGGTAAACTCTCATAAACTGCTGCCAACTGCTTTGTTTCCCGAACAAAAGTTCGGCCTTTGGAAGCTATGGCTCGCCTAAATTCTTACTAACTACAAACGAATAAGTTATCATGATCGGGCAACTTATAACAGTCCTTTGGACCTACTTTCATGCTCTTGCGTACTTGCGTCAATCTTTGATTTACAGGAAGAACTATAATTTTGGTTGGTTTAGCTGTTGTGGTGCTTGTTGTAGTGGTCGGCATTGTTGTAGTCTCAATTTTTGGACACTCTGGAGCTGGACGAAAAGATATGTAATGCTCTGGCCAATGCCTCCGATTTTATTTCTCTTTCAGATGCCTCTACCAATTGAGCTTTAATTGTGGACAATAGACGCTGCTCCGCTGGATTGCTGCTGCCAGCTGTTGTCAAATGTTGATACAATATCAATAGACCCCAGCGGCTTTGCTCAAAGTCCGTCAGTTCAGTGAACTGGCGCTGCATCTGCTCCAAATTGCTGCGCGTATACCAAGTGGCTTGATCTATGACGGTTGCCAAAAGTCCGGGTTGGGCCTGAGTGCGCTGCATTATCTGTGCGAATTCAGTTTTGTTTGTATAACCATTCATCAGATATTCGGCCAACTGGTTGGACAGCACTTTGCGTGCCTCGCTGTAATGTAGATGCACGGAGCACTTCTCCTGGCTGGAGGATGCCGCGTTAAGCGCCTTTGTGCGATTGTATAGAACCTCATAGAAGTCAAAGAGTTTGTTTAAGTTGCCCGCATTGCACGATCGGCTAAAAATATTATTCCAAAAATTGTGTATATCAGTGACATCTGCAACGGCTGGACAATCCGAGTAAGTTAATCCACTCACAGTATATATGACAAATGTCAACAGCAGGCTGACAGTTTTAGAGCACGACATTTTAAGAACTGACGCTCAATGGCTAGACTCAAGAAATAAAATATTAATCTGCAGTATTTTCATGTTATCAGTCGTATATGTAAAGAAATCATATGTTATCAGCGTTTAGAGAGTAATTAATTAATTTAAGAATGTTTTATTAATTTCAAAAAATGTGGCAAACTTATACTTAGAAGCTATTATGCAAAATGCAATGAAAATGATTAGTTTGAACAGAAAGGTTGAATGATTTTAATAGCATTTGTGATTAAGACCTTATAATATAGGTATTATGATTGAAGAGAAAGCACTGCTTGTCTTGATTCCTATCACCGAATTAGTGATAGCTCTAGCGAAAAGGTCTTGGATCTTGATTAAACAGCGGCAAAAATATCAATAAACTGAAAAAAAAGGTCCCTCGAGCTATTGAAAGCTATTCTGACAAAATAAAAGACATATATATACATATAACATCAACAAGCGCAGATTTTATGAAGTTGTGGAAATATTTGGATTTAAATGAGGAGTCAGGACAGACGACGAGAATCAGATTGGCCAAATGTAATGAGGGTTAGCTGAAGTTGGCAGAGCGGACAACAGCAGGAGTTGGCAGCACGGATGAGAGAGAAGAAGAAGCAGCAGACAGCAGCCGATATCGGTGAGTAGTGATCTCGTTCCGAAAAAAAAGGTCCGTTTTGAGCTATTCCAAAAATTCGATACCGATTCTATTCTCCGACAAAAGAAATCGAATCGAGGATATCGGTATCGACTTTTTGTCGTTTTTTTACAAATTAAACAAATTGAGGCAGTTTGCTCTACAAAGAATGCAAGCTTTGGAAATGATCATTGTTGATTTAAATGAGGAGCTTAGAACAATCGACGAGAAATTCAGATAATGGTTATCAAATGAAAGTAAGATGGTATCAAGCTTTTTTTTTTTTCATTTTTTTTTTTTTTTTTTTTGGAGTTTTGGCTGAGCGGGCAAACGTAACTTAAGCTCGAACGATACTAAACAAATTGGTATCGGATCGACGATTAATCGAGAACCAAAACATCGGTATCGAATATTCAGTATCGACTACGATATTCTCGATATTCAAAATATCGGATCGGTATCGCGCATCCCTATTGAGTAGTAAAAGAGCAGTCGAGCGAATAAGTTGTTAAAGCGTTAGTCGATAGCAATCGAGCGAAGTAAAAATAGTTAAAGTCGCTAAAGTTGTTAAAGTCGCTAAAATTGTTAAAGTTGCACTAACCTGAAGACAATGTTTTATACACTAAACTACATTAAATAAACTCGGGATAAACATCAATCCTTCATATATTTATATAGCTAGTCAGCTATGCGGTACGCAGATCCTGGAATTGAATAAATTTGAAGCTGCTTGAAAAAATTCACAACCAATCTGCACCAAATGGGTCAAGCAATCAAATTCTCCCAGATGCGTCATTAACGATCTTCGAGTTAGAGGGTGTGATTCTGGAGCAGCCTAATCTAGTTAAATACCTTGGTATCCACACCTGAAAACTACTCGCAAGAAATGTGGTCAAAAGATGCAGCAACTGCGTTGGCTGCTCAACAGAAAAAGTACTTTGTCACTTAGAGCAAAAAGAGCAGTGTACGTCCAGTGTGTCGCCCCAAACTGGCTCTATGGGCTGCAGTTTTGGAGTATTGCAGCAAAGACAAGCTGTCAAAGTATTCCGGTACTGCAAAAACGAATTTTAAGGCAAATAACAAATTGCCTTTGGTACGTGCGCAATTCGACGCTGCATCGTGACCTTAATCTGCATACGTTAGAAGAGCAGATAGGTAGGCACATGTGTAGATACAGTGACAGACTCAGGTATCACAGCAGTGCACTCGCCAGGAATCTACTCCCAGCTAGGCCTCTTAGGCGGCTCAAAAAATCAGGCTTCTCCAAAACGTTTCAGTCATGATAATTCTCCACCATTATTAATCCTCGTGCTTAGCGTACGAAGTTTGGCTTTTTTAAATATTATTTATGTTATTGTTATGTTACATTGTGTGTACGGGTTCAATACATCTTTTTGTATTTAATAAAAAAAAAATATCCATAATTTTATAAAATAATATTTTTGCAGCTTTTCTCTTTTTTGAAAAAAAATGGTCTTAAACTTAAAGATATATTTTGCATGCTTTAATTTACTCTAAAGGCCAATACGCAGTTCGAAAAATTTCGCGCGGAATGACAAAACTTCATATAAAAAAAAAGTCCCAAATGGGATATCCCAAATGGGATTTTTTTTTATATGAAGTTTTGTCATTCCGCGCGAAATATTTCGAACTGCGTAGACCCCTTAAAGCTTAAACAAAAACTTATGTCAATAATCTTGTAAAACTTTGACAATATTCCTAAGGTTTTATAAAAAGCCACACTTTTCACTTCAGCTATAAACTAAACACTTTTAAATATTATTTCATCATTTGTAGATTTAAACCTTTTTTCCTCAAGCTTACAGTCAATATATACGAAACTTTTAATATAAAAATTACTTTTGTACTAGCAGCGCACTGCTACGAAAACGCTATTTAAAATTAGAATAAACAAAAAAAATTTATTTTATTTAGTTTACTGTTTACTGAATGGTAGTGGTCTTATTTAGCTACAAATTCTTGCTTACTTTGATTTTTATTCATTTTTTTCAAACTTATTAAATTTATGTAATAAAATCAACTACATTTGAAATCTAATTTCAAATTTAAAGCTCGATTAAACAACAACGATGTTTTTTTTTAACGGCACCAAAGCTATCGTTGCAGCTGTTTTGCTACACATCGATATATTTAATTTCTGCCGCTGCTGCGTGATTTTTAACATCGATATTTATTTAAAGCAAACACAAGCAAAAACGCGTAGCTTAAGTCAAAGAACATAGCTGAATTCATAATTCAAATAAATTATAAATTTTTTATACTGTGACTGTTTCAATAATTATATGCTCTCTCTGCATTAAATTATAATTTCAGCTATTTATTGTTTCGATAGACAGCGCTTTTATCGCTTGCGCATAAAAAATACCAAAATGTTTGGTATTATATGCCGCCTGAAAATACTCACTGTGCGGGCAAAGTTAGTGCCAGACGTGTGTGTGTTTGCAGCTGCTAGAGAGCAAACACAAAATAACTTAACTTACAGCTGCAAGGTGCTCCGCGCTCGCGTTTTTAGACGGCGTTCGCGATGTGCATGAAAAAACAATATTTATTTATATGCTTTAAATTATAAATATATAAAAAAAAGTTAAAAAAACATAGTTTTGTGCAACTTGCGCGCGTGTCTGTCGTTCGAGTGGAGCGCCTGTCTTTGCAAGTGCGTTTGCGAGTGTGTCTGTGTGTGTTTGTGTTTGTGCAATAAGTGTGAAAAGTTTGCAAAATCAAAATCAGTTGCTTTTGCTTTTTTTTTTTTGTATTTTCGGCAGCGGCATTTGATGATGCTGCAAACTAGTTCAAAATTAAATCAATTGCAAAAATAACAACAACAAACAACATAGAGCCGCTTGTATTTGTACATCTGTATAGCTATTATGTTTGTATGTGGCAAGTTTTGCTAGATTATTACTTCATAATAGCAACAACAACAAAAACGACAACAACATCAAAGCCTTCAAGAGGGTTGCAAATAGTTTTGCGGCAAACACATTTTATTTACAGCTTCTGCTCTTTGCTCGGATTTTCTGTAAGTATCTATCTTAAATGTATTCTATTTTATTTAGTTGACAAATTACTCATATACACACAGGTGTACAAATGTGTGTGCTAAGCAAATGAATCAAAATTAAGCAGGCAAACAAATTATAATATAACATAGAAACGCAATGCCGCAACAACAACAACAACCCTAGCAACAATAACAAAACAACAAAAACAACTACAGCAGCCTTGTGCCTGCCTTTTGCTCCTCCTCAGTTTGTTTTGCTAGTGTTCTTGACAGATCATATTAGATCAGTTCTCTCTCTCTCTCTGGCGCTCCCTCTTAGCTCACCTCATCCATCTGACTAATACGCGCTTCCGTCTGTCATCTTTGTTTTTGCCTCACTTTTATCGTTTAGTTTCTTTATCTCTTCATTTTCATCGTTACTTTGGCGCGTAGAAATGTCAATTAACAAATGTATTAAAGCGCATCAATGCGATAAGCAGCCAAGTTCCGCCTGCTTAGAGACAGTCGCTGCGGCAGCGCTGCCAACGTCGCAGCTGCGTTAGTCTTGTTGTGGGTGGACAGGCGCCTTTGCACTCTGCTGCTGCCACCGCGCTTGTTGTTTTCTGTCTCTGCCGCCTGCTGCCGGTGCACGTGGTGTTGTTTTTTCACGCTTCAATGCGCGCTGCTACGAGGGTAGTTTAATAAGTTGTAGACTTTTTGGAAAATGGAATAAATCAAAGATTTGGTTAAACTAAACTTGTTTTCATTTTTCGACAGCGTTTTCGTAGCAGTATGTATATGTATTTAGTGCAAAAAAGGAGGTTCTATAGATTTGACATGTCCAATATATTGGACTTATGGGAATCTGCAAGCGAAAAAAGTGGAACTAGTTTTCTCATCTTCATCTTCAAATATGCAAAAATTTGCAAAACATAAACAAATATTTACAAAATATTGATTTATACGTAACTAAAGTGGAAGCAGCTGACGAGGTTGCAATGTCCAAATAGATAGATAGAAAGCGCAAGTATTTTCATTAGTTACTTTTTTTATAAGCTTAAGTCTTGCCATCAGTTCAGCAAAACGTAACAAATATTTCAAGTAAAGTATTATAGAAAGAAGAAAAAAAATAGTTAGTTAAAGAAATGTGTGCAACTAAAACAATAAATTAAGAAAATAAACAAATGAGACAAATATTTAGTCAAAAAGTAGCTTAAACCAAGAAAAACATAAATATCTCTTAATTTAATTTTTATTTCAATATCACTTTTTCTCAAAAATTTGTAGAAATTTCTTAAATATTCAAAAAAACAATTTAAAAAAATTTTATTATTCCGCTTTGTTTGACGGTTTCTTAGAAATACGCTTCTTCAAAGCGTTCTTTTATCGAGTACATTTTATTCAGCATTTGAACATTTTTTTTTTTTTTGCTTTCCAAAAGTGCTGTTGTTTTTCTTAAGGTTCTCCAAATAGGCGTTTTTAAGAAATGGCTTCCTAACTCGACCCAAATCTGTTAACGCCTTGCTTTTTCTTTAGATCTTTAAACGACAAATAGACCCATACGTCCAAAATTAGAGAATATTTAGAAGAATATGGGGAAGCACTTCTTATCGCCATTTATGAACGTATGATATTCGCCGGTGATCTTTTATTATTATTATTAAGCTAATCAACATGAGAGACACCGCGTGCATCCCAAAAAATTCTCACCATGACCTTGTCGACTAACATACCCATTTTCTTTGGGCCTCTGTTTCGAATATTTTTTGGTCTCAGACGTTTTTTTTCCTTCGCAGTTACGGCCGAAAAACTCGTTTGGATTAACTTAAAACATCGCTAAACATTCCTTTAAAGTGGTCACACAAATGTTGAGGGTGGGTAATCGCGGCACGCATTGCGCGGTTGAGATGAGATGCCTAAAGTCTGCTTTACATTTTGAGCCTTAATATACCTTGTATTCTGCTGTTTTTTGATCATAATCCATGTTTCATCCATGGTTACAAAATAGCGCATAAACTCGTGTGAAATGTACTTGAACATCGCTATATATAGTTTTTAAATAGTCACGAGATTAAAGAGAGCGGGAATTCGCGGTAGCCATTGCCTTCAGCCCCAGCCACCTCACTCAATGTCATTCCTTGATTCTTGTCTAATATATTGTATAATATTTTATTGACGATTTCTAATGTGACGATCCCTTTTAATGACCTAATGTTTGTTGGGTGCGACTTATTCTGATAAAACAACAAGGAAACTCACTATGCCGCTACTTAACTATTAAAACTGATGTTGCATAGATAGTCTTTCCTAGGTTTGGGGTAATATTTTTAAAGGCAAAAAATAAATCTTGATAGGCACGCGAAATTCACTTTTTCTATTTTCGTTGAAATTCGCAAGATTGCTCCGTTTCTATATTGACAGCTATTTCAGAAACTCAACTGAATTTAACCAAAATTTTATAGTATCTAGTAAATAAACAGATTGTAGTTTAACGCAGCGTTTGCACTTTAAGTGACTGCCCAAGTACTCGCTAACTTATCGAACTGCCCTTGTATCATGCAGCTTTGCGTCGTCTTCGCTTGTGGCTTGCGGTTGGTGGGAGGGCGAATGTGAAGCTCTGCTGTATTGTTGTCCGGACTGAAGCAATGTGTACTGTGTACCTGTTAATCAGTAGCAGTCAGCCAGTCACACAGTCAAGGCGATTTTAAGCTCAAACAACAGCTGATGCTTGCTTAGCTTTACTCAGTCTTATCAAATGTTGGGGGTCGATTGCAAATGTACTTGTCAAATACCCTCACTGGGTGCATATTCACTTTGCCGAGATGTTTGTATAAACGAGAAACGTGCAACAGATTTCGCTCGGTTAAAACTCTTTGTAATGAGTCCCGATCGCATCCAAAATTATGTCTATGCTAACTTATCTAGGTTCATGCTGCAATGCAACAAATTTTTATTTGCAGCACACTGTGTCACAGTTATAGATATTTTAAGATTTAGCCTTGTATATTTTTAGCTCGTTGGGTCATTGTTTACTTATATATATCAAAAATTCTAAGGATGACGAAATAAATCTGTCTTTGGTCAGCTTGTACTGCCTTTAGTTGGGATCGTAAAATGTTTATCACAATTCTTCTTATGGTTCAGTTTTCTTTTCATTTACCTAAAAGCTCTATTTAAAGCGATCTAATAGCAAAAATAAATGCCTGCTTCCTAAAAATCACCTGAAAAACGTTAAAAAAACTAAACAAATTTGGAAACCCAACAAGTTTTCCAAAAAAATACTAAATATAATCAACTGTTAATTTCTTTTTAAATATGACTATGATGTATCCACAAAGGCTCGCCAAAGTCTATGTTCTCTTGAAATTTTTGTTTTTGCTCTAAGAAAACAAAAAAACATATCTTAATTGAAATTAGTGTGAAAAATTCTTAATACCAGACGCATAAATAAATTTGCTAAAAGCTGCCATGACTCGTTGTATTGAAAGTGTATATAAACTTTGTCTACTGCCCACAGATACACTGGCCTCTCATCTCATCTTTGGATTGTTTTTGTTGTTTTGTTGTTGTTGTTGTCAGACAGTGACACCATTTGCAAGTCTGCAAAGCTCAGCTGCCAAATCGATTACAGTCAGCTTTTAAATTGGCCCCTATATTTACCTTATATACCAAGTACATATAATGTAAGTTTGGCGTTGAATTTAAAGTAGCGTGCATAAGTTGACGTCTTATGTTTTCAACACCTGAAAGCCAAGTATGTACAGAAAAAAAGAAAAAAACAAAACACGTGTAAATTATGGGCGTGCCAGACCATTAAAAGTATTTCAAGCTGAATTCAAATGAAAGCAAAACAAAATAAATAATACCCACAAAAATATCTACAAGTGCTTTTCCTGCTGAAGTGTGCTGCTAAGTAGGGGGAGGGAAAGAACATATGTAACATATTTCAAGTGTGCCAAGCATAGTATATAAAACGGCAACATAATTTTAATTACAATAACCACGCACACATATATACACCACAATGCCACCACACACACGCACACACACAGGCGCATTTCATTTAACCCACGGCACACACAAAGAAATGCTTGGGGAGAACTGCCGGCCAACTACTTACTTTAGAACATTTTCAAAGGGTGTGGGTTTTTTGGTTGCTAACTCAGCAACCCCAAACACACAAACACCTGCCCGTCTATTAGAGTTTCCCAGCTGCACCCACTTTTGGTAGCACCCTACGCGGCGCCACTCCATTAAACTCCGTTCCAAGGGAAACGCGCTCTCTATAAATAAATCTCATTAATAAATTAAACATTTTAACATAGAAATTCTCTACATATAAGTTAGTGTATCTGTGTGTGTCTGTGTTTATGCTAGCGTGTTAGCTGATACTTATATGTCTGTGTGTGTGTGTTTGTTTGTGAAAATTCGTTTCGATTTTCTTTTATTTTTTTTCGCATATTTTTCGCGCTTGTGTTGTTTTCTCTATTTTTTTTATAAATCTTTTTTTGGCAGCAGACAACGTCATCGTCCAGGTTTAAAAATGCTTTTCAAAAATAATTTCAACTCAAAAATTTTTCACGTTGCACTTATGACAGACAGACAGACAGACAGCTCCGTCCATTTGACGGAATATTTTTCGAAATATTTTATTTTTCTCACAAAAATATGCACATTTTTTGTACTGCACTTTTTGTTATTTATGTGGCAGCTGTACGTCTCTTTGACATGATATATTTTAGTAATTGTGAGCTAATTAAATTCAGAATTCAGTGAGCATTGTTTGCATGGAAATTCTAGGAAAAATTCTATTTCTAAATCATAGTCCTTATACGTTTTTGCAATATTGATAGGTAACTAAGTGAAAGCGTCAATTATTTTTGCAAAAAAATTAAGCGTTTCCTTTTGAGTACATTTGAAAATATTGCGAACGTTTAAGTCGGGCTTGGCAAACTTGAGGATACCCTGTAAGGGGCTAATTTAGGAATGTCGTCGCTCGAATTGTACGTACAGTCCAACTACTATTGTTCAGTCTAAAGAAGAAATGCCTATACGTTACCATAAATTTAGGATAGCGCCTTCCAAGTCAATAAAAGTTGTCAACACAATAAATGAGAATAAGTAAAGATTTGAAAAAATGGTTTAAGATCAGGCAAAAAAAGAAAAAAAAGTCAACGACATCCGATCAATTGGTATACAAAATATTTTATAATATTAAATTTTCCTTTCCTTCTATATTCTTTTTTTGCTTATATGAACCTTTATAAAGGGTCATCAATCTTGAGGTTTTTTTTTTAAATGCTAAAAAACACAAAAATTTCAAATGAGTCGGAAAATCTTTATTATCAATCGAAAGAACCATTCGTGACATTCACTTTTTAAAGATAATCCCTTTCCAATGTTGACCGCAACTTCGCCGTAGCTCGTCCATGCGTAGGTTCAAATTTTCGATGACGGTTTCAAGCATAATTGGCGGTATCTCGCAAATAAAACGGGTAATACTTCAATCGTAGCTGGCTTATCCACAAACACTTAAGACTTCACGTAGCGCCAAAGGAAAAAGTCTAACGGTGTGATATTACACGATCTTGGTGGCCAATTCACCGGTCCGGAGCGTAAAATTAATTGTTCACCCAATTGCTTCCATAAAATAAACTAAGCGCGCGAAATACTTTCTTTACAGAACGCTTCTTTTCGTAATACTATTGTACGATTTGTAAACGTTGTTCGGGTGTAAGTCTCTCCATGATGAAATGGCAATAAAAACTGAAAAAAAAACACATGGCAACTTGGCAGTACTCACGCGTGATTTATAAAAAAAAAAAACCCTATTAAAAAAACCCTCAAGATTGATGATCTTTTTTATAATTCACCCAAGTAATGGTTCCAACTTAGGTGACTAGAAATGCCCAATAGTTCTTGATCCTGCTCTACCCCTCCCTCCTTTCTTTTCATCCTTTCCTCAATTAGGCATCCCAGTGGACCACATGGTCTCTGGGTGATCTCAGTTATTAATTGAGCAGCCTATTCAACCTAACCTAATGGTTCCAAATTTGTATAGCCTGTACCTTATGGTACAAAAAGTACTTTAAGTTTTTACAATGTATGTAACATACAAGCTGCCTAAAGTTTGTTCAGGATGACTAGAAAAGTACAACCATTTCCGTCAGTCTGTCTGTATGAACGCATAGATCTCAAAGATGGTAAGGTGATCAGATAGAGTAGAGATAAGAATAAGAGCTGCCTAATTGAACAAGTAGGGCGCTCAACCTCCATTAGACATTTCGACTTAGGCATCTCCTGCACATTCCTTAATTTCCACAGAGTTCATCTGATCGAGAATGCTATAGTAGTGCTTACCCGATTTTCATGCTTCGTGTACCAACTTAAAGTCGCTCCTGCTCCTAGCTGGTATCTGAAGAACAACAGAAAGCTGCCTTGTTTTTTAAGGGATTTTCTAGCCGCATGATTTTATATTTTGCCATGATATTGGCATATAATTTCCGAATTTCCTCATCGATTTCAACAAAAAAAATGCTATATTTTGGCCCATGTGAGATTACACAACAGTTTTGCTGACTGTAGCTACTTCGTAAAAAGTTTAACAAAAAGCACAAGAACATAAAAGGTGTGTGAATTTGTTTCCGCCGTTTTTTCCCAAAGTTTTGGTATATATTGCAAAGAAGAGACAACTTATTTATGAATGAAAGTATTTTCAATGTTCTGGGTCGGATACCAACTTTAAAAATGAAGAATCTTTAGAAGCGATCCACGAATCGCTCCATCTTTTGACTACTTCAGTAAAGTGGAAATTATGGTCAGCTAGAATGTGTGCTCGAAAATAATGGCAATCCGAAAAAGCAATATCTGGAGAGTACGGTGGATAATTTAAGCGTGCCCAGTAGTGCTGGAGAAAACATCGACGATCGAATTTTAAAATCTCTATATATCGATTGTCTTGGCCGGTCTGATGACATGTGGACGAGCATTGTCATGCTGGAGTGTCTCTATGTCTTAGGCATGTCCAGGCATTCCCCACGATTTTCTACGTCTGGAATTATCACCCATTTTACGTCGCCGGTCGCAATTCGATATAAAATCCCTTCCGATTCTATCTTTGAAGCAGCTAGTCACAAGTAAAGAAACGCCGTTCAGCATCTCCCTGTTTCAATTTGTACGGAACCTACCTAGCTTCTGTATTATTTCGATAGCTTCAAAAAGTTTCATTCCTGACGATTTTGCCAAATTTTCGAATTCCTGCAATTCAGAATCTTCGAAAACTATCTCTCGTTGCAGCTTTTGTAGTGCTGAACCATGCTGTACTAATAAGGTGATGTCGTCCAAACGCTTACTCTCTCGTTTGGGACCCTTATCGTCAGTGCAAAGTTTGCTGTCAACGAGTAAGGTTAGTCGCGGACGAAATTTTTTTCAAAAACAAAAAGTTATGGGCAATTGCAAACGTATAAAAATTAAGCTATAACAAAATAAATTATTAACTATAAAACTTATTTCTTTACAAACGTCATCAAAAATATATTATCTCATTTACATTCACAAAGCAGTGCCATGAGAGGTTTACTAACAGAAAAGCTTTTGATATTTCACTCGCACTCACACGCTACTACATACAATAAGGGTCAGCTTTTACGGACGTCACCACCTTATATTATTCCACCATGTGCTGAACAACTCATGACATGCTTTTCCACTGAGAGCAACCTCTCTCTAAGTGCTTGTGAGCTTTCGATGAGCCTCAGTTGCAGGATTTTTTTTTCAATGGTAAAGGGGTCTACGCAGGGGATAACCCAAATGGGATTTTTTTTTTTTATATGAAGTTTTGTCATTCCACGCGAAATTTTTCGAACTGCGTATAGGCCCTAAAAGAAAATAAAAACTCCGCAAATGATGAGAATGTGACTCCAGCTCCTACATCTTCGATAAAAAAATAATTTTATAATGTCACTGATGTGGTTATGTCGTTATGCTGACAGATGACTAAGTAGTCTTCTGTATATGGGTTCCTCGCCTATCTAGAAATATAATAACACTTGGATTGTTGTTTTGTTTTGCGAGCTGCGTACTGAACTATTGTATTCAGCAAAAGAGCATATTACAACATTTTACTTTGGTTTGGTCAACTAAACTATGTATCTTATTTTCCAGAGAATCAAACACAAAGTTTGTCTATTCATTTTGACAATGTTTTTTTCATTATATGAGCTTATATGTACTTATAGTATATGTATATATACTATATATCTTAAAATTTTACTTAGAGTCACGTAAAATGTTTATTTCTTTTCGTTTGTTTTTTTGTAATTGTTGTTATTGTTATTGGGTTTCTCTATGTATTATTGCAGCCATTATTGTTGTTGCTTTTTTAAGTGCCCTTACTTTACTTACACAAAACGCTTTGGGACCACATTCAGTGCCCCCTCTAACCGCCCCTTCACCCATTAAACAGACAATGCCAATAAATGGACTTCATTATTTGTAAATTCTTAAGAAAATTTCGTTCATTTTAATGTAAATTATTTTTAAGAATTGGCAAACGACTTGATATATTATGTACCTACATAGGCATAGCTATATAGCCACTTAACTCCATCACCCAATTGGCAATACGTCGGCGTCTAAAATGCCAAGAATTCCGTAATATTGTTTTTCAATAGCCCGGTTTTTGAGGGCACATAGACATTCCTTGTGACCTTTATGGTAGGCGGCCCACATGCCTGGGAAACATCTGCAGAATCTGCTTCAAAGGTAGAATTTTCGTTTGGGTTAGCTATAAAATGGTCTAGCTTGGCTGGAGTGGAGTCCAGTCTGCCCACTAGTCCGCCCGGATGTTAATGTTTTAATGGAATTCTTGTTGTTGTTTTTTTCTCGCTGTTTTTAATGTGCGCTGATTTGTTTAGGAAAAAATAAACAATTGGGTAAATTTATTTAGTTGGCTTTCCAAACATAACCATGTGCATTGTTTTTTTTTTTTTTGGGGTTATTGTTGTTATTTCTGGATTATTTAACGATCAAATAAATATATGCATTGAGATTGTTAGATGCCATAATTTGAATAAGTTTATGCCAGTCTCATATATCTGCCATTTGGTCAGGTGATTCTAATATCAATTAGATTTCTTAATTGGAATGCCTTTGATAGATGTTCAAGTAGCATGAAGAAACATGCATGTAAATACTCTGCTTGAGAGAGTACATTACTTTTTGATGTCTTGTTTTTAGAATATACTTTTTGCTTTGAAGAAAAAGTTTTGCAATTGTTAACACATGTTGCACATATTTTGAAAGCTGGAATCTTAAGGAAGCAATTTATGGTACATACTATTGTAGGTGTATATTAATTTTTTCCGCTGCTATAATTTACTTATTTATGTCTTCTTTTGGCAATTATTTCATCAAATATGATTTTGCAAAAAATGTAAGGTTATTTGCATAAAAGCTCTATGCTTTTGAAACATAAATTTTCCAACTTTAAAAGTGTTGAATTAAAAATTTTAGTTTCTGTATGGATCGAATTTTTTTAAATGGTCGTTCTATTAAGCTTAAGAAAATGCGCGGTGATAAGAACGATAAGAAAATAAATTTATATAAAACAAAAAAGTGGGAGATATCAAAAATATTCTAAAGTCATTTTGAAGCTATATTCATGCCATTATATATATTGATAAAAAAAATCTCTTAAATTTAAGTTTTTATCATTTTTGAACTAAATTTTCAAAATAAGACCAAATATATTTTTGAAACATATGACACATTTTTCCATCTTCAACTCTAAATGGCTCATGTGAAGCATAAATGCCAGTGCATCTCGGAACAGATAAGGGTACAAAATTCCTAGAGAACGTCTAGGAATTTTAAACAAAAGCTGCCGAAGTAGGAAAGGGGAATCAATATAAGCTGTTATAAGTTTATGCAAAAAAATAGCATTAAGAGCAATCCTACGATTTTCCAATGAAGGTAGAACCAAATCAGAAGAAATCTACTGGCATAAGGAGGCAATCGGATATTGGGTTCCCAATTTAAGCTACGAAGAGAAAACAGGAGAAACTGTTTCTGTACAGATTCGATTCGTGCTTGATATTTTTTATATTGATTGAAAACCTTTGATTGAAAAGCTTTTATAGTTTCTGTCTGCATCTATTTTTTTTTAAAGTTCTTATTTAGCTTGATAATAATGCGGGCTGATAAAACAAAAAAAGTGGGTTGGTTATGCAAAGAAAGGGACTTATGCCACTAGGAATGCCTATCAGCTTTTGACCTCCTTCTCCCTTTTTACATACTACTTTCTTCCTTTCCATAATTAGGTATCACAATGGACCTCATGGTTTCTGGGTGATCTCAATAACACTAATTTATTGAAAAATTAACCTTCTTAAAAAAAGTGTTTCTTCTTGTCGAGAAACACGAAAATGGCAACCTTTTTTTTTTCTTAAGCATCGCTTTCGAGATATTTTCGAAAAACATGGTTTTGGGCACTTATTTAAGTTATTCGTCAATATCTTGTGAACAAATAATAAACGTTTGAATCAACATGAAAGACGATCGAAAGGTATTGATGTGCTCTTTACAGTGATATATAATTATGTACAGATTAATTGAAAATTATAGAAGTTACAAGAAACCAAAGTCGAAAAAGAGTGTCATTTTCGACCATTTTTCAAAATTAGAAATTTCCAGCTTCATTTTTTTTTAAATTGTATAATGCTTTAAACTGAAAGAGAACGAACATTTCGAGTTTAAGATCTTTAAAATCGGGTAAGAATTGTAGATTCTATGGAATAATTCTTAAAAAATATTTCAAACATTACCAAAGTTACGAAAATAAGACTTTAAATTCTATAAATTAAGAGCAAATTTTTTTATTAAAAACAAAATTTCGGAAAATTTAAACATTCGTCGTGACTAAATATTTCAAATATGAAACAAAATCCCTTAAACCAAGATTAATATTTAAAAAACAAAAAAAAACCATAATTTTTCAAAATGATTTACAAATGGTGGTTGGCAACCCGAAAGTAAATTTTTGGTCATGATCTTAAATCTCTTTCAGTTTTATGGAAATCTTAAAAAAAAATTTTAATCTTTTACTTGGTCTCAAAGAGCAGTCCTTTCATAAATTAAAAAAATCTTAAAATGAAATTTAAAAATTGAGTTTGTACAAAATCCAGATTTAAGATTTTGGCCACGATTTTCGACTTTTTCCTGGTTATTTCATGTTTAACAATTTTTTTTTTGCACGATTTTTTTTCTGTGCTAAAAAATAATAATTAGTTTTTTAATCTTAGGTTTCCCGGACTTATTAAAAAATCGTAAACCGAAAAGTTATTTTGAAACTGACATAAAAAAAACTTGCGCTACTTTTTGCCCATTAAACTAAAATTTTTTCAACTAAAATCTTAAATTCCGACTTTTTCTTTAATCAGTGCATGGAGTAGCAAATCGTCCAAATGGATGCCTCGCTTTTGCTGCATATGCTTTTTGGCCAAAATCCGGATCGTTGACCAATATTTTCATTTCCAATTTAGTTCCAGTTGGCGAGCTCACGGCATTGTCTCTAAACATCCGGCTTCAATCGACATTTAAGTGTCTGAACATATTTTCCTTATGTTTTTCGTACTTCTTGACAGCTCTATACGTAAGACCAAGTATACAAAATATTATAAATAGCATATAGGTTGCAATGATTCAAAATTAGCTAGCTTTTCCGCTTCGTTGATGATAATATAGTTGCAAAAAAATGATGATGATATTAGGTATGGAGGAATTCTAACAAAGAAATGCTTGCAATTTTCTTGGAATTGTAACTGCAACAATGACTAGCCAAGATTTTGCATATCTTTTGTGAAAGAGAGCTATATGATGTATTCATATACTCGGAATATTCTGACAATACATAGAGAGATAGATTTTTGTGCTGACCTTGTATGAATGCGCCAGCAACTGGCTGACACAATCAATCAGCGATGCTATGTTAAAATCCATGCCAACTTAAGGCTTTCTTTTGTATGAAAGTATCTCATAGATACACAGATACATTCATGTACTATGTCTAGCATGCATGCGTTTCACCTTGTCAATCAGCTGAGGCGGCGTTGTGGCAAAAATATGGGTCAGTGTTCCAAGCAGCCAAAGTTTTGGCTTAGTTCTACGAGGGTAGGTTGAAAAGTTGTTGGTGTGGCAAAAAGGGGAGCACTTATTTGGTAAAAAAGTTTTGCGTTTTTTCACATTAGCTGTCTTTTGGCCAACACTTTTAATTTAATGTTTTTGTGTGCCTACCAAAATTTTGATATTATTTTTATTATGCATTTGTTTTTTGCCAGTACAATTTAACCTTGTTTTCGTGTTCTCATATTTCAACACAGCTCCGTATTCTAGGGTCCAGAGCGACGGGCAAGGCGACAGATTCTTTGTGTGCCGATTTGTGTTTTTTATGGGAACGAGCTTTTTCTTGACCGTAAGAGGCCTTTTAAACTTAAAGGGGATGCATAACTTGTGATATTCAAAATATGATATGTGATGACGTGCGATATATTTCTTGAAACGTGAATATTTCAAAATGGTCTTTTTTTAAAGCACAATTGTGGTGAGCAAGGTTTCTCAAGAAAAATGATTTTATTTTTTTCAGACTACTCTACAATGTACAAAACGTGTTTGTAAACAAAAAAAGGGACAAAACTTGAAACAACATTTTTTTTGGCTGAAAAACATTTCTACGATCCCCAAAAATTTTAGTTTTTTTTCGGGAAAAATTATTATTTTGTTTACGAACAGCTTCAGGATACAAGTTAAATGGAAAGTTTTTGCTTATTGATTACAGATAAAGCAGTCTCCATAAATCATGTTAACCGCAAGGGATTTTTCTGAAAAGGTGTTATCTCACCACGCCGTTTTATTCCAAGTCTTAGGAACTTATTTTTTAAAAACTTTTCGAAAAATCTTTAACCTGCAATAATAAGATCGTCCAAGACTGATTTTTTAATTGTTTTTTAACTGTTTTGCTTATGCGATAAAATACTTGAAAATATTATTATTATTTTTTTTTTTTTTTAAGTGAACCTCTTAAATTCTCTTCGAATCTGTCTAAAAGCTCACAACATAAACTTCATGGCTTTTGTACTGCTTCTTGTATAATAGGCATCCCAAAATCCGTTGTCATTACAAAATCGTCTGACAGATCTGTTTGAACCATCTTCTGCATAGATTCCTTAGCATGACCTTACAGCTTCAACTGTTCCTTGAGCTTCAGTGTATTATGAGGCATCCAAGTTTCATCTACCATTACCAAACGGCGCATAAAGTCCTCTTTATAACGATTAAAAATCGCCAAACACGCCTTTGCAATGGTTGTCCGTTCAAGTTCGTTGTCGACTGAGAGCAATTGCGACACACATTAGGTGGAAAGCTTCCACAGGTCCAAATCTTGATGCCACGTATTTTTCACTGCTTGTAGTGAACCAGCTAGGACCGACGGTGAATCATGAAGAGAAAAGCTTACAAAAATATCAATAAATTGATTTTTTATATTGATACCTACATACCAAAACTTTCTTAATCGACCTTATATAATATATTTTACTAGAAAGTTCGGCAAACGCGTGCTTCACACGCCAACACCATCCAATCTTCGCCGGAATGAGGCTTAACAATAAAATTTATCCTCGCCTTCCACCATTGAGTTAAAGAATTCCACTTGTCCACTTGGGAGGCTTGGCCGAATCAAAACAAAACTAAGATAATCATTTTTTTTCATTTGGGGCGGAATTATCCGAAACTCTTCCTTCTTGCTCACCAATTTAATGAAAAAAAAAAAAAATCTTTCGAAACAAACATTGACTCTTGTTCTACTTGTAAGAGAAGTTTCCTAAAATTTTTTAAAATTAAATTTGTTCATTTTTATTTTTTAATATTTTTTACCAGCTTTTTTTTTTGTTAGTTTTTAATTAAATTCATATGGGCCATTAGAACAGCTCGATTATGTGGCTCCACTATAAACTTTGTAATTGAGGAGTTTCCTGCAGCGCACTTTAACAAAATTACTTTTCAGCCTGCCCTCGCATAACTAAATATTTTCTTTCTGAGGTTTTTCATCAAGCATTTGCCGACAGCTCTCATTCGAAAGTATTGAATATCATAATTTATGTTTGTGTGTCGAATTTGTGTTTGGTTTCGTGTTTTATTTTTGCTCCGACACATTTTTTTGGTATGATTTCCCGCCACATGCGCGCGTTTCAGCTGCAACAATAATGTCAGCGTCGACGTCGCCGCCAGCGTCAACGTCGACGCCGACGCGTCTTCGTCATAGGTCGAGTTATTTAGCGCTGGCTCACGTACAACAAAACAAAAACAAAAAAAAAAGCATTAAAAATAAAATTATATAAAAATTCTTGGCTGCATTTGAAATTGAAATTCAAATTGAGGCAACAGACGTAAAAACATAAAAACAGGCGCACCAAATTGGCAAAATTTTAATTTGATTTTTTTTGCGCGTTTTAGTCGCTGATTAGTCAAGACATTTTTGTCATTTTTATTGCGGTTCTTATAATACACTGTAAACGTAGGGTTTTCAAAATTTATGCAATCAATAATAAGAACATTAAAAAGTATAATTTTTTCGAAATTTTATGAGATTTCTGAAACTTTAGAAAACGTTTTTATTTACGGGCGCTTTGGAGAATTTCGTTTCCGGTAGCAATCCCCTAGTTCCTACTGCTTTATAGACAGACCTGGGTAGTATATAGTTTTTACTTAAGTAATAAGTATTGTTAGGGTACTCTATGATGCTCGTTTGTATGAACACGTAGCTCTTGAACACCGCAAGAGATAGCCCCACACAACTTTACCCAAAGATGCTTAAAATCTTGCTTCATATGCTAAATTATAAAATATATGTTAAAATAATATAAAAATATTAGTTTGGTATCTCAAGACTCCTAGCGTTTAAATGTTTTTGGTCATTCTTAGAATTTTCATTATTTTGTTAGTAAAAAATGTTTAAGACTCAACTAAAGTTCTACGAATTTTCCGCCCTATGCTCCTCCTAGGGGCGACTACTCGTAAATGCAACACTTAGCTCTACAGTAGTCTAGGAATACATATATATATAAAGTTCTACGAATTAATTAAGATAATTTAGTTTATTTTATTCGCTTCCCAGTAATAACTTGTTCATCACTATCTTAAAGGTTGTTAGAAACAACTTAGACTTAAAGAGCTTAAAAAAACCATAACAAAAAAGAAAAAAAAAGTAGTTTGGTATTTATGAAGTTTTACTATACTCACCCAGAAAAATTTTCAAAAATTTAGCTTGTTTCAGAAAAAAAAGTGTATTAGAGTGTCGTTCATCGCTTTGACTGTAGCACATTTTTTGTTGTTGTTTTTGTTTTGTTTGTTGTTTTTGCCGCCACGCCTTCCTCAGCAAAGGACGCGTGCCTCATGCCTACTGTTTTGCCTCCGTCCTACACGTCGTATGCGCAACATCTGCTGTGCAATTGCCGCCATTGCTTATGTCAAATTTCCGAATCTATTATCAATTTGTGTGTTCTTTTCCTTGCTCCGCCTCCTGCTTCTGTGGTGCCTCCTCTGCAACTCACCGTTGTCGCTGCTGTGCGACTGTTTTGTTGTTGTTGTTGTAATTTCGCTTGTTTATTTGAAAATTATTCCCAAAGCAAAAAGAACAAAAACAACAACAACAACAACAACTAAAGAGAGCGCCAACTGAGCGTACGTTTTCTTATCAAAACACAAATTTCGCCGCACAGTAGCTTTTCCAAACAAAAACAAAAAAGTTGCGCTCCATTAAGCTCTTTTTTGTCAACCGACGAAGAGAGCGCAACAAACAAAACGGAATGGGTAGCAGAACAAAAGCTCGTGCTCATCTCTTGGCTGCTTTTGCACGTATAACAGTTTACAATGCGTGCAGGGCTATTGGTAAAAAAGGCTGACAAAAAGGATCAAGGGTTAAGCCATGGTAGTAGTAGCTGCAAGTTGCAGAGGGGGTATTGTATGACATGTGTCTTTGAGTGCTGCTTATTGAAAGTAATTGTTTGTTAATTAAGTTGTTACAATTTAATTTACATGCTGTGTACAAATTTCACATATTATTAAGCCAAAGATTGCGATGTACTTTCTTAATTTTTGGTAGCACTGAACTGAAGTGATGTTTTTGAAAATATTTGTGTTGTTTAAAGCAGTAACGCATTTTGGTGAACTAAAATTTTACAAATTTTGTAACTTAATTTAAACAATTTATGTATTTAATTTTGTAAGGAACGATTTTAGGTAATAATATAAGCTAGCTATCTGTTATAAGAAAGGCTGCCAGTACCTTTACTTAGAGACTTAAATATTTGTTTGAAATTTTCACAATTTTTTCACATTTTTTTGATTCCAAAATAAGTTTTGTATAAATTTTAAGATGTAAGATATTTATTTATTTTAACACTATTTCTACCAAGACGTGTCAAAAGACACCTATCATTTTTTGAAAAAAAAAAGTTTTTTTCTTCTGGTATTATAGCAATATATAGTTGTACGAAAATTCAAAAAAAATTTGTTTGGACAAATGATTAAACTAAGGGAATAACTTTAAGTTAAGTCTTTTGACACAACGCGGTAAAAATAGCGTTAAGCTAGCTTTTGATACTAAGATATGGCTGTCAAGGTCTTCAGCTCAAATTTTAAAATTATGCTTACACAATTATTGTGTCTACATTTGGTTGACTTCAAAATACTAAAACATGGGCTTACAAAAAAAAAATAATTTTTAATTTCTTGCAAAGCTTGAAAAATTTTGTTCAAATTATTGACTTTAGTTTTAAACTTTTTGTCGATAAAAAAACTACCATTTAATCAAAACATAAATATCTTGAGTCCTGAGGCTCACAAAACACAATAAAAAATTTGATTTCTATTATAAAAATATTTAAAGTATTTTTGTTGTCCTACCGCAAAAGAGTTCTCAAAATCACGGATGCAACGTTTTTGAATGTTTAATTCATTTGGCCCAGAACCAACGTTGTGTCGATGTCCCAAGCTTTAAGCTTTGCCAAAAATAAAATCGTTTATTGGTTCGTATTTCTATTTTTAATTGGCTTAAGACGACTCTCAAGCAGTTAAAAATGAGTAAAAATTGTTTAACCAAGACTAGAGCTTGCAAATTATTTCTGCTAAGGTGGTGAATTAATTCAAATTTATTACGTTACAGTTTGTGATGAGCTCTTTTTACAAGATTATTCACGTTTTATGAACCATTTTTACAAGTGTTTTTGGAAAAATGTACCTTAAAATTATTGGAGTACGTAGCTTTGTAAATCATTATTAAGTATAACAAACCCAACGATTCCAAGGTGTTTTTCCTGAGCTGCCCCAGGAGTCGCATAAAATTAGATAAATGGAAATATAGAATAAAAAAAGTATGCAAACTATCGAGCTCATTTGTCTTTTTATACCCTGTACCGTATGGTACGAAGGGTATATTGTGTTTGTGCAAGCCGAAAATGTATGTAACGTACAGAAGTACCTAAAGTATGATCAGTGTGACTCGAGAAGTCGATATACCCATGTCCGTCTGTCCGTATGAACGCCTAGATCTCAGAGATGGTAAGAGCTAGAGCAACCAAACTTTCAGATTAGATCCCTTATTAATCCATAGGAGACAAGTTTATTTTATTTTTTTGATATCGGGATTACATTATATAGCTCCCATAGGGGTGTTTTAGAGGACCTCGAAAAAAAGCAAAAGTTTTAGATGGATAATTCGTTTGTTTATGAAGATATCCAAACTTATTTGTTTCCCCCTTCAAAACGCCACCTTTGTAATTTTGTATAACAGTATAACAGAATTCAGCCGCTTTTGGTTTGTTTGCTGGCATTTTTTGTTTATTTACAATTTAACATTTTGCACGCTCACACGAACAGCAACACACACACGCAGTGAGCAGCTCACCTTCACATACAAACGCAGCCCACTGGGCCACCGCTGTGCTCCAACAGAGGTCGTCCTCTATTTGGCGCTCGCTCTTTGTCCGCACACACGCGCTCTCTCGAATTTTTGCTCTCGCTGCTAACACACACATATTTGCAAACTTTCGGCTAGCAAGTAGAAATTTTCATTTTCCCCAACAGACATTCGTCGTACGCCGAACTGTTCGGACGCTTTTCAGCTCCGCAAGAATAAATATATAAAAAGTTTTAAACTTAAATCAGATTTCGCTGCATGTGTTAGTGTGCGTGCGTATACGTGCATGTGTGTGTGTGCGTGTTACAAATACAGTTGTAAATCAGCATTTTAGACAAACAGGCGCTGCTCGCTAAGTTGGCCATTACTATTAGCCAGTTGGGCAGTTATTGGTTATATTGCAAAGATTTTGACAGTCGCGCATTATTCGCATATCCGCTTCCATATCCGTGTCGCTAACGGTAGCCAGCTGCCTGTTGGTGTCTTTCTAAATGTGTGTGCGCGTGTATGTATGTGTGTGTCGGTTTTTTCGGGTGCAAAATCTGTAATTGAAATTAAGTCGATGTTCGAGCAAGCGTACCAAGTTGCCATCTAAAAGTCAATAACTCTAACAGGTAAAAATGAAGCATTTCATTGCATCTTAATTCAAGCCAATAAATGTGAAAATAAAGTTTTCAATTTGGTTTTCAAATATTTACAAAACGAAATTTATTTATTTATTACAAATTGTGTTTGTTGCTGTATTCACTCTAAAACCAACTTATTGAAATAGCGCCGAAAATTTGCCACATAGTTTAGTTTTTTTGTTGCTTCAATTGTTTGCGGTTTTTATTTATTTTATAAAGATATATTTTTTTTTCATTTATTCTAGAGTAGCTCAAGTTGAATTGACTTTCAAATATTTTGAGTTGTGGCAATGTGTTGAAAAAGCTAAAATAGATCTTATCTGTCTGCCTGTTAGTCGTTAGTTCGAGAATAGTGTTGTATTGACTAAACTTGAGATACAGCAAGTTGTCATTGTTGCCGCCGGTTGTACTTGAACTAATAGAGAGAAGTGCGTTTTGGAGATGTAAAACTGAGAGACACTAACTAACTGCTGACAAACTGCTATGGGCAACTGAAAATCTCAAAATTAGTGCCACAAAAGTTGAAAGTAACAAATTGTTGTAGAAGTTTGTTTTTAAAGTTTGGCTGTGGGCGTGGTTGAGTAAACCAAACATGTGTTTTATTGTGAATCATTAAAGATACCAAAATAATTGCTCACTCAGGCAGTTAGATAAAAAAAGTTGATAAACAAGCAGATCTGTCAAAGATAATAATTTTTTAGCTGTTGTTAACGTTGTATATACGCATATATAATTTATGCCTTGCCAATCTTGAGATTACTTTTGAGTTTATCACAGCCTTGATTTATGTTGACTCTTAGGCAATTATAAACTTTAGCATAACTATTATTGCTCATATAACTTAAACATGTTGCGCATTGTAGTAAGTTTTTGTGCGTTTATTGATTATTTCTTTGAGTTTTATTTATTCAAGCATATCTTTAATACTTTCTAGCCATTTCAGGCAATTCTTTATGCAGCTTTAATTAGACAGTTTCTTAATAGTTTTCTGCATTATCTGTAAAGCTGCATAAAGTTCGCTGTGTGTTCTGTTCTTTGTTATTTGTTTTTGTAATTTCCTTACCATATTTGTTAAAAGTGTTTATCAAGTTTGCATTCTTGCACAGCAAAAGTTTCTTTGAATGTCTTAGAAGTTTTTGAAAAATTATACTAACTTAACATACATTGTTATTCTTGTGGCACTTTAGCTGCTGTTATACTAACGTGTTCTTGACAAATGTAGGCATTATACTGGAAACCGCGGCAAGGTGAATGTGCCAGATAAAGGATTGAGTTATTGCTGGTCATATTAAAACAAGTAGGCCGAATACAGTCATACCTCTCTTTAAGTTCTACAGTTTTTAGACGTTTTTTGGAACTTTTGCTTTGATACAAAGGTAAGAAACAAGAATTTATAGTTTGTGTCAAGTAATAACTTTCTTCGGTGCAAGGCTTTTATGATGAAAAAGAGGACCTATGTGAAGACTGGATATAGATAACAAAGCACCTTATATGAAAATTATGGTCAAAGAGAAACAAGCATTTCTGATGTTAGAACGATAGCAAGTCGAGCCCGAAGTGTTTCTTCGTCCTGATTATTTTGGTATTTACCTTTTGGGGCCTTGATCGTTGACTGTCTTAATTTAGGATTTTTGGTTAAAAAAGTAGCGCGCAGTTTATGAATGCTTTTCTATAATACCGAAAAATATTGATTAAAGAGTTAATTATTATAACACCGAAAGTAATCTTAAAATAAGAAGCTTCAAATTTAAATAAGCCAGGAAACAATGTAAATTTTTAACAATCTTGAATTAAGAATTTAAAGTTAGATAATTTCGTATCTTAGTTCAACAGTTTTCATCTCATTTCAGGGTTATTGTTATTTTATGAATTGTTGATTTGTTGAAAATTTTAATTTAAAATTTAATTATTTTTCTGTGTATGCATTGTGTACAGATTGAGTTTATATCAATGCTATTAAATTAGTTATTAATCAATAAAGTAAAACTATTTCTTTTTAATTTGTAGTTTCTAAAAAAATGTGCTTATTTATGATCTAAGTGTTAGATATTAAATTGAATAAAATAGAAAAACTTAAATTAATTATACTTTCTATATTTTGGATAAAGCTTTTAATTCACTTCATATCGCTTTCAAAAAGGCTTGAAATGTTGTATTTGAAAAATAAGAGGACATCAAAGTGCGACCTTAGCCCTGTTGCCTCCGTAAGATTAAAAAGGAAACTTTATAACACATGAGGCTTTGAGGATTGAACGCAAAATATAAGAAGTTTTAGTAACCCTGCTAAATTGTTTAGCCTTGATTTTGATTATTTTTCTGATTCAGTTGAATTAAATTGATAAACCAACCTATCGAAATTGAAATCCTGAAAAGATCCAACTACGTCTGAAGCAGAGATAAAGCTATGAGCTCTGAAACAAACAAATTCGTTTTTTATTTGAAATTGTTTTTTCTTTGTTTATGGAAAATCTGTAGAAGTGTTGGCAGCGGGTTTTAGTATAATTTTGGTCTTTGTAAGAATTCGCCAAGACCCAGAAAATTTTGTGAAATTTGTTGCAGAGGGAATTTTTATTAAGACTCACTTCGAGGAGAGGTTGCCAGAAGAAATAAGATTAAAGCAGCCCCTCTTCAGACTTCTTATAGGGTCTCCTCCTTCAAGTAGCGTTTACTATAGGCTATCTGAAGGAAAAAGGAAGTCTCGTTCGATACGGTACTAATCAGTCATTCTTCAAGGAGAGATTGTCAGCTGATGGTTGAAGCATCTTCTCCTCAATCTTTTTATTGCTACTGTTCCAAGTTTCTTTGCGTAAGGGTTACGAAGGGCTACCAGCCCATATCAAGATATGGTATCTACAGAAAAGAAGAGAGATCTGGTCTTCTGCGGTAATAACTAGTTTTTATTCATGATGAGGTTGATGATGTGCAGCCTATCATTGCATCTGCCAAAGAAAAAAGAGATCTGTTGCTCTACGTAGCTCATATTAAAGTCACGAAAATTTGCTGGTTTACCATTTGCCTCCAGAAATATTTTGAATGATTTGGAACCTATTGGATTTTGACTTACCAGCGGTAACTTAGTTTTGAGCACCATATCCAATTAGGCGCGATGACGTCAGAAATCTCTAAAAGTATTGCTTTAAGTTAAGCTTTAAAATCTCTCAGAAACTCCGTCGATGTGGCAGAAATTTAATAAAAACTCTTCCTTAAAAGTGAACATTTATAATTTAATATAAATTATGGTATATGTTTTAATTATATAATTACAAGTTAATTGAATTTTTTCTCAAACGATTCAAAATTTTTAGAATTTTTAAATACATAAAAATATATATAAATAAATACAGAAAAATAAGAAAAGAAACTATTTTATTTCATAATTGTTGATGTACTTCCATATATACAACTTTATTCAGACCTCAAAGGCCTTGCTGCACTGGCTATAAACTTGCATTGTAATTAAAATTAGCCCCAAAATAAAATTCTCTAAATTACTATCTTTAGTTTATGATTGCTGCTCAGCTTAGTATCAAAGCAATTATGAACCAAATTAAACTGCTAGATTCTTTAATCCCTTTTTGTAATTTCCGGACGGACTTCATTTAAAATTGAATTAAAAGAGACTGTCGGTCAGATCAATCAACTTCTAGCTCAATTCCTTAATAATGCCAGTAATTTGAAAATATTTGTTGGACCCTATAAGAATTCAATTTTTAAATTTTTTAATATAAAAACAATTGAATTTCAAAATTTGCAATATGCAATCAAAAAGTGTGCGACTTCTAAATAAAATTACGTGTACGCAATATATCGTATACGCAATATATCGTATACGCAATATATCGTATACGCAATATATCGTATACGCAATATATGACAGCTAAAGGAAGCCGGTTAAAAATGTTGTACAACTCCAGCTCTGTCAAACATTTCACGTCAATTTAGTGTGCAAGGTTCATTATAGGTTTTACTCTCTACTAATCTTTAAAGATTTGTTATATCTTTTAACTGATTGCCTAACAATTTGCTGGAACTCATTATATATAGTGATTTCCGCCATCTCTGCTGTACATACAAATCAAGCAGTTGCATGTTATCTTTCAAGTGTTTGGATAATTCCATTTGCGCTGCATGCTCCACTTGAGCTTTGATGCATGAATGATTTACTTGATGAGTTATCCTGGTACATATTAAAAGCATATTATGCATTACTTATCATTATTGAGATTAGTTTAGTTGGTATAACCTAGTTAGTTGGGTTTCCTTTAAAGTTTCTGATGCTGTGTTATGGGCTTAACCAGCTTTCGACCACAATTGATGATGACATGAAAAACGCCGCTAGTTTCAATTATTGAACACAATTAAGGCATTAAAACCAGAGACAACAGGGACACAGCAACAGCAGCGAGCCTTGTCAAGTCAGTCAAGAGCAATTAGTGTTTGTGTTTGTGTGTGCGTGTTTGTATTTGTACACTTGGCTCATTATGCTAGCAGCCTGGCTGGCTGGCTGAACTGGCACTGGAGCTGACTGTTTCTTACCCTTGACAGCAGTTACCACTTGGGTTGCTCATTAATTATTTAGCAGCGACGCTGCTGCTGCATCAAACATGTAAAAGTTGCGCATACGCAGCGTTGGCTAGCTTAAAATTAAAATAGGCCAGCAGCGTTACAACGTACATGCTGTTGCTATATAAAAGCTTCAAGACATGACCATCTATCATTATAATGTTGCTAGCAAACTAATATGTAGACTATCTATGAGAGCAAGTGAGCGAGTTTGTGCTGATAGCTCCGCGCCCAGCTTTTTGTGTGATAAGGTTGACAAACTAGATAAAAGCGCGATAAAAATGAAAAAAAAAAAGAATGAAATAAAATAAAATAAAATTATGCATATAGTCTACAGAGAGACATAATAAATAAAACAAAGACAAAAGCTGCCACTGGTTAGCTCATTTTACTTGGTCTCAGCGCAGAAATTATGTATGAATTTTATATGAGTTACAAAAGCCACTCTACGCACGGAGCTGGGCTGGCCAACAGTGGGTTAAGTGTTAAGGCAAAGGCAGCGCCATTTCTTCTGCTGAGTACATATTTGAATATGAATGAGGCTAAGGCTAAGGCAAACGCCACTTGGCTGCTTCTTAACGCTGTTCGACTTGTTTCGTTGTTGTTGCTGTTGTCATAACAGCTCTTAACGTGCGATAAACTTAACCCAAGTGCTGTGCCCCGTGCGATATTATAGCACGTGTGTGTGTGTGTGTGTGTGTGTATCTGTCAGTGTGTTTGTGGTATGAATGGTTTCAGCGACACTGAAACGCGGTTTTAATTAATAATTATCGTTTTACTTGCTGCCAGTGCGGTCGTTTTATGTAAAGTTATAATAATTATGCTTGACACAGCAAAATGACACATGACAAACGTTTGTCTAAAATTATACACATATATACACACATACTGCAATATGTCAGCCCCTACCCTCTGTAAGGGTGTCAAAATTTAAACCACAAAAATATTCGACAAGCGACATGCGACACGTTATGCCAAACCACATTGCACATTGCGTATACGCAATATTTGACAGTCAATTGGTTAGCAAAGGGTTACAATTTGCTTACACACATAACACACGTGGGTTGCTCGATAAGTCAGTGGCTTTTTGAATGAATTATGGTATTTTTAATAGACAAATTTTTTTGGGTATATATACCCATTATTATCATAACGTTTACGCAGTATATGACAGTCAATTGGTTAGTTGAGTGGTATTAATTGTTTTCACACACTAAGTACGAGTGTTGTTTAATAAGTCTGCGCATTTTTTACACCTTTTCAATAATTTAATTATTTTGGGCTTATAGATTGGAATACTCAGACTTTGTCCTGCCTGCTTCCTCTTAGGTTGTAGAAAAGGTTCTACTGTAAAGTAAATATTTACTGCTGAACTAATTAATCGCAAAAAAAATCACTGCACATTACGTATATGTAGTATTTGACAGTCAATTCGTTAGTTAAGGAGTATAAATTGCTTACGAGGATTGTTTGAAAAGTCAGTGCTGTCAAATAAAATAAAGTTTTTTCATTCCGTCAGAAGTTGTCTTGCTTTAACATTGTCTTGCCTGCTGTTAGTATGGTTTTTTTAAAAATTAGTACTCATTACGTATACGCAATATTTGACCGTCAGTTTAATTCAAACAGCAGCTCTCAAATAAATGGTTTTTTTAATATTCAATTTATTTTGGGTATATTTATACTTATATAACTGGCTATGTTGCCGGATCGTTGTCTAGCATTTTATTACAGAGTTGAGGCAAGATTTTTTTCAAATTAATTGTGGCACAAAATACTTAATCGCAAAAGAAACTTTTCAGAAAACCAATTCCGAAAATTCTGAACAAAATTTAAGTTTAAAATTTTCTCAGAAACATAATTTTACATAACCTTTGCATTGATAAAATTTGGATGTGGATTTGTTCATTAGAGGCACATGAATCAGCTTACCAAAATTGGTGGTTCTAGGTCATTTATTACTATTATTACGTAGAGTGAAATATTGAAGAAGTTTATAGGCAAGGGGAGGTGAAATTTTTACATTTTAGACTATAACTTTTATTGTAATTGTCCGATTTTGTTTATTTTTGACACACAGATGCATGTAACCACAACGCATCGCTCTGTTAAGTTTCAGATTAAAATATTAAACGGTTAAAAACCGCGAAACTCTGCTACGGGGGAACGGGGAAAGGGGGAAAGATTTTGACATGATTCAACAAACTTGATCTTCTGAGGAAATATGCACATCAGCTGGTAAAGTTTCGTATCTCTAGCTCTTATAGTCTCCGAGATTAGGTGTTCATACAGACAGACAGACGGACAGACGGACGGACAGACGGACATGGCTCAATCGCTACCCGAGGTTATGATAAGCATTTTGGTATAAAGGACTTGGGGTCTGCCACGCCTCCTTCTTGCCGTTACATACATTGCACAAATCTAGTATAGCCTTTGTACCTATAGGTACAGGGTATAAAAACTGCAATTTTTAGTAAGTACTTACTCATAAATTTCAGATTTTTAAGAATATTATAGATGTAGATAATAAGAAATTCTTAAAGATAAAAATTTTCTAAAATATGACCAGAAGCATTTTTAAAACAAGATTTTTAGTATACTTTGACTCAAAGATTTTTAAAAATTCGAAAATCAAATTTTTGTCTCAATTTTAGACTTTTTCTGTCTTATTTTAATGTTAAATTCATATTGTTAAAATATTTTGATCCCAAAAGCAGTCCCTTAATACTATATATGAAAAAAACGTATTTTTTTTTTGAATGAGCCAAAAAAATCTTATTTCATGTTGTTCAAAATTCGAAATGAATTAATTTATAATATATTAAACAATTCATATTTTAAATGAGCCAGAAAAATCTTAACAAGTTAGGTCAAAATTAAAATTATTATTTTAACTATGATTTCAAAAGCAATTTTGATGAAAAAATCAAAAAATAATAATTATTTATTATTTTTTTTTTTTATTCAAAAAGTTATAAGAGAGTTATAATATATAAGTTATAAGTTATAAGAAATAAAGCAATATGTATGAAACTGTCATAAAAGCATCAGGTGAAATTAAATCACTTTTTAAGCTTCTATTTCTTGTTTCTCAACTCTCCTTTTCGAATAACAGATTTTTAATTTGTTCCAAATCCCAGCGGCGTCATCTATTAAGTCTGGTTACAATTAATACCTTGGCGACTAAATTAGAAGTTGAGCTCAATTTGTGAATTTTTACCATAGCGACAAAACCATATTTTATAACCTTTGGAATGGATATCTAGATATATCTAGGTTGACGAACACGTGAATGTTACTTTTTTCCGTTTTTCTTTTGGTATGGCATTTAAAGTTCTAAAACTGCCCTCGTATTCAAATTCATACAAATTATTATTGTTGGCATAATTAATGTCGCTATTTATTTATTTATTCTGTGCTAATGTTAACGCATTTAGTCTTATACCGCCAACGCGCGTAATTGGCTGTAATAAAAAGGCAACGAGATTTATGGCCCACTGTCGCTTTTTTTTTTTGCTGTATATAGTATAGTCAATGTATTATACATAATATAATATGTGTACGTATGTGATTACTGTTTATTTTACTTAGTTGCATTTAATGTGCTACTGTGTATACATCTTTTTTTTTTCTACTCTTAGACATATGCATGACTTTTGATCTTTTCTGGCAAGAGACACGTTAAAATAATTTGGTATTCACTGCACGAACTGAAAATGTGTCAGGTACACGATGCTGCCTAGTTTAATAGATTGCCTAACTTACTTTCTTTTTTTTTTTTTTATTAAAGAGCACAAATCTTTAAATGGTTTTTGGCTTAAGGCAAAGCCAAAGGCGTTCGAGCATTTAAAGGGCTTCCTCTTTTATAACAGCCTGACAGCCGTTTCTTAGCGTTTTCAATTTCCTTTACCAACCAGGGCTGGCAATCAAGTGTAAACGAATGACACATTTATTTATTCAAAGGATTATGTAATGGCAAAAAAAGGGATTATTAAAGTGGAAAAAATGTTTATATTGCTGACAGAGCATTTTGAAGGTTTTAAGACCTGTTTTATGATTTATAAAGCTAAAAGTCAAGTTTTGGTAACATATGCATTTAATAGATACCTCTCTTTGGGGATAGTTAATAGTAAATAACAGTAAGTCCTTCTCAAAATAGTTTTGATTTGACAATCTTGTTTTGGGTTAAGGGCATTACAGGTATTTGGAAAAAGAAAATCTGAATCCTTTATGTCAATCTTTTGTATTAATAAAAAAGAACCAAGTGTAAAAAATGTATCTTTAACTAAAAGATAAGCTGGGGTTGGGTCAGGGGGCCCACGTCAGTAAGGAAGTTTTTTTATAATAATTAACTGAGCGACTATAAATAATCCAGACTATACTTACAAAGCTAAAGATCAGTAGCAGGAGCGCGGTTTTAGATTAAGAAAATTAACAATCCTAGATATTAAAATGTTAAGCATAGAATAATTATAAATTCCTAAGTAAATTAGAATTCATATTATTTCGTTACGTGACAATTTTACAATAATTTTTTTCAAATATCTCTAATATTAAAAATATTGAAAAATACATTTTTTGCTTTTCAATAAATTAGCGACTTAGAAATACGTCCTAACATGATAATTGAAACTCCGAAGTAGATTAAAATTAGTACTATTATTTCGTTACGTGACGATTTTTCTATTATTTTGCTCTAATTTCTCTTATCTCAAAAATTCTTAAAAAGTTCGGGGAATAGATTTCTTTTTTGTCAATTACAAAATTATGTTCGAACACGTTGATAGAAATTGCAAAGTCAACAAAAATTTGTTTCATCACATTATTTCGTTACGTGACGATTTTACTTTAACACTAGTTTACAAATTTAAAAAAATTTGGTATCCTCAACATGTTTTAGTCATTTTCGTAGTTAAATAGCACGCTAAATCCGAAAATTAGGACCAAAAATGTTTTCATAGAACGGATTTTGAGATATTTCGAAAAAACTATTTTTCGAAATTAAAAAAAGTGTCTTTACTTACTTAAAAGCAAATATTTCTGGTTCTACCAAACCGATTTTGACAATTTTCTTACTAAACTGTAGATAATTGAATTACCTATACATTATACTTGGAACATATTTTATTATTCCATTCATATGCAATTTTTCCTAATTTTTAGCAAATTTTTGAAAAAATTCTATTTCGAACGTAAATTTAAAAATTTAAAAAATGTTTTCATACAATTTTTTTTATGGATCGTAAAGTTTGATCGATTACGAAAAAAATCAAATCAAAATCAGTTTCGTACAACCAGAGATATTTGCTTTATAATAGACACACTTTTTTTTTTAAGTTTTCGAAAAGTCTCGATATCCGTTCCATGAAAAAATTTTTGAACTTTTTTTTTCGAATTTAGCATGCCATTTTACTACGGCAACGAGTAAAACATGTTGAGGATACATTTTGTTGTAGACTAGTGTAATTTTTCTCTACAAGCTTTGTTCGGGAATTTTGTTCTAAAAATGCTAAAAAAACATGAAATTGAATTTATATATTGAAATAAGGGAATAAAATAATAAAGTAATAACAAATAAAAATAAACTGGTTCAGCTGCTAAAATAAGTTATGATGATTCAAAAACCCCATGAATACTTAAAGTGTCTAGGCCAGATCAGTTTTGTAAGGACGTTTTGAAAAGTAATATTTAAAAGTAGCAATCATTTTGATATAAGTTTGTCTATTAAATGTTTATTATTACTGAAGCCTACAAAAAAAGTAAATATATATGAAAAAAAACAACTACGAAATCCATTTCTTGAGAACCTAATAGGTCTTCACGAACAATTTTTGTAATAATTTTTAAAATTATTCAAGCCTTTAAGATCGCAAACTGGTCATGCAAAAGACGGATTTGACAAAAATTGTAAAATAAGATAGAAAATTTTTAAATTAAAAATATTAAAAACAATGATTTATGATTTTAAAGTCATAATTTTCTAACCGTCAAAAATCCATTTGCGTTTTACATAGAAAAAATTTACATAATAAAAGTCTAATCTTTGCATCTATCAACAAGTAAATGCACTTTATTTGCAAAGTTTATTGTTTTTTTTATGTCTATATAGTATTTAAGTGCAATCATCCAAGATATTTTGCCAAAAAATATAAAAATTGTGACAGCTGCAAAGTGAGATGTCAATTGTATGCGCATGGGGTTTCAGTAACATCAACAAAAATTTTTGAAATTGGGAAAAATCCTGTATTTTAACATTGTGTCGTTACTCACAAATTTTGACTCGATTTCAAGCTTTGAGTACGACCAAATTATTTATATAATATGCTCAGTGTTTTGTGTAATTTTCGAATAAATCGGTTTCCTTTAAGTGAAGCTTTCTGCATAGAAAAAAATCACAAATGTTTTGCTTAATGTACGTATAATTACTTACATTTGGTAAACTTATAGCGTGCAAGATATATTAAGCATGGAAATGGTATTAACCATTATTATTCACTTCCTGGCCAACGTCGTCAGCAAATATGCAAGGACATTTCTATAAATAATGTTTGCCAGCTTTATTAAGATTGAAATCTTGCACGCAATATTCCAAGCAGCAGCTGAACTTCAAAAATTGTTATGGTAGGTTGCAAACCTAAATTACAATAAGCGAAAAATTAGGGTTATAAATTACGAATAGACTTTCTTGAAAAGATAATTGAAAGTTACTTTTTACGCTTTAGAACAAATAGAAAGGGAAGATTCTTAAATTAAGTGTATACATTCTTGGCGTTCTTAACAATTGAATCTTTTTATTTTTAAATGGCGTTAAAGAAATTTTAAAATCCAGGAAAATGAAAATAAAGAAATGCTTAAATGAATAAGTTCGTTCTTAAAACATGAATTTTTAATGCTTCAATAAAATAAAATTATTTTAAAAAAATTACGGAATTCATACATATTTCTTAGATCTTTAATTGAGTACGTTCGTTCTTGCCTCTTGCAACAATTTTCCTTATTTTGGTACGCAGCAGCCAAAAACGTGTCAAAACAAAACAAAAATTCATACATAAAAAACACAGCCTAAAGTTTGATTGCAAACGCAGCTGTTGTAACAAAACAGTGTGGCCCAACTTTTTGTGGAAAAGTATGTAGAACTGTTTCGCCGCTGCAGTCAAAACTAATGATCAAAGATGGCGTACGTTTAAGTCGGGCGCGAACGATTTTGGGATACCATGTACCACCACATTGCAATCAAATCCGGTATATTGTTTCAGAGCTCCAAAAGTTATTTATTTGCCTTTGGTAACGATATCTACATAAACAAAAGAAAAAAACGAATTTTGCACTAAACACGTTTTTTGAACCGATTGATCCTATTGGGACTATATGATTTTGATCAAATTTGGAACAGTGCTTGGGAACTATAAACAAACAAATTTTGTACAAAAAATGTTTTTTTGACCGATCTGTCTTATGAGGCTATATAGTCAACCGATTTTGATCAAATTCAGTGCAGTGCTTGGGACCTATAAAAAAAATACCAAATTTTGTACAAAAATCGATTTTTTGGCCGATCGTTCCTATGGGGGCCATATAATATAATCACCCGATTTTGATCAAATTTGGTACAATGCTTGGGTACTCTAAAAAACTGCTGAATACCAAATTTGGATACAATATCTTTACAAGCAAACGAATTATCCATCTAAAACTTTTGGTTTTTGTCGAGTTCCTCTGAAATACTCCTATGGGAGCTATATAATATAGCTTCGATATCGAAAAAATAAAATAAACTTGTCTCCACTGACATAATAACGCATCTGATTTGAAAATTTGGTCGCTCTAGGTCTAGCTAGCTCGCTAGCTTACCATCTCTGAGATCTAGGCGTTCATACAGACAGACGCACAGACAGACATGGGTATAACGACTTCTCTTGTCACCCTGATCATACTTAAGGTAACTTTGGGGGGTCTCCGACGTCTCCTTCTGTATGTTACATACATTTTCGGCTTGCACAAACTAAATATACCCTTTGTACCATACGGTACAGGGTGTAACTAACGCATCAAAATTTGGCCCAATGCCACAAACGCTATAAAAATACCAAAAAAGTGCAAAAAAACACCACATTTCCTTGGTAGAGCCACACTGTTCGTTTTGGTAGCAAATTAAATTGCAGTTTTTGTGTGGACCCATTTTTTGTTGCTGCGTACAGGTCCTTTGAAAAGTGAAAACTTGTTTAAACATGAGGGATTTTCGAAAAAAAAGGAAGTACTTATTCTTCTTGAACCTTTATCGAGTTAGTATAGGTCAATGCCTACGTAGGGCTCTTATGTTTTTGGGCATTTGGTGACAGCCGTCACCAAAAAATTTAGATAAACCTATATAATTTTTTTTTTTCGAGTTGAACATCCGAAGATGTTGCTGGGGTGTTATTTACTTTGGATTCGGACTCAGCGATCTCAAAGAATAGAGTAGGCACGGTCTGAACTCCGAGCCCGAAATTGATTTGTTTTATGGTTGTGTTATTGATTGTTGGGATTGATTTTTAACTTCACCATCGTGCTGAGTCGTATGCTTTGGAAGAACAATCCATCGCCAGTGAGATTTTTACCAAGACGCTTAAGCTACAAATGTTGGCCGCTCTCTTACCGGCTCTAATTGATGTCCAGTGTATAGGCAATGCGATCTCTATCAAGATACTCCAGCTCTATTTGGTGTCTTCTCTGGTTAGCTGCTCTTTTTTTGCATCCAGTTTTGGGGTAGATTCTGTGAGATTGAAGAGCAATCCTCCCAACATGTACTTACTCAATGTGACGCTCTTGTTAGAGGAAGGGCTTTCCATTTTGGCGGTCATATATCTTGATGCCGATCGACTTGAATCATTCCACATGATTTCGTTCGTCTCGGAAATTGAAATTGAAATCGAGCTGAGTAGCTTTAGAACTTGAAGGAAGTAGATCCTAAGCGTCGGAGTGCAGCTCTATAATTATAGAATAGTTAAGGGTGGTGGGCTTATTGGCAAAGAGTTGTGGCTTTGAAAGACCTACCCCAGGTGCGGATTCAATATTTGGTCGTGTTTCACTTCAAAGTGTAACTCGCGCAACACTTTCAACCCTTTTTTCCAACTTTGCGGGGGAGAGGTCCGGACCCGAATCCCGCCGTCGATCCGCCACTGACCTACCCCAAATAAAACATGCAGTTGACAAAAGTGAACCATGGCTCCAACAATGCATCAAATCAATGAATCCGTACTTGCTACTATTTCGAAGTTGTTGCCAACCCTGTGTGCAACCCCTAAACTATGCTATACTTTATTATAGGTTTTATGGCAAAGCGATTGAACCCTCTTTTAAATTTATAAATAGCCCAACAAAACTTAAATTTTATAGACAAACTCAGTCTGCAAACTCAAACACAACGACGACGACGCCGACGACTACTTGGGTCTTGGAGCTTTGCGTGTTATTGAGCTAGTCATCAATTGTTTTGTCAATATTTTTGCAATTTTGCCTATCGGCACGCGTAATCGAATGCCGGCTAAACGTAAGACGACTACTTTCAAACACTCGTACTCACACTCGTTCACACTGACTGCGTCAAGGGGACGCCATTTTGTAGGCAAAAAAAAAAAAAAAAAAAGTTGACTGTAAATTACGATTATGACCGCCGTTTGGTTGTGGCTGTAAATGTGCCACTCTCTTGCTCTGTGTATGTGTGTATCTGTGTGTGTCGTATATGTGTGTGTATATGTTTTTATACCTCTGGCCAAAAAATTAAAAATGCGCTGCCAGCAAAAGTGTAAAAACTTTTCAAATTGAAAATTCGCCCACTTACACACACACACATAAATATACACACTATGCACACACACATACATATAGATACAAAGCAGGAGTACAAAGCAACTTGGCTTGACGTTGAGTTAGGTTCTTAGCTTGCTTCAGTTCGGTTCGGTTTGGTGCTGCTTGTCTTTGTTGTTGGTGTCGTTGTTTGAGGCAATGACTGAGCAACACCAACAAGTCGGCGGTTTGTTGGCAATTGTCCCAAACAGCTCTTTTAGGCCGCCGCCCGAACACCCAGCCCTGCAGCCCCTATTTGTTACTTGTTCTGGGGGGTGTCATTGAACTTAATTTTGTTTTTCTTTTGCGGACTTGTGCCAGCCATGGGCAACCATTTGGCCTCACTTCCATTTCTTGTTGTTTTTTTTTTTTATATTTATTTATTTGTGTATTGTACTTTATATAAGTATAACGTATCGGCCTGGCCGCAGGGCGCTTCATACCATAAGAAAACGTCCAAAAGTCTTGTGTCAAGTTGTTGTTCTTCTTGTTATTGTTGACTCGAGTTGAGTTTTTCTGAGTTATGATGAATTTTTATGATGTACACAAGCAACAAAAAATATGAAAATGTGTGAACTAACAAATAAACTGTGGAAAATGCTTAGCTTAGTTGTTTTGCAAAGATTTCCTTTGTGATAATGAAAATACGTTGAAAATTTATATCAAAGGCAGCCCACAAATTACTTAACACTTTTGCAGTTTAATCACTCAAAGTACTTTGAAACCTGTGTACGTTTTGCATAAGCCGCAAAAAAGCTGCGCAAAATGCCGAAAAGCCTTTTATGCTCTATAAACAAATGTTTATAAGGGTATAAGAGATTTGTAGCGCTATATGTTGCAGTCAAAAAAAAAAAGGTACTAAAAGCGTTGTTTGGCATCGTAATCGGCTTTAAAAGCCGGTTCGTTATAGACAAATTGTATCTTATTAAATTTTAATCGCATAAATCTCAAAAAGCGCAATTCAGGCTTTACTTTGCCATAAGCTGAATAAATCAGCTTTTGATGACCCACTTTTGACACTAATTTTTTTCCATTTTTTACTTTTATGTAACAAGCAAACCGAAATTGCTCTTTTGTTGGTTTTTACGGGTTTTAAAGGTTAAAAAAATCGTTACAGTTTGCTATTTTTATCTTAACGCATAAATCTTAAAATACTTTTAGCGCAATTCATGCTTTCCATTGCCATAAGATTAAGTTGACAAAAGTAGTTTTGTGATTGCTTCAAAATTTTTAGCTCAATCTTAAAACTAAACAAATATTGTTTTTTTTTGTATTATTTCTGTTATTTTGCGTATTTTAAAATTGAAAAAAATCGTTATTCTTATTCATAAGTTAAACTTTGCCTGAAAGTGTATAATAAATCAGTTTTTTTGTATCCCCTTCGACTACGGCTTCTTTTTTTTCCACGAAAATCAAACCAAAATGGTTCCTATTGTACATTGTTTGAGGGCTTTAAAACGCTTTCAAGGCTTAAAAAAATCATTAAATTTTCGTTTATTCTGTAGCTGCTGTCACTTTTTTAAAACTCACTTTAATGCGCCAATTGTTAACGTAATTCAAAAGGTTTTCCTTGAATTTTTCGCAATTATCTTGGCAACTTTGCAAACCGAGTAAGAATATGCTTGCAGGAAAGCAAAATACAATAAAAAAATTGTTTAAAGTACGAAATTGTTGAAATTTCAAGAAAGTAGCGAAATAATGAATAAACTTAAGCAGACAACTTGCAGCTTTCATTTCCGAGCCCTACAGCAAAATTTTTGAATGAAGACAAGAAACGATTGTACCGTGCTGGCACTAGTTAAATTTGATTATAATAGTACGTATACGTATTGCTTCAAACTGGCACTGCTTTCCATATAAAACTTCATTACGTATACGTAATATTTTTTTGTTTTTTATTTTTTATTTTCAAACATAACTATTATACACAAGATTTGCACAAAGCTATTAACTTACCTGGCCTTAACATCCTTTATTGCGTACATTGCGTATACTTTATTTTATTTAAAACTCTCATTATTTTTGGTTACCCATTCAAAATTATGGAAAATTTTTGTATATTCAAACATGACTAAGGTACGTTTCCACTAATTTGTTGACTCATCTGGCAACAGCTTTCTTTATCGTCCACATAAGGCTACACTGCGTATACGTAATTTTATTTAGAAGTCTCATAATTTTTGATTGCATAAACATACTTATTAATAAGATTATAGTGTAATTTGCGCAGTAATGTATTTGGGTATATCTTTCTCGAAATAGCGAGTAAAATTGTCATTAAATTTATTTTATGTTTGGGATTGTTGCATACTAACATGCACTTTAAGAAAATATAACTAAAATTAAAAAAAATTCAACATTTTTTTTTTTTAATTTAGCCTGGGGTGTACTTGTCAGAATGAGTGCTCGATATTTATTGTGCGAATTGAAATCGTAATAAATAATAGGCCTATATACCCCAATCGAATAATATCCCAAGGTTAACTGCCAAACAGGAACATGGAAACTCATTTCCATATAATAATGATGGAAATTAAAGCAGGCCTGGCTTTGTGCCTTTAATTCAAATTTAAATCATTCATTTATGAAGTAAATGCATCTCCTATAATTACATAAAAATTTTTTTTGTCCACTGTTTTACATTCTATCATGTATCACTATTTTTTATAAAAAAGAATTTTTGAAACATTCACTTCTAAAGCTCTTAAAATTCTTTAGAATCAAATTCTTTGCCTGGGTATATAAGCACTACGGTGTCCATTTTTTGAATTATATCCCGATATTGATCCTTAAAAAGATCCCATTTAGCACCTTTAAAAACGATTTGAATGTAGGATATGAGCAACAATTGTTCAAAAATTGAATTTTTCTACTTTTTCTGTTTTCGACTGTATTATTTTATATAAACCTCTAAATTTTAGAAACTCACTTCTTATTAATTAAAAAAGAGTTAAATTAGTTCCCTTCTAGGCATAATAACTCAAAAATTAAGAGTAGTTTTGACAAAAATTTATAGACCCTTAAAACTTGAGCAAATTTGAAAAATTCAGGAATTTTAAACTTAATGCATTTTGGTAAAAACTTATCATATTTAATGTGCTTTATAAAATAAACCTAAGCTTATTTATATCAAAGGTTTTAAAATTGGCAAAACAAGGGGCGGCCACCTTAATGTACTCTTGCCTTGCAACGAAGCAAAAATTTAGGCTTGTCTTCCTTTGAAAACGCACCTTGATTCGAAAGATTTTCAAATTCAAGATTTTTTTGTGGGATACTTAGTATCGATGCATACAGGACCTATATTGACCATCGATGGAAAGCTTTTGTAAAAGATCACAAAAATTATTATATCTTAATGATTGTTAAAACAATTTTTATTTTTATGTTCTTAAATGTTTTTAAATTAAAAAATAAAATTTTCTTAAATTAAAAAAAATAAAAAATAATAGATTTAAAAAAAAATTTTTTCTTAAATTAAAAAAAAAAAAATATATCTTAAATTTAAAAAAAAAAAAAATTAAAATATCAAACTTAAAAAAAAAAAAAAATTTTCTTTAATTAAAAAAAAATTGTTTCTAAAATGTTCCTAAATTTAAAAAAAAAAAAAAAAAATCGTAAATTTAAAAAAAAAATTTTTCTTAAATTAAAAAAAAAAATGTTTCTAAAATTTGAAAATAAGGAAAAATCCGTAAATTTAAAAATAAAAAAAAATTTCTTAAATTTAAAAAAAAAAATCTTAAATTAAAAAAATTAAATAATTCTTTAATTTAAAAATAAAAATTACGCAGTGTATTTTATTTCTAAATTGCTAAAATAAATATAAAAAATTAGTGATAAAAACTAAAAAATTTGAGTTATCTTATCGATTTTTAAATAAAAATTGGTACTTAACTATTATTTCCAAAAAATAAGTAAAAACTCAAATTAATAAAAAATAAAAATTTGATAGTAATTTTAAATTGTATACTTTACAAAATAGATGTATTTTTATTATTAATTTATAAAATAAAAATTTAAAGTTATTTTATTAACTTTTTTTATTAAAAAAAATGAAAATAAAGTTTTATTTTGTGGTTTTAAAAACAAAAAAAAAATATTTAACTCTTAAATTAACATTTTTATTTTTGGACCAAAATAAGATTTACGACTTTATTTTTTTTAATAATAATAAATTAAAAATATAAATTTATTATTTTTAACCGATAGTCCTTTCACAAATATAATGTTTGTTGGCATGCACACTCATCTAAAACATAAGGACTTTCAACTTGCTAATTTCTTAAGTTATTTATTAGAATAATCATTTTTTAAAAACATAAATTATTATTGTGTGTAGCCATAAAAACGACGTTATATTTTAAAAAAAAAAATACAAAAATTGGTCATTAAAATTAAGATGTAAATAGTTTAACTTTATAAAGCTCGCTCCATGTTAAGATGTGTTTAGTGGCCTAAACAATCATGCCAACTCAGTGTATCTTGAAGTCGACCAGTATCTGTATCTACAGCCAGCTTATTTGTTCACTTTTGCTTGTATTTTTGCCTGTGACCTTTGACACGGCCCAAAAAACATTCTTTTTTTTTTTTAATATTTGATGTTTGTTTAACTCTAGGTTGTTGTTGTTGTTGTTGTTGTCGTTGCTAGGTCTCACTTAAAGTCAAAGGTAATTGCATGGGCTGGCAGGTCTTAACAACTTTGTTGTTGTCAGGATTTTATGCTTACATAGAATTTTGAAAGAGAAAAGCCAGCGCCATAGTACGCTAAAATGCCAAAGATTCACGTAATAAAAATCAACAATGCTTGTCAAACTGTGTGGGTTCTTAAATTTTTAATAGCAACGAAAGATGGTACAAAAAACCATTTGACATACAAGTAAATATAATTTGCTCAGGCTAAAAGCACTAACAATAACACACACACACACACATACCACACACAGATACATTTACAGGCATATTTCTATATGTGCATTTGTGTATATATGTATGTGTGTGTACTCACTACAATGACAAGCTAAAGCAATTAGTTTAATGTGATTCAAACGTTGAGAAACGACACGGAAAGATGAAGCGGCAGAGCGCTTGACAAAGTTTTATGTACCACAAATGAAATTATAGTCAGCTATATACAAGCACACACACACACACACACACACACAGGGCACACATACTTAGAGAGACACTTTGACTCACACAGATACACTCAGGCTCACACATAAACAAGAAGAAGCGGCAGGCTGTCGCTGCAATTTACGCGCATAAATAACGCTCAAGTAGGTGGAAGCAGAAACAAGAAGCAGGAGCCAAAAAAAAAAAAAAAAATTGAAAAAGTCGAGGGGATGCATGACAGCGGCATACCCTGTACCCTTTTTTTTTAAAAAAAAAAAATTAATTATTTATTTGTGTAAAATTGGCAAATGTCACAACTTTAGGGTTTGTTTAATTTGTTTCATCTTTAAAGGCTTAATTAAAAATTTATTTGGGCCTTACAAAAGCGTAACTTTTAAAAATATTAATTTCATACGTTGAGGATTTTGTAAATAAACACGGTAAAACGATGTCGTGGTGTGTAGTATTGTGATGACAATGGATGTGGCTTTCTTTATTAGGCTGTCTTCTCTAGGTAGTAGAAAGCAAGTTTCATAATATTGTTTAATAAAATATGCAATATATGAGAGCATTGAATATTTTTCACCATCAAAGTTGATAAAAAGCTAAGTTCTTTATAAGCAGCATCTGTTATCTCACAAGATATTGTTCAATAAATATGTATTAAATACATATATTCATTGATTAATCGACAGTTTCATAGTTTTCTCTAACCTTCCCATTTTTTAAATTTTTGTGCTCCCAATTAAAGTAATTCTGCTTCGGCGGGGTTTTTGAAAGATATATTTAACGTGAAATTTTACTGTAGGCATAGGGCAGTAAATATCGCACCGTTTCAACAAGCCGAAAATGTTACGAAAATGCACATCTGTTGGTAACATCTTGGATCTCTAGCCACATAATGGTCTATGAGCTGTAGTTGATCCAGTATATGGCTGATCGTTTTGTTACAAACAATTTATAAATAATTGTTTAAATTAATTTATAAACAATTTATAGCCTTAACTATTGCATAGACTCTACGCTGCAGTGTATTTAAAGAAAAAAAATTATCGCTCCTAAAAGCATGCTACAAATTTTTCACCGCGCTGCTCACTCTGTCTGTTATCTTTTAGTCACCTGAGCGAAACGTTTGCCGCTGAGCAAACATTTTAACATTTTACAAGCACTTTGGCAGCGCAGTCAACGTCGCTGTCGACTTCAACGTTGTCGTACACATTAACCAAAATAGCTGGCACCTTGATTTGATTATCATTTTTTGCTATACGGCAAAAGATTGCTTTTTGACAAGCAACTTCCGCGACCGCTACTCGGAAGTACAGAAGAAGCGCTACTCTATTGCATAACGCTTTTGGGCAAAGAGAGAGAGAGAGAGAGAAAGCGGGCGGCTTCACAAAAACCTATTTACAGTTAGCCTTTGGCATTGTCTGCGGGGAGTATGTGCGGGTTGTGGCGGTGGAGATCTCTGCCTCAACTCTGCTAGGCAAAGCAAAACATATTTTGACTTGCGCTTTGATTTATGCTATGCTTTGTGTGCTTTTTCGCATTGTGTGAAACTTTGAGACAGTGTGTGTGTGTGTATGTGAGTCTGTCTGTACATGTATTGCCTGCATGATTCATGTGCATGAGTGTGCGTGTGTGTGTATCTGTGTGAGTGTGCTTTGGTATTTTGCAAAAGTCACTTCAAATCTGTGCGGCTCTTGTTACTGTGACTTTCGCGTGCGTAGATCTAGCTTTCTTTTTTTTTTTTGTCCTCTACACAGCGAGAAAAAATCTAGAACAATGCAAGCACGTTTGTGCATGTAAACAGTTGGCAGAACTGTGCCAAATTCATTTGAATTTTTTTTTTTTTTTGAACAAAAGCTTTCATGTTTGAATTTCAATGCTGTCAGGTATGTCTGTTTAACAATGCAGGACAGCTTTTGGTTTTAAATTTGCTTGCAAGGCACACCTGGCACTACAATGGGGTTGCAAGAGATTTTCGGCACACAACAGATAATTTGGGCACAAATTCTTGGAAAAAACTGAAATCAAGTTTTTTTGAAACGATTTTCAGAATTTATTGCGCTTTATTGAAGGAGAGAAGGAAACTTATTTCAATGGATTTATGCACTTTCTAAGACTGCCGTAACTACGAAATGAATACAAATTGAAATGGTTCTAACCAAGTTAAAAGCTTTAAAGAAGCATATTATAAATATTAAGATTGAATAGGAATATTTTGATTAATACATAAGTACACCTATATTTAACACCAGTTTGAACGATAGAAAATGTAACACATTTTGAACATAAAAGATGCTTTGCTATAAAGTCGAAATTTTTTCATATGGAACCAGTTCTTGAATTAAGTTTGAGTTAAGAGTTAATATTTAATATTATATGGCAGATGCCTGCTGAATATTTTAAAATACAGCTGCGGCATACAATTTCTTTTCGAATCCACTTATCTACACTACTGTGACCAAATTGAAAGGTGAATTTTTAATTTTCTTTAATTTTTCTGTTTCTGTAACTTGGTAGCACTGTAAGTGACAGCTGCGCGAAATTTCACGTCAAAATATTCATTAATGTTTGAGATACGCTTTGTGTTGTGAGCTGCTAAAAGTGAATTTTGCGATTTTTACTATGTCGAAATTTATTGAACAAAGAAGTTGCATTAAATTTTGGTTGTGGAATGGCATTTGGGCTGCGGAAACTTTGAGAATGCTGCAGATAGCCTTTGGGGATCAGACGCTGTCTTTAAAGAATGTTTACAAGTGGTATAAGAAGTTCAAGGCCGGCCGCGAGTGAATAACATGGACTGATGAACATCACGTCAAGGAAGTCAAACAAATGGCGCTGATAGGTTGGGCATATAATTTTGATCGTTGCAGGCGATTTTGAGTGAAGAATTCTGCTTGAGAAGAGTCCAATCTCGAATGGTTCCAAAAATACGCAATTGTCAATCTTACAGCGCACTGGTTCTTCGTGAGCATTTCGCCAAAAATTCAACAAATATCGTTCCGCAACCTGAATATTCAGCTGATTTGGTTCCGTGTGATTTCTGGCTATTCAGCAAACTCAAGAGATCGCTCCGGGGACACCATTATGACTCGATTGATATAACAAAAGCTGAATCGCAGAAAGCTCTGAAGACCATTCCGAAGGAGGACTTTGCCTAGTGCTGTGATAACTGCAAAATTCGTTGGCATAACTGCATTGCGGCGAAAGGGGATTACTTTGAAGCGGATGAAATAGATTTAGATAAATAAACAAAGATTTTTAAAACATAAGAAAATTCACCTTTTAGTTTGATGGAGTTCCGTGACATAAATCCAAACTATGGTTCTGGTATTATATTGTAATCAAAGACTGGTAACAGTCCACTCAAAAGTATTTTTTTAAGCTGGTTTTGGAATCATTATCAACTCCTTACCTTCCGTTGTGCAGAATACAGGATAATTCCCGAAGCAAATTTAATTCTTTGGAATGGTTCTAGTTGGATGACATCTTGCATAAAGATTTTAGGCCGGAAACTCTTCTTCTGGTAAACGCGTCATTCTCAGTCGTGTTCCGCGTCCAGCATCTCTTTCTTAGTTAAAGACCCGTCTGAATACTGCACAACAGTATGTTTTCATTATCATATGTCTCTCCTTTTCAATTTTGACTAACCATAACAGTGTTCAAGTTTCATTTGAAGTGATTCTCTGTGCTCCTTCATCTTTGGATAACAGAAGGGCACCATCTTTTTCATTTCATTGACATTCTTAGTTGTACCCATAGATCCCGTAAAAGCAACTTTCGGATAAAATCTTGAAAAAATGTACGGAAATATTGTTTGGTTTAAAACCAGTCGCCTTTAATTTCTAATAATATTCCAGTTTCTTTTATTAATATTGGGTCGTTCACTAAGTAATTTCGTTTTTTTTAGTGCAATTTAAACACGATTTTTTTATTGTGTAGAACATTTTATGAAATTATATATTTTCCATTTTGATCCAATACCTTTTGCCATCTTTCGTGCAAGAGATTGATTCCACGCTCATCAAATTTTTGATCCTTGCAGGCAAAAAATTGATCCAAGTGGTTTTTGACGTCCTGATTTGAGGTGAAGGTTCTCCCATTCAAAAAATTTTGCAGATAACGGAACAAGTGATAGTGCCGAAGGTGCCAAGACTGGAGAATATGGTGGGTGTGGTAGCACATCCCATTCAGGTCTCGCATTATTCTGTTGGAACACTACACCTTTTCTATTGATCAATTCTGGCCTCTTCTGTTTAGTGCATCACTCAATTTGTCCAGCTGATCACAATACACTTCAGAATTATTCGTGGTATTGACGGGCAAAAGCTCAAAATAAACCATCCCTTTGAAATCCCACCAAACAGACAACATAACCTTTTTTTGGTGACTATCGGCCTTCGAAGTGGTTTGAGCTGGTTCATCCTTTTTAGACCATGATCTCTTGCGCTTTACATTCTTGTTAACAGCCCACTTTTCGTCGCCAGTAGCAATGCGCATCAAAAATGGATCACTTCTTTGACGTTTGATAAGCAAATCACAGTCGTTAATGCGACGAAGCAAATTTCGTTCTGTAAGAACATGAGGAACCCATATGTCAAGCTTAGAAATTAATCCTAGACGTTTCATGTGCTGGTGAACGGTTGCGTTAGACAAATTTAATCTTTCAGCAATCTCTCGAGTTCTTATTCGACGATTTGCATCGACCAAGGACTTTATTTTATCCACATCGGCTTCAAGAGGCCGTCCAGGACGTGGTGCATCCTCAAGATCTAAATTACCGAAACGAAACTTTGCAAACCAATTTTGGCATTGGCGTTCGGTCAACACATCTTTTCCGTACACATCACATAATTTTCGCCTTGCATGAACTGCAACCAGTAAAATATGCCGAAAATGTTGTTTTCGATTTTCCATCTTCGATAGGGTACCAAACAAAAACTATTCCAAAAAATTTAACAAAATTTTTTACAAAAAAGCCTTACTATATTAGCTATTCAAATATGTAAAGGTAAAGCAGTTAGGTGTGAAGTTGGCTGCGAAAAAATTCAATAAGATCAGCTGTTGTCATCAAACGAAATTACTTAGTGAACGACCCAATATATTGGCTGCTTTCACCAAATGAATTATTATTAATCATGTGAGATTAGGGGAAAAAAATGGACTTTTCCGAATACAGTACTCAACGTATAAACGCAAAATTTTGCTTAGACAACATATTTTTAATAGGTTTTTGCGACAAAGTCTTCTAGCGACTATTGTTCATTCCAAAAAACTTTGGATCTAACATAAATTTCGAGTTTTCAATTTAAAAAAAAAAGTTGTTTTTCCACAAATCGATTCAGACCCCCTTACACATTTGCCTAGACAAGAAAATCATGTTTTTTTTTTCCTTATCAACGAATGTCTATCTCATTTTCCAATTTTGATAAAGTACCTTCTTAAATTTGATTTTGAACTTATAGTTTTTTCGGCAAAATTCCTTGGACTGACCCAAAAAACCAAAATTGCATGAGCGTTTGTTGGAATTTGCGATTCGTCAAATTTGACCCACCCTATTAAACTATATATGTAATATTTCTTTATTTGTCAAAGATAAAGTTTCAGGACTCACAAAAACATACATTGCAAGACTTTTTAATATTTTTTAACTTCGTATTATATAGGTCTTTTAGAAAATTTCAGTACCATCCCGATAGATTTTAGTTATAAATTATGTACCTACACATTTTTTCGTTTTTGTAACTTATGAAACAAGTTGTTATATTGGTTGAGTTTATTGAAACTCAGTCGATCCTGTTTTAAACCTAATTTTTGTAAAAAATTGTCTATTATCCAATTTTTATGTTTTTTTTTGTGTTGAGAAAACGTAGTGCACCATTTTTAGACATATGTAGTAGCTCCGTATGTATTTTGCTGTGTATCTTATTTCATAGTATTCCAATCGAATAAGACTCTCGCAAATTTTATACATTTCAATTATGCTGTAAGCAATTTAAGGCTTTGAATTTTAGTCCTTGTTTTTCTCTCTGTGTACTTAACCTACACTCCCGCTCTCTGACTCTCACTCTCACCGCTCTACAACTGTAAATTGTCTGCAATAAATTTCTTGTCCGTTTGCCATAAAACATTTTAAAATGTTTTCTTCAAAAAAAAAAAAAAAAAAAAAAAATCGAAACCTTGCGCATAAATTGTGTGTACATTTTCCTAACAAGCTATTGTTATATAACTTATTTTCAAAATGTGTATATTTAGTACATATGTACAACAATTTTTGAAGGCATTTACTGACAAAACAAAATACTTAATTGCTTCCTACCGTCAATTGCAGAATTTATAATATGTGCAAACTCAATTTTCCAAAATACGTAGAAAATAAATTTCGAATTGAATTTCCAACATTTCTTTAACTTGGCAGTAATGCCAGCAACAACAACAACAACAACAAATATAAATGACTTCCGTTTGCGCGCAAAGCACATTCAATGTGCGTGCAAGTGTATATGTATATACACACAGATCACACACACACACACACATATGCAAAAGTTCTGCTAGCCTATATTGTGGTTTTTTTTTGGCCAGCAAAAGTTTTTGCTAACATTTTCATTTTGGCTTTGAATTGCTAAAAATTGGTTATGGCATGGCCAAAAAAAATTATAAAAGAATTAGTTGAATTGCATGTTAGTATGTGTTAGTTTGTATCTGTGTGTGTGTGTCAGTATGTCATTGTGTATGTGTAGACGTCTTGTGGTTAGTAAGTAGATTATGGTAAAATTCGCAAAGATAAAACAAAACAATGCATAGCAACAAAAACAAGCAAAAACTAAGGGCATAACAAAACAGCTAAATTATAAGAACCACAAGACAAGACAAAAAAAAAAAAAAAAAATGTCGGCAAAGTAGCAGCAAAAAGTTAAGCCAAGTAATGTTGCAAAAGCTTTTCAAACTAGGTTACTTCTTTTTTTGTGTCTAAGAGAAGGATGTACTAAATTAACGCCAAACTTGCAAAACGCCAAAAATGTGATAGAATGCCAGTTGGCCAAAAAGTGGAAAAAAGTTGCTGAATTGGCACTTGACCGGTTTCTGTCAATGTACATAAGCACGTATTGACTTTTATATTGGCATGTAATCAGCACTAAACAATTAATATTACTCATAAATAAGCGAAAGACGTAAAAAAATGTGGTTTAGTTGACACTGCGAAGTTAGCATACTCTGACTTACATAATCTTACTCAGAAATATATTTTTCTTCAACTACAGTAAATATTGGGTTCAAAAATTGCTTGTATGCAAAAATGTTGCAATTATATGCAAGAGTGATATCTTATCTTTTTGTAAAACGAAAGACTAAATGTTTGAAAAATCGTTTGTTAGCAAATATGACTTTCAGATAATATATTATGCCATTTAGTACATTTAATTACATTATATACAAAATCGTTTGTAAGCAAATACGATATACAGTTGTAAAAATCTTTTGTTAGCGAATATGACATTCAAAATTTTTGTCAAGCTGTTGTATTTAATTACATTATTCAATTAATTGTATGTATGCAAACATGACTTTGTACTATTTGTGAAACGAAAACGTAACATTTAATTGTTAAAAAATCATTTCGTAGCAAATTTAACATTCAAACTATTACATTATATCTAGTCAATTATTCAGAAATACGACATTCTCCACAAAATCGTTTGTAAGCAAATATAGTATCTAAACAATTTCTGTTTAAAAACGTAACTACGAATTATTGAAAAATCGTTTGCATGGAATTATATATTTTTTTATACATAAAATCGTTTTATGCAAATGTAATTTAAAAACTATTTGTATGCAAATCGAAAGTTTTTGCCAAACTGTTACAATTAATAATATTATCTGCAAAATCCTTTGTATGCAAATAAGACAGCTGAACTATTTACAAGCAAAGAAGTATCTCTTAATTATTGAGAAATCTTTTGTTAGCAAAGATAACATTCAAACTATTACATTTAATCTTATTATTCAAAAAATTTTTTGTAAGCAAAAAATTTTTGCCAAGCTGGCTAACTTATGACTTAATCTACCAAATCGTTTGTAAGCAAACAAGAAAGCTAAACTATTAGTACCTAAAAATCTAACCCTTAACTATTGAAAAACCTTTTGTTAGCAAATATGACATTAAAACTGCTGCATTTATTCACATTGTTTGTAAAATCGTTTGTAAGCAAATACGATCTTTGAACAATTGTTTATACAAGAACACAAAAATGATTAAAGAATCGTTTGTTAATAAAAACGATATTCCAAATTTTTGAAAAACAGTTGCAATTAATCGCATCTATCGACAAAATCGTATATAAGCAAATATACTTTTGAATCGCCTTAGAGCAAACAATTGATAAGTTACTCATTTCCTATAAAAAGTAAACTAAAATCGGTTTAAGATGATAAAGTTAGCTTTGATTATCATATCGTGCTTTGATAAAGACATAATTTAAGACATATTGAAACTCCCCTTGTAAAAAAAAAATTTCAATATTTGTTTTTTGTTATGCTTTTTTTATAATTGCTTAAAAAAATTGAAAAACCATTAATTTTCTTTTTGTATACTTTCTTATAAAAACTATAAAAATCGTTAATTTTTCTGCCGACGGATTGATTGATCGATTTTTTTTTTGTTATAATTGCATAATTGCAAATTTATATGTATGCATTGTAAAACTATTCCTAAAACATTTTTACTTCTCGACAGTTAATTGTACCAAAAACTTTAAACTTTTTTCAACGCACGCATAATTAACATTTATTTATAAAAAAAAATATATAAAAGGTGATTTTTTAGCAATTTAGTTTTTGACAACAATGTTTTTGTTAGCTCAGCTGTTTTTGTTTCTTGTGTTACTGTCAGACATGTTCAGTTTGGTCTATAACTTAACCATAAATCGACTTAGAAACGAACTACGCTTGCAGATTATTGAATTTTATTATCAAAATTATTCGGAATGTGAGACTAGTTTTCGCACTTAATTTACATTATTGGACATTAAACCACCAACACGCATACGTAGAGTGTGGACAGAGGCAGTATATCGCCAGTGTTGTTGATGACCGTGAATTATCGATTTGGCGCCGTTGGAAAATTTTGCGGAAGGATTTGGGTGTTAAACCTTTTAAAATACAGCTGGTGCAAGAATTGAAGCCACACGACCTACCACAACGGCTAACTTTTAGTGAATGGGCGCTGGCAAAGTTGGATGAAGATCCACTTTTTTGAACGGAAAATTGCGTTCAGCGACGAAGTTAACTTCTGGTCGAATGGATACGTGAACAAGCAAAATTGGCGTATTTGGTGTGAAGAGCAGCCAAAAGCATTGGAAGAACTGCCAATGCATCCCCAAAAAGTCACTTTTGGTGTGGATTATGGGCCGGTGACATCATTGGACCGTCCTTTTTCAAAGACGACGAATGCAGGAACATTACTGTTACTACGATGATTACAATCTTTCTTTTGCCCAAAATGAAAGAGCTGAACTTGCCTGACATGTGGTTTCACAAGATTGTGCTACATGCCACATAGCACGCGAAAGAATGGCCCAATTGAGAGGCGAGTTCGGTGAACACTTTATTTCAAGTTTGGGGCCGGTCAATTGGCCGCCTAGATCGTGCGATTTAACGCCTTTAGACTATTTTTTGTGGGGCTAAGTTAAAACTCATGTCTATAGCAACAAGCCCGCAACGGTTGAAGCACTGGAAGCCAATATTGAAGACTTTATTCTTCAGATACCAGCCGATATGTTAGAGAGAGTATGCCAAAATTGGACCCAGCATACAATTAATTACAATTTTATAATTAATATGCTTAACGCTGATTTGACTATATACATTACCTGCTATGAACTCTCAATCACTCCCAATCTTCATGGAAAACTCAATGTCAATATCTTTAATAGTATTTCAGCTTTAAGCAAACTAGGAAAAGATTTATGAATGAAACTCATTGCGTTTGTTATCTATGCCAACGCGTCAGTTTGTTTTCCGTCTATAAATAGTACATAACATATTATATATATAACAAACTACTGTAGTATATGCCCAACCGGATGGCTTTAAATAGCTGATAAGAAGACAATGTACGCCTAATTTTGTTTGAGGTCAAATGTTGGATTGTACGGGTGCAAGCCCTGTGGCTGCTACGATAATTGAAAATATTCTCGGGGAAAAATATTTGCGCGCCAAATTAGCAACAAGAACAAAAATATAGTGCAAAAAAAAAAAAAAAAGAAACCGAAGTACTGAATGAGGCATAATAAAGCACAAAGCCTGATAAAAATAGACTAAACAAAGGGGCAAATAAGTATGAATGAAATGCCCAAAATGAATAGCAGACAACAAGGCCAAAAGACTGAAAAGCTGACTTGACCTTTTTGGCTGATTTGCGGTTGGGCTCATAGAGCCATACAGCCAAAAAGAACAAAAGCGCGACGAGACATTTTTCAAAAATATGATGATACAGTTGAGGCATTGTACGACAGTGGGATACTCTGTGCACTTTTTTCGCCTGGTAACACACGCCCCAACTGCTTGCAAGCAGTCTAACAAGCAGTTTGAATTTGGGCTTCTATTTGGTGAAAAGTTATGTTTTCTACACTTCCCTAAATTTCGTTTCTTTATTACATTTTTTGAAGTTTTGTCATTCCGTGCGAAATTTTGCATTCTGCCTATGGGCCTTTACACATAAAAACATTTAGAAAATATTTTATAAGTCTGTAATGGGCGTGGCGCTTAAAATTAGTCAATTTTTGTCGATAACTTTTCGTGCATTTATCAGATTGAAAGATTTATTAACATAGAATAATAAGGTTTTTTAGTAGAAAAATAAAAGCATATATCGAATCAAACAAGCAAAATTTTTTTTGTTCCAGGGAATGTTGGCTTATTTGGCATAAACTCACGCCATCTAACCTTTTGCTTGATTATGCGCAATTGTTTCTAAAATTGGGTGTCTCCACATCTTTTGCTCTGTGAGATCTTTGCGTTCATACCGACAGACAGAGTCGGTGCCGATCATCTTCGTATAAACTACCAACGGCAAGCTTTACTGCTGGTTCGAAAAATACCCTCTCTATGGGTACAGGGTACAAAAATCACTAATCAACCCAGTGCCTGAGTGCATTGCTCGCACGCTTCATTCACAATTTTGTCAATAGGGACATGACACAGAGTAAGAGGCCATGCCTCTTGCCTGTTTTACAAGCCAAATTTTGTTGACCATCATGCAATTTTTTTTTTTTTTGCAGTTTTGCAGCCACTGGAGTGTAGCTCATGTTGCCAGAATTTTAATCAGGCTTACAAAATGCAGCCGACCAACACAAGGACGCACTAATTGAAGCGCGTGGAGTAAATCCAGCAGCAGGAGCACAGAGCAAAACCACACAACAACTTTTACGGTACGTTTGGGTAAAGCGGAAATGCCGAGGCGGCAAATGGCGCCATTTGTATGCAAAGCAACACAAACGGAAATGCAGCGCAACGGATAAAAAAAAAGAACCTTGTCAGCCAATAGAACTAAGCTGTAAAAGCCACAACTGAAAATAAATCATCTCAAAAAGAATCCAACAAAAAGGCCGGAGCCCAAGTAAGCGGAAGATCGACGACTGGCTTCAAAATGATGAGCGCAGGCGGCACTTATATATCCACGGCCAGTGTGGAGGTGCCACAGGCGTTGCAGGATGGTGAAAAGTTTATACGATGGGACGATGTAAGTAGCCGCAGCATTTGCAATTCATTATATTTGTGTAAATTTAAAGCGAAATATTGTGCGGGAAATGTTCAACTATACACTGAGCAAAAAGTTTGAAAAGTATAGGGTGTATTTTTTTGAAAATTTTTTTTTTTTTTTTGCATTAATATGTTGAAATTTGTAGGCTTTAAAGAAAAAGTTTTGCCTGGTTAAGTAGATGGTGTTTTTTTTTTTTTGAGGGGGAAAGCCAATTCGTTGGCGGTTTGAAAATGATCTATAGCCTACGAATTTTGAATGCTATCTTGATAATTTCTTATGCTCGTATTAATACTCTTAGTAGCAGAGTACGTAAGTAAGCACATTTTAAGCAGTTTGGGAATCGGGAGTGATATTATCAAGATTCTACAAACTTGACCTAGTTTGCAGTATTATGTGGGTAGTATGTGAGTGTGTAAGAAAGCTAAGTTACAGATACAATACCCGAGTCGATGCTGAGCATTTTAGTATAAACTACTGCCATGTCACCCTCAGCCTGTTAAGTCTGTAGCAGAAATTATTATTCCAGTAAAAGAATGACATATATTTTATAACGAAAAATTTTACTTATTTTATAAACTTTCTTGCTAATGTTGAACTTGTGACGTCACCAAATGTTGAACTTTAGACGTCACCGTGACGAATACAAGCATTTCTGGTAGTTAACTTGTTCCTGTTTGTGCTTAATAAAAATTTTATTTGTTAAAATATATGCTCACATTTATAAGCTAAAATTTATGTGAACCAAATGGCAAAGCTAATTTTTATAAACATTAAAATTTCATAGCAAGCAAAGCCCCAAAACATATGATTTTATGAGTAGTTTATTATCTTCTTTTTTCAAACAATTTCTTCATACAATTTCTTGAATTTATACGTCTATAACGTTGAACTTTTCAGTTGAAGACTTAAAACAATCGAAAAGCTGGCGTCTTTAAAAAATAATTTTTTATTACATTTTTGCAAAGAAAATACTCTAATATTTACTCAGTGTACCCACTTCAGTTCACAAAACATAGCAATCACGCATGTGTCCTATAACTTAGTCCAAATAAGCACCCACCGAGGGGTTAAGTGCTTTTTTTGCAAACAAGTAGCCCCATGGGACAATGCCTGAATGCTTGACGCTGCCGCTCCAGTTAAAGATGACCCAAAGGCATCCACTGTTCCCATTTGAGCCCGCTACTTAATACCTTCATATTTTGGGTCTTTGGCTGGTCTTGGGCCAAACGCTCATCATAGCCAATTATACCCACATCTAAGTTTAACAAATGACGGGTTAGAGCTGGCAGTGTTCAGCTTGAATTTTTTGTTCAAACTTCTTTGGAAAAAGTTTGGTGGTTAGCTCCAAATGTTTGAGATTTTCAACACTTTTACTTTTATCTAAAAGTTAGACAAATTTTATATTATTGGAACTTTTTTACCTCTTAGGTTCTTAGGCAGCACCTGTCCGCTGCGAGTTCTATAAGATTTGTGGAGTCAGCTTTCGCGAGATAGACCTTAACTAAGCGCCATATACTAGGAAGCCGAGAAGATTACCAGCGCACTTATTTTACAACTGCCAGCATCTGATAATAAATGCATACCTCCAGACTGGTGGCTTGCTGTTTAGGCTCCAAATCCGGCTATAATCATGGCCAATATAACTAACCAAAACTGATGCTTGTGGTTACTTTGCTGCTCGCCCCAGTTCTGTTGAAGTTTTAGTCATATATGTATAGTTGTACTAGATAAGCCGTATCTATCAGGTGCAAGCTATTCTCATTAGTTTGCAAAACACTATCTTATAGTTTTATTTTAGATATCGCTGATCCTATCTGGCATTACAATGACCACTTGATATCAAGCACTTTGATAAGCTCGTCCATTGTCTGGCTGCTTGAAGGCTAGAACTAGATAATAAAGTGTTCCCATTTCTGGGCATTAGCGAAAGTAAAAATTGTTGATTAATTTTGTATAGCTGTGTCAGCCCTAGGCTGTGCATAGATGCATTTGAAAAAGCTTATCGAGATTTTCTAGCTTATCAGTCAGCTAGTCATGAACTTGGGAGCTATTGGAACTCTCTCTAAATATCTTAAATTGTAGCGCTTAAGTGTTTGGACTGCATTGTTAATTCAAGTACAATACTTATTGATTAAATTTAATTTAAATGGTCATTATATTAGAGTTTAAATTGCAATAATTAGCCTCTTTAAAATATTTAATCTTTATGGAAGTGCTTAAGAGTTGGGGAATTGTTTAAAAAGCTATGTAAGCTTCTAATAATAAAGTACCATGATACGAAAACTTATACAAAAGTTAATTTAAGCTATGTTACCACAAATTGTATTATTCGATAGTTAAAAAAAAAAAGACAACGTTAAATATTGAACTACTATGAAAAGCTACACAAAATGTTCCTAGAGCTCTTATAAGCTTATCTCTTTTATCAACCTCTACTTTAAAGTGACTGCAAAATTTTAGCAGTTGAGGTTAAGTTTGCTGAAATTATATTGTTTTCAATTTCGAAGTAAATCGATAAGAAATAAAGGTGCGACAAAAAAGTGCCATGACCGTAGCGATAAAAATTTGACAATTTTTTTTTTCCTTATTTCGGTTGCAAAACCTAGATGTCATAAGAAATGTTGCTAAAGAAAAATTAACGAAATTTTAAATGTCTTGTACGATAAAACAAAAAAACCAATTAAGAGAAACAAATTCTTTAGACTTTGGTAGGTCCATCCAAAAAGATAGTAGTACAGAACATATCACAAATATATCAGCACTCTGATATTCTAGGGATTTTTTTAACTGGGATTTAGATTCAACGAACTGAAGCAAACATAGTTGAAAACCATAAATCGAAAAAAAATGACGAATTGAATGGAACTTTTGAAGTTTATCTCTTGAGTTCGGATTCGAATTCATCGATTTTTGAAACTAGGACTTTGATATTATATATATATGGTCCTATGGCTCCGCGGGGGAGCAAAGAGCCGCAACGAGGTTCCTCCATTTCGCTCTGTCATGCGCCAATCTCTTGACTTCACTTCAGGTTTTGTAGGAGCTGAGTATGTCGGCTTTCAGATTCCTCCTCCAGGTCAGGTCTGGTCTGCCTCTGCGACGGCTGCCTTGAGGGTTCCAGTCGATGGCGCTGCGGTTGATGTCGATTGGGTCTCTTCTTAACACGTGCCCAAGCCAGCCCCATATCCTTTTCAGGATTTCAAGGCGCATCGGTATCTGGTTGCAGCGAGTCCACAGTTCAGCATTTGAGATAGTGTTAGGTCAGAATTGATGAAAACTTGCAGCTCTCTGATATTGCGACCTCAAAAAAAAATAAACATCAATGAAAACCGAAAATCGTAAATCGTTTCTTATTTAAAAAACTAAACCATAAATTTTTCCTCTTTTGAGAAGTCTTTTTAAAAAACACGTTCTTGCTTCGATTTTTTTTGACGCGCAAAACTTTTTTTACCATCCTTGCTTAAAAATCAAAAAAATATTGGTAAAAAATGGTTCCATAGCATCTACAATTCTTACCCTATTTTAAAAATCTTAGACTCGAAATGTTCGTAAAAGAATTCTCTTTCAGTTTAGAGCTTAACATAGTTTTTAAATAATTTGTCTCGTTAGTAAAAATCGAATCGAAAATTTTTAATTTTGAAAAATAGTCGAAAACTACACCTTTTTCGACCTAACCAAAGTAAAAGTAACTTCAAAATTTTTTATTAATCTGTATATATCATATATCACTGTAAAGAGCATGTCAATTCCTTTCGAATCTTTCATGTTGATACAAAATTTTGCTCACGAGATATTAACGAATAACTGAGAAAAGTGCTCAAACATGTTTTTCGAAAAAATCTCGAAAGGTGCTTAAGAAAAAAAAAGTTGTCATTTTCCTTTGCCTTTTTTACGAAGTTTCATTTTTCGTATAAACTAGTGTAATTGAGTATCTAGTAAAATCAATCAAAATGAAAAGCATAAATCCTAAAATGTTATAAACTAAAATTTGTTATAATGATCGTTTTGAAATTTCATAGGAAACTCACAATGTTACCATGAATATTTAAGATATTCAAGGCCAACTTCAAGGCAAATATTTAAAAAGATTTTAGAGCTTAAAGTTCTTTTCTACAAATATATCTTTTAAAATTATTCCCTAGTACCTCTAGCTCGAGTTTAATACAAATCCTTAAAATCGCAGAGATCTATGTGATCAAAAATTTTTGAGCTTCATCCAAAATTCAGTTTCTTCGTTCTTACACTGAAAAAAATCCCTTTAATTTGCTTCATGTTTGTATTTTCCATGAGAATTTTAGTAAAGAAATATTCAGAAGATATTTGAAAGATTCTCCTTATACTTTTCCTTCAAAAAAAAACATAATTTTTACTTACGCCAGTTTTTTATACGCCGTACCTTAAAAAACATAAATCATATTATCGTTTTCGTTCAAGACCTTGGTCTATCTCATCATCTTATCGTTCCAATTGTTCGCCAAGATTGAAGTCAGATTCTAAAAGCTAGTTTAAGTGGATACTTAAACCTGTTGTTTATGGCATGATAAAGTTGTTCATACACATAATGACGCCCAACGTCCGCCATCTAATCTTTCCAAAATTTACGATGCAAAAAAAGCGGTTTTTCTCATATGAGAACCAATAATTTTCAAGGATTTGCACCATTTAGGCTATTCACCAGTTTTAATTGTCTATACAAAATTTGGATTTAAAATGCAACTGCGAAGTTTTTAAGGGATTCTTGGCTAAAATCGATAAAACAAGTTACCGTAAATAAGTCGTAGTAAGGAAAAGATATTATATGGCGAAAGTGAGGCCGAATCTTTCATAAAATGTTTAGGGGTAACAATATTTTTTTGTACTAACTTTTTTGTAGAAGTCTACATTTATTATAAACAAAATATTTATTTACAAATCAAACCGAGTTCACATGAAGGTGCCCTTGTAGAATATTTATTTTCTATGTTCCTCAATCCAATCATGGTGCGAAGCAATTGATGTATAAACCGAGGGATACTTGGTAGTGGCACATGGTGTGTAACCCCAGGAGACAGCGCCAACCTGTACAGCATGTCCGTCCGCAGCATATGCAACCAATGGGCCACCACTGTCACCATTGCAAGCACCATCAGAGGTGCCGGCTGTGTATGTGCACACATTGGTCTTATCCAGACTGTTGCCCTTGGGCAAAGCGCTGCTGCAAGCATCGTAGTCGATAATGTCCACATTAAGCCTCTGCAGCTTATCGGGTAATAGACCAGAGTTGTCGCGTCCCCAGCCATAGAGTACACCATCAGATTTGCCAACGAATTGGTTTGCAAGCAGATCAATGGCGGCTACTGGAGCGCTGCCATCACGCATGCGTGCATTGACATTAAAAGGTTCCTCCAAGAAAACCAAGGCAATATCGTTGGGTCCAACGCCACCAGCGTACTTTTCGTGCACAACGGACTTGACAGCCTGGCGTATTTGGGTCTCACTCTTGTCGGTACGACTGTGTGCACCAGCCACAACTTGGAATGAATCATAGCTGATGCAGTGCGCCGCGGTTAGCACGGTGTTGGCATCAATCAGTGAACCACCGCAAAAATGACTGCCAGTATTCGTTTGCAGCGAAACGATGAAAGGAGCCTCGCCGGGACTAGCCTCCTGGCCATTGATAATGCGACCCTCTGGGAAATCAGGCCAGGAAATGGTATTTGCGCTGGCACTGACCACAACCAGTGCTAAGAGTGCCACAAATAGCTTCATGTTGATTTGACGGTTTGATTGTTTATGTTGGACTTGTGACGGGGCTACAGCTCATTTATAGGCTGCAACTAGACTAGGTTATCATTGATTATTGGCCTTATTATTTGTTGGTCATTGTTGAGCCTTTTATCAGTGAGTACTAAGTGCTCTTAGCCTTAGAGTTTATGGCTCAGACGCTACTTGCACAATTATAATCGCTGCAGATTTGCAAAATTTATGAACTAAGTTCCGTCACCGATTAAAATATAAAACAAAAACTTTCTTAAACTTGATTAACGTCATTAATCGATTGATGAGTCGATCGATAACAGTGCAGCGCACTTGATATGCATAGCTGTGATAACGATTTATGAGTTTGACCCATCGATGGATCATCTGACGTACATGGTTTAACCATTTCAAAGATTATAGATAGTGGCACGAAAACCGACAAAAATTTGCATTAGGTAATTAGTTGATTGTTTAGTGGTAATTAATTAGCCGCTAGCTTAGTATAATTAATCTTAATGAGTATTGTAAGTTAATATATTTAATTATGCATGTGTTGATGCATATGATTACCTTAACTAAATGTGTTTGATAAGTTTATAGGAGTTTGGGGTTGATTTTGAGCTTATAGGCTTTTAAGAAACTTTTGTGATTATTTGCTTCAATGAGGGGTGTTCACGAAGTCGTGCAAAAATGTAAAAATGGCAGACTTAAGACTAACTTAAAAGTTTTTGTGAAAAAACTGCTACCTAAAAGAATATAAAAAGCATAAAATAGTTAAAACCAAAAAATAAGTTTTTCTTGCTTTTTGTTCACTCTACGAGTACTAAATTATACCAACAAATAATAATACGAAAAAATATGGATACAATGGTAGTTATAGGCTTGTTTTCTGTTGTTTGTCATTGTTTTGAGCACAAGTCCGCCTCTTTTTGTAGTCATGGATGTGGGTGGGCAGAAAGGCAAAAAAAAAAATGTTGTTGGACCCTTCTGCATTTCTGCAACGTTACCCAACTTAGTGTGTTACTAATAGATTTTTGTCAATATATTGGATATTTAAAAACAATCTCAGCCTTCAAAAAACTATAATAGTAATATATTCATAATTTTGTAATATATTAAGACTTTTAGTTGGTGCTATAAACACCATAAAAAATGAATAAAAATAAAATAAAATGATATACAAATTTTATTCCGCTATTATTGTTAGCTAGTATAAAATAATATTTTTTTACAAATAAATGATTAACAGCTAATAAGCTAGAATTAAGATAAATGCTAAAAAGCAAATGAAGCTAACAGAACTTTTCCTATTTCACCATTTATCGCTTTTCGAGTTCGAATGTCAGACCATGGGCGGCTATATTAGAACTCTACAATGCTGGGGGTATCTCGGAGCTTCGTCTCGGATAGGGAAACGGCAAAAATGTCTGACAAAGTTAGTTTGGCCTCAGAATCCTAGATCAACTTTTTTTTTTAAATTGCTATTCTAAGGGATTTCCCTTACTTCAATTAAACTTAGTGAAAAGTTTTTATTACATCTTTTTTCCCAATATAGTTTTATACCGCTTTCTAAATGTTTAAAAACAGCTAATTTGCTTTGATGTGGCCATATATATATATATTTTTATGATCATAAATTTTGTACTCGGTTCAAATCTTCAGAAGAAATTTGACTTAATTTCGGAAAACTTGTTGATCGGTTTGAGTACAAATACACCTGGTTTTACACATCGGAGTTCTTCTTTAGATGCCTAAAATTTTGAAAAATATATGCTCTGTGACGTCACAAATGCATCTTGTTTCAGCTATTTTCCTATAGACGTCTTACTTTCAGTTCTTAAGAATATTAAAGTCACAAAAAACATAAACAAATTAATGATAATGGCTACCCTGGTTGCTTATTATAGCACCAAGCCAACCAAAAAGGTGTTCCAGCAGCCTTCTTTGTTGCAAGCTCTTTTCTCTTAACAAAATCTTCCAGCTTTACGCACCCCCGCCAGCAAGCTTTAAGAAAATTAAATTTTTCTGTGAAACTGCTTGTGCAAAAGCTCCTGTTTCGGGAATTGTAGTCTTGGGGACTTAAAAATTAAATATAACAAAAAAATTTTCGTTTAAAATGAAGCCAGTTGATACTTGGCGCTTGCGATATATGATGACTTTCAGCCATTGAAGTTGTGTCAAATTTTAATGAAAATTCTGTGAGTTGACTGTGAAATTCTGAAAATTTTACGCTTTTTGCAAGAAAATTAAAAAAAATATAGGGTGGGCCATCTGTTGGGTTGGTTGTTAAAAACTCATAATTGGGAGCATACTCGTCCAAAGTGGATGCTCTCGACGTTAAAATATTCGATTTTAAAAATATCGTAATGGGTATAACGCAGCCTAGCCCAAGCCATCGTCTATTTATGTGTGCGTGGAGTCGTTGTATTAAATTTTAAACAAGAGAAGCGCGATATCGGCACAATGTTTTTAAAATCGAACATTTTGGAGTCAATACTGAACATTCAATGTCAATATGCTCTCAATTTATCGCCATGTACTACTCGATTTAAATGCAATTTGAAAAGTAAAATTTCAATGCAAACCTTCAAAAGTTTATACCTTGAGTACAGTGTACAAAAAAGCACAAAAAGTGAAGAAAAAAACAACAAAAACAATTTTAGATGTGAGGGGAGAACATTAGCATTACTTGGAAAACATTAAAAGGTTTTTTTTGTTAGTAAATATAAGTATGAGAATTTCTTACGCATTTTCTTTGGTATTTGATGGGTTTGGTAGCTTTTACTTGCTTTTGAGCGATTTGTTTCTTGTCGTTTTAAATTAACTTCCGCTTCTCCGAAATTTGACATAACAATAAAGTCTTTTGTGGAAAAGGTTATGCTAATAAATTTTTGCAATTTAAACGTTATTTGTTGTTGTTCGTAAGTTGCCGAATTGAAATTAAAAAGCCAGCTATAAAAACATTTAAAGCTGCACAAAAAATACGTTTAATCTCTTAGAACGATTAATTGCTGCGCTTATTCAAATAAAATGTTTTCTTAAGTCGTCCAAAGAAAAAAACTACTTCAATACTCATACTCCATGTACTTATTTATGTACTTACTTTGTTTGTTGCACTTTTACTAATTAGTTACAAATAGACAGAAGATTAACTATCGCCGCCGTGCTAATCTATTGCAGTAAATCAACTTTGAATTTTATAAGTCCATCGATTTGGGAATTTCCCGATTATAAGTATTTAGTCGAGTCATGGTGAAGTAGATTGTAAGATTTTATGTTGTTGTTTTTTAAGCTTAATTTCCTTAAAAAAGGCACATACATTTTTGTAAGCGATTAAGGTGACTACAAAGTAGAGTGTTAACATTCATTGGAAACAAATTTATTTTACTGAATTTAAAGTTTACTGAAAGGTTGTCGGCTGATTAGCTTGTGTAAATTTATGATTCTTCAGAAGAGTCTTAGAGTAAAAAATTACAATAAAATCAAAACGCTCTGACAAACAATATTTTTGATTCTAGTAGAGCTGCAAAAATATCGATAGTAGCAACTAGTGCTGGAGAAACATCGATGTTATATCGATGCATCGATGTATCGAATTAAAAATATTGAAAAAATCTTTGTTGGCCAATATACATATAGAAAGATATTTTTTTCTTTGATACATCTTCCGGAGTTCCTTCTCCTGATGGCATGAGTAATGCTCGAACTGGTCGTGGTACTGCAATATCTTTAGTTTTAAAATAGATGCCAAATCTAATTAAAACAGATTCAGTCAGCAGATAAAGTCAAAAAGCGTGCGCCTGAATTAAAAGATTAGTTCCGTAGTACGTTTATGATTAAGATCTTGATTAGATTGGATTATTAATAACCCAACATAGTACATAGTCATAATTCGTCAATTCGTAAACACTTTTTCGGAAAAAAGATTAAGAGATTTATCAGCTATGATAAGTACAAATCTAAAAACTTGGAAAAAACGAGGTCCATGTTTACCACCATAAATCACAACAATAAAACGTATAAATTATGTTAGAGCTCATTAGATTCATGAACTTCAGACTTAGGACTTCAGTACTACAAATACTTCCTGTGGAAAAGAACTATAATTTTTTGGTTACACGCAATTGACTTTTATTGCACATGAGCTACATAATATTTAGAATAGAGTGTAGTAGGCATCTTGCACCTCAGCGATCCAATCGATGTAGGCGGAGACGCGGGTGAAAATGGATGGCATATTGGACTTGCCGCAGGGAATATAGCCCCAGGAGACAACGCCAATAAGCTCGGAAGCAGCGTTAGGACTTTCGACCACCAGTGGGCCACCAGAGTCACCATTGCAAGCGGATTTGCCCTCCTGAAGCGAGTCTGTGCACAAGTTAGTGAGATGAAGTGGTGCATTCTCAGGCAAAATTTCACGGCACAGTTCCCACTCGACCACACGTGTGGTCATGGTCTGCAAAGTCTTGGCAGCAGTCAGCACATAAGCCTTGGACTGACCCCAGCCATACAGATGGGTCTCTCCCTCATGCAGCTCAGAACGCACGGGCAGAGCAGCGGGCTGTACATACTCATTGAATTCAAAAGGCTCCGAAACGTGCAACAAAGCAATATCATATGGTCCAACACCGCCATCGAAACCCTTGTGTACGCGTCCAAAATCAATCTCACGATGCTGCACCAGATCATCAACATCGCTGCGTATGTGCAGACCAGCCATGGCGCTCATGCCCTCGGGCTTGGAAATGCAGTGACCAGCAGTAACAATCCATTCCTTGGCGATAATGGTGCCGCCACAGCTGTGTGCATGATTGGAGAATTTGCTGCCCAGCGAAACGATGTAGGGTGCAGAGTGTGGATCAGCATCGGTACCATTAATGACGAATGGTGTAGCAAAGCTGGGCCTAATCTTGTCCAGAATATTGTCCAGCTTACGGGCCTGCACGCTGACAGCGAGCACGGCAAGAAGAGCTACAGCCAGTACTTTCATTATGGTTGATTGTCAATTATGGGACTAATTGAAGCCAGTGCCATCGCAGCTATTTATAGGTGAACCGTACGCAAGATTAAAAACATTGTGTTAAATTTATAAAAGCGATCTAGTTTGATAGTAGCCCAATATTTATGATAATAATTCCCCACTAAACGCCTGTTGACTAATACCCCGAAAAGTTTTGTGAAATCAAGATTAGGCTAAAATAGTAATTGCGATAAGCCGGCAGTTAAAATTCGCGTAGATTTGGTGGATTAATGAGGCTGTGCACCATGGCCCCATGGGCCATTTATAACACGGCGTATGCGTAACGTGCAGAATGGCGTGTGCAAAGGTGTTGACAAGGTCGATACCAAAGTGAACGTGTGTGAGCCACACATAGAAGCTGGCTAAAAATATGAAACGACAAGCCACGCTCGAGTGGTCAGCGGTCAAGCGGGCGGCCATTTTGTGTGCTAAGCCAATTAAAAGCAAATTTCACGGCGTAATGCACGAAGCACGACATGTAGCGAGGTGTAGGAAGTCTGTGCTGAAGCTGTGCGCCAATTGAGGGAGGGCTTTTTGCCGCTGTCCTATGCAGAACCCGAGCCATAACACACATTTGCGTGTACATTTTTAAAACAAAAACCAACAAAGCTAACAGCAACCCAACGATGTGGCCTAAATGCCACTTAAAAGCGGGCAACGCGTGGGCCTGGCCAGTAAAAGTGATGTCTCTGTGTCCCTACGTCTGACCGTATAACAGACAACAACATTGTTGTTTGTCTTTACTCGTTTGTTGGCGCTTTTGTCCTGGACAAAGGTCGCTTGCGTGTCCATCAGCAATTGGGCATATTAATAGCCCCCTATAACTGCCAAGGGGTTAACGCTCAGGGCAATTTAAAAAAACAAAAAAAAAAAAAGGCCAAGAAGTATGGGAAATTCTCTCTGCGCATTCTTATCATAAAACACAGCGCGCCATATAAAAGACATGGCTCAGCGCCGGCAGCTTTTCACATTGTTGTTCATAGTGTTCGTGGTGTTACGTATACGCCATGTCTTCTTCATTGTTACTATTACTCACGCTCTTGCCGCTGCTGCAGCTGTGTAGCACGGCTAAATTGCCGGAATTATTGCTACAAAGGCAGGCGTCTGCCACACCACAGCTGGAAACTGAGACTGTTGTGAATGTGTCACCCTTTATACTGGATGGCTACGATGTGCAGAGTCTGGACAATGCGCCTTACCTGGTCTCACTGAGCCTTTCACCTATCGCCTATGCGCACACCTGTGGCGGTGCTATCATTGGCAAGCGTTGGGTGCTAACCACCGCACATTGTGTGAAGCAGTATGTGGATTTTAGTGGTGATATACTCGGCTGTGCCATCTATGCGGGCATTAAGAATCGTTCAAATTTAACCGATGCGCAGGTGCGTTATGTGGACTTTGCCTCAACGCATCGCAACTTTAATGGTCATGCCGGCAGTGATAATATAGCGCTGCTGCATGTATCCCAATCTTTTGTGTACTCCGCACGCGTGCAGCAAATTGCCTTGCCGGAGCTGAATGAGGACTACAGCGGTCAGACAGCCATAGCCTACGGCTGGGGCTTGACCGATACCGATGCCGATGAGTACTCCAAGCAGCTGCAATATTCACACGCGCCGGTGCTAAATGGTACAGATTGTTCGTCCGAGCTGCCCGAGGATGCGCCGCTAAACAGTCGTCAACTGTGCGTGCAGATTAAGGCTTGCTACGGCGATGGTGGCACGCCCTTGGTCTACTGGCCCATCAGTGGACCAGCTGAGCTGGTAGCGCTGGGCTCTTGGAGCTATATGCCCTGCGGCTATGCCAATCGTCCTACAGTATTTACCGCAGTGCCCGCCTATGTGGATTGGATTTATCAAGTGATCAGCGCCTACTATCAGCTAAACTAAGCAGTGTGCAAGCAGTGCGCAAGCAGCATTTGCTGGAATATACGATCTTTTTAAAGTTAAATGTTCTTTTTTTTCGTTGACAAATTGACGTATATCTTATCTTTAAAATTTGTCTAGTTGTATATTTTTGAGTTGCTTATTCAGCGGCTATTGGCAGCAATATCATGATAAGCCAACTTTTGATTGCCATAAAGCTAAAATCGAGATATTATTTACGACGCCATTGACGATATGATTTGGCGATAATGTAACGTTTGGTCTTACTTAAAGGCACGTTCCATTGCGTTTGATGGCCTTGGCAGCTGCTGCTCTCGACGTGTGTATGTGTATGTGCCCTAGGGCCAGCCCACCTGTCTGACAAGGCCAGGTTGCGTTGGGGCACGTCTTAATGCCACACGGCTAAATAAATCAACTAAATTACAAAAACCAACACGCCCAGAGTAACCCAGTCAGTCAGTCACTGTGTTTAGGCCACATCAATCTTCATTTGAAACCACATGTCGCTCCGCGCAGCTGCAGTGTCCAACTTTTGACTAACTGTGGCAATTGCTGTGCTTTGACTAACATACTGACAGGCACAGACATTGATGGCTGACTTCGACTTGACTAACTTCGTATCCTTTTCCACAACTCAAATGGCGACAATTCTGTTAGCTAAACACTTGAGCTCCGCTCAGCTCAACTCAACTAAATTCATTTAGTGCATGCAAGTTGTAAAACACACGGCGTATGCTTAATAACTTTTAGCAGCTACGCTTAAGTCTCGACTGCCTCGACTGCAGCTAGTTAGTTTTGGCTAGAGCTAAAACTTTAAACCAACAGCAGCTGTTAGATGTTAGTAGTTACTCAGCTCCTGTTGACTATAGCGCATAACGCACAGGTGCTTGCAGTTAGAAGCAGCATGCTGCTTGAGGCTTGGATAAAAGACAACATCAACATTGTCATGATGCTGGCAAGTTTCGATGGCAACCTGGCAAGGCTTCTTACATTTTTTATAATATAATTTGCATGTAGTTGGTTCGTAGCATCTGTTGACACTGGCTTCAACGCTGACGTTAGCGTTGGCGTTGAAGTTCCACAGCTGCGGCAATAACTTATTTCAATAGTTTGCTTAACTCAAACAAATGTGCGTCGTGCGAAGTAATCCCAAACAGCATTTGCATAGTCCCAAACGCACTCGGCTTAGGAGTAGCTTCTGCTCACTTACACACATGCCCACGCAGTTCTATACACACTCACGCATGCACACACACACATACATATGCATTTGGGGCTGTGGCGCCAGCTCAGAAAATGAGAACAACAATAACAACAACAGTGGCATTGGGTGTCCTTAAGCTTGATTGACAATACAATGGCGTGTGACAATCGCTGTTACCCCCATATTCATTGTCCTTGGCAATTTCTATCCCAGTCCATATGTGCCCAGAGTTTATCCCTTTTGCCGGGACGGCAGCAACAGAGCGCTCGTCCCGAAACTGACTGACGGCCAAGGCAATGCTACTAACTAACCAGCTTACTCTGCTGTTGCTTCTGTTGCTGACAGTAGATCCTTCTGCTGCTCCTACTGTTTTTCAGTCAGTTTGGATTATACTCTTGCAATGGGTGTATTCAGCTTGAATTAATATTTGTAAAGTACAGGGAGTGACTTATGCTGCCAGAAAGAAATCGTCAAACGTTAAATATTTTTTGTGATCTTTGCTTGAGTCATCTTTAATCTTCAAACTTGCCGACTTTAATATCTATTTTTAAAAGATAAGCTTAGCTTTTCGTGCCGAATTCGTGAATTCCAAGTCAAGGGCTCCGTTCGGAGTTCATCATAGCATTGAATGTGGTAGTTGCAGACAATGCGTAAATGGCCAAAGGTTTAAGAAACTACTTATCTTTCTGACGCTTTTAAATAAAATCTGAAAGTTCACTTATTCTGCAGCAATTCGTACACTGATAACCACATCAAACGAGAATGATCTTTTATACTCTTAATTCTGCTGATAACAATGAGGCCTCCATTAACAAGATTGGTTCTGTGCTTGACCACTATAAGATTACTTATTCTTCAGAGTCAGGCATATTTTCTTACTGAGACCAAGAAAAACTACATTGGCAACAATTGTTCTGTAGTTGATCTCCATGCTGACCAAGTGGTTCAAAGTGTAGTCCTTGACAATATTAAGAGTGTAGTCTAGAATATCTGGAAGATTATCCATATAAATCAAATTTTTCTCCAAGACCTGAAGTTCTTCTTGTAGTCTTCACTACCTTCAGGATTCCTCATTCCAGCATTATCCCCCCCCTCATACCCCAACATATCGATCCAAAGTTTGCCATCTATATCCCTTTTACCCTTACGGAAAAGCTTTCTAGCTTCATTACCGTACCCGCTCATCTTGATCGTCTTACGCGGGCTACTTTTCTTCTTTTTTTTTAACTACTGAAAAGGTATCTGTTCCTTTCTCATCTCATGATAGTTTAGGTAGACGGATAGCCTGACTTTGAGGCCGTTTCTTTACGGATTGTCTGCGGTTACTCAATACTCCCTGGGAATATTTTCTGCAGCTACCAAATTGCAGATATTCTAGTTTCGTCGTGACTTCTTGCATTGGGGTTATTTAAAGACAATCCAGATGTTGACCCAGAAACAAGTTGTATGGACTCTTGCTCTTAATTTGAAAAGATCCGAGCTTCGTCGTGACTTCTGCCTTGTTTTGCATCAAGGTTTATCCAATAATAAAGGAGAAGCGTGAGCTCTTGGTATCAGATTAGTTACTTGTTATGCTTCTTGCCAAAGACTCTTCCAATTTAAAGTTAAATGCCAACTTTTAAGTTGAAGAGAGTAATTAAGATGTTATCTGAACCCAAATCATTGCTCTTGTGGTTAGGACCTAGAACACTCTTTAAGAGCATATAAATATCGGCGCTCAAAAGCTCGCTATACTTTCTCATTTTTCATACATATATGCATGAATAATGTATCTCTATGTGTGGGTATGCGTATTATTTACTTGGCCGTTTTTGTATGCTCTCTGGCTTGGCTCATCAACAACGGCTGCGGCATTGGCAGTTGCTGTCGGCTTGGCTGGCTAACTGGTTGGTCGGTTGGGTTTACTACCATGATGCCACAATGGCTAGTTGGCAGCAGGAGCTGGAGTAGGAACAGCAGCAGCCTGTTACATCAATTGAATTATGCATGTTGTTGAGCATGTAATCGCTCTTATCCTAAACTCACACAAATGCAGATACACAAAAAAAAAAAAAAAAACTCTGATACACCAATACAACGACATTAATATTTAAAAAACATGTCAAATGCCAGTCAGTCAGTCAGTCATTCGCATTGAGCTTTAGTTTCAGTTTGTTTATTTAAATCTATATATACTGCTATACATCCAAGTAGCACTTAAACAAAGCATTGTATTTTATTTATTGTCAGTTTATATTTGTATAGGGTGTTTTTTTGAAAAGGGTTTTTTGATTTTAATAGGGACGCATTCTGACAGATGACTGCTGCTCTGTTGGCTGTTTTGTGTGCAATATTGTTTAGTGTTTAATGGCATAGAATAGAGTTATGCTCAAACAATTTTCATATTAAATTTATTTTATGTTACCAAAAATACTTTTAGTGGAAACGAGCATTTTAAAATAAAGTTTTACATATTAAAACTGCCGAATCTGATTCCTAACAGATTTAATCATTAAATTCTAATATATCTTAAACTACCGAATGAACCATGCAGTTTATGAACCGCCAATGTTATGGTTCCTTATGCCATTTTTAATAAAGCTCATTTAAGCCTTAAAATTGAAGTCCTTTAATCAAAAATGGCGAATCTACCGAATGCAGCAGAAAAATTTAACACCTTGTTGCAGCTTGCATAATTCCTACGTAGTTCTTTAAGAATAAAGCTGGCTCAAATTGAATCAGCCTTGGAGCTCGGTAAAGGGCCACTATTATTAATTAATCTTGCCAAGAGCGTGACACATATGCTATACTGCTTTAAATTTTTGCCCGAGTGGGAACTTAAATCCATAAATGGATCTGCCTCTTGTCCACCAGGATTGCAAGATTGGACGTGTTTTTTCTTTTAGGTGTTATTCGGAGCCTTTGGGTATGCGGATAACGAGAAGAGCTCACAGTTCTTGAGATAGGGCTTTACTATTAAAAATTTGCCAAAAATGTTGGCTCTGCACTCTTTTATTTTTATTAAAACTTTTTAATGAGACCTATTTAAAAAATACCCTTTTTCAATGAATTTCCAATGATTGCAACACTTATAATTTTTTGATTTTTTTCGTCAAAATTGCATAACAATTCTTATTTTTTCACTTCAAAATATAATATGAGTTATTTTTAAATTTTTATTATTTAGATTTCCATTTAAATATTATTTCATCATTTTTAATTTTAAAGTCCAAAAATAAGAATGGTGTTTAAATTTTTTTGATAAAAATTAAAAATAAAAATGTACCCTCATTTTTTATGTCCTTTCAAAAACATGATTCATAGTGGCTTGAACTTTCATCCGAAGCATTTTTTTCGCTTTGATTTTTTTTCAACCCCATAACTCTTATTTGCGAATCTTAATTGAAATTAGGCCAAAAATTAAAAGTTTATGTCTAACAAAACTTTAAAACAAAAAACACTTTTTCAATAGAAAATGTCCGTAATAATAGAGATGAAACTACTAGTTTAAACAGTTTTTGCCAAGTCGACACCACTTAAAGTAACAATCTTTGTAATTGAAACCTCTTAAAAAACATCCCTTTACAAAGTGAATGGTCTGACGGCCGTCGATAGGGCCGAAAAATTACAATTATTTTGTTCATAGAGACAAAAATGGTTTATTGAACCATTCGAAGCGCAGAAATATATATTTATCTGAAAAATTAAAAAAAATCGACCTATTTGTATAAAGGACTTGCCACTAAAATAAATATTGTATTATCTATGGTAGTATTTAGCTGCTTTAGCTCACTTCTGAGACCTTTTGATTCTTTAAATTTTTGAAATTTTGTTTTTACAACAGTTTTCAAATGAAACCTCTTAAAAAAACACCCTTTTTCAATTATTATTACTTATGACAAGTCACTCATTGTTTTTCTATCTATTATCTATGCAAGTATCTGACTGCTTAAGCGCACTTCTGAGACCTTTTTATTTTTTAAACTTTTGAAATTTCGTTGTTACAACAGTTTTCGAAAGAAACCTCTTTAAAAAAAAAACACCTTTTTCAATTATTTTAACTAAGGACTAGTCACTCATTGCCTGGCGATCACAAAACTATCACTCTCTCTCTCTAAAGATGACGACATTTTACCAACCGCACACATAAATACTCTGCAAACTTTTTCAATACTTGCATTTTTACCAAAAATGTTCCAAATATTTCTCTTTAAAAAACACCCTTTATGCAAATATTCATTTTGTTGATATTTACAAAACATTTTTCATTTGCACTCATTTGATTTTCGACATTTCGTTGAAATTTTCCTGAAACCATTCATTGCCTTGAAATCAAATTAACGAGCTATCAGCTCGGAAAATATAAAAATACGCTGAAAATTCAATTAGTTTACAATAATTACACAAACTGTGGGGGAGAACTGGTAAAAACAAAATAAGACAACTTAATGGCCAAGTGTAGTCCAATTAGCGAAGTCAATGCCGCTGCCGACGTCAACATCCAACCAGCTCCTGCTCAAGTAGTCCTTGCCCCAAAAAACACAACGGAAAAAATAACCCGTGTTTCCAGAAAATATGCGCTTAATTGAATATGAATAGGAAAACAAACAAAAGCTTTGCAAACCCCAAGCGATGCGCATATTTCAAATAATTTCAATTTCGTTTATTACAAGGGTTGGGACTAAGGATTCTCTCCAAGCTTGAGTTTTGCTTGGATTCGCGCTGGATGGGTTGATTGTGCTCTACACTGCTGGTGCTAGGGCTTTGGAACTACAGTTCTGGTGTGGTTGCTGTGCGGCAGCTTTAATTACTTTTGTGTGAAATTTCAGCCACTTTGGCACCTTGGCAAGTTCATTAAACCAAAATCAACAAAGGCTTGGGGTATAATGAACTTGAGCCGCAGCAGCGACAATGTCCAGTGTTGTACACTGTGTGTGCTGTACGGCACAGTGCTGTATAGTAGTAACAAAAGCAAATTAAAATAGCTCGTTACGTTCAGCGCTCATCAATTTCGCATGAGCCAATGTAATATTTGTAATAGAAATGTTTTTGGCCATAATGGCAAAGCAATTTCATTTTTATTTTTACGAGTTTTTGGCCTGTTCTTAACGGATAGAGACATCGAGAAGCAGCAGCGGGAACGGGTACTAAAGAAGGAGCAGAGTTCAGAGCAGAGTTCCGGAGCAGCAGAGTTCACAGCAGCTGACCTTTAACTTTTTGTAAATTTTTAGGGGTTTTATTTTATTTTTGTGAAACAAATTTTACTTGACAATACGTTGCTATACGTATTCCGTATTTCGTTTTTTCATCAATTTCGTATTTGTATACCCTAAGCCGATAAAGTACATGGGGTGTTATAGATTTGTGCATGTTTTTGATACCAAAATTATGAGCAAAGACATCGCTTAGCGATTGAGTTATATCTGTTTACATGCTTGAATATAAGATGAAACAATTTTTCTAAAAGAAAGCCAACATTCGTTTGGGAGAACTTCTGCCAATAGTATAGAAGCTAGATACTTAATCTCAGAATGTAGCAATATGTAGCTCTACACAGAAAACAACAACCTTTTGTAAATAGTAATCTATTTATCGTATTGACACCGAGACTCCTTACTTTATGTACACACTATTTAGAAAAGTGTTTTAAATTACGATTTGATCCAAATGAAAATATTTAGGGCACAAAACAAAAGGAATCAAATCCAAAACTGCTTGTTAGACTGCAAAAAGCAGTTTAGTAGACTGCAAAAAGCAGTTGTTAGACTGTCAAAAAGCAGTTAGACTGCAACAAGCAGTTTTGGTTTGTAAAGGACAAGGGGAAATATAGTGTAAATATTTAGCAAAATAAAGATAAAATATAAAAAAAAATCCGAATTTTTTTCCTAGTGCCAAACTTAATGGACTGAAATATATTTGGTGTTCTTTTGTTGTAATTATACAAAAAAAATTGTTTTTCCTTTGTCTTTACTTTCTTCCCATAACAAAATACAATTTTTCATAATAGCGTCGAAGCAGAAAATTTATGTAATAAAAAAATTCGTTACACGAAAAAGTTTTTATAAGAAAATTAAAAAAACATTAGAAAATTATTTTTGGTACCTATAGAAAAAATAGTTTTAAAGGATTACGTTATAGGGACTGTAGTTTACAGTAATACAACAAAAGAGTTTTCTAATGTGTTTTTTAATTTCCTTATAACAATTTTTTTGTTTAACGAATTTTTTTGTTACAAAAATTTTTTGCTTTGACGCTATTATGAAAAATTTTATTTTGTATGGAAAGCTAATATATTTTTGTCTGCTTTATAAATCCTAAAAGAAGAGTTTGCGAGTCATGTCTTTTAAGATTTTTATTTTTTCTAAACGAGAACGAGAACAATATATTGAGAAAAATTTCGATGTCGCGTATTTTTGTTTGTATAGCCTTCATTCTATTTCACTGAGACTAAAAACTTGACTAGGATTTTTTTTTTTAAATTATGTAAGTACTGCTTAAAACTACATTAAACAAGAAAAAAATTTAAAATTGAACTGCTTGTTGAAGCAATTTTAGCTTTTTAAAACGGCAAAAAATTAATATTGAACTGCTTGCTTTACTACATACAAGCAGTTTTGGTCTCAGCACTTTAGCTGCTCTTTAAAACATGCAGAAATAAATTTTTCATAAGAAAAATTCTACAGTGTATCCCACTGTCGTGCAGAACGCTGACATAGTCAAATTTTGTATTTTGCATTTTTTTGTTGACTTTTTCGTTTCAATACTTTTCAATACATTTGTGGTATATATTCGTCTATATACATACACATTCATTTCTTTCACGCCATTTAGCGCTTTATTTGACTTGCTTCCCAGAAAAATGCAAGACGTCTTTTTCACTTTTATATATATTATTTTTTTTTTTTTGTGTCTCACGGTTTTCCTTGCTGCTTTCTTTTTTTTTGCTACTTGCTTATCTGCTTTCCATACTCATACACAAGCATATAATATACTATACGTTCTTATAGACATATATGTATGGGATCTCTGAGCGTTTGCTATATTTTAAAATAAAATATTTCATTTTCGCTCGTTTTGTTATAACTCAAAAGGCAATGCCTTCGCTGTCGCATCTGTTTGCCATAAGCCAGCTGTGTGTTTCGTAAAATTTTCATTTTGTTTTTAATGCCCTTGTTAAGAGTATTATAAATATATAATGAGGTTTGTAACGCATGAAGGAAGTCATTTTTGGTAGCTATAAAGATTATGCATACGCCCTGTTGCGCAGCAGTAAGAGCTGCATTTCTTTTATGGATTTAGCTATTTGTTGGGAAATATATGTTGCTGATTATAATAGAGTTTTAAAGCTATTGAGCGGGAATGCAGTGATTGTTTCGTTTTTTTTTCTTAAATTTAGAAATTAATTTATAAACTTATGCAAAAACAGCTGTTTGAAACTTTAAGATAAAATGCTTTAAGATAGAATGGGACTAAAAAAAAACCAAACCAAAATTGTGTTTTAAATGACCGTTCAAGCCACAATATATTGTATTTGTAAGAGGATTATCCAAAAAAGCATAAATTTATATTTTTAATTTCTAAAAAAAAAGACTTGTCTTTTTTTGACTTTAAAAACAAAATTATGAAATAATGGGCCGTACTTCGGAAAACGAATCCGAGCATTTTATTCGGATTCATTTTGAAACCGAATATTTGGTGCTCTCAATTTCACCAAAACTAATTTTTCATGTGGTTTGAAACCGAATGTTTTGTTGCACGAGGTATCAAAACGAATCGAAAAAGTACTTTTTTTATTCGGAAATAATTTTTTAAATATTCTTTGATATTCTTAGATTCTATTAATCTGCTTTGGGTACCTGGGCGATGGTACCTATGCCGCTAGCAACGTGCAAACTATTAATCGATAGAAATTCACTAATGATGCGAATCATAGATGGGTTCAAACTAGGGATGCGCGATTCCGATCCGATATTTTGAATATCGAGAATATCGAAGTCGATACTGAATATTCGATACCGATATTTTGGTTCTCGATTAATCGTCGATCCGATACCAATTTGCTGAGTATCGGTTTCGAGCTAAATTTCGTGTATCATTTGGCGGTTGAGTGGACACCGTTAAAAAATGCGAATCAAATTTAAATAAGAAAAAGTTTATATCATTCTTATTTTCATTTTATAACCATTAGCTGAATTTATTATGATTGTTCGGAGCAGCTCATTAGCTCAACAATGATCATTAGAAAAGTTTGCTTTCTTTGTCGAGCAAACGCCTCAATTTGTTTAATTCTTTCTGCAAAAAAACGTCAAAAAGTCGATGTCGATATCCTCGATTCGATTTCTTTTTCGGGAGAATCGAATCGGTATCGAGTTTTTTGGAATACTCAATACTTCGATTCGATATTTTTTTTCGGTATCGAGCATTCCTAGTTCAAACTGGAACCTGTCTAACTAGCAGGAAAACTTGGCCACAATGGAGCTTAAATAGAACTAAGCAGCTTTTAAAACTCAGCAGACAGGACGTAAGAGCAACGATAGGGGTTCTTACTGGACACTGTCTTATTGGTAGACACGCTAACAGATTGGGGTTGCCTCATTTTGACTACTGCAGAAGTTGTCAGGAAGTAGAAGAGAAGGAAACAGTGGAGCATCTCCTGTATGGATACATGGCACTATGCAGGAGAAGACTGAACACATTGGTTCATTATTATAATTGTTTTAATCACGAAACAGCATAGGAGGTACACCGTAAAGATATTGAAATGATATTGAATAAATATATCATAAAACGCCTAGTTATTTATGTAAGATTGTTAATTATATGAAGGTTTATTGATCCTTAATGACAACAGCTAACTCTACTTCTTACATATATCACAAGAATTTTTCCAATCCATTATTATTTTACTATGAAAATAACTTGCTGCACATTTACTTTCTGTTTAACGCACAAACAGAATAGCTGTTATTACTGCTGGCGCCATCTGGCGTAAATTGTCAAACAAAAATGGGCAGCACTGCTTGATGCTTAACAGAGAGAAAAGATCATGCGCTACAAATTTGGTTAGATGTTTTTTTTTTTAAGAAGTTATGTCTTGATGACTTTTTTGATGCTGAGTACTGATGTTTATTAAAAAGTTAGTTCTTACCAATAAGTTCTTTGTTCCAAAACAAATTCTATATTAATTGTTCTCTACAAGCTGTTGTTTTAAACCAAAAGTAGTTTTCGTTTCAATTCTGCAGAAAATTAACATCAGTTAATTTTATTTTATTATATTTGGTTAAATTTCGTATATACCAAGGATACTTTATTTGAATCATTAAACACATATAATGAAAAATTAATTGACTTATAAGTCAATTAACCTTAAATGACTTGGATTTTTGCAAAATACGAAAAAATTGTATTGTAATTATTTAGAGGTTAGCATGTTCTCTATGCTTAAGTTTTTTAATGACTTAACATTTATTAAGCATTATTCAAATGTTAGTATTTTTGAAAATTTACGTGTTCGGCTTACTTTGATTCAATAAATATAAGTATATATTTTTTATAGATTTTTACGTAATTAAAAAAATTTTTTTCCGATGAAACCACAAAATTATGCCAATCACGTGCGGCCATTTTAAGTAATTATTCAGAATGCAACACGTGTCGCATGGAATATAAGTCTTAAAAAAATTTTTTTATTAATTAACCATGACTGTTATTGTTAATTATTTAAAGTAACTGTTAAAAAATTTTTTTATGGTTTATTACCCAAAGCTTTTAATAAGTTGTTTTATTGTATTTAATTACAATTATTTTTTTTCATCATTAATTTGCTGTACAGAAATAAATATCTTTATTTATGATACCTTGCTAGTTGTTGTTTTTTTTTTTTAGTTAATTAATTCAAAAAGTATTGAAAGCCATTTCAGAGTGGCTGTATACAAAATAATCCTTACAATCATGTGGAAATTAATTAAATTTTGTATTTTAATATTTATTTATTGTAACTATGTGAACTTATTTAGTTAAATAAGTTGAAGTCTTAAAACTTATACTGTGTAACTTTGTAAACTAATGTAAATAATTAGCAAAGTTTAATATTTTGGTAAATAAGTTTGAATTAAGTGCAGTGTAAAAAATGTAATACAGTCGAGGCGGTGCCCGACAGTGTAATACCCTGTACCTTTTTTCTCGAAAAAAGTTTTTTTCCTGCATATTCCTTCTAAGAACATTCCAATTGGATTTTTTTTTTGGTGCGAAACGATAATTATACCTATAAATTCTGCAAATTTTAACCGATTTTGATGAAAATCGAAATTTATGTCAAGGAAGTTATTTTAAGTATATGGGGCAAGTTTCAAGGAGATATGTTGAGGGGTGTGGGAGAAATCGCGGTAAATCGATTGCGGGGGTTGGGGGGTCGCATTGATAAAATTTGGATGTGGATTTGTTCATTCGAGCCACATAAATCAGCTTACCAAAATTGGTGATTCTAGGTCATTTGTTACTATAATTACGTAGAGTCAAATATTGACGCAGTTTATAGGCAAAGGGATGTAAAATTTGTACATTTTAGATAATAACTTTTGTTTTATTTGTCCGATTTTGTTTATTTTTGACATACAGATGCATACAGCCACAACGCATCGCTCTGTTTAGTTTCAGATTAAAATATTAAAGGATGTAGCTAAAAACCGCGAAACTCTACTACGGGGGAACGGGGAAAGATATTGACATGATCGCATCAGCTGGTAAAGTTTCGTATCTCTAGCTCTTATAGTCTCCGAGATCTAGGTGTTCATACAGACGGCCAGACGGACATGGCTCAATCGCTACCCGAGGTTATGATAAGCATTTTGGTATAAAGGACTTGGGGTCTGCCACGCCTCCTTCTTGCCGTTACATACATTGCACAAATCTAGTATACCCTTTGTACCTATAGGTACAGGGTATAAAAAGTTGCTATAAACAGCAACAAATTTAGTTTGAAAGTTTTTACTATGGCTAAGCAATGTGGAACAATTTTTATAATATTAATTTTATGAAATAATAGACCGAGTTTCAATCAATTTTTTTTTTTTTTTAACTTATATTGAATTGTTGTTGAAAATCAAAACTGCTTACTTTTAAGTGCGTCAAAGTCGGAAATTCAAATAAAGTATTCTATAGCCGTCGGTGGCGTAGTGGTAGCGTATTCGCTTTACAAGCCGAAGGTGGGTTCGAATCCTCGCAGTAGCACTGGTACATTTGCCTATCACTGGCATTGCTAGCTCAAAGACGCTATTTGCCGTAGAAATTCTCTATTAATTCAAGACACCGACTGTAGGTCCCTGTTCTCTTCGAACAGCTATTAATAGAGATCCCCAATGCTCCGCCCAGGGGCGATATACTATTCGGTCAGGGAAATTGTTATAGGTTTTTTAAAAATAAAACCTCATTTGTAAAAAGTCTACGTGCCAAAGCTTTCATAAAAGAGAATTAAGGAAAAAGATGGCGTACGTTAAAGTCGGGCGCAGACGACTTTGGGATACCCTGTACCACCACATTGCAATTAAGTCCGACACATTGCTTAAAACCTCCAAAAGATATTTTATTCGGCAAATTTGGCTACGATATTTTCATAAAAAAAAAGAAATCAGTCGAATTTTGCACCAAACAATTTTTTTGACCGATCGGTCCTATGAGGACTATATGATATAGTCAACCGATTTTGATCAAATTTAGTACACTGATTGGGAACCATAAAAAACTCCCGAAAGCCAAATTTGGTTCCGATATCTTCAAAACCAAACGAAACACAACGAATTTTGTAAAAAAAGCGTTTTTTTGACCGATTGTTCCTATGGGAGCTATATGATATAGCCAACCGATTTTGATCAAACTTGGTGCAGTGCTTGGGTACTCTAAAAAACTTCTTAATGCCAAATTTGCTAACAATATCTTTACAAACAAACGAAACGCAACGAATTTTGTAGAAAAAACGATTTTTTGACCGATTGGTCCTATGGGAGCTATATGATATAGTCAACCGATTTTGATCAAATTTGTAACAGTGCTTGGGAACTCGAAAAAACTTCCTCTTGCCGAATTTGGTTCCGATATCTTCAAAACCAAACGAAACACAACGAATTTTGTAAAAAAAACATTTTTTCGACCGATCGATCCTATGGGAGCTATATGATATAGTCAACTGATTTTGATAAAATTTGCTACAGTGCTAGGGATCTCTAAAAAACTTCCGACTGCCAGATTTGGTTATGATATCTTCATAAACAAACGAATTATCCATCTAAAACTTTATCTTTTTTTCGAGGTCCTCTGAAACACCCCTATGGGAGCTATATTATGTAGTCCCGATATCAAAAAAATAAAATAAACTTGTCTCCTATGGATTAACAAGGGATCTTATCTGAAAGTTTGGTTGCTCTAGCTCTTACCATCTCTGAGATCTAGGCGTTCATACGGACAGACGGACAGACGGACATGGGTATATCGACTTCTCGAGTCACACTGATCATACTTTAGGTAACTTTGGGGGGTCTCCGACTTCTCCTTCTGTACGTTACATACATTTTCGGCTTGCACAAACACAATATACCCTTTGTACCATACGGTACAGGGTATAAAAATTGTATAGGTTTTTTATTTGGCTGTCAAAATATGACTTAAACTCCATAAGAGTTCATCCGATGCTAATTCTAGATACTATGCAAGGTTCAACAATTCAATAATCGATGTATCGATAAAAAAAAAAACATACATATAATTTACGTAGGGGTTTTCACTCCAACAGTTAACTAGTTATACTATTATTTTATCGACCCCACTATTAGAAGCTTAAATAAAGCTAGATATATCTTATACTTTATTTGGCAATAAAGTGAATCTTTGAAATTTGAATTTAAAAAGTCCTTCTACACTTTTATTCGACCCTCAGTTAAGAACAAAACTTATTTAACTAAGCTAAATCTTGTAAAATTTATTGACCGGAAAACATCAAAAAGACTACCAGCGCTACAAAATAAAATTAATAATAAATTACATTAAAGTCGGACGCGGACGACTATGGGATACTCTGTACCACCACATTGCAATCAAACCCGGTATATTGCTTCAGAACTCTAAAAGATATGTATGTGCCAAAGGTTACTATATCTTCATAAACACACAAACCAAAACGAATTTTGCACTAAACACGTTTTTTGACCTATAGGACCTATTGGGACTATATGATGCAGTCAACCGATTTTGATCAAATTTAGTAAAATGGTTCAGGTTTGATTAAGATACATATATTCAAACGAAATGCAACGAATTTTTTACAAAAAAAAACTATTTTTGGCCGATTTTGGTCCTATGGGCGCTATATGATATAGTCCACCGATTTTGTTCAAATTTGGTACACTGCTTGGGACCTATAAAAAAGTACCAAATTTGGTTACATTTTCATAAACAAGCGAAAAATACCCAAATTTGCACAAAAATCGATTTTTTGACCGATTGGTCCTATGGGGCTATATAGGGCTATATTATATAGGTAACCGATTTTGATCAAATTTGGTTCTTGGGTACTCTAAAAACTGCTGAATGGCAACTTTGGTTAAGATATCTTCAAAACCGAGTTTTATAAAAAAAAAAAATTGTTTTTCCGATTGGATATGGGAACTATATGATACCAACCGATTTTGATAAAATTCGGTACAGTGTTGAAGATCTCTAAACAAATCTTCCGAATGCCAAATCTGGTTGCGATATCTGCATAAAAAAACTAATTATCCATACTAAAACTTTTGGAATTTTTCGAGGTCCTCTGAAACAACCCTATGGCAGCTATATAATGTAACCCCGATATCAAAAAAATAAAATAAACTTGTCTCCTATGGAGTAATAAGGGATCTAATCTGAATAGTTTGGTTGCTCTAGCTCTTACCATCTCTAAGATCTAGGCGTTCATACAGACGGACGGATGGACAGACGGACATGGGATATCGACTTCTCTAGTCACCCTGATAATACTTTGGGTAACTTTGAGGGGTCTCCTAAATCTCCTTCTATATGTTACATTCTTTTTCGGCTTGCACAAACTTAATATACCTTTTGTACCATACGGTACAGGGTATACAAATGTTAAAATAAATGTCAGGTTACTAAAATATATTCCAAGTAAAAAACAGGTATTCATTTACATATTTAAAGAATTCGATGTGAAAATTGGGGAAAAAAATTGCATGATAAAAACATAAAAATTCTTAAATAAATAAATAGTTGAAATGAAATACACTTTTCCGATTTTTTTTTTTTTTGCCTGATTTAAATTCACTTTTAAGCCTCAAAATTTTTTTTGAACCTTAAAAATATTTTGACGTTCACATTTTAAGGTATTGCTTACCATTGATAGAGTATTTCGACTTAAATGTACGACAGTATTTAAATTTTTCATATTTAAGATATATACGTCTTTCAACATTTTCATCTGTCTGTCTTTATGAATGAATGGTCAAAAGAATTATTTATGATTCGACCACTTGCACATGTTACAGCTTCATTTAATTTGACTTAAATACGATGGGGCACAAATGCACTTGGTTTTTGGCATGTGCCACAATAATCGTAAATTCATTAAAATTAAGCAGATGACAATGGAGTCACTGAACTGTGTCTGCATAACGCGACTACACTCATCTCGCAGTCGTTCCCAATTTCCATTGTATCGTCGCAGTCTAGGCATTGCATTTATTAATTAGCGTGCAGCATCCACTTAAATGCATATTTATGGTCATGCTGTATGTTTTAAGTGATTCAAGTGATTCGTACGCATATTTATGGCATATTAATTCAATTTTGCTTTAACTGAAATCAATTTATATGCACGGCCTTTGAGCTTCCCGCTAAATAATCTCAACTTTGCTCTTTTCACCACAAAAAAAAAAAAAAGTACAAACATGTATTTTAAGTGTTTTTTTTTAACATGCTGATAACATTATAATTATAGTACATGCAATTATCCTTTTGATTGCAGGACTCTGGCAGTGGCACACCGGTGACCATGCGTGTGGATGCCAAAGGTTTCTTTCTATATTGGATTGATCAGAATAATGAGCTGGATATGTTGGATATAGCGACTATACGAGATGTGCGTACTGGACAATATGCTAAAAAGCCAAAGGTGCGTATACTTAATATAATATGCATATGCCATATACCATATACCCATAAGCAGGTTTTTATTATGTGTGTGCGTGTGCGTGTGAAACAATATTTGCCAGCTTTACACGCACAAAAGCCACATAACTGTATGTGTGTGTGTGGCTGTTGGTTGTTTGTTTGTGCGCGTGTGTATCTGTGTGTTGTCTGTGCGCTTTATGGACCGCTTTTGCTTTCAAGTGCAAATATGCCGAGCAGTGAACACCGTGCGGTCGCCGCTTTTTGTATTTTCTGCCGTTTTGTGTTTGTTTGTAAACAAATTTTTGAAACATTAATTATTTTGGTTGGGCAAACCAGACCGTCAGGCAGCATGCCACCAGCTCTCTCTCTCTCTGCGTTGCTCTTGCTCTCTGCTTCCGTGGGCGTGCTACAGAGAGGTTCTTAGCAGTCAGAGGGGGCATTGCCACCGCAGTTGTGTTCTGCCTTTTGGTATGTGGCCATTGTGGGTGTTTGTCTATGTGGTTTAACTGTATTCTGCCTCTGTATAAGTGTGTTTGTGTGTGTTATGTATCTGTGTGAGTTTAGCTGAGCATTTATGCTGGCTGGCAAGCGCGTAGATTACGAGCTAATAAAAATTGCTTAGACTGGCGCCAGAAAATGAAAGTGTAGTTGAATCTTTTTAAATACACTCTAAACAAAAGGGACAAGGCTACGATGCTGCTGTGTACATGTATATAACAAGCAAAAGACGTAGAGATATCCAACAAAAAACACTTTTATAACTCGAAGCAAAAGAGAAGGTTTATGATTTTAAGAGGTATGGCCATGGGTGTGTTCCTCGCGGTCACGAATTTCTTTAAAGGAAGTCTTCACAACGGGGCGCCTACTTTGCATTTGATGGCCTGCAATTTCTGTATAACTTGTAAACTACACATCATATTTGGACAAATAAGGTATCGTTGGAAGCGTCTTGGTCGTGAGCTGGTTATAGGCTATGTGACGTCACTTTAATTTGTATATTGACAGCCTGTTTTGTTAGGGTACACGGCTATGCTCTGAATATTACTATAATTATTTTTTAAGTACATTAAAATATTTTACGTGCAAGTTATTTATTAAATATACGATGAACATTAAACAATTTGTACTTATCAATCCATTTCAGCTTTTTATAGCGTGACATTTCAGTAGAAATTTTAGCTTTTAGTAATAATTATATTTGAAATAATAAACCAACCTTTGGCAATTATTTGCGCTAAAGTCGAGGAATGCTTCCACAGAAATTAAACTTGGTGGATTTGATAATGGTAGCACACATATATAGGGACCGGTCTGGCCACTCTTAACACTGACGTCCATATAAGGTTACATTGCGTATACGCAACGTTATTAAGAAGTCTCATAATTTTTGATTGCATGCATAAATTTTTGAAAAATAAGCTATATTCGTATTCATTAATGACTTTGGTACTGCAATACGGTTGAGAGGGGTTCCAAGCACACATACATAGTGACCGGTCTTGGCACTCTTACCTCTACCGTCCATATAAGGTTATATTGCGTATACGCAACGTGATTAAGAATTCTCATAAGAATGCATGCATAAAAATAAAAATAAAATATGCTGTTTTCGTATTCATAAATGACTTTGGTACTGCAATATGGTGGAAAGGGGTTCCGAACTTTCTTTTATTATCCACCCACAAACATTGAAAAAGGTAGCGTATAAGATGATAAATCTTTACTTTACATATTTTCTAAAAATTTGGTATCCGAAGCCAAGTTTTTTATATTTTTAAGTTAATTTTTCTGCTTTTATATGAAACATTGGAGCTTGAGCTTAAGAAAATACATATAGCTTAAGTTAGGACATAATCTCATATACAATTTTTTTTTTTCTAAGAAACTCATGATTATTTTTATATATCCTACTTTAATGATTTGGCTCGTATTACTTTTTTTTGCATCAACTTAATTATGTTCTAAATTACAATGTTAATTTATAGCCAGAGCAACATGGCCTTCTGCCTGACTAACTTAATATATTCATGTACATTAAAATGGTACAAATACAGAGACTGCGTCATAAAATGGGCTTAAGCTTTATGGCTTTAATGAAATATTGCAGCAATTAGTTGCACATGAGTAATCTGAACTATTTCCATTTCCATGCACTATTTCTAAGCTACTTCTCACGAACGCTTTGAATATTAATTCTGCTCTATAACATCTGTATATCAAATTTCTTTAGAATTTGGTTATTTATGTAAAGTGTGTAACACAGTCGAAATTTTCATTTGACTTGTTTCGTTTTTTATGCCCAGTACTTTGAAGGGTCAAGGATAGTTTTTATGGATTAAAATGCAGAAGGAGACGTTGCTGACCCTATGATTTTGTTATATGCCAAAACGCTTAGCAAACCTTTTGGTAGCGATTACTAGTATGAACAACCTGTATCTCTGAGGTTTTTGGAACTAGAGACACCAGTACGTAACAACCGTACAAAAATTTCTCAATTGATACCCACCGTATAAAAGCCACCGAGTAGAATATTAACATGCCTTATTAGCATGCTGCAAAAATTTTTACCACGGCATAAAAACTTTAGAAGATCAGGGTAATAACGTGTTACTTAAACCTTCAATAAACAAACGACTATGGTGATCCCAAACGAAGGGTTATGATCTCGAGCTGCATGCATGTATGTTCATCTGTTCACTCAGAACTTCTAAACTGCTGCTTATAATTGAAGAAATGAGGTAACGTTGAAAACGTGCTGATTGTCCGCTGGTTATAGGCCATATGACGTCACATTTATAAACGCTGAATATTGAATAGTAGTAGTATATATATAATATAATATAAAAATTTCAGATGGAATATTTTCTTGCTTAATACCTTTTTGAGCATGATTTTTCAGTACTTGGGTTTTAGTTTCTTACCCTTACTTTTTTTATTTTCATTACTGAATAGCTAGAACAATTGACTTTTGTATACCATGACTAAATTATGGAATTGTTTTCTTTTTGGGGATGCCATTCAACCATTTTTTATAAGCAAATCTTTCTATGTAGCTTGATATCCGATGCATACTTCACATATTCGTCGATGTCTTTTATTAAAATTGTTTAGGTATTTGGGAATTTCGAAATTTAAACTTTATTGCCTAGAAGTTCCATTAAAAATAAGCTACAACTATTATAGGTACAGTCATCCAAAACGGTACGAGTATGTATATAAGATAATAAATTTGTATAAACTGTACCTTCAGTTAAAAAGGCTACATTAAGTTTGTGGAAGCCGAAAATGTAAGTAACATAGAGAAGGCAGCGTAGTAGACCCCCTAAAATTACCCAAAGTATGAACAGCGGCACTAGAGAAGTCGATCTACCCAAGTCCGTCTGTATGTGCGCCGAGATACCAGACATGGTAAGAGCTAGAGCGACCAAATTTTTAGATTAGATCCCTTAATATGTCACGGGAGATAAGTTTATTTTTTATATTGGTGTTACATTATACAGCCCGCATAGGAGTGTCTCAGAGCATCTCAAAAAACACACCAAAAGTTTTGGATAGATAATTCGCTTATTTATAAAGATATCGTAACTAAATTTTGCATTCGAAAGGTTTTTAGAGTTGCCAAGCACTGTGCTAAATTTTATAAAAATCAGTTAACTATATCATATAGCCCCCAAAGAAAAGGACGATATGTGACGTCACTAAATTTGGTTATCGGAAGCTTTTTTTGGTGTACTTAAGCAATACACCGAATTTTGATTGCAAACTGATGGTACAGTGTATCTTGAAGTCGTTTAACTTTAATGAACTTCATCTACGCCGGATCAATTAGGATAGTATAGTACATATAGTGAATATTTTAGTCGGAATGTCACGGCTGTAAACTTTCCACTAGTTTTTGTTCAAATGTAAGAGCTGAAAAATTTCATAGCGGCGTATCGACTCAAAGTTACTTTGTTCTACTTGGGAACTCTGTATGTGCATCTGAAAATCTGTGTGTGAGCGTTTGAGAGTGTGTTGTGTGTGTGTGCGTGCGTATAACCAGCCAACATGGTTTTTAGCCTGTTTTGTGCTCGCTCAGTTGGCGTCTCACGTGCGTGTCCAGTTCCGTTTCCATGGTCGTGTATTGAATTGTGCAAAAGTAAAAGTCACTTGGTTTTGCAGCTTCGGTTTCTTTTGGTCTAGCTGAATGTTCTGACTTATGTATAGCTTGGGCCTGTAGGAGTGTCTGTGAGGCGTGTATATATGTATGTATATATAGCTCATTGGCATTGTTTTGTGTTGACTTTTTGTTGTCGTTGTAACTGTTTTTGTCTTGGCACTCGTTGGGATGTTTTACACAATTTTCTTTTCATGGCATTGCTTTATGCGGGGTGCTTCATTGTATGTACTGGGTATGGTTGGTATGGATGAGTATGCTATATGGTCTAAGGTATGTGTGTGCGTGTATCATTCAATACATTTATCATTGCAATGACACGGCAACATGCTCACATTCATAGAATTGTATAAAAAGCATTTTATGTTAGCAGTTGGGTAAAACGAGAGCAGAGCGGTAGGAAACGCCAGTAGCAAAAACTCAGAGCAACAGAAAAAAAAACATAAGAAAGCTAGAAAACCATGAAGAACAAAAATGTTGACTTTTTACATGGACTGCGCCCTCTGACACATGCTCTGACTTGGTTTTGGCCATAAAGTCATGTAAAACTTGGCTTGAATTGCCGTAGCCTGCACTGCCCCTACCAAAGTTCCAATGTGTTTTTTTTTTATTTACAACGCTTAAATAAATTTCATGTTATTAAATTAAAGCTTCTAAAAGCTGCACTTAGGCCACATTTAAACTACCATTATGGACGTTCGTAATTATTAGACATTAGAAATTGGCCAACGATTATAAACGTAGCGCTGAAGGGACAGAGACAGAGCGAGAGTGAGAGTGAGACCTTGGCACGTGCCCCCGTTTACCATAATAGTTGCAGACACGCCCAGTTGCATGCAATTTTAAGTCAACATTGTTGGAGCAAGAATTTGACAGCGAGAGAACTCAACAGTTGCAATATTGTGCTGCAAATAGAGGCACTTGACATTTGACCTTGGAGTACGCCGTCGAGCTCATGGAAAACTTAAGCAAACAAGGCTTGGGACTGGGTTACACCCAGTTTTACGCAGATAATAGCCAAGGCTGTGGCAAATAAGTTTGGTTTTTGGTTGCCAGCCACAAAAAAAAAACAGCAACAAAAGCAAGAAAAAGTTAAAAAAAAGTGCGTCCTGAGTGAGCGACTAAGATATACTCTTTACTATGTCTGTATGAATTCTTACGCTACTATTCTAGTACAAATTTAAGAGCTGGAAAGCTTTCAGCTCACTTGGAGAATATGGGCTTTTCTATTATATATACAAATTTTTTGATAAAGTTGCTAGAAGATCGGGTTCGAAATTGGTTCTACAGGCGGTGATAGCAAGGCTGGTTTCAAAGAGCTTAGATTCAAGCACTCAGTTAGTATGAGTATTTCGTTAAGTAATTACTTGTGAGTTCTTCTATTCAATATCTTCGCCATATCTTAACAATTATAACGAAAATTATTAGGACTACAGATAATAAATAAAGGCGAATCTTACTTGTACACAACGAATTATAATCAAATCTTCGGTTTTTCGCATTATATTCAGTTTTTACAAATATTTTTAGGACCACAGATAATGGTTATCTGTTTTTTTTAACTGGAAAGATAAAGCATTAGCGGGTAACAGCCTTATGTACAGCTACCCTACAGGTTCATCTACTATGAGCAAGCCTACGCTGCATCGCATTACCAAAGGTAGCTAGAACGCCTACTACCTAGTCTTTCACGATCTACTGCTTCGCCAGGTTCCCACAAAAGCTGCACCGGAAACTTTTTTCGAAGAATCTTCATCATCCATATGCATAACAAGCCAGAGTCAGCGGAGCGGTTGAATGTTTAAGCGTTTGACTATGTCAATGTCGGTAGGCGTTACTGACGCTTTAAGAACCAAAGATCTTCCAAAGAACACTCCAACTGAGCCATCAATCTTGCTTTAGTGTCATACAGCAAAAGTGGTAGGATCAGCGTCTTGGGTGACACTGAATCTTTACTTCGTACAGCGACAGTGGTCTTCATGCTAACATCTTTGAGAAGGTGCTGCCAAGGTAGTCGAAATCCTCGGCAAGCTTAAAGTAATAGTTTCAAGCGGAATCCGATTCTGTGATCCCACTAAACTTCCGAATGGGAATATTTTTTTTTTTTTTATTAAATCTACTTAAAAGTTAAATTAAAGAAAAAATTTTTCATTATTTTAGATAATTTTCCCTTAAAGATTAGAAATACAAGGTGCATATATTTACAATTAAAATTATCCATCCAACGATTTGGCTATTGCGCAGTGTAATTGATTTGGTATTTAATGAATGGTTTGGTTAATGATAAACTTTTGCTTGTGTAGATACTTTATATATGACGGTATATAGTAAGCCTCCTATTTCATTAATTTGGACACACTTTATATGCTCTCTTTTTCTATAAGTAGAGGGTATTAAAAGCGGAAAAAAAGTACAAAAATGAATTGCTGCATTAATTAAATGTGCGATGTGGGCGGCAGCCGCGCCTACGTTTTGATTAACTGTTGTGTATGTACAATGTGAGTATGTGTGTTTGTATACATATACATACTGTATGTGTGTGTGTGTGTGTGTATGTAAAGTGTATTAAGCGCAAGCCCAGCCTTAAGCGTTAAGAGAAAACAAAAAAGTGTTGCATACATTGCGGCGCTGCATTAAAGACTATGTACTTAAGGGCGCGCCTTTTGTGAGACCAAAAAAAATAAATGCTATAAAGTCGTGGTGGTGCCCTATAGTGGGATGCACTGTACACTTTTGCCAAAAATCAAAGCTACTTTAGAAGATACCAATTAAAAAGAAAACATATTAATTGAGGTAACATATTGTTAAGACCAGCCTGAAGGCCTACGTTGCTCTGGCTACAAACCCTTTATAATTTAGAATTATCTTCTACTTTAAAATTATTATTATTTTTTTTATATATATTTTTTTACTGGAAATCCATCGATACGTATAAAGTAATGATCCAATATATAATTATATTAATAAATATTGTTAAGACCTAAAGATTTTCAAAATTTTTACCGATTTTGATGTGGGTTCAAATTATGATGGCTATATAGAATTTTAGAAATTTTAAAAATGCTTACAATTTTCGAAAGTTTTAAACGATTTTGAAATTCAAGTTAAGAATGCTATTTAATGGGTTTTCCAATAAGAGGTGTTATTTTGGTATTCAAAGAAAAATGCCATTTTTTGAGATAAATGATCGATGTTTATTTCATAATAAAGAGGAAGGTATGCCGTTCATAATTAAAAACAACATCAGCCAAATGGACGCCTACAGGACCCATATCCTTTTCATGAAATTTTCCATAACCAAATCGCAAATCGGACCATAAACCACACCAAACAGTCACACGTTGAGGATGGAGAGGCTTCTCAACAATAACTCTTGGGTTTTCCAAGCCCCAGATGCGACAATTTTGCTTGTTGACGTAGCCACCGAGGTGGAAATGGGCGTCATCAGTCAAGATGATTTTTCGATGGAAGATTTTCACCATTTTTGTAGTGAATTTTAATAATTTCAATGCGTTGTTGAAGCGTGTATCGTTCCATTTTTAGTAATGGCGTAGTTTCTACTTGTCAAATGTCAAAAAATAAAAGCTTCAAAAGTGACAGATTTTGAAATACCGGGTGATTCAAAATAACACCTCTTGTTGGAAAACCTTATAGAATGTTAGAAAATTTGTTAAGACCCAAAATTAACGAAAATTTGAACCCATTTTAAAGTTGTTTGAAATTAAATTTAAAAAAAATAGCTATTTGAAATATATGTGGTAATTTTTTGTGGGAGAGAAAAAGGTTATTTAGAATTTTAGATATTTTAATATGACCTAAAATTTTCGAAAGTTTTAAACGATTTTGATGTTGTTCGAAATTCAGGCTACCGATTTGAAAGTTTTTTGAATGAAATGTAAAAAAAAATCTACTTAGATTGTCCGTGGTAACTTTTTGTGGGCGAAAACAAGATTCATCAATAACGTTGGTTGGAGAACGACAAAAACCCCGTTCGCAGCAAATTTGGAGACTCTGATAGTAAAGGGTGTTTTTTTTAACATCGCGCGGATTTCCGAAAGGGATATCTCTTAAACCAGTTGTTACTTTGACAAATTTAAATTTCATTTTATTCAGTAAGGACTAACAATTCATCATGGTAAGATTCACACCACAACAACGTCTTCAAATCTTCGAGATTACCAATCAAAATCAGTGTTTTGTTGTAAAAACTAATAGAGCTCTTCCTACAATTTATGGACCGAATAATCGTCCATAAGAACGTGCTATTCGTCGTGTTCTTGATTATGTACGAACTCATTTGACATTCCACGATGTCTGACCGCCAATCAGAATGAGAACAGAACGGTCCGAAGAAAATATCGCTGTTGTAGAGGCCAGTGTAGAGGAAAATTCAAATTTATCGATTCGCAACGTGTTATCGTCAATGATGATCGATACAGAGCGACGATCAATGAATATTTGTTTCCAAATGTACGTGACATCGATGTCGAAGAGTTCTGGTTTCTACAGGATGGTGCTACGTGCCATACTGAAAACTCAATTCGGTGAGAAAGTTATTTCAAGAAATGCGCCCACCAACTGGCCGCCACGGTCATGTGATTTGACGCCTTTAGATTATTTTCTTTGGGGACACGTCAAGTCGTTGGTTTATGTAGACAAGCCAGCAACAACTGACGACTTGGAAACCAACATTAAACGTGTCATTACTGAAATACGACCCCAAATGCTCGATAATGTGGTAAAAAATTGGACCTACAGGATGCGCTTTGTAACTCGTGGCGGTCACATGCTGGAAATCTTTTTCAAATATTAAATAATACGAAATTATCTATCTAATAAAACCATATTTGGCGTCATTACATCAATTTATCTATGTTTTTCTTAAGTTGGAAAACCTTACGCGCTTAAAAAAACACCCTTTATATAATACTTTATTGTATCGAAAGGTCAAATTTTGATTCAGTTTATATTTGTATGCTTACCTTTGGTCGAATTTGTTTTACTTTGTTGATTTCTGACCAGCTGATGCATATAACCCAGACAAGTCGCAGATCAAAATATTTAACGCCACATTTTGCCTGTGACACATATTGCATAAACCAAGTAATTCCTTGACCCCTTTGGGTACAGGGTATTAAAAAAAAACATCGAAATAAATATATATTTCAACTTGTGCAATGCATTGAAAAGGCAGCAAATGAAATTTTATTAAAATGCGTTCATGCGTGCCAGCACAGCTGACAAGACCAAAGACCCTGGCGCTTAACCAATGGACATAAATAAAGGAACGCACGGCACGCAGCGAGGGACAAACACTCGGAATACGCTTAAATAGTTTAACATTGAAAGGTTTTTCCTTTTAATGAATTATGTGTATGCTGCATACTTATATGTATCTACATACTCGTACATACATATATGTGCAGCTACATATGTATGTCTTATACATAAAAGCAAGCTAGTCAGTCCTCTGTCAGTCTGTCATTGAAATTCTTGCCGCTACATATGACTTTGAAGCATGCTTTGAACATTTTTTTTTTGGGCATATGCGTAACATTAACCGCATCCCTAAAAAAAAAAAAAAAACAGCAAACATTTTTACAAAATTCAGATTAAACAACTTTTAGCAACAAAACATGACAGTCAGAAAACTTTTAGTATTTATACCAAAGTTGAAAACTTTTATTAAAGTTTTCAATTAGGCGAGCTTTTATATGCTGCTTATTAACAAATTTTTAATTTTAAACTTAAAGATGCGTAAAAAAAAAAATCACCTAAGCATGATTTTTTAATCTTAAGCAAGACTCTTCAAAAATCTTTCACTTGGTAAGACAATTAACTGGCAATTTCTTTATAAATTCATTATGCAATATAGGGTGATTTTTTGAGGTTAAAACACGAAAAGAAACTTTTACTGTGATTAGTATACAATTTATATTTGGAGACAATCATCGAAATGACATTGCTCGACAGCAGGATACTTATTATCCGTCTTTTGGCAAAATTTAAAAACTATAGCTCTTAAGGTCTTCATGGTGTAGGCGTTCAGAGGGACGCACACGGATGAGTAGAGATGCCTTAACAAAAACTGATAGTTATACCCGGTACTAAAGGTAAAAATATATGTAAAAGAATATAAATGGGATTAAGAAATGCATGTCAATATGCACTTCAGGTAAATAAATAAATAAAAAAAAATTTATTTTTTAGATTTTGATGATTTTTATATATAGTGGCACTAGTTAATATTAACATCCTACTTTTTTTTTGCAAAATTCTTACTTATCGAGCCTTGGTAACTATAAACGTAATATAAACGTATAAATTTACTTGAAAACATTTTTTTCATAAAAATATGGCAAAAAATAAAATTTTTTTTTTTTTATTTATTTATTTATTGGCAATCAACCGATAAGTACAAGGCTATAATCCAACATTGACACATGAATAAATCGCTACACACTAAATATAACTTAGTGGGCTATAAAAAATAAAAGTAAAATTGTTAAAAAATTTAACAAAAAGTTTTAATTGAAATTAAATTTGTTTAAAACTAAATTTTAAATAAAATTTTATTTAAGTTAAAATTTTAAATTAAATTAAAATTAACATGTTTAATTAATTTTTTTTAAATCCAAACTAAAATTTCTTTTTTAATTTTAAATTTAAACAATTTTCTAAATTTAAAAATAACTAAGTTTACATATTTAACAGCTTGTAAGTAAAATCAAAATATTAAGAGAAAAAAAAATTAAATTAAGATTTAAAAAAATCAATATTCTTAATTACAATTAAATTTTTTTTTAATAAAAATTAAAATTTTTTTTTTTTAATTTTTAACAATATCTTCATTTTTTAAATATTAAGAGAAAAACAAAAATTAAAATTTAGATTAAAATTTTTTATTCGAAATACATATTATATTTTATTCGGATTTTGTTCAGACATGTTTCTTGCTCCCAATTTCCCCATTTTTTATGTGGCCTAAATCAAATCCTTAACTTTGTGTGAACTAAAACCAAATCGAATTGGAAAAATAATTTTTACACATTTTTTGACATGCTTAGATTTATTTAATGTCAATTTCAAGTTAGATATTTATTAAAAATTATATTTTTTTTTATTCTGAATCAACCCAAAGATAACATACGCAACTCAAAACGAATTTTTAGCATTCGTTCACATGGTTCATGTCTTGAATGAATAAATTTTAATGTCTGGCCATAAGTGATACATGTCTTGCATAAAAAATTTCCCATGTAGTAAGAATAGCATAGTCGGGGTTACTTTCAATCGTAAAATGTCAAGCTGTGCCAATTACGAGTAAGGGAAATGGAAAAAGATATCGAAAGCGAAAGATGTGAAATTAGGGGCTCTCAAAAACGAAATTGGAAAAAAGGTAATCGTTTTCCGAATATGCCTATACTAATTTCTTTTGTGCTTCTGATCATATTGGTAGTAAATTCGAGGATCTTCGTTGTCTCCTTTAAAGTTTTACACAAGCTTACTTTACCTCCTAAACAACCTTAAACATTTATAAAATGAAAGCATACCAAGTAAAGAATTTATTGTTTTAACAATAAACCAAAAAGTAAAAAAAAAAGAGTTGTGGTTGCTTGTTGGCCACAATCCTAAACTACTGCTTTTAAGCTTCGTTTCCACGCCACATAGGGGTCAAAAGGTCTTAACTTTTGCAGAACAAAGCAGCATGTGCGAAATTTAATAAGTTTCTAGGCGACAGTGCAGATAATAACATGTGTGAAATATAAACCAAGAATATGCTTGTCTACAAGCTTCTGCTTTTGGGTTATAAAAATAAAGCTGTAGTAAAAATTTTTGACATTTTGTTTTATGGGTCTTAACTTTTCATGGCAGTTCGAACTTTAAATCTTAACTTTTTAAGTTTATATTGAGAATAACAAACACTGACCGGTTTATAGTTCTATCCGGTATAGTATATTTATTTTCTCGATAACATTCTTAAAAACTACAATTAATTCACGTTTTAACTGCCTTCCACAAGGACTTGTTCAACTCGTTCCAACGATTGCACAAACGTTGATTTAGATCTTTCATATTAAACTCCAAAACATTATCCTTTATACAATGTTTATCGCCCAGCACCTGCTGCAACTTGTACATAACATCCAGACATTCACAGTATTCGGTAAATTTGGGATTTGAACAGAAACTGTTGTCACAACAAATGGGATCGATCTTGTGGTGTGGCGCTGGATACTCGGGACAGCGTCGTTTTGCATAATCACGTGCCTGCATATGCTTGTAATAATCACGCAGCTCCTGTTTCTTCCGTTCACGTTTCATTTGGGTTATGAGTGGCGAATCGGATTCTTCTTGACGTCTCTTCATAAATTTACATATATCGCATGGACATTCTTTAAGGCACTCTTCCGGCTTCTTTTTTGGTTTTTCCTTTTTTTTCTCGGTAGTTATTTTCTTATCTTTTTCACTTTCATCTTCTTTGACAACTTTACTGCCGGTACGTGCGCCATCTTCTTCTTCACCCGTAGTGGTACCAAAATCTTGTCTCGGATCCTCCCCTTCTGTACGTCTTACAGTTGAATCATCACTGCTTTGTCGCCTATCTAAATGGTCGCCACCATCTCCGCCATCTTTACCACCCTTGCCACCTTTACCATCTTTACCACCCTTGCCACCTTTGCCACCTTTGCCACCTTTGCCGCCTTTGCCGCCTTTGCCGTCTTTATCGCCTTTGCCACCCTTATCGCCTTCTTCTTCTTTTTCTATGATGGGCTCGCCCCCTTTGCCATCGCCACCTTTGCTAACGCCACCTTTGCTTACGCCCCCTTTGCTATCACCACCTTTGCTATTACCACCTTTGCCATCGCCACCTTTGTCATCGCCATCTTTGCCATCGCCACCTTTGCCATCACCACCTTTGCCATCGCCACCTTTTTTGTACTTATCTCCACCATCTTTAGTAGAATCCTTGCTATCTTTGCGGCCCCTATCACCACCTCCATCTCCTCCATCCCCTCCATCTCCTCCACCTTTGCCATCTGGTTTTCTTTTCTTTTTCTTACAACACCTTTCGTATGTTTGCTGCAGCGGGTCCTTATCGAGCTCCTGCGTAAAACAGCATAAAAGTTTTTTATAGAGTTCGTCGTAGTTTTCCGGCTCGGATACTGACTCACATTCCACCACCTTGGATTCGGGAATCTTCTTGTCAGTTGGTTTCTGACTTAATTGCTCATACACCGAACATGGCATTTCATAGTCAATATCAACACATGGTCTTAATGATTTTTTTCTAGGTTTGACTTTTTTTTCTATTGGACAACGAAAGAGTTTTTGTTGACACTGTGGGCAGTAAGGACACTCTGGATTCGTAGTATCGGCACAGAAGAGCCAAGAGTTTGCGTCATTTGGTTTAAGTAGTTCTGTTATATACGGCATTCTACCGATCTGTTTACGAAGCTTTGGGCGGTTTAGATAATAACTTTGATTGCACAAACCACAGGCATCCTGTTTTATCTTTGAATATTTCTTTGCTTGCAACAGATTTGTGTATGCTTTATTAGAGTCGCCTTCTCCCATTCTTGCCATCTCGTAACACTTGGAAAGATTAGCGTTGAACTCTTTAGCCTCTGGTTCGTATTTCTCCGTACTGACGCCATAACAGGTTAGTGCGCTGCGATCTATAGTTGCCTTCCAGCACTCAACTAGATCGTCCTTATCCATATCGAAAGTTCTTTGCTTGCATTTTGGCACTGCTTTAGTTATGCTGGGGTATAGCTCCTTTTTGCGGAATTTTGAGGGTCGGCAATTGTGTGTGCGCATGACATAGTAGGGACTTACGGCACGTGAATTTGTGGGCTTATTAGTACAGCCAGTGGTATATATAACATTTTCGTAATTATCGTCGGAATCCGAATCACATGCGTCCATTGAAAGTTTTCGAGAGTTTTCTTACAGTCTATTACGTCTTTTTTTTTTTTTTTTTACATTTGTTTTTTTATGACAACCGAAAATTTCGTACACTAAACGTGTTTAGAGCATACAATAAAATAAAAGCTATAAAAATCTTTGTCATTCAAACGGACCGAAATATCTACGCCTGCTTGTCCGCCCCAAAAAGTATGCTACGGTCAGAGCCATAAATTTATTAGCACCTTCGAAATCAATAAAAGTGAACGACGAGCGAGGCTAAAATTAAAACACAAACGTTTGAAGGTTGAAAGCGCAAAAGTGCTGCAAAGATGCCCAGCCCCGCCCAGCCCCGCCCAGCAGCGCTATCAAGCCGGGCCCGGCCATATAATGAGCGCTCTTAAAATTCAAATTTTCGGAACCAAAGCCAAAGGATTAGCAATACACAAAAAGCGCGAGAGCGTGCCGTGTGTGTGGGTCTATGTGTGTAAGCGTGAGAAGCAATTAAGATAATCACCGTAGTCATTTCCGCTTTACGCCTTACGCGCTCTCCAGCCAAAGGTGCGCCAAACGACAAATTTGTCGGAATTAGTTTTTAGTTAAAAGCAAATCATGACGCGCTTGCAACGTCAGATAAGCCCAGCTAAAAGCAGTCAACGCCAGAGGAGCTGGCTTTTCAGTGGACCGGTTACGGTCGGAACATGCCGACTTTAATGTACCCTGTACCTAACGTAATTTACACAGATTTTATAAGTACCTGGGAAAAAATAAAGGGTCATCAATCTTGAGGTTTTTTTTTCAATAGGGTTTTTTTTTTTATTAAATCACGCGTGAGTACTATCAAGTTGCCATGTGTTCCTTTATTCAGTTTTCATTGCCATTTCATCATGGAAAGGACTTACACCCGAACAACGTTTACAAATCATACAATTTTATTACGAAAATTCGCGCGCTTAAGCTATTTTATGGAACCATTTCGGTGAACAATTAATTTCACGCTCCGGACCGGTGAATTGGCCACAAGGACTTTTTCTTTTGGGGCTATGTGAAGTCTTGAGTGTTTGTGGATAAACCAGCTACGATTAAAGTATTACCCGCTTTATTCGCGAGATACCGCCGATTATGCTTGAACGCGACATCGAAAATTTGAACCTACGCCTGGACGAGCTACGGCGAAGGGGGTTTTCTTTAAAAAGTGAATGGCAAGAATGGTTCTTTCTATTAATAATATAGATCTTCCGACTCATTTGCGTTTTTTTTTTTTTTGTAGAAAGGACATAAAAGTTAGTTTGGTCTCACAACCCAGTCTTTTTCGAGCTTGGCTGACCTATCAATATAAGCAAGAGTTGGAATCATCCCAACCCCAGATTGACTGTTGTAAAGTAAAAACCTATACTCATCAGTCCGAAACATGGTGTCCCTTTTAACGAAACTTGACATTTTTCTGGTGTTTATGGTATTCTGTTTGAAGTGGAAGAGAACAAAATAAAATCAGATCTCCAATGCCCTTATATGCTGCATTTCAAAGCGCTGCCGAACAAAAGCTGAAACTTAATTGATACAGAAACGAACAGTTTATGCCAAGGAAAACAAGGCCTTTCTGGGGTTTTTTTTTGTACTTTTGGTATGCTGCCTACTTTGTTTTGATATTTAGAAAACTGAAAGTGAACTCAATAAATGCAGCTCTTCAATACCTTTATTTACTGTACACACTAGCTGAAAGCGCTTTCGAACAAGAGCAAAAACTTAAATGCTTCAGGAAAGCACAGGGTGCCCCTAGTATGTGTTTTTGTTTTGGACTTTTTTGTGGTTGCGATATGCTGTCCAAAAAAATCAGCTCTCCAATGCCCTTATGTACTGTACTCACCAGCAGAAAGCGCTTCCGAAAAAGAGCCAAAACTTAATTGCTTCATGAACGAACATTTTGACAAAGTTATCTAGCCAGATACAGTCTTTTTTTTTTTGTGGTATTCTGCCAAGGTTTCTTTAAATGTTTCCAAAACTGAAAGCGTTTACAATAAAACCAGTGATCCCATGAAGTCTAATTTTTCTTCCTTTCCATTAAATCTTTCACTACATTCTTACTACCCGCCATATTTTCTACTTACAAAATGTAGTCTAAACCTAAGTTTTTGTTTCGACTGTAAAACTAAAAAGCCGTTCCCCTTTCTCCACATAGGACAACACTGTTTTGTCTGATTTATTCATACCTCTGCCTACTGCTGCCAAACGTGTTCGGAAGCAAATTTACGGCGGCTATTCGTGACCATATTTTTGTATATAAAGTTCGTTCTTTTCGATAGCGTTTCGAGCTATTAGGTATAGGCCTTAAGCGTATGAGTATTAGCGTAATCAAGAAAGAAGGGTGTATGGGTGTTGTGTTTTAAGGGTTATATTCTGGAAACACACAACGAAGGACTGTTGTGGCGGACTAGGGACGATAGCCTCAGAAGGCAAAAAAAGTTTTTATATTAGAGTCCATATGAGTCTAAATGCTGATTTAGGTGATGAACGTGTTCGGAACCTAATTTAGAGCAGAAATTCTGAACCATTTTGATTATTTTATGAGGAACGTTCTTGTTCGGAAGCGTTTCGTGCTGCGTACGGGTAGGTGAATTACCATGGCAAAAGAATATAGTTAGTATTTCCGGTGTGTTTAATATGCTGGAAATAAACAGAATATAAAAAAAATTGTATACTTGAGTCAGCATATGATGAAATGCAGAGTTGGGTGGCAATAGCTTTTATGCAAAGAGATTTTCGAAGGGGTTGTCTTTCCTTAGAAAAATGGCAATATTGCAGTTATTGGTTATTATTGGTAATTTATTGGTTGAAGTTTTCAGACTACGATTGGGGGCATTTTCTTATTAGTGAGACAAATACTCTCAAATCGTTCAATTTTTTTGCATCGAATTTTAAAGTGTGGCACCGTCTTTACGTCAGGCAACTAAGTTCTTAGGGAATGTCATAGATCCATAAAACTATAGCTGCTATTACAATGGACCTATTTGATTTAGTATGATTTTGATTTAAGTTTCATTTGATAGATTATTTGGTCTGAAAGACATGACCCTATGGGCGAGATAGTAACAATGATTGGAACAATAGTGCAATTATCAACACATGAGGAGCATGAGAAAATATTCTTCCTTACCACCCAGAATGACTTTAATTTATGACTTCGAACGCTAGGAAGATAGATCCAACTACAATTATGTCCACATAGACATAATATACTCAACCACCCAACGGAACGACTGATGGATCATAGCAAAAACACAATCATTCCTATATAAGCATGGTGTTGTAGGTTCCCCCAATCCCATCAATTTACTCAACCCCCCAACGGAACGACTGATGGATCATATCAAAAACACAATCATTCCCATATAAGCATGGTGTAGTAGGTTCCCCCAATCCCTAGAATACGAAAGCACGGGTACAAAAGATATGCCCCGATCGTTATCTGGATTGCGTCTTTATTAACTATAATATATACTTGATAGCATGTGTTTGGTTTAAAAAAAAATTGAATTTTGAAAATATGGAAGGACAAGAACGTAATAAAATTGCGGTAGTAGAAGCAATACAAGGCAAAATTTTGAGGTCCCAGATCTTTAGTGCTTAGTGAGAAAGTTTAAACGGACAGACCGAAACGCAGACAGAACTTAGCTAATTGTCTTGCCTTACTGAATATTTAGATTTCTTGCGCGTCTCCTTCTAGTTCATATATTTAATATACTCTTAATCCTTTGGGGTGCACGGTATAATAAGAGCCGCAGACAAAGCCTGTGAGTGAGACAGGTAGAGAACGCCAACACCCCGCTCTTCACAAGAGGCTCCATGCCGTTGACGTCGCTTCACAGTGCTTTGGGAGCACTTAGCAAGACTGTGACAGGAGCTCAGAGGCAACTCAGTCACAGTATGGTTGCGTTTACGAGCTGCTTTTTAATGGCTCCGCAATGCCTCGTTATGGGCTAAAAGTTTGTGAACTTGTCAAGAGCAAGCCTTTCAATTAGTCAGGCCAAACGCACATAAAGCCTTTAGCAGTGTGACACAGGTAAAAGTGACTGACTTTCAAACTGATTGACTAGCAGATTGACTAGCTGACTAACTGATTGACTAACTGACTGCTGCTTGGCTGTATATCAAAGCTCATTATTGGCCGTATTTGCATGGGAATTGGCAGCAGCGGTAAAGCTTCTTTGACTTGTTTCAAGTATTTTATCTAACGTTTTTACTTATGTATCTGTATCTGTATCTCTTTTATTTCAACTACATTTTATATTTAGCCTTAATACGATTTGACAAAGCAGCTTATTGCCTAACCAATGAATAGTCGTCAGTCGTACTGTGATAACATTCAAATTAATCTTTTTCTATAATTAGAATGGTTGGCCGACTCCTGTTTAGTTTTTCTGATTTAAATTACAAATTGAGAATTGCTCTTTAATTAAGCTCGAATGACAAAGCTTTACTTGGTGGTCCCAAACTCTCCTAATAAGCAGTTACCAACGAATTGTCAGGTATATTCAAAACAAGGTCACATTACACTGAACTACCCCTTAATTGGCAGATAATTGCAAAAACTTGAAAGATACTTTAAGAATAGTAAAATATCTTAATTATATCTTCCATATAGGCTTAAAGTTGCGGGAACTCTGATTTATTCTTAAGAGAGACGCCTCTGTCAGTTGAACAACACGGTCTCTGGTATCTTTGTGTTTTTCTTATATTACAGACGAATTCCCATTAATCTCTCATGCTTAGTTTGTGGGTCTAGAGATTGCACTCGGAGATCTATCTGCTTCGTCGGACATAGAATCTCAATGTTAGAGGTTACTCGGGGAGAATCAAGATAGAACCAAGTTTGATTCGTGAATTTTACTGGCTAAAGAACTTTAAGGTTAGCAAGGATCACAATAGATCAATTCGGTAACAGTGAACTCTTGTTCCAGCATTCAGCATCTTGACTAATCAGAGCCTTCCGTTAATAATCTACGGCCTGTTGTAAGCGAGTTCTTGCGAACATTGGAAAGGGTCTAAGATCTTACCTACTTTTATTGGGTAAGATGGACGTCTTGCAGAATGATAACTTTGTCCAGCAAGAGTGATCTTCAATACTCTATTGTAAAGTTGAAAGTAGCATTCATTGTAAAAATTGATTCTTCGCTTAATATCCTTAGTCTGGGAGACTGTCAGCTTCAACACCTAAAAGAAATGGAAGTATTACTTCCATAATCTAGTGCACGCACTACTCCATCCACTTCTATTCTTCGCTTGATAATCGGATGGGAATGGGGTTAGTCTTTCCTTGACCTCGGTAGACTTTTTGAATTCACTACTCTGACTAATATCCTCTGGCTGACATTGTATTTGCAAACACCAAAGAAAAGTGGAAGCGTTTCTTCCATGATACCGGTCCATCCGGTCGATCGTGTGCATCCAATACCTTGCCTAATATTCTAAGGCTAAAGCATTGTATTACTTCCTGGTGCTTCCACTACTCCATCAACTTGATCCATTTCAAGATACAAATGAACGTGTTCTTTCCATAACCAAGGTCGACAATGTGCATCCCCTACTTTCACTAATATCCTAAGACTAAGGCGTGGTATCTACCAACGCTTGAGAGAAATGAAAGTGTCCGCCATCGCTAGATGGAAATGGAAGTGTTATTTCCATGACTTCGGTCGACCTGCTGCATCCCCTACTCCATCCACTTCTAGTCTTCACTTCATATTCATGCTTAGGCAATTTCCTTTCCATAAACTCGGTCGGCTTTCTGCATCCAATACTTGGCCGCTTATCCTAAGGTTGAAAGAGAAATGGAAATGTGACCTCGATTGATCCGCCAGCATCCGATACAAAAAGAAGGGTTCTTTCCATAATCTCGGTCGACCTTGTGCATCAACCACTTGCCAACACCTAAGACAAATGGAAGTGTGCTTTCCATGGCCTTGTGTAACTAAGCGTTTTTCCAGAAAGCTTGTCCGGTACTAATTCCTTGAAACATGCGTTTAAACTTTCTTAACAATTTTTTTGGTTTCATTCCTGTTCGTGCAAATGGTGTTGTCCTATTAGGTTTCTTAAGTCTTCTCATCTCATTACACATGTGGGTTCTACTGGGTTATAGGATTTGATGCCTCAGCAACTGGCGTTGAATTCCAAAAACCACACTTCGCTAATCCACTCAAATATTCGTTTTTGAGGCTTAATTATAGTTGTTAAACGCATTTCACATGCTATTATATTTAGACAGCCAAAGTAACTATTAGCACAGCTGGAAATATTATGTATTGAAAACGTTCTAAAAGACAAATTCCCACAGTCAGAATCTTTGTTTAGCTTCCAAATGCTTTGTTGTTTATTTATTAGGTTTGATGTATCCTTTTATGTTCAATTTATATGTATGTATAACCAACAACTTATAGATGCATCTTGGTTCTTCAACAGTCAAAATGTTGTCGCAACGTCGACAATATAGAAGGCTGCATATAAAGGCTGATATAAATACATGTACAGACAAGGATATAGTATATATAGGTATGCTTGTAGATACGTACATATGTTGAAATGGGAAGACAGTGCTGGCCAAAGCTAATGCCAAATTCATGTAGTGCACTTCCGTTTTGACAAACATAAAGCGAAAGAGACAGCCAGTTATATTAGACTATATGCGAGGGCTGCATTTGATGTTTCGGGAATATGGAAGAAAAGATAAGAAAAATTGCTCTACAATATACATATATAATAAAATTTAATTGTTAAAGTAACCTCCTTTAGTTTTCTTTACACATAGATCAGCTACCTAGTGCGGCGTATATAGGGTGGGCCATCTGTTGGTTTGTTTGTTAATTGCATTTATTCGTATATTTTTCAACAAAATTTCGTAAATGTATATGCCAAATGCAAGTTTGAAGCTACTCATTTATGTATTAAAAAAATATAGCGCCCAAATGGACGCCGCGGCTAGCTCTACAAGCCCGTATGCGAACAGCATAATTTTCGATGACTTTTTTTGAAGAAAACTTATCTGGTTGTTGGCCCACCCTATAGTTGTCCAGCAGAATTATCGTCTTTATGACGCTTTTAATGTGACTCGAAATTTGTCGATTCCCCAAAGTATGCCATAGAAATAACGAACATTGAAATGAGTACTGAAACAGTCTTCTTGTCTTATCCGCATTTTCGTGATGTAGAATAATTCGAGTTCGAAAGTTCCAAACACTTTTATCAAACATAGATCCTTCTTTCTCCATTCTGAAAGGAGTTTTTGAAGTTTTTCTATTGAAAGTTTGTCCATATGGTTGATTTTTCTAAGTTCATTTAGATTTGTTTAATTTTCGGCTTTTCCCATAGATTACAAAAAATCTACTTTTAAGAGTATTTTAAAGCACACCCGTTGAACCCGACTGAAGGCTTCTTTTCAGAAATCATCAAATTATGCCGTATTTAAAGGGCACCATTTTTTTTTTTCCACTTTCTACAACCTTTTTAAAAAACAAATATCTAAAATTTTTGGAAATTTTTTGGAATGCTTGAAACGAGCCAATTAAACAGTAATGTAAGCCTCTTGTTTTAAAGTACGCCATCTTGGTTTTCTGTTATTATTATTTTATATATTTTTTTTTTTAATTGAAAGTCGTACATTTTTACGATGAAGTCATATTTGTTTGAAAACCGCATTCAAATTATTCAAGAGCTTTAAACAATGGTGAAAAAATCATTAAATTGTTCCATGATTGTCGTCAAAAATAATCTTCACATATTTCACCTTGAATGCGAAAATTAAGTATACGCATCTGATCCAACGAGAACCCCGTGACTGTTAAGAGAAGCCAATGCAGCCACACAAAATCACTGTGTGGTGTGCATTATGGCAAAAATGCATCATCGAACATTTTTTTTTCGAGAATGCCGCTTGCGACATCGTTATCATCAATGCTAACAGATTATTTTTTCATTCAATCGGATGAAATTGACTCAAATGATGTTTATTTGCAATGAGACAGTGCAATTTGTCACACTACGCAATTTGAATGCATTGCAAACGTTCTTTGAAAAACACTTTAATATCGCGTCGTAGAAATGTCAATTGGCCGCACGTATCAATCGATTTGATACCATTAAAGTTTTTTTGGGAATTTGGTTCAAAGGCAAAGTGCAGGTCCATCATCCGCCTACCTAAAAAAACAACACAAGTATGATGCGTGCCATTAAAACGTGCTTTATGGAAAATGTTAATGAAAATTTTATTTTGACCATGGTATCGACTGTCTGTAAAGCCAGCCTATTTAAGGGAAGAATAGCAAATATTTCAAGTATAGGGTCTGGATCGCGGAAAAGTTGAGTTGACAGTTGAAACTAAAACCTATAGATTTTTTTGTTGCAAAAGTCCTCCACTCAACAGCAAGCGTGAATACCCTAAATATTTCAAAGTGCGCATGATTGGTGTCACTCATGATCAATGATTTCTCTATTTGGCTGTACTTTGCTGCCTCCCGGAGCTGCTAAGCATAAGTCAATACTTGAATGCTTTGTGGCCAAATCCGTTTGCCGCCAGATGTCGAATTTTGACTAGGGTTAGGTCAGGTTGGCTGAGCCTGCAAGCCAAGATGGAAAGTGGGTTAAACGTCTTAGGAAACGAAGAACGAACGAGCTCGCCTATAAACAAAACTATATTTCCAATTCTTAGGCACGTTTGCTTAATAATACCAGGCAGTCACCAAACCGTCCCTTCTGTTATTAGCTATGACAATACTCATTGTGAAGGACATGCATTTGTTTGGACGCAACATTATCTCAATCAAAGTTTGTATCTCAGAAAATTTGATGTCCAGGCGCAAAACCTTATGCTGTTTAAACATCATGATTTTACACTGAGTTTACCTGTTCCCGGAATGTAGAAGCCAACCCTCGTGTAAAAACTAACCAACCAAACTGGCCATTAAAAGATATCCTTCTATTGCATTGCTTAAGCTTTGTATGCTATGCATTTTGCATGTTGTATGTCGGTGTGTATATGTGTGTGTTTGTATTCTATAGTGCTCCCATAACGATAATCCTTAGCTGATATAGGATTTGCAATCGAGCGCAAGCAACAATGAAACCGAACAAGAGCTACAGATAAGGGTCGTTGTGGTTATAAGGAGACGCCACTGGGAGTGGCAACCACAAAACTAATCCAAATGCTTGTCAAACTAACCCAGGCACACACTCACAGATACCAGGCTTCGTATCCTTTTGCCTGCCCCATAATGCAATTTTACAATTTCACTTTTAGTTTGCAGTACATTTTGTGTGATTATCTATCTATCTTATCTATCTTGTATCTACTAGTCGTTGCCTTGCCTGGTTTAGTTATTTGCATTTAACCTACTTTGTGATTGTTATGATACGCTGTAACGAGGGCCAAAGGGTATAATAAGTTTGTGGAAATGTATGTAACGGGTAGAAGAAGGCATCTTCGCATCCATAAAGTATTTATACATTTCGTACTGATCAAGACGAAGCCAAGTTATGTCTTTCTATCTCTCAGTTAGTTCGTATGTAAAAAAGTAGCTCGGATACTAAAAGAACTACAGTCGAATTTATGTATGTATTTATTTTTTTTTTTTCCTCGAAAATTTATATTGGAACTTGATACAGATCTTTCGGATTTGTAGGCAATGATCAATCCGATATATTAAATATCGTCGATACCAATTTTTCTAGTATCCATATCGAGCTAAAAGAGTAAAAAAAAAGAAGAGAAGTCGGGGATTATTATAGTTAAAAGTAAGGTTTCATTTTCCGGATGCATAGGCATTAACCAATCCGATATTTTAAGCATCGAAAATTTCAAGGCGATATTAAGATGCCCGATGTATCGTCGATACCAATTTTTCTAATTTTCCATATCGAGCTAAAAGAGTAAAAAAAAAAGATGAGAAGTCAAGGTTTATTATAGTTAAGAGTCAGGTAAGATATTTCGGATGTATAGGCACTAACCCGATGTATCGTCAATTTAGTATCGATGTATCGATAGCAATTTTTCTAGTATTGACATCGAGCTATAAGAGTTTAAATAACAAAAAAGGACTGTGAGGGTTTATTATATATAGTTAAAATATATCACCAATCTGATACCAATTTATCTATTATCGTTATAGTGTTTACGCAGGCCTGATGAGAGGGGGGTTGGAAGGGGGGATTCCCCCGGAGTATTGAAACAAACTAAAGGTGTAATAGAGGGGCTGGTATATTTTCCCCCCGGGCCCGGATTTTCTCTCTACGGTCTTGTGCATAGGGTATAATATAGTTGACACGTACCGACTGTAAACGTTCCACTAGTTTTGGTTTATTTCCTAGATTTTTTTTGCTGCGTCAAGTTTTGTTCATCGCCCCTTCCATTTTGAAAATGTTTTGCATTTTAAGTTGTCAGTAAAGATACAAATGTATCTGTGTTTCTTTTTGTATGTGTGTACTTGAGGGTGCAAATAGCTGTGGATAAGTTTGTTCTATAAGCTCTAGGTAAAGCTGGTTGTCCAAGACGTGCTCGTAAATCCATTTGTGCTGTTTAATTGAAATATGGCGCCCCAAGGAACCAATGGCCTATACTTGCTTAGTTATTCGCATACGCACATAAATTAATGCACACCCACACACATACGCACAAATACCTATGTACGCACACTTATTTACTGGCAAACTCATATATCCTTTTATGTACGCCAAATGAGTTTTCGTTGAGACGTCTATGTACACTACTGCACTCTTCTTCGATTAAGCAATCCTTAGGATTTAGTGGCTATAAAACTTCATTTCATGTGCTTTGTAATTAATAACTAAGTCATGCCCAAACCATCTTTATTTTGAAATTAATTGCAGGATGCTAAACTACGTCAGATTGTAACGCTGGGCATGCAGGATACATTGGAGGAGAAGACAGTGACCATTTGCCATGGTTCCGATTTTGTGAATATGACATTTGTGAACTTTTGCTGCACAAAGCGTGATATTGCACAGGTAAGTGAGGAGGGAAACGTCAAAATACTAGTACAACTAGTTTTCTTCTTACACGGTAAATATGTTTTAGGAAAAACCGTGTAAAAAAAGTAAAGTAAAGTACATCCTATAGCTGTTTGAAAATCAATTAAAGAGGGTAATTGCCTAACCAAATTTCTAGAAGTTTAGGTTAATAAAAATATTTGTCTTTAAAATTGCAATCAAATAGCTTTTTATACTCTGTACCGTAGTGCTGGAGAAAACATCGATGATCGAAGTTTAAAATCTCTTTATATCGATGTTGGCCAACAGAGATGTTTCTTCAGCACTACTAAACACACATTTGATGAGTGCAGAAACATCTCTGTTGGCCAACATCGATATATAGAGATTTTAAACTTCGATTATCGACGTTTTCTCCAGCACTACTGTACCGTATGGTACAAAAGGTATATTAAGTTTGTGCAAGTTGAAAATGTCGGAGACCCCCCAAAGTTACCTAAAGTATGATCACGGTGACTAGAGAAGCCGATATACCCATGTCCGTGGTTCATTCGAATACAAAAATCACCACCCACATTTGTCGGTCCAAAGATACGTCGGAGGATTTTTCTCTCGAAATCCCCTAAAATCGCCTTATTGGATAATGTAGAGAAGCTCTCGGGTATGATAAGTTGAGTTTCTTACTCAGCCCAAAGTAACACCAAGATTAATCCGTTTGCGTATTTCCATGCTGACGTCATTTTTTTGTGTCGTTAATACTGGTTCCCAAGCACACGAAGTCCTTTACAACTTCGAAATTGTAGCTATCTATTCCCCAACTATATTTTTAAAATCCAAAAATACTTTAAAAAACCCAAAAAAAATAATTCTTTTCATTTGCTTACAACACCAAAATATTTGCCATATTTTTTAAGTAAAATTCTGTGCATTTTTAAAAAATAAATGCAGCATTGCTTTATGTATTTAAATTTGTACTACAAGAGTAAACAATATTATTTCGAATAATTTCAATGAATTCTTCCGAATCAACTAAGCAATAACAATAACGCACTCTATTTTCAAAGCTCGAGGGTTGCAATTGATGCAGAATTCTCGATAACTCATGAATAACAACGTTTCGCAGAACTATGCACTTAAGTGACTTCTTCAAGCACAGTTCTGTTGAACGCACACGCATAAATACGTCATCAGCAAAATGCTGAAAGGTGCCTCATCCTCTCCGGTGTCTCCATCCATCTAGAAATGTTACAGTTGCCAGCAACTAAGGGTACTCCCAGTCCATCAAGCTCATGCAATGAATAGACAATCACCTTCCTCCAGCGGGTAGTTACGCTTAAGGTCAACAATCAGGTCTTATGGGGTAGCTTCAAATAAAGGATATACACAAAAAAGTTTTCGGCATTGGTCAAAGCTGGCTTGCTACTCACCAGAATTTTGTCCTTACAATTTTCTAATACCTTTTTGAGCGTTCATATTATATCTGAAATCTTATAATTGGTTTTTATCTATAAATCAAGATAAATAATAAATCAAAGGCTGAGGGAAAATAGAACCATTTTTAAAGGACTATAGCTACAAATTTTATCTTGTGTGCACACGGTGCTAATATATATATATTCCTGATTTCACAATCTATACAAAGTGGAATGTGTCTCCGGATAGGACAGATACCTAAATGATCTATTGCATTTTCAAAGTTCTTCCATTGACAATGTTGGATATAAGTCGTTCTAAATCTTCTGAATGCCGAGTTCATAGTGATTTTGAACTTTTCTTGTTTGATTTGTGTTTATATCAAAAAATTGCAATAATCTGACAGACTAATAAGCCAAATAGGGTCAAAGACATGCTTGCCGCGCGAATGACGCAGCTTAAAATGAATCTGGCACTTGGCCAGCTGTCTGCTCTTTTAGACTACTCGGCAAATAGCTTTGACACTTGCTGAAAAAAAACTCAAGCAGCGTGACAATTGAAATATTGAAGGGCTGCCAGCTTAAATTGAAAACGAAAAAATTAGAGAAAAGCCAATTGAACCCATATGTTGCCTGTTCCAAGTGGGTCACACTGGCACGCCAGTAGCTACATAGATACAGCTAGACGCAGTTGCCCAGGTGTTTAGCAGTGAAAAACTTATTTAAGAATTGGGTCGCTCGCTAATGATTTTTTACGCTGTTGGTCAGCTGCTGGTATCCTCTTAATGCGACCAGGACACACCTGTCTTCAAACTCCAAACGCGCGTTGATTGCTATTTTTGTTGTTGACTGTTTTACCTCGAAATGCCGCGTGACCAAAAACCAAAAGCTGTAAAAATATTACCAAAAAGAATAAACACATCTCTTTATTGATTTGGCAACCGCATTAGCCAAAACGCCTTTGTCATTGTATTAGTCTACGTGTGTATCCGTGTAAGTCCAACCAGAACCGACCCTGGACTTTAGACAAAATCAATGTTCTATTTAATGGGTGTGCCACCTACACTTCTCTCGACCATGTGCGTGCATTGTGCTCTTGTTCTTTGCTTTTATTGTTATTTTTGGCACGCGTCGCGCGCATTTCTCTAAACAATTTCATAAACTTTTAATGGAATTTTTTTCCGTTTTGGCTGCCAAAAATAATCGACAACCAAAAAAATAAATAAATAAACATGCATTTATTACAATACATTTAGATAGCGAATTATTTTTTTAGAGCCAACAAAAACATTTATAGTCTGTAGTTAGTAGTTGATAAAACCTCGGAACAAATTGTGTGTGCTCAACAGTTTTTTGGACACACAATTTATCACTGGTGCAAGCGAAACTGTGCAGTGCAGTATTTTTTTGTTTGTATACTAAATGTGGCGTGCAACATATATGTATATCTCTATACTTTAATGGAATGCTGTAGAGCATGTGCGGAGCTGGCGAAGTAATTGCTTGTGTGGAAACCAGTGGGCGGATACTTGCGTCCTGACTGCATCTGCCACTGACCAAAACAATATTGAAAATGTACAAGTAAAAGGAATGTTTGGATGTATCTTTGCATGTACTGTATCGTCATACCAGATATGTTGTGTGGGATGCTTACAGTCGGGACAACCCAAAAATAATGTGTCCTGCACTCTATTTAATTTATAGAGTATTATGTGATTAAAATTTTACTATTTGCTTTAAGTTGCAATTAAGGTTGGAAGGGTTGGGTGGGTTGGTGAGGTGTTGCTTTATGAGGATGATGGCATTTTATTTTATATTTTCGCTCATAGAGTCATGTGCAGCAGCTCAAATTGGCTGGCAATAAAATTATGTATCCAACGAAATAAATAAATAAAGTTCATAGGTCAATTAGGTAACAGAATGAGTGCGTGGGAAAAAAACCAATGTCACACAAGCTGCAAGTTATATATAGCTTGTCATTGCAGAAAATGGCATAAAAATTCATAACAATTTTATTGAAATTGAGTTTTATTCAATTTCTTTTAATTACTCATGATTAACAAAGTGATGGCACTTCTTCCAAAAATACTTTTTTGTGCAAAAGCGACCTCAGTATGTTTCCAACAGCTTAACTTAAAACATAAAATCTAACATTTCCCATTAGCATTTTGCAATCTCGAGTTGGTGTACGATAAGAATTGCAAAATATCTTCGTTTTTTTGTTTTTCATATAGCAAGCAGACGCAGATAAACAAACAAAACAGTTTTGTTCTACGATTTATGTAAAATGGCGCCAACAAGCTCACTAGATGGCGCCAGCAGTAACAACAGCTGCCTTCTTTTGCTGCCACAAACAAAACTTATGTGCAAGCAAATTATTACGGTCGTAATAAATCGTTGCAAACTATTTTTTCAAGTCTAAAAATATCTATTTAAAGAAAAATTTACACTGACGGGCACCGCCTCAACTGTATTACGTTTTTTATGATGCACTGGCCAAATTGAAATATGGACGGGAAAAAAGGGGCTTCAGTACGCTTACTATTTTCAGCGCAAAGATAAGACAGTGAACGCAGACAAAGTGAGGGGGTTCTATAAGATGGGATCCTTTTTGTCTTCTGTCTATTCCCTTCTTAGATTAGGTTAGTTAGGCTGATTAGGCATATACCGAGATCAGCCATAGACCATGTGGTCCATTGTGTTGCCTAAATAAGGAAGGTTGAGGGTCAAAGCTAGTGGGCGTTCCTAATCTCCTTAATCAGACTTGCCAGACTGCCCAGATCTTCAAAGATGGGCTTACTCAGAAGCGGGGTGCGTTACCTAAGAAGTGTCTGGCAGTCACATAGCAGGTGTTGAATTATTCCCTTATTAGCAGAGGATCAAAGTATAGTAAAACGGAAGACAATCGACGAATCCAATTAATTTATGTATAATATTTTATTCGGATTCGTTTTGAAACCACATGTTTGGTGCTGCCAATTTCACCAAAACAAATTTTTAATGTACTTTAAAAGCGACTACTTTTTAGCTGGAGGATTTATAACGAATTGACCAAATAGGTTCATAAGACCATGTAATTTAAGCTTAAATATTCTTTGATATTCTTAGATTTTATCTATGCCAATTTCAAGTTAGATATTTATTGATAATTATTTTTAAATATTTTTTGTCTGATCCAAACTTAAAAAAAAATGTTCGTTATACGTTCGCATACACCAAGGTGCATGTCGTGCATAAAAAAAGGTTCACGTCCTTGGAATTAGAAACAAACTCTGCTCACTCGAAGGTGTTGTAAAACTTTTGGGAATGTCTTAAGTACAGAAATGCTTAAAGTTTTCGAAGCACTAGGACCACTAGGAAACACATAATACATTTGTTTTTATAGTAAACTAATTCAGTGCTCGTGAGCTCTTAGTTACTGTCAGTTACTTTGTCAATATTTCCGAATCACTACATCAATTTAAATCTATCAAGTTCGCACAAATATCACACATACGTCAAGTTGTATGACGACAATTCCATTGGGAAATGGTTCCAAGAAAACTTTTTAATCAAAATAATAAACAACCCGCACACACACATGATTGATCCACTTTACATGCTTACCTTTTGCCACACAATTTGCTTTTGACCTTTGCTGGGGAATTTTTTGTTGCTGTTGTTGTACTGATTACAATTTTTTTTCTTGCTTTGATTATTTACAGCTCTGGTGCGATGGTCTGATCAAGTTGGCCTATAGCCTGGCACAGTTGAATGGCTCGGCGATAATGTTTTTGCAGAAGGCACACACAAAGCTCGCACTGCAGGTGGATAAGAGTGGACGCATACCAGTAAAAAAGTAATTGCCAATATGCCAATTTATTGACCCAAAACCCAATGAACAAGTGCGGGAGCGTTGGAAGCTTGTGCCGGTCTTGAGATACAAGACTGTGTCGTCCAGCTTGCCCTTTGTGCATTGTGCTTTGAAGCATTTGACAAATATTTGTTAAGTGTTGCCATTGACGTTTAGTTGAAAATTGAAATTTACGCCAATTTCTATTTCGTATTTTTTCCTGCTTCCCTACTGCTTCCCCCATACACCCTGCTGTGTACGGCTGCAACAACAATACACAATGTGGCCAAAACATTTACTCTTGCATCACTGCCCATTGCCAACAACAAACAAACACATTGTCTGTGGCGCCTCCAATCCCACCCACACGGCTCACTTTGGACACACTGTCTGGTTGGATACTACTGGGTCGTGACCACTTTAGCATCATTAAACTTTTTGCGCAGAATAAAGAGGATCGTAAACGTGTCGAGAAGGCGCTGGACGTGACCGGTTTGCCATCTGGCAAAGTCGATAGCATATCGGTGTCGAAATTTCAATTTGAAGACTTTTACAATTTGTACAAATATCTAACACAGCGCACGGAAGTGGAGCGTCTATTTGACAGCATGTGAGTACAGTTTGGCAAGCACTAATTGACATTTTTTTACTCAATAAAAAAAATATATGTTTATATATTTATCTACTTGTATGCTTCAAGTGTTGGCAACTCGAAGCGTAAATGCATGTCCATTGCACAATTGGTGGAATTTTTGAACAAGACTCAACGCGATCCACGTCTCAATGAAATACTCTATCCTTATGCGAATCCAGCGCGTGCCAAGGAGCTGATACAACAATATGAGCCCAACAAGTTTAATGCACAAAAAGGACAACTTAGTTTGGATGGTTTTTTGAGGTAAGCTAGGACACAAATTGAATTAAGTATACGTCACGTGTTGCAGCAGCAGTTGAAATAACTTGTTGCCACTGGCATTTTAAGGCTTGGCGCTCAGACAAAAGTCTTGCCTTTTTCTTGCTAACTTCCGCTCTCTGCCTCAATCCTCTACTGCTGCGTTTGTCAGCGACTGATATGTTGCCACTTCACTCTTGCACTCTTGTGGCAGACCCTCTTCTGCACACACGTTTCCTGGTCGGTCTGGTCTTGCGCTCGTGACAGCTTTGCGCCGACATTAAGTCATTTCTACTGCCTGTTGCAGTTGACGTTGTTGCATGTGGTGCGCATTTGTTAGAGTCACTTCAAGGCACTTGAAAAATGCCATATGCATATGCATATGACTCGACATTTATATATTTGAGTGTGGGTGTGTGTGTATATGAGAGTGTATGAGTAAATGCCCCTGGAAGTGTTGCCCGACATGTTATCATGTTTGGAGCATACGTACTTGCCACCAAGGCTGCAACGTTTTTGCTAGTTCGCGATTAAACTTAGTCACTGGAACTAGAAGTTTGGAGTCTTTGAGTTGGGATTCATGTTAAATACGCAAGAAGTTAAATCAGGCGAAGTAGTGTCAGAACAAACTATTTAGGTAATATTTGGTACTCAACTTTACACGGATTAAAAACAAATCTTCATCTAAATTCTTAAAGTTAGACCAAAAAAACTTAACGCAATAACTCTTCAAATAAAACAAAAAACCTTGAAATAAGATTTAAATGAATTGCATTCTTAAAATAAGACTGAAAAAAAGTGTCAAACTTGAGACAAAAACAAAAAATCTAATAGCTCGACTAATAAATTTAAAATTAAGAACAAAAGTTCTCAAAATGAACAGCTCATGTTTCCACATCAGGTTTCTGATATAACCTCCGTAATTGCCTTGTTTTATAGCGTTCTTTGAGGTTATACCAGAAACTCGTATTCGGACTTAATAACTTTTTTTCATCTATTATTATCTATAATAAAAGTAATCCAAATTTGCAAAAGCATCTCAAGCCAGAATAATATATAATTGAAAAGCAAGTCTTTTGTTTTGTTACAAAGTCAGACTTTGGCACAATTTGGGTTAAGCATATAAAGCTACTTGGCCTATACAAAATGTTTACTATGCTGGTACCAGTTCACAGTTCCGGTTCAAATCAAGCCATTCCCCCATATCGCCATTTAAAATGTTTCTGCAGCCCTTACTTACCGCCTACAATTTTTCAAGCGCTACGCCTCCCTTACATTGTTGCATCCCGAAGGCCGCTTTGCCATTTTTTTTTAAGCGCTTCTTTTTTTAAGCAGTAGCAGCTGCTGCTGCTGCACCATGCCCCAGTACCATGCTTCTGATGCCTGTGGCGCAGCCTTCAGCTGTCATACTCACACTTCCTTCCATTTATGCAAATATGCTAAAAATAAAAAAAAATGAAATAAAATATTAAATAAATGTGCTGCGATTTATTCAACACATACAGTCAGTGACACGTGAGGGAATTGCTTTTGGCCATTTATGTGCTTGAGTGCATTAAAATATATTACAAATACTTACTTAGTAAACGACTCTACTGGCTCTCTGTCTCTTTGCAGGTACCTTATGGGTGATGACAATCCTATAATGGCGCCCAACAAGCTCGATCTCTGCGATGATATGGACCAGCCAATGTCGCACTATTTTATCAACTCCTCGCATAATACCTACCTTACAGGACATCAGTTGACGGGCAAATCATCGGTGGAAATATACAGGCAATGCCTGTTGGCGGGTTGCAGGTGAGTCCGACAAATGACGCAATTGATGATGTATGTTGGTCAACCATCTGAACGACTGGCTGCTTACAACCATCAGAGTGTAGCCATCAATGCAGCTGCGGCTGCTGCTGCTGCTGCTACTGGCCCTGACCTTCACAGCTAGCTACCATGTATATTTGGGCAGCAGTGTATATACACATACATTCAAGGACATAGACACATGCATACAAACAGACACACACACACACACACACACATTTATATGGCAGGTGCTCTGAGCACATTTTTGCCGCTGCGTTGCTTTTTAGTGCAGCGGAAATTGCATGGCCGCCATTTTTACTGCCAGCAGCAGATGATAACGAGGGTAGTTTGAAAAGTATGCGTGTTTTTAAGCACATCTTTTAATAAACTGCTTGAAATGTGAAAGCCTAAAAGACAATCTACTGAGGCATTATATTTTGCATAAAAAATGTAGCACGAAAACCGAGAAAGGGATAGATAAATAGTAAGGATATTTTGTTAAGAAGTGCTCCGATGTAAACATCAATGAATCCTTCAGAACATACCAAGCAATAGTCGTGACAGTGGGCATCTTCGCGAAAACAGAGTCCACAGATGGCACCCGTCTGACGAAATATGAATGCATCGCAACACACCAAAAACCAAGCAACAGTCGAAATAGTGGACGTGGTTTAATGTGCACCAAAAACGGCCAAGATGAGTCCCTCCGCCAACAAAGTCATGGCGACTGTTATTTGGGCTACACTTGATGTCATTCACATAGAGATTGGTCTGTTGATCAACAAGGTCATGACGACAGTGGGTATCACGAATGATATATGAACATTATATGCATATGTATCATCATCATCATTTCCTTTATCTCCCACTGGAGCATAGGGCCTCAATAAAGCATTTCCGTCTGGTCCGGTTGCTAGCTAGCATCTTTACTTTCGTTCCACGATTTACCACATTCGTCGATTTCTTTTTGTATGCTTCTTCTCCACGTAGTCTTAGGTCGACTTCCAAAAAGCTTGGGATCAACAAACTTCCGTATCTTTCGCAGGTGTGTAGCCCATTTTCGTAGTTTAATCGTATTGGCCATTGGATGTAAGTTACATTTTGTATAAAGATCATAATTGCTGATGACATTTGGCCACCACACCTTAAGAATACGGTGGAGGCATCTGTTTACGAAGCTTTGAATTTTTCCAGATAGTTGGTCGGTTACAAGCCAAGTTTTGCATCCGTACAGCAGTATGTACATATATATAATATGGTGGAAAGATTGATTGAAGCCATAACCAAATTGACAGTAAATTATGGCTAAAATCTATAAACAAATCGATAAATTGCTTTCTCATTCATTAAGACCCCCCGCAAAATCTCTCTGCTTCCCAATTTAAAGTATTGGCTTTATGTTTATGTTTGACGAATTAAAAAGTAATCGATGCAAAAAACGCATATTTGGAGGGCCTTGAGAAAAGTCAATAAAACCTTTTCAAGCTGAAAGTATCCTATGCTTCAACCAAAGCTTTTTTTAAAAAAAAAAAAACCCTTTTATACAAAAAGTCACTAACTTATCAAACTACCCTCGCATAATGATGACCATGTTCGGCTCGCTGTTAATAATGACCAACAATGTAGGCGATGATGATGTTCATAACAAAATTTATTGACGCAAACTCGGTTTTTTTTTTGTGTGTGTCCCTTGTCTCATCAAGGACTTTTCGTTTGTTTGCCACATTAAATGCATTTTGATAAGCAGGGTTTTTTTTATGCCGCACTCTTTTTTTTCATTGCACATTTTATGGCAGTTTATTTCCTATCAATTTTTATCGCATTTTTAACCAATTTATTGCACCATTTGCAGATGCGTTGAACTGGACTTTTGGAATGGACGCACCGAGGAGCCGGTTATTGTGCATGGTTATACATTTGTGCCCGAAATATTTGCCAAGGACGTGTTGGAGGCCATTGCAGAGAGCGCATTTAAAACATCTGAATTCCCTGTGATATTGAGTTTTGAAAATCACTGTAATCCCAGGCAACAGGTGCGTAACACCAGGCGTATGAGTAATTATTTATTGTAGACATGCTAGTAGAAAAACTTTTGCTACAGTTTGAAAGACACTGAATAATCACACATAGTGCAAAAAGTGGCCTAAAACAACAGCATAATGTTGTTGCTTAACACACACACACGTACACACACTCAGCTAAACAATCCATCAAGCTGTCTCACCAAAAACTTTAACTAAATTTTTGCAACATGTGTGTGTGCTTGCCTTGAGTTTATGAAAACAGCAAACAGCAAATCCCAGCGCCGGTTTTGCCATCCAGACATTATTCACAGACTGTGCCGCAGCATAGAAAAATCTCGGAGCGCTTCTGACCACAATAGACCCAACACTTGAAAGGTAATCGCCTGCTACTTGAGCGGCCCAAGTGATAACAAAACAAAGTTTTATGGCCTGCTGAAAGCGTGTAAGGTGCGCCTGTGCGGGTGGGTGCAGTAGCGACGGGTAGTGCTATACGCGCAGCTGCATGATGGTCTCCAACAGCAGATGAAGTTTAACCATTAAAACTAGTAATATAAACTAAATTTACCATGGGGAACACACAAATAGAAGGCTGTACAAAGGACACACACACAGGCAGGCAGACAAACGGACGGACAGGACTCGAAACTTATCAACATGTGAAGGAAAGTTTTGTGTGCGTGTGTTTGAAGAGCAAATACGAAAAAATAACTGAAGAGAAAAGTTTAGATGCTGCTAAGAAGTTCAGATACTCTATATTTAGCTGGGTTAGAAGAGTTACTATAAAAACAAAGAGATTCGAGGCTATTGTAAACTGTTATACAAAATCTTGAGATAAGTGTTTAATGGCTTCATATTGTCATATTTTATGCCGCCATTTTGGACGTTCGAATGTGTTTTTTTTTTTTGTGAAATCCAAACTATGCCTAAATATAGACTTGACGATGGAAAATGAACCTGAAGAAGATAGGATGAAATATTTTTACTACGACAAGCCAATATGCCGACGAATTATAATACCGAGCGTTTCCAAAGATGTTGTCATATGATTCGGAATACAGTATGACCAGAAAAGTGGTATCTGCATCACATCAGGTTTTCGACATAAACTGAAAAATAAGTTAACGTTCTAGAGATTAAAAGGTTAATTTTTTTTTTTTTATGACCACACCCTCACCAAACCGTAGTAATTGATGAAATTGTCTTGATTTTGCAAAAATCATAGCATACTTTTTAGGGGTAACTTTCAAATACTTTTGAATGCGAAAAAATCTTAGCATAAATAACACCAACGTGATAAGAGTTAAACGAACCTTAGATTCGAATTCTGTTTATTTAATTTGTCTAAACGTCTGTCTCAAAAGAGCTTGAAAAGTATAGATAAAGATAGGTTTAGAGGCCCCCGTGATTTTTTATTTCCTAGAGCTTTTAAATCGCATTTAGAAATATCATACGTACAAAATTTTATACGTACACGATGCAAGCAATTGTTCAATTTGCCCGATATACAGTCAAGTTGCACAAACTGTAGCATACTTTATAGCATGAAAGGCCTTCGATAACTGATCAGCTGTCGTTTTTTTTTTTAAAGCGTTAAGCAAATTTGAGTAGATACTATGCTACTTCAACCCTTAGTTATTTGTGAAGCATAATAAGTCAAATTCTTGGTGATAGTATTAGATTCATATACTAAAACCCTTGAAGTAAAGGGTGAGCCATCTGTTGGCTTGTTTGTTAATTGCATTTTATTCATATATTTTGCAACAATATTGGGCAAATATATGTACCATATTTGAAAATACTTATTTGTGTATGAAATAAATATATTATCGCCCAAATGGCCACCGCAGCTGGCTCTACAGACCCCTATGCGAGTATCGTAACTTTTGATGTCTTTTTTTTTTGACGAAACTCATCTGGTTGTTCTGCCATGCATTCAATGAATAAGCGACACTAACAATGCTCCGTGGGCTTCAATTGTTGTCTCATTTGAATCTTGTAAGCGCGTAAATGCAGATCCGGGTCTCAGAAAGCAAGGTGTAATTCTTACGTACGATGGCTCGTCAATGTTCTCTACGACTCGTCTACGTACGACTTGTACGCGTTGTTCGCACTTTGAACGGGTATGTTCAGAATTATGAGTGTTTAACAACCAAACCAACAGTTGGCCCACCCTATATTTTGCTTTCTGAGGCCAACCCAATTATTTATGTCCTTTTTTAATTTTTCCTTGAATGTGTTAAATTTTTGGCGATATCTTTGGTCACGCTTATTATATGTTTATGAATAAGATATCTTAAAAGATATTAAAACGATTAGTCTAAATAATTGGGAAAGGCAGGAAACTCCGCAAAGATGCTATTGCAACTGAAATGTCGACTTAAAGATATTAAAAAGTTTCTTTAATAGACACATTGATATTCAGCTATTCCCAAAAAGTTAAAAATATTATTGTTTAGTCTACTAGAGTTTACATGCCGGCTTTGGAGACTGTAGGTAGCTTAAAAGTAAAAGAAATAACTTGCATTTAACTGATATTATGGCCAAGTGGTTTAATGTGAGTCAAGGGCTATACCTCCCCATCTGATTTTAATAAAACTTGCTTTCTCGGTTATGTAAAAAGAAAGATATTTGATATTTATTACATAGAAACATTTTAGTGGAATATTTAAATATCCAAAAAATTCAAAGCTTCAGCGTTCTGAGTCTTGACAGATATTGTTGGCTGAGGCTTCTCCGCATAAAATTTTAAAAAATAACTTAATTTTTAGGTAGTTTTAGGGAAGTCTAAGAAAGATACATTTTTACCTGAATCTTTTCAAGTTTTCAATCGATTTAGCTTTTAAAGTGTTGGTGTAAATTCTCCTAGGAAAACAGGACAAGATTTCAATATAAATTGACAAACTGCTTGCAGATAATGAGCACCTTCGGGCAAAATTTTTAGCTCTTATAGTCTCTAAGATTATTTTGTCTATAGCATGGCTACATCGACTCGGCTGTTGATGCTGATTGACTGTATACATATGTACTTTATGGGGTCTGCTAAGCCTGCTTCCTATAAAAATTATATTAAATCGAGATAACAAAAAGTTAAATATCTATCGATAACCAATTGTAAAATTTTGCCGATAATGCTTATCACTATCAGATAGGTGGTACCAAAAACATATTAAGATAAAAGTATTAAACTTACACGAACATTAAAAACAAAACTCATTAAAAAAGACCCAGAACGCAAAAATTCCTTAAGGGTGTTACTATACTAAGCTAGCACTTTCCCTCACTATTGGAATCATTCCGCGTCCAGCTAGCTATTGCAAAATAAAAAAAGGTTAAATGCCAGCCTAGACTTCGAAAACAAAGCATAGCTAAAAACGGGTTAAACTTAGTTGCTTTTAAAGATTATTAAGCTCAAACACTCATTCCAACCGCAACATATCTCACATTCCATGTTACATACCCTTTTCAAACACATAGAAAAAACTTTTTTGATGCTTGATGTCTACCTGCGCTTGGTATATACCCCAAAGGGAAAGAAACTCATTAAATCTTAGTTAGCAGGTAGTTAAAATAAGCTTTTATCCTTATGCTATTATCATCATGCTCCTCGCTTCCTCTCAACGCTATACTTGCCCATCTCTTTGATTGTAGGCTAAAATTGCCAACTATTGCCGCGAAATCTTTGGCGATATGCTGTTGGACAAGCCACTTGATTCGCATCCATTGGATCCAAATGTTGATTTGCCGCCGCCATCGCTGTTGCGTCGCAAGATAATCATCAAGAACAAAAAGAAACATCATCATCATCATCATCACCATCATCATCACAAGAAGCCAGCGTTGGCAGCGGGCACAGCAGCGGGACAAGGTACACCAGCTGCTAGCAATAAACTGATGACGGCCAACTCAGGTGAGTACACATACACAGTAGATATTAAGTACATAGTAGAGACCATGTGTTTATGTGGCGTATACGTAATGTGAGTTAAATTGTAGTTATTTGTTGTTGTTGTGCAGAGACGCTCCTTACATACATATGCTAGCAGCAAGTTTTATGTTGGCCATAAGGCAAAATGCAAATTCAAATGAGTGTCCACACACACACACACACACATCCAAGGCACACTCATCTGAATCCCACCCAGAAACCCACAATACATTGTGTTTGTTTTTAAATGCTTTGTATACACTCGCTTGCAAAGTTTTATTAGTGTTTTGCATATAAATTTATTTAGTTGGCGCCAGAGCTGACTGGCTAATGACCGTTCGTTAGTTCGCATCCTGCTGGACCCATTTGCATGCACAGCTGCACAATTTACCGTTGACATTTGTCGCCATTTTGAACCCAAGAGGCTCTATCCTTGCCCCCGCCTCCGTCATCTTAGCCAATGGAATTTTTCTTATGAATTGCAAAAAGCCAATTTAGAAATGCAAATGACTTTTGAAGCAGCACCCAGTTTTATCAAACCACGGCAAACACCTCCCACCCTTAAAGCCGACATTTTCATATTTTCCGCAAATGTGCATATGTATGTGTGTGTGACTGTGTTGTTGTTGTGTGTTGTGTGTTTTGTTGTTGTGCGTGCGCCCCATAGCAATTGGCCAATTGTCATGGCTAACATTAAACTCTATATTGCCGCCAACACCGCACACTCAATTTTCCGCTTAAAAGGAAAACTTTGCTTCTTGGCTGCTCCCAGTCTTTTTTTTCCCTCCGTCAGTTTACTATGCTGCTCACTCAAATGCATATTTTGCACGCTGCCACAACTTCCGCTTTGCTTGTTTGGGACTTCCGGCGCATTGCAAACTTTTTTGCGACCATATTGACAAAAAAAATTGCGACAAGCTAGCTGCGTATTGTTGACATTAATATACTCTTTACCAACTAGCTAGTTAAAAGTTTAATGTGTTACCATAAATTTAAGTGTAAAATGTAACAGTTAAATACTCTAAGCCCCTTTGAGGGCTTATAAGCTTTTAACCCAAAAAAAGTTTGAAATTAATGTGCGAAGTTGTTTTTTATTTGATATTAAGCTTTTAGTGATGTTTGTATTGTGAGGGTTAAAGTTTTTGTTTATGAATTGAAAATCGATACTTGGTCGAAAACAAGTAATTCGTTTTCTTTTATTACGAAGATTTTTGTCAAACATATTTGAGTTTATTTAATCATTCCAGTTATTGTTAAGTTAAAATTAAATCTAAGTTATAAGAAGAGTTTGTTTCCAAATTTTTGATTATTTATCAAGCTATAAATAACTGATTGTTAAAAAAGACTTTGCTTGACAAGTAAATATATGAATAATTACACAGGCCTACAAATACCGGGGTCATGTCAGTTGTTGGAAAGCAATGGGTCATTTCCGAAGTAATTTGCTGCGTAGAATCCGAATCCGGGCCAGAATTAGCCCATCACGTCAGGATCTTGAGATAATTGAGGTTATGTACTCGAAAAACGAAAAAAAATTTTTCAAATATTTCACAATCCTGTCGTGATGGGCCAATTCTGACCTCGGATTCGGATTAGCTTTAGAGCAACTGACATGACCACGGTATTTGTAGACCTGTGAAATGCTAATACCGTCGAAGGGATATACTTCGAAACTTTGAATAGCCATAACTTTGAGAAAAAAAATCGTAAATGATCGCTTGAAATTTTAAATTAAAGGGTAAGAGTGGAACTAAATGATGTTCCTGGAGTAACTGACCACAAAAATTATTTGCACCCTGTACATAACCTCAAAAGTAGGAAAATTCTCTGTTTTTCGGGTAAATATCCTCAAATATCTCATAATCCTGACGTGATGGGCCAATTCTGGCCCCGGATTCGGATTCTACGCAGCAAATTACTTCGGAAATGACCCATAGCTTTCCAACAACTTAACCATGTTGGTCTGTGTTATTTTAGAATAAAAAAAATTAAAAAAATGTAGAGTACGCTGAGCAGGTTTGACTAGAGCAGGGGGTAAAAGAATGTGAGAAAAACCCTGGCCGGCCCGGACCAATTTGTTTCGTGTATGGGTCCGTAAATATTTAACGGTGGGTGTGATAAGTCTTTCTATTCTAACTTTTGTAAAATGTTTCTCCCGTCATAGTTTTCCTAAGACAGCTCTTAGAATATCATTCCCTTCTAGTCCCATTTGCAACACAGTACGAATATTCGGCTTCGTAGAAGATGTGCCGAATAAGCCGCGCTGCTACTAAATTCCAGCCATTATGGTTTTCATAATGTATCCATATTTTGTTCCTATTTATCACTGCTTGAGAAAATTACATTTTTGTGGCTCTTAAAAAGAATTTCTGACATGCCACGTCGCGACTATTTATTTTATTGCATCCATATACATCTTGACGAGTTCAATATTTTTTTAATAGCCTAAGACAGGTAGCTAGACGTCAGGGAGGTGCCCATTTTTTAGAATCCCTAGATAAGGTACTTTGTTTAAATAAAGCAAGAATAAATGTGAACCACTTAACTTTTTATGTGATGTTTGAAAAGAATTTCTAGTTTGCAAAATCGTAAGACCCTAACTGATATTACACTCATTTTCCTCGCTCTAGCATGAATCCCAAAACTTCCAGTCCCAACTATTCTTGCCATTTTTGAAAAAATACTTCTAATCGATACAGTCTGACCTGAAGTCAGTGAATAACTGTCGCTTGTCTTTAGAGTAGATGGCAGAACAGTTTTGTATCCACCGTATCAGGGAGGGATATTGAGGAAAACTGCATTGCGGATGAACTGACAAGACATGGAACTACCAGCATTCTCCTTCAGGGTCTGGGTATTCCTATGGCCAGCTGCAAACTAAGCATAAAGACCTATTTCACTCACACTGCAAACCAAACGTGGAATCAAACTTCCAATAAGTGCAGGATCTTATGGCAAACTTGGCCGGTGTTTTGCAGGAAAAGAACCAAGGAACTTTGCTGTCTAAGCAGAGCCCAATGCTCGAAAGTAATCCGAACATTCACCGGACACTGGCTGGTGGAAACTCATGCATTAAGGCTTAACGCTCCTCTTCATGAATTCTGCAGAAGTTGTGGCGATGAGGAAGAGCTGGAGACGGTGGAGCACCTCTTCTGTCACTGCCCTGGATTTTGAAGAACAAGGTTCCGCTTTCTCAAGTCACACTTCCTAAATGACTTATCCCAGCTCCTAAAAGAGTCTGAAATGCCTTTCGAGGTTTTATTGAGGTCACCGGATGGCTGTGAATTAGAGCATCTTGAGGACCTCTCTAGTGGGGAAGGGTGGAGGAAATTTCATCATTGCTGTATCACAACGGGCCTATTTTTCTGGCCTAACGGAGTTGGGACGTCACGTCCTTACTGCAGCCTTAACCTAACCTAACATACAGTCTGACCTCAGATTTCACCAAATCTGCACGGTGACCCTTACGATCTAGCTTAGGATAATTATAGAAGTCCTTAAAAGTCTTATTTCGCCGAGATAAAGCTGTTAAGGTAGATTTTTGAATCGACATTAAATTATTAGCTAAGTTAAACCTTATTGAACACAAAAACAGAAGTGCTAGGAACTGTCATGTGATAAAGCTACCCATAAAGACTTTAATCCTCTGAATCTTAGTCCAAGATCCAACTAACCCTCTAACACCCAAGCGTTACAAGATGACTTTCCAAAAGCCCACAAAATTTGTTTCGGCTTATGGTTTTCAGCGATGTTTTTATATGTTATTGGGGTTGCTGAATCCGAATCTGAGACCCAAAAACGCCTAGCACGTCAGAGTTCTGAGATAAAAATAGCTCCTTTTTGAGATTATTTCAACAGCCGAAGTATTGGGGACTTTTAAACCTCGGAAACAGCAACCCTACAAAAACATTGTTAAAAACGATTAATCGAAAAAAATTTGTATGGGGCTCTTGGAGGTAATTTTGTAACACTTGGGTGTTAAGAGGATTTTTAAGATATCGGACTCCGGTTCAGCGGCTCAAAGGCCTTTGAGGTTTTATGAGGTCATGGTCTGAACTTCGAACATTGAAATGAATTTTTTTTCTTTTCGTGGAATAACTTAAAAAAATCCTACCAAATTTTTTTTTCGAGAATGGTTGTCTGACCTTTTTTTTGTATATGAATCCGAACCCATGTCAAAAAAAACCCGAGCACGTCAGGTTTTTGAGGAAGCCTCCAAAATATGTAAGCTGTTTTATAGGGATTTTTAAGGGTTATTGCTGCTAACTACGGATTCAGTGGCTCCAGTGGTGACTCCACGGAGCGGAGGTTTTTTGGGTCCGGACCACCCGAAAATTGGAAAAATGGATTAAAAGTTTTTTGCAAGCTCTGATATAAATATATACACTTCTAAGTGAAAAAGCCCTCTATGACCAAATCGTGGATCCGCGGCTGATTGGCTCTAAATCCAACCCGTAGCCCTCATGTAAAATCACACTGCCTTTTTTGTGGGCCTGCATAATTTCGTTCTATATCAAGCAATCTACTTAACTCAAACTCAACTCACCTAAATGTTAGAGCTACCTAAAAGCCCTACCAAAAAAACAAATGGTTCCTTTAAAAAAACACTTCATAAATAAGCGCTTTTAGCGTTACAAACTTATGAAGCTATGTAAAGTACCACTGTATATACAGTGTACACAATATAATAATACATTTAAATATATTTGCACTAAGGGCAAACAATTTTATTTTTTAAGAGCTTTTTTTTTTTGCAGTAAATGTCGTGCACCTTTTATAATTTAATTTTTTTTTTTCCAGAATGCTGAATATTTTTTGTATATAGTAGTAATATAAATTTATTATAATGGTTACATTGCTTTTACATTTGTTGTTTTTTTCACCCCTCTCGCTACAGTGGATGCCTCAGCTAAAGCGATGGCGCAACAAGTGGCAGCTGCTGCAGCCGCGGGGCAGGAAGATGGTGGCGGCGTTGGCCTTGCCGCTGGACGCATAATGGGAAGCGCTGCAAATGGCGACATTGTCAGCGGTTCGGGCCTTCATGCGCCGCCATTGCAAGTAAGTATGACTAACTGTATATTGTGTGTGTGTGTGTGTGTCTTTGTAAGAGAGTATGCGTGAGTGAGTAAATGTATGTATGTGTGTGTGTGTGTTGCATTCATGTGTGGCATGAAAGTAATTGCATTTAATGGCGCTTGACTCTGGCAGTGCGCATATTTGCTCTACTTGGCTTGTTGATATGTTGTTGTAGGTGTTTGTGGTTACTTTGACTTCTGTAGGGCAACATACTACCACTCCGCTCTACTGCTGCTCCTGCCTTTCTTTCATCATCATATCATTATCAACAACATGTTTGTGATGACTGCAAAGACATTTGTTTATATAACGACAAACATACGCACACCACACACACACACACACGTACATCACATTAGACTACTACCCTGTCGGAGCTGACAGAATGAAATAACTGCCACATATTGTGGCATTCCTTTGCGCCAAATAGATGGGTAAGCATTCTAAAAACTTTTATGCCATTTTCGTGACGGCTTCTACAAATGCAATTACTCATAGGAAAACTTTATATGGGTATGATCTAATTGAATGATAATGGAGCTTTTTTTATTATTTGCATACAATGTCAAAAGGTGGTTAAAAAGGGACATATTTAAATGGAAATTTGTTTATGTATTTAATGGGTCATCAATCTTGAGGTTTTTTTTTCAATATGGGTTTTTTTGATATCACGCGTGAGTACTGTCAAGTTTCCATGTGTTTTTTATTCAGTTTTCATTGTCATTTCATCATGGAAAAACTTACACCCGAACAACGTTTACAAATCATACAATTATATTACAAAAATTCGCGTTCTGTAAAGTATGTTTTTCGCGCGCTTAGGCCATTTCATGGAACCAATTCGGTGAACAATTAATTTCACGCTTCAGACCGGTGAATTGGCCACCAAATCGTGTGATACGTTGGGGCTGCGTGAAGTCTTAAGTGTTTTTGGATAAGCCAGCTACGATTAAAGCATTCGAGGCCAACACGATTCGTGTTATTCCAACGCGTCTTCGATAATTTGAACCTCCGCATAGACGAGCTACGGCGCAGTTGCGGCCAACATTTGAAAGCGATTATCTTTAAAAAATTGAATGGCAAGAATGGTTCTTTCTATTGATAATAAAGATTTTTTGATTCATTTAAAATTTTTTTTTTTTTTGCATTTAAAAAAAAAAAACTCAAGATTGATGACCCTTTATTTTCGAGGTTGCCTTTTCCAAAATTAATTTGTTTTTCAAAGTTTTAAACGTCGGTACCCAAATGAATGGTAGTCATATGATTTGATAATTAACGAGAAACTTGGTTGTTCAGTATTCAATATTTATTATAGGGGACTTTTAATCATCCAAAGGTAAATCTTAAGGTGACCCATTGATTTACTGTAAAGTAGAGATGAGCGTAAGAGGATCCGCGGGTAAAGGTTAAAAAATTAAAAAACTCTTCGAGATGGAACTAACATGATTCTCAAATTCCCATGGGTCCCAAAAATTAACAATCAAAAGATTGCCGTAAAAACTTAATAAATTGAGAAAAATTATTTGTCTCGGGATGGAACATCGGTCAATATCAAATTTAATCCTGCTTTCAACTTAAGTTTAGAGATGTTTTTAGCTCCTTAAGATAATGAGATTATAATGGAAATTCCGCGGATCCGACAAAAAAGGTGAGCGTGAGTTTTTCGTATCCGTATCCCAAAATATACTTAAGAGGTGAGGCAGCACTTCAGGGTAAAGAATGTTTGCAAAACGACTCGGTAAAAATTACAAAAAACTCGGGACGGTTTGAGATTTCATTTCTTCACTCTCATTTCTACTTTAGAGTCGTACTCAAATATTAAAGCCGAGGAGCAGCAATTCAGATCTATCCCGGGTCACTCTTTGCTTTGTTCCACTCCGAAGAATTTCATTTAACATTTGAACTTTAAAAACCTCCAAATCACAATATATATTACATAAAAAGTAACACATTTAAAAATATTTTGGGAGGAATTACAAAAAAATACACAAATGATGAGACGGTATCGAATTTGCTTCCATAATTTATCTCTACTGTAAAGTAGTTTTGAAAGACTTGCTTTTTTGTAGCTAGAGTCAAGGATACATTATTTTTGATATATTTTATGCGTTTACTGCTTGGTGTCTTCAGTGTTGCTTCAGTCTTACGTTAAATACTTATGAGCAGTGGCAGCACTTCAGAGTAAAGAATCTTGCAAAACGAGTCGTTGAAAATTACGAAAAACTCGGTTTGAAATTTCATTTCTCCACTCTCATTTCTACTTTAGAGTCATATTCAAAGGCTTACGATAAATGTTAAAGCCGAGTACCAGCAATTTAGATCTATCCCGGATCTCGCTTTACTCTGTTCCGCTCCGAAGAATTTCACTTGACATTTGAACTTTAAAAATCTTCGAAACATTTGTGCGATATAAATAAGGTGCTTAAACTAGTTGCTCTAGCTCTTATCATCTCGGAGATTTATTCGTTCATACAGACGACGGACAGTTTCTTTATACTTCGTCCGTTTTACCCTTTTACATCAAGACTTCGGTTTTTAAATTATACAGGGGCGCCATCTTTTATGTCGGTATGTAAAGATTGAATAGCTTTAACATTTATCAACCGATTGATTTGAATGAACATGTTTTTGGAAGTTCATTTTAATGACCGATTTTCTTATTTTCGATATCAATAAAAACACAAAAAAAGAGACTTTTTGGACTGGCCAAAACTCTTTAGACAAGACGAGATAAATCATCGCAATCGTTGTCTATATTGATTCATTATTTCTACCCACAAATGTGTAAAAATGGTCTGCTCTGTAACTGGTTTCAAAAAGACGATCGACGGTCAATCGGACTAAACAATTTCCACAGCGAAAATTCACTGGAAGTGAGATATCACAAAATGGCGACATTAACTGGCCATTCAGATTTTCAGCTTTGACAGCTACGGACTTATTTCAAAAGCCAAGGCCAAGTGTTCTTCCCAAGTCACAGTCGTGCCAAAATTATAGCCAAACCGGCCTAGTAGCTCGAAAAAGTTATGGAAAATAACAGCAAAAATTACATGTTTTGATAGGTCCATTAAATTCGGCCATTTGATGATATTATTTTTATAAAATTATTACAAAAAAATTTTAAAGGACCAAATTATAAAAACATAATTTTCACATACAGATGGCGCACGCTGTAGACGCCAAAATACTTGCATTGCAGCAACTGAAGGTATGTATGGAATATTTGACGTGATGGAGTCATACAGACTACAGATGCCGATTCGGATTATGGTCGGGTAACTTAAAACTCAGTCAGAACGTCTACAAAATCCTTTAAATGCTAATTAAGCTAGAAGCACAAGCAGTTTGTCTTTAACTTTACGGCTAACAAAAACTTTATAAATATTGCGCGTTTTTTTCAAGCACATACTCCATGTTAGTAAGTTAAGGAAGTTAAGAGCAACAAGCTAAATAGTTTTTCTACTACTTGTTAAATGCACTACTAAAAAAAACATTATTTTAGTTCAACACGTTCCGACAAGCTCCAACTGGGGTATTTAAATATTTATATATAGTTGTGTGCCAATTTTGCACTTGGCAAAGATAATCAACAATTCAGTACAATTCCCTTTATGGTTTAGACTCTAACAAGCCGTCTAAAGACACTTGCTGCCTAATTTCAACTTGTATATAGCGTATATGCATATGTACTACATATATTTCCATAAGTACATATGCCCATGTTTACATTATAGGGCTGCCTGTGTATGTGTGCGTAATAAGGGACTTAACCCTGTAAAGCTTTAATGGCTCACATTATGACAATTATTTTAATTTAATTGCCCATCTCGGTGATTAGTATGTGCATTATTATTTATGATTTTGTTGGCCTTTAATGCCTCTTGCATAATAAATGCAGGCAACAGTTTGCGCTAATAGCCTACACACACATACACATGGAGTACTTGCATTCGTTTTAACATGAGAGATTTGCAATTTTAGCTGCTATTACTAAACTGTTTGTATGTTTTTTTTTTTTGTAATGGCCAACCGCAATGCATTGCAACTCATTAGACTCATTAAAATGACCGTCAACGCCGCCATGTTGCACACTACACGGCGCCATTTTACAAACGCGCCTTGCTGTGCCTTCGTTTACGTTCTTTTAAACGGATCTCAGATTGTAAAGTAAAGAGAAACCATCTATATAACAGCTTGTGGCTTTGTTTAAGCCAAATCGAAGTGACTTGAATTTGATGCGCATCTAATGCGAACAAGCTACTATTGTAAACTTTATGCGCTGCACAACAATGGCTGAAACTACTCACACAGATACTAATCACACACACACACACAAGCAAGCTGTTGAAGTTGTATATGTCTGTGTAGCAAATACAATCTGTGCCATATTCCTTGGCTGTTTTGCACTGCACGAACCATTGCGACCCTAAAGGAAGAGGCCAGAATAGTGCAGACCAGAGCAGGCCAGGCCAGGCCAAGTCATATTATCTGCATCGAATGCGTTGACGTTGTCAATCTATTCATGGCTTGTACGTGTTTATATGTATATGTTTGTGCCTCTGTCTGTCGGATTTGTACAAGCGATAGCAAAAACATTATAATGGGTTTCATATTCCATCTTGCGTTGTATGACCCTTGTCTAACGCCAGTTCCACGTTCATTTTCATGTCCGCATCCGTTCCATGTCCATGTCGCTGTACTATCTGTATATATGTGTGTTTGTATGAAATTTAATAGTTCCGCGTGTACAAATCACAAAATGGCTGCCATTTTGTTTGCGTTGCATTGTGCAGTGTACGCCATGTGGCGCCTAGGGCGTATACATAATATATGTATAGATAATTTATATACACTTCTTTTATCTAGCTTTATATATTTCACAAAAAGTTTTAAGCGTGTGCACTTAAGTGTATGACACTAAAAAATTCTATTCTTATGAATTAGTTTCTTTCTTTTTGAAGCTAGAAAAGCTTAGTTTGTTAGTTGCAGCTATTCTAGACCAAACGTTCGTACGAGAGAAGTTTGAGGCTTTTGAAGGAAAGATTTTCAAGGCGTACCCAAAATAAGCTTTTTGTCAGTAATTAGCTATTCATTTGACCCAAATTAACATTACCACGCAGCAAACTTTAAACGCCATAGATGTATTGAACTGCCCTCGTAGTAGATAAACTCCTCTTCAACGAATTTTTTTCTGCGATCTTTTAAGGACTTTCTATATATCGATTTTTCTTTATAACGATTCATGGATTACGAATTTGACTATTTTTGTCTCTAGCTCCCAAAGATCCCAAACGATTTGAAACAAATTTACACTCTGAACACACCAATAGATAAAGAAAGGTCTGTGTGCAGTTTTAAAATATGTAACTTTCTTGGGAAGATCGGAAATAAACCCAGAAATGCTATTGAAGTGAGGAAAAAGGACCAGCATGAAAACTTAATGCAAGTGAAGATCTAGGTCATAAACGCATCTCCCAGCTCTTTTGGATATAAACAGATGGACAGAAAAATAGACAAACGGATAAACGTACATGACCGGATCGAATTCTTTATTTCCAAGAATATAAAGCCATAACTTTATATAACTCAATAAGTGGGTGTTTAGTAGTGCTGGAGAAACTTCTCCAGCTGTATCCAGGTCGTTGGCCAGGCAGCCATTGAAATAATTAAGAATATGATCATTCAAATACCAAATAGCATGATTTTGAAAAAATTGATGAATTTGAACACTTACGGACAACAAGTTGTTCTTACTTCTTAGATACCAATTAATTTTAAAATTTCATAAAAAAACTCTTCAGCACTAGTAGCTACCCGAATCATTTAGTGTAATTTAATGTAACTTTTCACCAAAGCCCCATAAAAGAGTATTTTTCATTTCACAAAACCATGGAGGGACTCATTTCCGCTATCATTTTTTCGCCATTTTGTTATGCACTTTTTATGAGGAAATCAAATTAAGTTGATAAGCGCGACATGAGCATATAATTGAACTCTCATTCATTGAATTCACTTTGCAGCAGATACGACAGAGCTCCAAGGACAGCACCGGTTCATCCGATTCAGATAGCTCTAGCGACGATGAATCCCTGCCCAATGCCACGCCCAATCCTCCAAGCGGCATTGAACCGCTACCAGAGAAGGCGCAAAAGGAAACCGAAGCTGGTGCTGAGATCTCAGCATTGGTCAACTATGTGCAGCCCATACATTTCAGCTCGTTTGAGAATGCAGAGAGTAGGTCAACTGTTGAGTTAGCTTTGGCTGCCCACAGCTAAACATCTCAATTTAATTACAGAGAAAAATCGCTGCTACGAGATGTCCTCGTTTGATGAGAAACAGGCTACCACGTTGCTGAAGGAGCGACCCATTGAGTTTGTCAACTACAATAAGCATCAGTTGTCCCGGGTCTATCCGGCAGGCACACGCTTTGATAGCTCTAATTTCATGCCTCAACTGTTCTGGAATGCTGGTTGCCAGCTGGTGGCACTCAATTACCAAACGCTAGACTTGGCCATGCAGCTGAATCTGGGCATCTTCGAATACAACGCGCGTTCGGGTTACCTTTTGAAACCAGAGTTTATGCGTCGTGCGGATCGACGACTAGATCCTTTTGCTGAGAGCACTGTGGATGGCATTATAGCGGGCACAGTGTCCATTACAGTGTTGTCTGGACAATTTCTTACCGACAAGCGTGTGAATGTTTTTGTGGAAGTGGATATGTATGGTCTGCCTGCGGATACAGTGCGCAAGAGGTTTCGCACCAAGACCGTGCGTGACAATGGCATAAATCCTGTCTTCGATGAGGAACCCTTTGTGTTTAAGAAGGTAGTGCTGCCTGAGCTGGCTAGCATACGCATTGCAGCCTATGAGGAAGGTGGCAAACTTATTGGACATCGCGTGCTGCCTGTAATTGGCTTATGTCCCGGTTATAGGCATGTGAGTCTGCGTAGTGAAGTGGGTCAGCCCATAGGCTTGGCCTCGTTGTTTTTGTGCGTTGTAGTCAAGGATTATGTGCCCGATGATTTGTCCAACTTTGCAGAGGCACTGGCCAATCCCATCAAGTATCAAAGCGAGCTGGAGAAGCGCGACATACAGCTATCTGTGCTCACTGATGAGACGGATCCCGTAACAGCCGATGATGATGTTTCCAAGTCATGTAAGTTGTTAAGCAGTAGCTGACACTTTGTGGAGTACTTAGTATGGGTCTATCTTTGGTTTTGTCATAGAAATATCTTTTGGTTAGTTTTTGGCCAAAGACATATATCCATGACTCTTTTTTAGCATAACCCGTAAGGAACTGATCCTTATTTTTATTTGATTCTTTTTTGTAGCACTTGAGTTGGATTTTAATTTTCTTTCTTTTCTTTCTACTTTTCTTTTGTATGTCATATAAACTTTGGTTATACTTTTGGATTTTGGATTTGGTTAAATGCACACGCACACACCACCACCACAACCCACAAATAAAATAAAAATAAAAAAAACCCCAAAACACAACACAACCACGTCTTACTCCCGGTTGCTGGACACACCAACTGCACCCACTTTGCCAAACACTCTCTCTCGCTCACTCTGTTTGTTACCACTATGTATCTTTCCTTTACTATTGCTATTGAAAACCCTTGAATCCCACAAACGCTTGACCAACCTAGTCGTTTTCGTTCAAGTAGGTGGCCAAAAGAAGGAGCTACGCCCGGTGGACTCTATTGCCACCTCGCCCAAGCATCGAGCTAGCATTTCGGCGGCGGCAGCTTTAAGCGTGGAAGCACCCAGTGATCGCACTGACGGTGGCGGCGCTGACAATGTGTCCATAGTGGCACCTAGCATACAGCATCAGCATTCGCTGGATCAGTCTGTAAGCACCTCCATACGCCAGGTGGAATCCTCGCAGTTCGATGTAGACTTGATTATAGCGGAGCCGCTTGAGAAGATACTCGATCACAAGTCGGTCAAAGAGAAGCGCTTGGAAATGGAAAAGAAGCTGGAAACGCTGCGCAAAAAGCACGACAAGGAGAAGGTGAAGATAGCTGGACAAAAGCTGGGCTCACTGGATGGCAGTAAAAAGTCAAAATTTGCGCTGACCAACAAGCTTGTAAAACGACTGAGCAATAAGAGTCTGTAAGTAGCTACAGGGCAGACAGATGACCCTGTTGAAATTAGTAATTGTCTTTCCCCAATTAGCGAACCCGGCGTAGAGGTGCCGCCTTGTCCACTGGATCTGGGTGACAGCAGCGAGGACAGCGCAGGCGGACTGGAAGGTGGTGAGGCTGATGGTGCAACTGGCAGCTTGCAAAGCACGCAGCATGCACGACTTTTGGGAGCCTGTCGGGAATATACAGCGCAGTATCGCGAACTGCAAGAAAAGTACCATGAGGCCATATATGCAGCGGCCGACAAGGTGCTTAAAAATTCGCAGACTAGTCAGACAAAGCAGCTGAAGGCTTCGCTGGATAAGGTAACCGGCGAGGTAATGCATCAACTGCAGGAAGCGCGACGTAATGAAGTAAAGAATTTGGCTACTGTGCACAGAGATAGGGATGAGCTGGTCAGGTGTGTGCTCAACAACATTTAGCAGATGAAGAACAAAACTAATGAGCTTAATTTTATTTGGCACAGAATGCGGCGTGAGGTGGCCAGCTCGGTGGTGGAACGCGGCGTGGCAGAACGCGTGCGGCTGAAGCAAACCTTTGATAGGCGCACTGATGAGCTGCAGAAGCAGCATGATGCAGTGCGCAATGCTCTAGCCGAGCATCGCTCAAAGGTTGGTTGTTTTAAACTATGCAAAAACAAAAGCTTTTATAGCCATACTAATTCAATTTTTTTTTCTAAAACCGCAGGCACGACAAATACTCGACAAGGATGCTGAATCTCGTAGCTGTGTCTCGAGCAATGGTTTTTTGGTGCTCTTTCATGGACCACATCATCATGGCTGCTCTGGCACAGCCTCCGGCTCGGCCTCAGGCAATAATCTCACTTTAAACATAGACGTTGCTGGTGCAGCGGGTGCTGGAGCTCTTGGAGTAACAGCCATATCGCCAGCCAAATCCCACAATAGCATTGTGGGTGCAACAGAAATGAAAACGTAAATGCGTTACTCCTAGAACTAACTTGTACGGTTTTACTCAGTATTTGCGGCAGTTGTGTTAAAAAAAAAAAAAAAAAAAAAGAAAGTCTTCTAAGTGTTAGTCTTAAGCGATTTGGAAGAGAGCGTGTAAGAGCGCGGTGTGTGCGCACTACAGTTTGACATGCACTGCGCTCGACTAGTTGTAGCAACCTAAAAATACAAGTTAACCTTAACTTTACGAAAGCTGTATGAAAGAGTTCCCACATAACTAAGAACTATATATACTTAAAGATTACTGATCAAATTAGTTGTAAATGTGTGCGTTAATTGTATGTATCTAAAATGTATGTAACGACTTATATGCAATACAACTGTCGGTGTATTTCTAGTACTATATATGGTCTGTTAACATGCATATTGTATATGAATGTATATCTCTAAAAACAAAAACAAAAATATATCGTATGTGTATACGGTTACTTCCTATATACGATGAACTACGCTGAAACTCTGAGTGTCTAAACTGTTAAGCATAATTTATTTTTTTAAATACAAAAATCTTACACTATTCATTGATATGGACATTTGGCTCAGCCCAGTGCTTGTACAACTTGGGAGTGCATTTCTTTTGATATTATGACATGCTGAATTTGATTTCTTTTCGTTTTTTGGCTGAGCCTTATGCTGTGTGCTTAATTTCTACAATGTTAAATGTGGTTGTGTGTTATACTTTTTACATTAATATTAATTTTAATTAATTTATATTATTTAAATGCTACTAAATTTAAGCTAAAACGAGCACAAAGCATTTGCTGTCTCACACTATCTCCTATATAAATTTTAAAAAGCGGCGAACAATTTTTTACTAGCACTATTTTTAATGTACTTTCTTTGTGTAATATTATCATTGAAACTACACGCCATATAAAACGCAACAATAAATGAATCTCGTGCTTACCATATTTAAAAAAAAAATGTTAAAAACTTTACGCACACGTTTTAAGACCAACTCTTAGTCAAATTGTTTGTTGGTGTTTAAGTATCAATGTATCTGTATCTATTTATTATTTTGTTTTTAGTCACTAGTCTTATTAAGTTTTTACTCTGATCCTTTTTAATAAAGTCTCTGTCAAATATAGTTCAAAATCATTTGTTTTAAATTTTTTTTAAATATTTTTAAATTATATGTATACAGTAGACGCTGGCAAATTAGAACCGATTGTTGTACGTCTAAGTTTTTAGTTTTGTAAATTTAAATGACTTTCTGAGCTTTGTACTATTTTTAAGACTTGCTTCTTAGGATCCCCTGAAACTAAGCATAACTAGACAATATAAACTGTTTCCCACATAGCTATACTTTGTTAGCAAATAGGAAAAAATTTCAATCAGACTTCCGATTCTTGAGTTTTCAAGAGTTTCTGGCTTTAAAAGACTTTCTGCTTATAGCAGCTACTAATCCGGATATATGCCACTAAGCACACTAAATAGGTGATTCCTACATTGTTATACTATGACCGTAGGAAATAGGAAACAAAATTCAAGCACACTTTCGATTTCATAAAAGATTTAAAATTTTAACAATTTTAATGGTTTGTAAGTTTATTTACAAAATCCTTCTGAGACTTTACATAACACAGCCGCCCAAAAAAAAACGACTTTCGCACACAGAGTTAAGCCCATGTTTTGCTTATGTTTTTGGAATTACCGAATCCGAATCTGAGGTAAAAAACATTTCAACACATTCATTCCTCCATTATAACTCGTCTTGTGAGGTTATGTTAGAGCCCTGAAGTGCTGTGAGCCTTGGATTTGTATAGGGCGATCCCAAAAACATATTGTAGACAAGGTCTGTCTTTCGAACTTAAAAATTACGTTTTTTCGTATGGCTGCGCTTTCACATAAACTCAAAATATTATATAAAAAATCTTTTTTGCGTGCGAATGTCCGACTATGTTTTTTAATGTTTTTGGGATAGCTGCATTCGAAGCCGAGGTCAAAAAAACTCTAGCACATCAGGATTCTGGGATAACCTTAAAACAACCTCGTTTTATGGTTGTCTTTTAAGGCTATGTCCGAACTTTAACTAGTCGCTGGTTTTTGGACATTGGATTTGTATTAAGCGACCCCAAAAGCTTTAAAAGAACATGCTCTGAGCTCTGTATTCGAAAGCGCTCTTCTTTTTTGGTTGTTTTTTCATTTAAAACTGACTAAAATTAAAAAAAAAAATAAAATTCGAAATACAACCTTTTAAAGCACTGCAAGTGTTTTCATATGTCTTTCAATTTCAATTTAATTTATCTTTATGCCCAAAAAAAAAATTTCTTAATAAATTTCTCGTATTGAGTCTCGAAAAAATTACAATTTTTAGTTTCAAAATTAAAAGCATTTAATGTGACTTAAATCCTACTTTGCGTGTGTCTACTGTACTTAATTAAGCTTTAAAAAAACAAAATAACGCACACACAGACGCGTACGTCAATACACAACACTAAAATACATACAACCTGCAACACCAAATATCAAAACAGCGCTGAACAGTTTGAGCTGCACTGCAACAACTGCATATGAGCCAAGGCTTAGCGCATTTCAAACTGTTGGCGCACTTAGTCGACAATCAAACAATAATGAAAACTATTTAAACTATTACTATATATGTATTAATACGAACCTTTGTTAAACTTAATGTATAACAAAACAAAATAACCTTTTTTTTTGAAGACCCAAGCTGCCTTGTAACAAAATCCAAAATTCAAGCATTAAATAGGCAAAATTTTGTGTGAACTTAGTACCAAATAGCACAAGAAAAAATATCTTAATTCTTAAAAAAAAAAAAAAAAAATAAATATGCATACATATACTTAAATGAGAGAAATCAAAATCTAATTGAAAGCAAAAATATTTCACTGGACGGCAGAACCACCTTAGATGTTGTAATTTCCTATAAAACTTAAAAAAACAAAAATTGAAATCTTTCGAAAGCAAAAACAATGCTACTCAAAACTCAAAAAAGTAAAATTCGAAAATCCATTGATGTTGTAATTTGAATATGTGTGTGTTGTAGTTGTTGTACAAAATCGCCCCAAATAAAAAATCCAACTCTAAGACTCCTTTAAATAGTGAAAATGCAATATGGAGCACAGTAAAACAAAGAAATACTTGGTAAACAAATATTAAACAACATATAGGTGAATACAATATATAAGTATGTGTGTTATGTATTAGTTGTCGTCGTCGTTCATTGTCTATGCGGTCTAACCACTCAATATTAATGTCTATGTGTATGTGTATAATATATAACAACAAATTGGCCATACAATTTTAAAGTAGTTAAATACAAATTGCCATAGCGCTGCAGTTGCGAATGCAATATAGTTGGGTCTGTTCCGAATTTCACTGTACTCGAAAACAAAAAACACGATTTGATAGCAATGCTTAAAAGTAAAGAGAAAGAGAGCGTAGTAAGCAAACTAAGCTTCACAATTTTTTATGTATTTATAAACCGACATCGAAATATGCTTGAATTTCGATTGATCGATGACTATCGTCTGCATACAAATTTAGCTTATTGCAATATTTTAGCAACTTCGGCATCACAGAACTGATCGAAAGCGCAAAAATCTAGAATTTTGGATATTTGTACAATAATCAAGAATATTTAAAAACATCAATCTATTCGATATGAGTCAAACGCATATATTATAAGAACTTAGGAGATAGATAAACACAAGACCGCACTAGTTGTTCAAGATATCATTTACCAATTTGCGATAGCACACAGCTTGGTATTTATGAACCGAATTTCAAATTTCCCAGCACTTCAGACTCGATTAAAAGATGACTATCGAGCGGCCAAAGTTGTAGGATTTTTCCCATTTGTACATCAATTAAAAGAGTATATCATTTCATTGCAATTTTGAAAACAAATTCTTTATGTTATAATATCAATATATTATGATTTTGGTAAATTTCGGCATCATAAAACTGATTCAACAATCCTTAACACTAGTGTGCTAGAAATTTTTGTGCATTTATTCAAGTCAATGGCATATAAGAAAACCAATTCTTTGGATATTGTACCAAAATTTTGCGGAGATTTGCCACAAAACCATAGCATTGGTATTGCAGAACCGATTACCAATTTTCTCGATTAATCGATGACTATCGATCGGCTTGAAGCAGCTTGCAAACAAGGCAGGCTGTAAACCCTAAACAACAAAGGCAGTTTTAAAAATCTTAAACAAAAAAATAAATAGCTATTTAAATTAAAGTAGAGACAAAGTGAAAATCAGAACAGACCCGAAACCAAATTAAATACAAAATGCAAATGAAATAGTTTTTGGTGTTGTATGTCATAAGCATTAATAATTGTAGTCTGTGTGTTGTTGTCATTGTAGTACGCTTAGTAAGATATTGTTTTTATTTTAATTGTTTAAGAAAATACAATTTAATTAAATCATTGCATGTTTGCCATTTTAACTATTAAATAACCCCAAGGCAATGCAACAGTTTCCCAAAAAAAAATATATAAATAAACAACAAAGCTTAAAACCCTTTGAAAGCTGGCTTTAATCTATGTTTGTTGTTGTGTGTTTAACTAAGTTATCAAATAAAAATAAAACATAACTACTATACGAAATAATTGAAAGCAAAAACGGTGTTTAACACCAAAAGCAACCTTTTTAGAACTCATACAAAACAAATTTAAAGTTGTTTAACTAAATGATATTGCAACAAACGAATTTGTTGTAGTATAATTATAATAAATATAAAAAACAACTTGAATGATTAGAAAATTGAATTTGACATTAGCAAAATAAATGTTTAGACAAGTCTAGAGTTTAGACAAACATATGTACGTATGGAAACCAAGTGTTACAAACTGTTTTTTAGGCATTTAAAGCTCTTAAAGTTTTTAAATGAAACTCTCGATGTGAACAAGAATTTACAATACTAAGCTATCGAAAGCATAAACTAAAATATTTCAATTGCAATTACATTTAAAATAAAACCAATGTTAAAACAAAGTTCATAAAAACAATAACATTATGCCAGACAAAATGATTTAAAAACAATTTAATTCCGCGAATAAATGTGCAAACAATGCGTTCTTTGTTTAAAACTCAAAACAGAAAAACTCGAGTTTACATTAAATTAAATATAAAAAAGCATAAATTCAAAGCAAATTAATCCACATTGTTGTTGTGATCTGAAGAAACTAAAATAAACGTTAAAACAAAATATTATAAACTAAAGCGTTTTTTATTTACATTGTTACAAAACTCTCTTGCGTTATGTGTTGTAACTTTTATTGCTTATAAGTAACATTTTAAAACTTATTACTAAACATTACAGTGATATGAAAAATCTCTTTAGAAACATTGGCAATTTTGAGCTTATGAATACACGAAATCACAATTGACTTAGACTTAAGGCAACACTTCGCATAATATATACATCACAAAACATACACAACTTTTTTACAAGACACTAAAAACAGAGCCTCAAGTAAAACTTAAAAAAAATTAAAATTTTTAAAACACAATCAACTAACAAAAAAACTTTAGAACTAGGCATAGAAAAAATTGTCTAAAATTTTGTAAGGCACCATTAGGTATTGCAGTTATTCTCTCCACAGCTGATCACAACATCTGCACAAAGGCTAAGCTGAGCAAAGAGCCTACGGCCATGCCACAACTCAAAGAGGCAGCCATTATGGATGAGGCAAGCTCCTTTTCGTGCTGCTTTACGCGTCTGTAAGAAAAATACAATATGAAATTGAAATCTTGCATAAAACAAATTGAGACTAACCTTGGCACCGAGATGAGCAGTATATTTGTCAAGTAACCATTAGAAAGTCCAAATCCAATAATCATAAACATAAAAACAAAGTCGTGGCTTACCAAAACTGGCAAGAAATAATGCTCGCTCGAATTAGAACATAAAATGAATGGTATGTAGACCAAACGCACGAATGTCATCAAAAACACGGTTTGCGGATTTCTCGGCTAGGAAGAAAGAAGCATATTGACAATTTTAACACATTTTAAGTACTTACTTGACACACTTGGCAGCCCTAATGATAATTTGAACATCCATGTAAATAAGCATTCTAAACTGTCACAACTTTAACTTGAAACTAAAAATGTAATCTTTAGAGCTCAATTGTATAACTTCGAAAGATAACTGGTTAATAAAGATTAAAACTAGGGCAGCTGAGTTGATAGAGCTGATATGGACTCAAAACATTTTTAACAAGAGTTTGTTTGACAAAAGTTTAGTGGAGCAGCACATAAATAAGTTCATAATTGTGAGCTACAGAAAAAGGTAATTGATTTAATCTGCATTCTCAACAAAATCTAAAAGATTCACGTGCACTACCCAGCAAAGATATTGGAAGAATAGAATAAGCTATGGGAAGCCAAAACAAATGAAGACAATAAGTATTTAAGTACGTATTAAAAATTAGTTTGAAATAAACTTCGTATTTCCTAAACCACTTTGTCCAGGATTGACTCAGAAAACGAGCCTAACTAGAAACTGCTGACGTTTCTAGCATCAAATCAGTAATGATAATTGGAAATATAAATAGCTACAACTCTTACTTAATCTCGTAAGTTCGTTTGTCTCAAAGAAACCAAAAAATATATATCACATAAAAGGTCCTTAAAATTAAAAAGATTGTCAAAATATATTTTTTTTGTATACAAAGTATAGTATATTGTAGTAATCTAGACTATGCATATAGTCTATTAAGCTTCATTCTGCTTTTATAGGTAAGCTGACAACTTGGGCCAACGTTTCCGCATTCGTGGCTAAAAAAATATCCATGGTTCAATATATTGGTATTGTAGCTATGCAGTCTTTCAAAATTAACCACCCCATCGTTATCAGCGATTAGCCCGCAATTATTGCTGATATCGCTTACATTACTCATCAGAAATAGCAATAGATTATCACTTACCCGTTCAAGCCAACCAGCTAACAGGCGTCCAAAATAATCGCCACAATTGAAAAACAAATAATTCACAACCGGCAGGTAGTAAACATCTGCAAAAACATCAAGTTAACAAAGTATTTTCAAATAACTTCTAACTCACCAGTCCATAAAGTATGTTGACTGTAGTTTTCCGACTGCATAAGCACAGACACCGCCGGATACACAGCCAATGTAGTTGCATACAATAGAGCGATACCTACAACTTGTAGATATATTTTACCCATTACACGCCGCATAATTGGTTCCAGTGGCACGCCTGTATCATCCTCAGCGGGAACATGCGAGGGTGCTGCTTTGATAACTTTGTATTTATCACCTCCATTCAGATAGTACTTGAAGTAAGGTTGTCGTGCTACAGCAACGTAGAATATAATGTTGAGCAAAATCAAAGCACTGCCCATGATAAAGTAAATAAAAGCGGTGATTTGGGGTGTAAAGCCAAAGGTGAGCACAAATATTATGGCCAAGGAGGTAAAAATGCCACATAGTGATTGACCGCTTACACAAGCACTCATAAACTCGGAGGGAAAAAGGCCAGCTATGCCGTATAAACCTCCCGACATGATTGCAGAACAAACTGAAAGGCAAAAAAAGAGAAGTTAGAAAAAGTTTAAGAAATAGGATTATACGAAAACAGATGAATAACTCAATAACATAGAGAATTTGTTTGCTTCTTGAAATATCTAGTCTTTGGTTGGCTAGTTAGTTCACACTTGCATCAAGAGAATTCTTTTTGTCATTGATCTATTAATCTGTCTTAAGCTATTATCTTACTATTTATGACAACCACAATAATGAGCGTGATAAGAAAGAACTGTTCCTGCCAAGCATCCGTATTGACCTCTACAAATGCCGTGGTCATAACAAAACATATCAATATAGTCGATAGTGTGCCCAGTATTTTAAGTCGCAGCGATACATGATGACCATATACCGCATTTAGTATAAGAAAAACTGTTCCGGATATGGTTGCCGTCAGTGTAAGATCACAAGTAAAGCTCTTTTGTAGCGGCGTCAGCTCATCCGGATCGATTGTACCATTTGTAGTGGTATTGCGGAATTTGTACTTCCAGTACTGTGAATAAGAAATGACAAGAACATGTTAGTGTTGGGTGTAGATGACGTCGGGTGGGGTGTGCTCATTCTGAGCCGCTCATTAACAAATTTTATGAGTCAACCGCACGATTTGCACAAACAAAGAAAAGCAAAAGACGATAACACAACAACACAAAGAGCAAGCACAATTAAACTATATAATAAACTTAAAACAATGTCATGCAGATAAGAATGTCTTAGAAGCTGATTGCTGCTATTAACTAAATGCATTAGGTAATGCGGGCAAGCTGTGCCTGCATTAATGGAAATTTCCATAATTACCATACTTACATCTTCAGCCGTAACAAAAAAGTTCCACGGCGTCATTGTGCCTATGCCTAGTAAATAGAAAGCGCAGTAGGTAAATGCACCACCCGTTTCGGGCGCATTGGATATCAGCACCACCTCATCCTGTTGCTGGCGATGTAAATGCTCTTCCTGTTCATATGCACGCTGTTCCTCTTCATTGCGTATGGCGGGCACAAAGTTGTCACCATCCAAAATCTGCTCATCATCGCTATCACTAGTAAGTAACTGCTGCTCATCATCTCTGCGTAGTGCCATCCTGGAGCTTTGATCTACTTGAGCATTTATGGCAATAACAACAACTGCTTGCTGGAAGTAAGATCGGCAGCTGTTGGTTACGCACTACCAACAATGTATATGACTTAACGCGCACTCGGCAAATTCCAAAAGCACTTTGTTTTAGCTGCGCTTAGTTTAGACTTGCAATTTTTTGCACTAATGCGCCATTTTTAAGCCATAAACTATTTATTTTAAATATAAAGCGCAGTTGTGTAGCTGCAGTCTTTTATGTCTCGGTTTGGTGTTTGTGTTTTGGTTGATAGTGCTGGCATATCGATACATGGCGAAATGTGCAGCGCGCAATCGATGTGTAAGCTAGTACGTCTATCGATAGTTTGCGCTATACGATGTTTTAAAACTAGCATTTAGTGTGATTTGAGCTTTATTTAGTTAGCTATAAATTAAAGATAAAACAAAATTTAATTTGCTGTGTAGCTCCTTTTATTGAATGTGCAGTTTTTTGCTAGCAACAAAAATAAAAGTTATTTGCAGTTAGGCGCCATTTAGCTTATCGATATATTTTTATCATAGCTTGCGTTGCCAACCATTGCAAAACAGCACTGCCAGCTAAAAATAGGCTGCTGTATTTATGGCAGTGGCGCAAGAGTTTAGCGCCAAGTTGGCAGCTTTAAAAAAATTAAACGTTTTATGTAAGATTTATTTATTAATCAATATACAATGTATTTATGCACAAAACTTGTACTTTTGACTAGATTAATACATAATCACTTAGGCTGCCTACACAAACATTAATCTCATTAAAACGTAAAATTAATTTTTGTGACTTAAATGACTTCAATGTAATGAAAAGAATGTATTGGTCAATTTAGCTGAACTACAAATTGCAATTTAATTGCCAGACGCCAAAACACCAGATGCAGCAACAATAATAACAACAACAACAACTATGAAAAACACGGCGATGATGAATGTACGCAATTTGTATTTAATCAATAAGCACGCCCCGCAGTGTTTTAAATCAGCGCACAGCGCCGCTTTACGGCTTTAGCCTTAGCGCCACATTCAGTTGATTTTGATCCTTGGCACGGCCATAGTTAGGCAATTTTAATTGGATTTGCATTCGCAGGCTACGTAATCGTCGGCAACTCGCTGCCAAATCGCTTCTTTCAATCCAGACCTGTTTCGATGCAAAAAAAAAAAAAAAACACAAAAAGCACTCCAAGTTACACACACACGCTCACATTATTTCCGCTGCTTGGTTCCTTTGGACGTCTTTAGAGGGAACATAAATTTATTTTTAATTTACTTATGCGCGAATTTTAGTATGCCCTGCGGTTGTTTGATTTGCGAATTAAGTTCATAAAAACAACAACATACATAGCTAGTTAGTAGAAAGAGGTGAAAAAGGGAAAAGAAATTCGACTCCGTCCTGGGCCCATCCGGAATTTTATAAATTTATGCTGTTCAAACAACAAGCTTTTTTTCTAATCCCAGCAGTAAAATCCAAAACAATAACTGCTAAAGAGAAGATGCATAAAAATGAAAACAAGGAAGGAAATTCGATTACGTTCCTTCCCCGTTCTCGATTTTTCAATTTATCCCACCCATCTCGATCGTCTGTAAATTTTTTAACCTTTTTTATGAAAAAATATTTCAAAACCCGAATTTTTTTCGGGATTTGCTTATTTTTGTATTAAAAAAAACCAAAACTACTAAAAAACTGGTAAATAAATACGGAAACGTAAAAGAAAATTCCGTCCGATAATACTAAATAGCTGGTAGATAGATATGGAAACGCCTGTCCAAAATTTGGTTCTGACCTCGTTCCGAATTTTTTAATCTATCCCACTAATCTCGAAAAAATCTGCAAATAAATTACACAGGCCTACAAATACCGGGGTCATGTCAGTTGTTCGAAAGCTTAAGGTCATTTTCGAAGTAAATTGCTGCGTAGAATCCGAATCCGGGACCAGAATTGGTCTATCAGGTCAGGATTTTGAGATATTTGAGGTTATTTAGCCGAAAAACTGTGTTTTTTCCTACTTTTGAGATTATGTACAGGGTGCAAAAATTTTTTTTTTTTTTCGGGTAAATAGCCTTAAATATCTCAAAATCCTGACCCGATAGACCAATTCTGGTCCCGGATTCGGATTCTACGCTGCAATTTACTTCGAAAATGACCTAAAGCTTTCGAACAACTAAACCATGTTGGTCTGTGTTATTTCTCTTTTATAAACATTTTCAAGATCCGACATTTTTTTGAAATTTGGGAATTACTTTCATAAAAAAAAAAACAAAAACTACTAAAGAGCTACTAGATAAATATGGGAATGGGAATGAAAATTCGATTCCGTCCAAATTTTTAATTTTTTTCTACCCGTCCGAGACCATACGAAATTTTTATGCTTTAATTTTGGATACCAATTCTATTAGGGCTGATAAAGCTAATTAATGCGGTACTTTGCTTTGGATATTAATTTTTAAAAATGGTGGCTTACGTAAAAGTCGGGACTTTGGGATACCCTGTACCACCACATTGCAATCACATCCGGTTTATTGCTTAAGAAGTCCAAAAGATATTTATTTACTAAATTTGGTAAATGGTCGAATTTTGACCTAAAAACGTTTTCTTCACCGATCGGTCCTATGGGAGCTATATGATATAGTCAACCGATTCATCAAATTTAGTACAGTTCTTGGGAACTATAAAAAACTTTCGAGTGCCAAATTTGGTTCCAATGTCCAATCTAACAATCCATCTACAAGTTTTGTTTTTTCCGAGGTCCTCTAAAAAACCTCTATGGGAGCTATATAATGTTATACCGATATCAAAAAATTAAATAAACGTGTCTTCTATGCTTTAGCTTTTACCATCTCTGAGATCTAGGCGTTTAATGGACGGACAGACAGACAGACGGACAAACGGACATCGGTATATCGACTTCTCTAGTCATCCTGATGATACTCTCTGTAACTTTGGGGAGCCTCCTTCTGTGTGTTACATACATTTTCGGCTTGCACAAACTTAATATATCCTTTGTACCTTAAGTGCAGGGTATAATTATACTGTTCAAATCCGTTCCTGTCCACAATTTGTTAAATTTAACTCGCCGATCCCATACGATTTTTTTTTTCTTTTTTGGGATAAATATTAAGAGACCCCTAAGTTATTTTCGGAATCATAAAAATTACTCATGCGATACTGTAGATATAAAAAATGGAAAGAAAATTCGATCCATCCCCTTAGTGCCGAAGAAGGTATAAGACATTCCATGACGTACCCATTATAGGTTTCCCAATTGCGAACGATTTTTTTTTTTTTTTTTTGATGACAAAATTTTTGCTACCCGGAAATTTTGGGATAATCTTGCACATTTTCGCATTCTCTAACTTGCTGTTTTTACCGAATTTTTTTTATGACACTCAGGAGTACTACCTCGAGCCCGGCGGAAAGCCCACTGCATCCTCTGGATAGAACAAAGGCGAAGCTTATTTAATATGGGATAATCATCGGGCCCAGTTCTGGACCGGAAAAAAACCTATCCCCCTACTCTGGCTAGACCTATGGCCACCATATTGAACTATGACTAATCATCGGGCGCCCTTACAAACTCCTGGACCAGGAACAAAGCCCTTCTGAATAGACCAATAGCCAATGTCTACCATATTGGATTGCATAGCCACATAAAAAAAGTAGTATGATACGTGGCCTCTTTTTTGGACCTCGAATTCTACTACGTGGGTTCGGGGTAAGACATTGATGTAAATCGAAAAACTTGATCTAAAAGATGTTTTGAGCTCTATTGCTCTTATAGTCTATGAGATGCTCTCTTTCATATGGACGGACAGGTAGACATGGCTATATCGACTGTTGATGCTGATCAAGAATATATAGGTACTTTTCTGCCACACCTCCTTCTGCCCGTTATTATTATATTATATATTATACGTTTGTACATTTGGTACAGTGTATAAGATAAGAGAAGCTTTAAAGGATCCGCAGAAATTTTGCGATCATTTTAAAGTTCATTTCCGTCACGCCTCTCCTGCAGTTTTTTGCTCGACCCGTGACATTCCCATTCCGATTCCATCACCTCTCAGTTTATTATTGTAGTTTGCGCAGGATGCTCATCAAAGCCATTTGGCACAGTGTCAATACTTAGTCCAGCTTACAAATTAGATTAGCTAATAAGCAGCCGGAATCAGTTGTACTTTTTTGCAGCCGCATCAACGTCAAAAGCCGCCAAAAAAAAAAAAGAAAGAAAAAAGAAACCAAACAGAGAAACCTGTCTACTCGCAAGGCGTGTCGCTCATTAATTCCAAAAATCTTGTATACGCCGACTAATGCATGAGCCCAAATCAATCTACAAGGGACGTCATGGACAGCAGACTGGACTGCTGCCCGCCTGTACCAAGTGCAAGTCCAAGTTTGTGTACTACAAGTTCCAGTCTTCGTCACGGCCACACACTCAGCGTCTGTGGCAATTTAAAAATCACATTAAATTAGTCAGCAAGAAATCACCGCAACGAAACCATCAACAAATCATCTCAAATTAAATTCATTCAAAAATCACAAAAAAAAAACTAAAAACAACACGAACTTTAAATGGCTCAGCTCAGTTCAGCTCGGCTCTGGTTCAGCTCCGCGACTGGGACACACTCACTTGATGAGTAGCACTCACTACTCAGAGTCAGTCAGTCATTCAGTCAGTTAGTCAGTGAGTTAGTCTGGTCAGTTTAGTACGTAAGATACCAAAGACGCTTGGCTGGTTTTTGGTTTGGTTTTTGGGTTTGGGTTTACTCCGTCCATTCATGCCCAGTGCGAACGGGTAGCACTTTTCACTACTCACTAGCCTCAATGCCTTTGCAAAAGCAGCAATTAATAAAAATGTAAATTCAATTAAATTTATATGACAGCGAGCTGTCAGAAGAGCTCAAATTAAAAATTACTAACAAGACCTGTTCTCCAACTGCCAGTGCTGTGTTATCTACTCTTTTAGACGCTTTCCCAGTAGCGTCAGTAGCGTAGACAGCTTTTTTTGAGGGGTAGAATGGCTTAGTTAAAAATTTCGTAAATAGTTCTTCAGAAGATTCGATTTATGTGCGTCAAAAAACAGTAGAAGAATTGCTAACAGTTCTAAGTTTGTTCATTTTAAATCAATTCTTTCAAAGTGCGCTGAAAAAAAAAGATCTTTTTTCCTTATCTTAACATTTTTGGACAAAATACATATTTTGGGATAATAAATTCTTATTCGAAAGAATTGAAATAATTGCTTACAGCTCTTACTCTTAACCAATTCTTTCAAAGTACACTGAAAAAAATAAAGTCTGAATTTGAGATTTTTATTTATAAAATCCCGACCACATGGGCACGAAAGTAGCACAAGAAGTTTCCAGTGTTAATTTTGAATTCATATGAAAATAAATATGTATAATTCAAATGATTTTTTTCGTAGAATCCGAATCCGGGGTCAGAATCGGCCCATCACTTTCATTTTGAGATCACAAGATATTGATGAATAACTGAAATAGGTGCCCAAAAGCATGTTTTTCGAAAATATCTCGAAAACGGTGCTTAAGAAAAAAAAAGGTTGCCATTTTCGAGTACCTCGACCCCAAATTACCCTAAAAAGCACTTTTTTACGAAGGTTCATTTTTCGTGTAAACTAGTGTTATTTTCTAATTCATAAATGTTATTCTTATTTCAAGAACTATGGTCTTGTTTTTAGAATTTTCAGTCTTATTGTAAGAATTAGATTCAAGAATGCTTCAAATCTTAATTTAAGATGTTATTTTTATTTTTTATAAAGGTTTAGTATGAATACTTTATTTTTGCTTTAATTCATAGTACCAGCAATTTAAGATATATAACATAACAATATTCAGTATATTTTCATCTGGTCCATCTAGTGCATCTTAGGCTTGGTAGTACCTCTACCCTCTTCTATTAGAAGAGTGAAGTAAGCACGTCAATTTCCGTGAACCCTTGTTAAGAAGTGTCCTCAAGACCCAAGATGGAGAAAAATTTGCGTCGAACTTGGGAAAACCGTGGCGGTAGCCCCAGAATAATTTAGGACGTATACGTGGATGCTGCCATAAGCTGCTCAACAGTATTCGAGTCGCATATGCATGTTTGGGTGAGGCCGGAGCTTGTCGAAGACGACCAAAGTGAAGACACTCCTGGACTCTTAACGCCGCACAAACAATCCTCTGATTGTTGATGTGTTTGGAATCCCGTAAGGTAGCCTCCAAGAAATTATGACCGAAGATTTTGACCATGCAAAAGTTGTGCGTCAAGTTTGTGCCAAGAGTGCTAAGTGATGAACAAAAAGTGAAGTGTGTCCTCGTTGCCCCACCCCCGTACCGACCATATCTGGCACAGCCGGACTTTTTCCTCTTTCCTCGGTTCAAGCGGGACCTCAAAGGAAACCAATAAAGCTCTGTAGGAGATATCCAAGGCGTCGTGACGGCATCTCGGAAGGGGTTTCCGGAATGCGACTTCGAGAAGGCGTACGCACAATGGGAATAATTATTTCGATCACTACCAGGGATTTCTACCGATTAGTTCAATTTAAAAATTTTATCTAATATAGTCAAACTACTTTTTGATCCTACCCTGTAAATACTGTGCAGTAGAAATTGTAAGACTCTAACGTCATTGTCGCAGACCCTCATAGCAGCACTGATCCCCTAAAGCCACACCCTCTCTACGCCGCTGCCCAGAGCTGCCACTTCTTGGCTTTTGATGAAATTGCCTTGGGTATATATGCCATAGCCACGCTTAATTAAAAATCCGACAACTTGCTGTATGCTCTGTCGTAGTCTGGCGTGTGCGCACATATTCTCATTTGCAAGACTTCAATTTGAGTGACGTTCACTGACCACCCGAAGCGAAAGAGTCACCTGGATGAACTGCATCCTTGCATACAACATACTAGTTGCAATTTTTCGCATTTATTTTTGGCTTATTTTAAACACATCGCGTAGTCGAGGTAGCCAAGTGGCAGTCATTGCTAGTTGCGGCTGCATTGCTATTAACCATTACCAGTGACCACTGGCACCAACCGGGTACACTGGGCCACTTGGCCATGTCAGCTACCACCCAACTGCCAAGTCTGCGCTAATAGCGGAAGCGGCAATAAACGGCAGTGCAGACAGGACTTGTAGCTTGCATGTGAAGCCGCCTAATAATTAATAAATTAAAAACAAACTAACACGCACACAGATACTTACTATCTCACAGATACAACAGATACAACAACAACAACTACAACAACTTAGGCTGCGCCATACAAAGGATAATCAAATGCTGATTTATAGCAATTTCAAGTGATGCGCGTCTGGCGTGGCAACTAAAACTGTTGACTGGCTGTTGCTGCCACTTCCGGCGGCATACAACATGGGGCGCCAGCTGTGTGAGGTCCTGTGTTTTTTTTTTTTTTCGTTAAAATTAGTAGCTAATTTGCGCTGTCATCATTATAGGGAGTTGTGCAAACATTTGTTTCGTTTCGGACAGAGTTAGTTGGGCATCTTGACACAGACCAACTAAAATAAAACAAACCTATAAATTGGTTGGCTTTGCCATTACCGTGGGGCTACAACCTCAATCTCTTAAGTAAACATGCGTACAATATTTGATATGTGTTGCCCCACGGGCATTATGTCAATAAATTGTTATTCATTTCGCTATATGGAATTTACAAACAGTAAAACAAAGCAAAAAAAATATTATATTAAAAAAAAATGACGGTTACCCATGTAATTTTACAACGAGTTTTGGTTCAGGGCTTGGGGATTTTAGCAATTGTACTTTGTTGGAACCAGTTCAGCAACTAGATATTTATATTTTGCAAGTACAGAAATAAATAGATCTATTTTTCAAGCGGTTATGCACTACGGGGTTCTACTCTAGATTGAGACAAGCTTGGGTTCAGGGCTTTGGGATTTTAACAAATGTACTTCGGAACCAGTCAGGAACTAGTTGAAAGCGTCTTACGTATTGCAAATACTTATGTTAAAAGATTGATTTAGATCTATTTTTCAAGCGTTTATATACTAAGGGGTCCAGTCTAGATTGATGCTGTCAAAGATCACGTTAACAATAAAACTTTAAAAAAAATTATAAATATGTATATTTTTCGAGTTTTATTGAAAAAAGCAAGTGGCTTAAACTTTTTTCGAGCACTGTATATACAAATTAAGGAGTTAGAGGCTTAGTGTACCAGTTTGATTAAGTGTCAAATCAGAGCTTAAGTTACCAAGTCTCTTAAAATGTTATGTAGCCCTACTGCTCGAGATTGCAGCCTACTTGTTGTTCATACAATTTTTTCAGAATCATATAATTTAAAATAAAAGATGTGCTATGAAGAATTTAAGAAGATTAGAGTTATAAAGTAAAGCTATATCGACATTCTAGGCTTAAGAATTATGTTACTTATTATAATAAAATATACAAGATTTGGAACCCTTTACATGGTTGATAATATTCACAGAAGAACAAGAATGTTAAAATTTGCGATTTTCAAGAACATCAGTTCCATATGAAATGTAAAATAAACTGATAGCTCACACTTACTCTGCAGCCCTGGAAACGCAACACCCAGCCAACACACATAAAAAACAGCTAGGTCAAACAATATTTAAGAAGCTAAAGATCTTGTGAACAATCAATTAAAAAACTTATTTATGCATATTCATGACAACGCACTCGGTAGCATCCCACGCAGCGAATTCATTAAAAACTATCCAACATATCTTTTTATTATGTTTAAACAATTCATGGTTTACGGCTCTAATGAGCATTTGAAAAGGAGGCGTGTCCATGGGTTTAAACAAATTTCAATTATGCAGATTAGCAATGACCAACATATATTAAATTGATAATAGTTTATGATTAAAAACATCTAATATATGGTATCGAGGTTTACCTCTTGTTTGCAAGTAATCAAAACGAAAGACTTAGGCAACGAACTTGTTTCAAGTTTTTTTTTTTTTTTTTTTCAGCTAAAACAACTTTATTGCACTGCCAGCAAAAAGTTTATACACGGAAATAGACAATCAGCGCAATTAATTAATACATAATTCGTATGCCAATATATAATTGCTAATCAAATTAATTAAAAAGTAGCCAAAAAAAAAATGCCGACCATTGATTAATGAGCACTCAAACGATTAGGTAACCAGTCTTTGGTAATTAAACGTTGTCCGATTAACTTGAGGCTTTGCCTTAAAATGTTTTTAATTTTAATTATATTGTTTGCGAATTTTACGCGAATTTAATGTGAATGATCGATTTTGATTTCCGTTTATAAAATTGTCATGGTTTTTTATTAGCTACACAGCGCCCAGGTAGCCTTCTCAGATTAGAGTAGATTTGGTTTATTGTTAGGCTTCCACAGCACTCTTAAGTTGGTTGGTTTTTTTTGCAAAGTTAACGTTCTCTATAATGTTAGTATTAAGAACTGAAGGCTGATTCATATTCCTCAAGTTTGGAAAGGTCTAAAGGGGGATTTAAATGATAAGTGTTTGGAGCTATAAAAAAGTGACGAAGTTTTTGTTTCGCAAAAAGTTCAATGACTTCTCATATGAGCAAGCTTTATATAATTTTAATGCAGAGTTATCGCTTAGATTGCCTAACTTAGATCTTGAGATTCAATAAAACCAAGTTTAGACAATAGGTTATAAAACTATTGTACATATACTTAGTAGCAATTGTGAATACCTTTTGTATTTGGCTATCTTTCAATTACATAAGAAAGTTTTTTGTCATTGTCGTGCTCATCGTCATCATTTATTTTTTTGTTAAGATTTTGCAACATACAGCGTCCGTACGAAAATAGTTGGATTCATTTGTTTCCGAGTGAATACTCCAACTTCCGACGGATTTTTCTACTGGTATTATTAAATTGGGTTCTAAGGAAAAAAAAATGAAAAAAACAACATTTAACGCTAAGTCTCGTGACGTCATTAGCAGTCTTTAGAAGTCTGCCTAAATCTTCTCGATAAAGGGCGTTAAAAATCAAGACCTCCTTGTGGTCACTGGGAAGTAGACGTAGGCGTTTGAGTATGACACGTTCACATGAGCTTGACGAAGCAAAGAATCATGCCTGAGTGCTTTTACGAAAAGAGGGAACTTATTTTACCCGAAGGTCGTTGAATATCCGAGAAAACACATCGTTCGTTTTTGCCCAGACATCAACAACGCGCCGAGCCACACAACCTGTACGTAAAGCTGATTCAATGGCCCTAAAGCCCTTATATTACCCTGTAAAACTTTTTCCTCTTACCCCGCTCAAAAACCGCCCAGTAAGGAGTTCCTTACGGCTGGGTGGAAATTGTACAACAGGCCGTGACGAGGCAGCTCAAATGCATTCCCTCCGCCGACTTCCAGGAAGCGCACGAAAGCTTCCTGACAGCGATGTGTGGATGCAGAAGTCTTCCATTTTTAAGAGTATTGAGCGTATGTGCCATTTCTGTGAATAAATATTTTCAAGTTGAGTAAGTCCAACTACAGACCCTACGTGCTGGAGCGCCTGCCGAGCAAAGCGTGCAGCGGTGAAACCCCTTATTAACTAACTAACTTTTTTTTTATTTGGTGAACATTGGTTTCCGCTTAAGTGTTCGCTTGAAATGTTTTTTTTTTATTTATTTATTTGTGCTTTATTCCCCTTAAACATACATTTTCACTAAAGCTAATGGTTAATTATTATAGTTATACAGAGTTTTAGCAACTGCTTTCAACTGAAATATTATAGATTTTGTCATTGTTGACGCTTGAAATGTTTTGCAGCCCTGAACATACGCAGTACCTAGGAAACAGTTCTTTGAGTATCTGGGCTGTTTTTAAAAGCAGCCTTATTAACTTTATCTAAGCTAGAATAATTTTGAATTTACTTTTTTGATATGTGTTAGAACATCAACGTTAAAAATGAATCTTTCGTTAAATTGTTGTTGAAGAGTTGATGCAAGGAAATAACATATTCTTCAGCAGATGAAGTTTGAAGATTTGAGCGGTTCCTTTAATGAAATCTTGAAATTCTCCGTTCAATCGGAACGTAAATACATACGATTTTTGCAACTTACTTGAAACTTTAAGCTTTTCGAAGGTTGGTTACCTAAAGTATGATCAGCGTGACAAGAGAAGCCGATACACCCATGTCCGTCTGACCGTCTGTCCGTCTGTCTGTATGAAGATCTAGATCTGAGAGATGGTAAGAGCTAGAGCGACCAAGTTTTCAGATTAGATGTGTAATTATGTCAGGGCAGACGAATTTATTTTTTTTTTTCAATATTGGGGTTATATTATGCAGCTACCATAGGGGTGTTTCAGAGGACCTCGAAAAAAACCAAAAGTTTTAGATGGATAACTCGTTTGTTTATGAAGATTTCATAATCAAATTTGGCACTCGGACGTTTTTTAGAGTACTCAAGCATATATACTATATCATATAACTCCCATAGGACCAATCGGTCAAAAAAACGTTTTTTGTACAAAATTCGTTGTGTTTCGTATGTTTTTGAAGATATCGTAACCAAATTTGGCTTTTTTATAGTTTCCAATCAGTGTACTAAATTTGATCAAAATCGGTTGACTATATCATATAGTCCCCATAGGACCGATCGGTCAAAAAACATTTTTTGGTGCAAAATTCGACTGATTTCTGTTTGTTTATAAAAATATCGCAGCCAAATTTGCTGAATAAAATATCTTTTGGAGGTCTTAAGCAAAATGTCGGACTTAATTGCAATGCGGTGGTACAGGGTATCCCAAAGTCGTCTGCGCCCGACTTTAACGTACGCCATCTTTTTCGATAGACTTCTCCAAAAGTTTAATTCACACTGACTCAAGAGCATTGTTTAATTGACAAACGTTTTATATATGTATGAGCTAATCCAGATCTTTTGAGGTTTTATTGGGTTTTCATGTCTCTTTGCATAATGGTATCTTGCGGAGTTTTGGTAAGCCTAGGCGCTATCTGCAGAGGAATTCTATACTTTGACCCATATTCGTAAATTTTCGCCAAATCAGGTTTAATATGTTGAAATATCTTTGTATTTTCTAAATTCTTTTCAAGAACGTTGTATTTTTTCCTTAACTTAAAATTAGATGACTAAAAATGGCTGCAAAGGTCTCTAATAGAGACTCTCTACATACTTTAAGAATCCAATCACAAGAACGACTGCATTATCGTATGTAATTCCCATTTGGTGCATGTTGTTAGCACTGTCAAAATGACTCTAATCAAGTGTCTGACCCTCTATGCACCTCTGGGTTATACCGAAAATTAATGACTTTAATCATATTAGCCGCAATTTCCTTGGTGCCGTACGTGCATCGATTTATTTCAGTTTTTGGCTGCGGTAGTTTCCAACTGCAAATTATTTCTTTTTTTTTGGTAAATTGTTTTCAGTTCCTTAGCAGAGACATTTGAACTGAAAAAAATCGATTTGGCGTAACCGCAAATTGCAATCAAATTTATATACATACATATATGTATATAAAGCAAAATGTCCGAAAACAAAAACCATCTTACAGAATTCATTTAGCACGAAAATGATTCCACAAAAGGGAATTGCAACAATATAAAAAATTACTATTAACACGTAAGGCTATGTTTAATAAAGGGGGAAAAAAACAAAACCTATAGAAACCCAAACACTCAAGTGTGTTTTGTTTCGGCCGCTTGACAGACTTGAGTTACTGCCAAAATAAACGCCAGCAGCAGCTGCTGTTAAAAAATATTAAAATTTTTACACATTTACATTTCAATTGCAGTCAAATATGAAAAAAAATGTGAATTTGTTGAGGCGATGACTGACAGTGGGATACCCTACAACAACTGTTCTATGAAAAAGAAACTATATGCGGCAAAGCAAATTGTTTACATGAGCAGATAGGGTGATTTTTTGTGAAAATGAATGAATGAATTTCACATTTTTTATTTTCGATATCTTTTGTTATTTCCCTTATTCTTAAATACTTATGATAAGCAATCGAAATTTTGTATTATAAAAAAATTAACGTGGTTACTATTGGCTAGTTCCTCTATCCCATAATATACATACATATGTGATTGAAGTTAATAATAATTTTTGCAACAACTCTCCTTCAAACTGTGGACCTTTATGATGTGAGTTTAAAAGATAAAATTTTCCAAAGGGGTACAAGAAATAACCAAAAATCAACAAACTTCACCTGCGTACACGGTTGAGGTGAATCTTTTTGGTTAAAGGAAGTGTCTCAACTTATCGTCTGCGACACAAATCTAATATACTCTTGACCTGATGGCTTATAGAGTATAAGAATGCCATGTAAGCTAAACATTTATATGTAGTTGGTAATGTCAAACTCAATAAAGTCAAATTAAGTGCTTCTAGCAACAAAAGTGGCTAAATGCCAAAAAGTAAATTGCAAATTATGCAGAATGTTGCAAAGGCTGCAACCCCCTATGGCTGCCACGCCCCAAGCCCCAAGACGCCCCCTCGCTGGCACCACCATGTCAGAGTCACGCGAATTGCAGAGTAAACGTGCAAAAAATATTTCGCGCGGTGCTAATCAAATTTATAACAACATAGAAAATTGCAACAACTACAACAAAAGCGAAAACTTATTCAATTACTCACTTTGGGACTCATATGCATTCAAATTAAATTATGTAGCCCTGTTGCAATAAAAACAACAACTATAACAAAAACAACATGGCCAATTACAACAATAAAGCCGCCAAACACGGATCGCGTGCAAAAACAATTTAAAAAACAATCAGCTCTGCCAGCAGCGACCATCAATGGCACCATAAAAAGTTATACCTGTCCTGTTCGGTTTCGGTCTCTCTCAGTCGCGCTATCATACTCCCACACAGAGAAATACAAACAGCATGCACACACACACGCACACACTTAAATCACGAATACTCACATATACATACATAGACACAGACAGTCCACTTGTAGTAGGAAATATACATAAGGCATATACTTATGTTAACATACAGCGCCTGCTGATGTTAACTCGCTCTCTATTGTAATAGGAAATATACATAAGGCATATACTTATGTTAACATGCAGCGTCTGCTGATGTTAACTCACTCCCTATGTTAACCACTAGGCTAAGTGTACAAGTACTTTAAGAGTGAGAGCCATTCTGTATTATATGTTGGCGCAGCTATAACGATCACGGAGTTTAAAGAAATAAATAAATTGTTAAGTACGCACTTAGTGTTTTTGTTAAAGATCAGTCGCCTACCACAATTTCAGAAGTGGTCCTAACCCAACAATAAAATTAAAATGGAAAATCAAATAAATTTTGCCCAGTTTGAGGAAGAGCAAGTGGTAAAGTGGCTAAATGCATTACAACTTTCAACCGAAGGCTCAAAAGAAGAACAAGTGATGCGTCTAAGCAACCATTTTATGCAAGCACCAAGATATTTTCTTGGCTTAGACGAAAAACTAAATGAAAAATTGTGCGAAAATGACGAAATGACCGCAGAAGTCTCACAAATTCAAAACGAAATAGTTATGTACGAGCGTCATGCAGAAAAAAATGATATCCCCGTTATAAAGACGCCGTTGTGTGGTGAAATTCAAATGAACCAAGAGACGCCGCAACAAGTGAACACACAAGCAACTAACGCCGTTGGAGTGAAGCAACAGCAAGAGTCTAACAACATCATCATGCAGGAGTCAGCGTCTGTTTCGCTTACTCTCGCTAAAGAAGCTTTGGTGGACTTTGACGGTAAAACGGGTGCGCGCGGCTGGGTTATGCAGTTAAAAAACATCGCAAATGTGTATAACATCAACGACAACTGTTTGCGTATGTTGCTTATATGTAAACTGAAAGGCGACGCGCAGCGTTGGCTGCATGCAAACTCAACACGCATTATGGAGCCAATAAATAAATTGTTAGACCAACTAATTATGGCGTTTGGCGAGAAATTACCCAAAATTGAAATGAGACGCAAATTTACAGGCCGTAAGTGGAAAACTTATGAAACATTTTCCGCTTACTTCGATGAGAAAATACAGTTGTCTGGCGATCTTGGTATAGAGGTGGATGAATTAATCGACGAAATCATTGAAGGCATACCGCAAGAGGCATTGCAGATACAAGCGCGTATGCAGTGTTTTACTGAGCCAATGCAGATGCTTCGCGCGTTTGCAAATATACGTGTTTCAGCGGAATCCACACCAAGCAGCACCAAAATGCCGCAGAAGAAGTATGTTGACGAAAAGTTACGCTGCCGCAACTGTAATTCAAGAGGTCACTTTGCTAAGGAATGCAGGAAGCCAAAGAGGGAACCAGGATCCTGCTATGCATGCGGCAAATTTGGGCACCTTATTGCACAATGTTCCGAGAAAAAATTCGCAAAAGAAGAAAATTACGTAAGATATTTTAAGATTTATTTTAAAGAAAATTCTAAAACGCCACTAATTACAGCGTGCCTAATAGACTCGGGGAGCCCAATTTCATTTGTTAAAATATCATCAGTTTCAAATCAAATAAATTTAAATCCAGTTTCAAAACCTTATTTTGGACTTAACAAAAGTCGCCTTAATACATTTGGAAAATGTTTATGTTTTATATTTAAAGAATCATTAAAAGTACATTTTAATTTAATTGTTGTTTCCAATGAGTCTATGGGCTACGATGTAGTGCTGGGCAGAAATTTTTTAAAAGCATGTGGTTTGAAATTTGACCCAGACATTTTGAGGCTGATTACGGTAGATTCTATAAAAGAAAACAATGAATTATGTGATAGTTCAGAAATAGTATGCAACGAAGATTTTAGGTGCATAGACAAGATAAAAGTAAAGACAGAAGCCAACGATCATTTACGCTTTAGTGAAAAAACGTTAAGTAATAGAGCAGAGCAATCATGTGTTAATGCGAAACTACCAGACAAAGAAAATTCCAACAACTCGCGTTTAAAAGAGTCAGACCAACAACTTTTGGGATTGAATACTGCTAATTCAATTGTAAGCGTAAAGGAGAAACTGTTAAATCCCAAAAATGTGATAACTCAAACGGCTAAAGATCAATTGTTAGAAAATGCTATTACCGAAATACTTCAAATAGATTGTGCAGAGGAAAAAATTGAGCTCAATATTGGTAAAAATATTAGCTATAGTATACAGTGTCAATTGAAAAAGTTATTCGAAAATGCGTATTTAAAGGCAGAAAGACCAAGCTCACCAGAAACAAAGTGCGAAATAAAACTGAGCCTTGAAAACCCAAAACCATTTAGTTGCAGACCAAGACGTCTTTCATACGCGGAAAAAGAAAAATTGCAAGTTTTATTAGACGAATACAAGAAAGAAAAAGCCATACGACCGAGTACGTCAGAATATGCATCGCCAACCGTTTTAATCGAAAAGAGAAAGGACAGAATGTGTGTAGATTATCGTCTGTTAAACAAGATTACCAAAAAAGATAATTATCCTCTTCCTCTTATCGATGATTTGTTAGACAAATTAGAAAATAAAACTGTTTTTACGAAACTTGACTTAAAAAATGGATTCTTTCATGTAGCTGTACATGAAGACTCTATTAAGTACACTTCATTTGTCACTCCACTTGGACAGTTTGAGTTTTTGAAAATGCCCTTTGGATTAAAAAATGGCCCAGCTGTTTTTCAAAGATTTGTCAACACAATTTTCGCGGATATGATTAAAGACAATAGGGTCATTATATACATGGACGACATCATGGTGGCGACTAAAGATGTAGAAGAACATATGAAAACATTAAAAGAAGTTTTTGATAAGATTGTGCAAAATAAATTAGAACTACGTCTTGACAAGTGCGAATTTTTGCAGCCTAGCGTAAAATATTTGGGATTTTTAATAGACAAAGATGGAATTAAAGCTGATGATAAGGGAATAGAAGCAGTCAAAAATTTCCCTATTCCTGACAAAGCACACAAAGTCCAAAGTTTTCTCGGTTTATGTTCGTACTTCAGACGATTCATTAAAGATTTTTCAACAGAAGCAAAACCGTTGTACGATTTGCTTAAGAAGGACAAACAATTTGAATTTAAAGAACAAGAGTTAGACTGCTTTAGGAAACTTAAAGAAAAATTAGTTCAAGCACCCGTATTGTCAATATACAATTATAAAGACGAAACCGAGCTACACTGTGATGCAAGCTCACTTGGTTTTGGTGCAGTTCTCATGCAGAAAAAGGAGGATAAAAAGATGCATCCGATATTTTATTTTTCAAAAAGAACTACAGAATTAGAAAGCAAGTATCACAGTTTTGAACTAGAGACTTTAGCAATAATTTATGCTTTGCGCCGATTTCGTATTTATTTACAAGGGAAACATTTCAAAATAGTTACAGATTGCAACTCTTTAACTCTTACACTGAATAAAATTGAGTTAAATCCCAGAATTGCTCGTTGGGCTTTGGAATTACAGAATTATGATTATGAATTAATACATAGAGCAGGTAATAAAATGCAACACGTCGACGCACTAAGTCGAAACAGTAATATAATGATAATAGAAACTAATAAGTTTGAAGACAACCTAATTATATGTCAAGCAAAGGACGAAAAGATACGAAAAATAAAAACGTTATTAGAAAAGTCAGAGCATAAACTTTATGAAATGAGAAACGGCATAGTGTACAAAAAGTTAAATGACAATAGACTACTCTTTTATGTCCCACATGACATGGAAGATCATGTGCTGTATAAATACCATGATGAAATAGGCCACATAGGTAGAGACAAAATGATAGATGCTATTTCAAAGACTTATTGGTTCCCGAATTTAAAAGATAAATGTGGTGGACACATTGACAACTGCTTGAAATGCATCGCGTTTTCACCAAAAAGCGGAAAAGAAGAAGGGTTTTTAAATTGCATTCCGAAAGGAAATAGACCATTTCAAATAATACATATAGATCATTATGGCCCGGTTGATACAGGAAGATCAAAGAAACATATCTTAGTGGTTGTTGACGCGTTCACAAAATTTGTTCGGTTATACACAGTGAAAACAACAAAAACAAAGGAAGTTTTACAATCATTGAGAGATTACTTCAGAGCATATAGCAAGCCAATTTGTTTAATTTCTGATCGCGGAAGTTGCTTTACGTCAGGTGAATTTGAAAATTTTATAGCCGAAAATAATATTAAACACGTTAAAATCGCGACAGGGTCTCCTCAAGCTAACGGTCAGGTGGAACGCATAAACAGAAGTCTTGGCCCAATGATAGCAAAGTTGACAGAGCCAGAGAAAGGATTACACTGGGATGTTGTTGTTGAAACAGTTGAATATTCCTTAAACAATACTCAACATAGGAGTATTAAACAGTTCCCAAGTAAGATGTTATTTGGCATACATCAAAAAGGCCATGTTATTGATGAGTTAAAAGAAAAGCTAGAAGAGGTAAATGGTTTATGTAAAACACAATCTTTAGCAAGTATTAGAAAAAATGCAGAACAAATTCAAACAAAATCACAAGCTTACAATAAATTACAAGTTGACAAAAAAGGAAAAGCCCAAAGCGTTACAAAGTAGGCGATTACGTTATGGTAAAAAATTTTGACTCTACGGTAGGAACTTCTAGAAAACTTATTCCAAAGAGCAAGGGACCTTACATGATAACTAAAATACTGAAAAATGACAGGTTCGTTCTTAAAGATGTAGATGGCTTTCAGGTTTCCCGTAATCCGTATCAAGGTGTCTGGAGCATTCAAAATATTAAGCATTGGATAAAGGGTAAACAAAAATGTTAAACATAGAAACTTAAGCTTAAAAATGTATTCATAATTTAAGAATTCAATGTATATTTAATTATTTTAAGTATAGATCAGGGGATCTTACCGTCAGGATGGCCGAGTTGTAGTAGGAAATATACATAAGGCATATACTTATGTTAACATACAGCGCCTGCTGATGTTAACTCGCTCTCTATTGTAATAGGAAATATACATAAGGCATATACTTATGTTAACATGCAGCGTCTGCTGATGTTAACTCACTCCCTATGTTAACCACTAGGCTAAGTGTACAAGTACTTTAAGAGTGAGAGCCATTCTGTATTATATGTTGGCGCAGCTATAACGATCACGGAGTTTAAAGAAATAAATAAATTGTTAAGTACGCACTTAGTGTTTTTGTTAAAGATCAGTCGCCTACCACACACTTTACATCATTGGTAAAAGTTTAAGTAAACAAAGTTGAGTGGCGCTCGACGTGATCTCAAATACCCTGCATAAGGGCATATAACATTTATAAAAAGTTTGGTAACAGCTGCTTGCTAAGTAAAGCAATGCATTGAAGAGATGATATCAGGATCCGTCCCGATGCTATCCTATAACCTATATTCATTGGAGATATGTATATTCATTCACTCTTTATAATTCTTTTTTGTTACTAAAAAATTTTTAAAATTGAAAAAAACCTCGCAACATGGAATGTAACGCCAGATACTAAAGCTTATAAAATAGATACAAGAAAAGGACCTTTTTTTATTTAATAACTAATTTAATAACATACATTATTTCAAATCATTCTAATAGTTTTGAATTGGAATAATAGAATTCACGATTTTATAATCCACATAAAACTTATTTTTGTTTTTTTTTTTAACGTCACGCCAAGCGGTTTTTTTGCTGAATCTAATTATGGCTAGTTAAAATAAAAATTCCAATATGAAGCTTTTTCTATTTTTTCATATTTTGTCGTACAAATATGGATTAAATTTTGCTTTGCAGCTGAAATATTTAATTTTTTAATTAAGCTCGTTTTGCTTTTAACAAATACTAACATATCATGGCATCAAAAAATCATTTTTTTAAGCTAAGACTAGGGTAAAAGAAACTAAACTGGGGCCTAATAGAAACTAATAGATATTTTGAATCATATTTTTATTTGCAAGCTGTCTGTTGACATTTAACAAATTTGGTAATATTATAATTGTAACCGGCTTGGTTACGCTCCAGTGAGCAACACCTATTAATATTAACTGAATGGTATGTATTACATTACATTATTTACTACATTATTGTTTTTTAAAATCTATAGTGGAAGATCTAACGCTAACATGAAATCTTTTAAAAAATCCGCGTGACTGGGTAGGGAAGTGGGATGGACGGGGGAAAACTAAAACTCGGTACAGAAAAAAAGAAAAGATCAGTCAAGGAAAAATATCAACATGGACCAAAACTTGTAGGAGGCTGGTGGAGGTGAAAAGACACAGCAGACGCCCACCCTACCATGATCACTATTTTTGCCTATATAAAAATTATTTAGGAAGTGATCCCAAAAAAACCTACTGCTGGTCAAGGGCCCACATAGTAGTTAGGCATGGTCTCGGAAAACAAAAATTTAGTTGAAATTCATATTTACTACATTTATTTTAAATAATAGGGCATAAAATATAAAGGTGCATGCGCTTATAAACTAGATTTTGCACAAGATAAAACTAAAGTTAAATTAAAAGTTTAATTTGAGATTTAGGTGTTTAAGTTAAACTAAGTAATATAAATTATTAAATTGCGTTACGTTATTTTAGTTTTTGACGTAACGTCAATGACGCAAAAAAAAAAATTATAAGAGTGAGAGAAAAGAAAAAACAAAAAAAAGCTCGGCGGCTGCGCATGCGCAAATAATGAGAGAGATAGGTTTCAAGAAAGAATGCATAAAGGCTTGTACCATAGTAACTGGTATTTCAAACCATAAATATTTATTTAAACAAAAAAACTCACATTTAGTTATGACGTTACTCCAACGATGAAAGCGCTTCCATGGTGGCGTAGTTTTTGCTGTAACTTCACTAAAAAAAACAACACTTTATGCAATCACATCAAAAAAACAACTAAACAACTAAGCTGAGCTTTTTTTCTTATTCCCTCATTATGCCCTTTTCTGCCAGACTTAATTAGAATAGAAGAAAGAGCAACGCTCGCCGATATGATATTGCAAAGAAAAAAAACTGCTATTAAACTTTAAAATAATTATAAATAAATTACATATAACTTAGCGCGTTATTATTATTATATTTTTTTTTTTATTTTTTTTTTTTTATAAATGATAAGAACCCTTTTTTTTTTTTTTATAGTTATATCGAGAATTGTTTTGGCAATTTAGAGGAGCTTGAGGTTACGCTTCTCTTTACTGGCACCAACATTTTTTTTTATTTTAAGTGGCATCCATTAAAGAAAATAAACTTTTTTTGTTTCCTTTGCTATAAGCCGAACCGATTTTCCCGCGTTTTCCGGAGGTGAGGGAAGAGAAACGCCTTGGGTGTACGGACGTAAATGGCGGCGACGCTAAACGGTTGCGCACTGCACAACAAACTGCTGCAACGATGAATTTTTTTTCTTTAAATAAGGCATTGACCCAGCGCATGAGCTTTTGGGTTTATGCGCTCTTATATTTGCGCATCTGTTTCTAGCAGCTGTTCATCTATGTGTCGTTAGCAACAATTATGGCTCCAGATTAGGTGCCAAGCCTGCAATAAAATCAGGCCAAGTAAAACCCAGAAAATCGTCAAGGCAAACCCTATATGAACCACTCAAAAAAAACCACTCACCTATTTAAGAGGCTTGGCATAAAAAAAATATGCAATTTGTTTTTCCTTTTTATATAAAATTACACAGCACACGCGATTTATTTTGTTTTATTCAACTTCCTTTTTTTTTCTTTTTTTTTTTTTTTTATTTTAAAAAAAATAAAGTTTTAGCGCTTTAAAATAAAACTTGTGGCTCCGACCAGTAGATGAAAGGAAAAGAAAGTATGAGCAATGACCTGTTGAGACTTGCACTGTTAACAGAACTATTTGCTGGTCCTCCATTTAAACTTTCTTTGACATTTGGCTCTGTTAATTATTTTGCTAGCATCGATAACGAGGCTTTTATACTAAGACAGTAAATAAAACTAACCAATGTTAACGCTTAATGCTCTTTAATATATTATATTATTTCCAAAAATAATTCGAAAAGATGTTTTCCAGTTTGAATAAAAAAATTGAATTAACTATTTAGTAATTACTTAATGATTCTTGTGTCCTATAGTTTAGCATAGTTTTAGGGTTAAAAAAAAATTAGAATAACCGAGAGCTACAAGCGCCACTACACACTATATGATATAGTCAAACGATTTTGATCAAATTTGGAACAGAGAGAGAGAACTCTAAAAAACTTTCGAGTGCCAAATTTAGTAAAGATATCTCTGTAAATAAATGAATTATTCATCTAAAACTTTTGATTTTTCAAAAAAAATTTACATTTCTCACTTTTTACAGAAATACTTGATATTTCCACATTTTTTCTCCAATTTTAATAAACTTTACGAGGCCTGAAAAAAACTGTATGAAAAATTGTTTATAAATTTTTATATTTACGTTCGAAATATAACTTTTTTGAAAACTTTGCTTAAAATAACGAAAAATTTCATATGAATGCATAAACAGCGTTCAAACCGTAAATTTGACAAAAATATTTTCCAAGTATAATGGAGACGTAATTCAATTATCTACTAAATTGTCAAAATCAGTTTAGTAGAACCAGAGATATTTGCTTTTAAGTAAAGACACTTTTTTTTTAATTTCGTAAATGTTTTTTTCGAAATATCTCAAAATCCGTTCCATGAAAAAATTTTTTGACTTCATTTTCGGATTTAGCGTGCCATTTTACTACGGAAATGACTAAAATACCAAATTTTTTAAAATTTGTAAACTAGTGTAATTATCATAGTCACTAAAATATTTTTCTGCGCTTAAATGTAAATAAAAAAATTATTTTCAGCTGAAAAATAAATCGCCTATCGTTTATATTATAAAAATCCTCTACCTATAATCTTTCTTTTCTTTTAATATTTAAGTAGAAATCATAAAATGAAGTAAATTCATGGTAAAAGTAATACATGATTTTTTACTACACTGATTTCTTTTATTGTTTTTTTTTAATTTTATGCTTAGTTTGCGCTTTTTTTATAACAATTTTTTTATGGTTAATATTAATAAATTTTTAACAATTACATTCGTTATAAAATTTTTTTTTCTTTCTCTACTAAGTTTATGCCATTTTTATAATAAACAATTTTTTTATTGTTAATATTAATAATTTTTTTATACGTTTTATACACATATTTTTTAATTGTCTTTTTTTCCATTTTATGCTTTTTTTATAATAAACAATTTTTTTATTGTTATGTTTAATAGCCAAAACCAATTGGCCGCACCTTAATAAACCAAAATTTTTAACATTCTAAAGATTGCTTTTTAATAAATTTTTATTAATTTTTCTATTAAGAAAGGCCATTAAAAATTCGTCACAACTGAAGTTACTTTTCTTTCTTAGTCATTTCATTTTGATTTCATGTAAATTGCCTGTCGACGACACCAACACCAACGTCATACTCAATTTCAGTATTTGCATGTGTGCGTGAGAGTGGGCTAGTTGTGTGTGTGTGTAAGCTTTGTATTGAAGTTGTGCGCCGCGCTGATTGGCTGCCCGTTGAGAGGGCGGCGCTTAATACAAGTCGGTGAGCAAGAGAGCGAGCGAGAGCTTATTGCATTACAAGTTACAAGAGAAAAAGAAGAACAAGAACAAGAGTAAAGCTTTGACAGGTGTCGTTTATGTAATTTTTTTTAACAACAACAAAAGTGGTTTATGTAACGTTGATTTGGATTCAATTAAATAACAACTTTTGTAATGTACAAATATTTGTTTTACTTTTTGATTTGGATATGTAACTAGAGCATAATTAGATTATTTTGAAATGTGCCGACGGCGTTTCTAATAAGGCACCATTTACTTTATTTCCAAAAGTAATGCAATGCGAATAAAAAGGAGAACTACAATAGTGATTTATATTACTGCAATACAATACTTCAAATACCATATAGCACTATCTTTTTGTTGGTTGTAAAGCAAATTTGCACATTTTAAAATTTTTGCAATATGGATTAAAAATTGTATAGGGTTTTCCAGCAAGAGGTGTTATTTTGAATCACCCGGTATTTCGGTAGCTGTCACTTTTGAAGCTTTTATTCTTTGACATTTGAAAAGTAGAAACTACGCCATTATTAAAAATGTAACGATACACGCTTCAACAACGCATTGAAATTATTAAAATTCACTACAAAAATGGTGAAAATCTTTCATTGAAAAATCATCTTGACTGATGAGGCCCATTTCTACCTCGGTGGCTACGTCAACAAGCAAAATTGTCGCATCTGTGGCTATTTATTGTTGAGAAGCCTCTCCATCCTCAACGTGTGACTGTTTGGTGCGGTTTATGGTCCGGCGGGGTCATTGGACCTATCGAAGACATAGAGCAGCCACTTTGCGATTTGGTTATGGAAAATTTCATGAAAAGAAGGTCCTGTAAGTGTGGTCGTAGTGGCCATTTGGCTGACGTTGTTTTAAATTATTAACGGCATACAGCATATAGTGTAATATATCGGAAATATATAAATATTTTACAGAACTATGGAGTGCATAAGCGAGATAGAGAGGTGCTAGAGAATACTAATACACCTAGTTTCCGGGTACCAAATATTATTAAAATATGTACAATACCTTTCCTTATAGAAATATATGGTGTCTTAAGCCAGCACTCAAGTAATCTTACGCAAAAAATTTAGCTCGAAAAATTAAAACAAGTTTCTCATAAACTTTTTAGATAGTACCAAAAATATGTAAGCTACAGACGCCAAACTATGTGAGCTTAATAAGCAAAAATAGTATGCTTAATAATAATATACGTAAAAGAACGTTCACTAGTCATTACACATCATATCCTTCGTCCTAACATTTCAATACAGAACTGGTTCCTTTAAAAAATATATGCATTAGTTAATAAATATCATAATATTCCTTCGGTCCTTTTAATAATGTATTCCTACTCCGGCAAAGTAAAACCAGCTTAGGATCTTTACGTCACTAGTTGACTATGTCCTATTAAAGCTACTTGTCACTCATACGTTGTACTTCAGGCGAACTCCATCTTAGTTTTGAGTTTCGCCAAAAGTGATTATAAAATAAATATGAGCTACAACAAAGGATCAATCATGACAGCAACTAGCTCTAATAGGTCCACTGACACCTTACAAGCTTCATTACACCGTTTGCTTCAACAGAAATGGGTGCCATGCAAGACTAGTTTGGTTGGGAGTCGTGCCATGAGTACTACTATCTTTGGGGACAAAACTAATAAAGCGGATTGATGTCAGCCAAGATGCCAATCACACGTCAATTATGCTGCGCAATGGCCAGCTGCCATTATGGTCAAATCGATGTAGACCACTGTACAAGATAGTTCAGAAGAAACGATATGGAATATGGAATTGGTAGAAATGAAATTAAAGTATCTGGAAAATGTGTATGCAATTTAAGATAAGATGAGTTAGCCTGAGTGCTGAAACTTTAGTTAGATCCTCGAAATAATGAAGTTTATTTTTGTCTGGGTCGTATCGGTGTCGAGGCTTAATACTTCAATTCAACAATATTTTATTCGGTAAAAAATGCAGCAGGCAGGGTTTAAGTGTCACAATAATATAACAAAAGTTTAAAAAAAAGGTTTAAAAGCAGAAACTTTTGTTTACAACAAAATGGACGATCTTATAAGCACAAAAAAACGCAAATTTGAAAACAATTCGAACTATGAATTTGAAAACCTTTCGAAGCGAACTAAAACATTTCACTATGACGAGGTATATAACTATAAACCAACTTTGAACAATGACAAGAGCAGCCACATTGTAGCTGTTGTGCCTGCTGTCGAAGTTGGCCCATATGGATACTTTCCTGAGTTGACAGCCGAGCAAAATCCATATTATTACGAGCAGAATAAATTGTTGTATGATTTGCATCTAGAGCGGATCAAGCGCAACATTCAGTATTGCAAGGATGCTGTTCCAACAGATGACTCATTCACTACGCATGCTCTGTAAACGTAGCTCGCAAATAAGAATATGGTACAGACCATACATCAAGTTGTTGGATTTTTAAGCAAGCCTTTAAATAATAAATATAATCAATACGAATTACTAAAAGTAAAAATAATTATATGCAGTGTCTTTGTAACTTAATCCATCCATAAGGGAACCCTTCAATTGCTTGCGAATTGACGTTTAATGCTGCTATTTGACACCTGCCAGGGACGGCTACCTTAGATATCTCATTTGGTAGCATTGCCAGTGGATAGGACTATAACTAATCCACCCTGGAGAACTACATAAATATTCAGCAGTATTTCTGACTTCCGGACCACTGTGTTTTTAAGCAGAGATCCTTGCCATTGAAGTGGCTTTGATCTGCTTTCGCAATATCGGCCTGGAAACCGGTGCGATAAATATATGTTCGGATAGCCAGGCAGCCATAAAGTCACTTCGAGCACTATCCTCCAACTCGATGACAGTCAACAACTGCCGCAAATCGATTCGAGAGAAGGCACAGCAGTTTGTTATTAGCCACATTGGGTGCCAGGACACCAAAATATAACTGGCAATGAAATAGCAGATGACTTGGCCAGACAGGGAACAATCTCTACCCTACTACCGGATAAGGAGGATATTCGTATTTCAATGGCCACTTTCAAGCTAGAAACAAGTGAAAAATGTATCTCTCGTGTAAAAAGGCTGTGGTATAATACACCCCATTGCACAATCAGTCGCCAAATATGGCCTAAAATGAACTCAAACGGTCGTAGTGTTCGGCAGAAGTCAGAGCGATCACTGGACACTGGCTTGTCGGAACACATGCAAACAGAATGAATGTTCCGAGCCATGACTTTTGCAGAAGCTGCAAAGACGAAGAAGAAGTTGAATTAGTAAAGCACTTATTTTGTTCCTGTGAGGCTCTTAGTAGACGTAGGAATAAGCATCTGGGAAATTATTATACTTCTTTCATAACCTAGCGGAGCTAGCGTCTATAAGTCCGAGGAGGATTGCAAGCTCATATGGGATAGGAATCCGTTTAGCGTGTTTATATCAGGAGAAGGGCTTAAAGAGAGATACTAAGGTTTCGCTACGGGCCGGTATAGGCCTAAGTGTGCTGGCTTTTTAAGCCAGCAGCCGCCCTTACTTTACCTTAGCTATTTTGACCCATTTGTTTTAAATGGCTTCCCACATCTGTACACGTTATGAGTAAGCATATCCTAAAGTTTTTCAATCGAACTTAAACCCCAATTTAAATCGTGTTGTTTTGACGGAAGAAATGGATATTAGCCTTATGCGGTTGAAAAACCATAGATTCATCAAAGTTTTGCTTTTCACTTTCAATAAGAACATGTTTGAGTAAATTTATTTAAATTTTAGACTTCATATAATATACATATATCGAAACATGTACAGGGTGGGCCATCTGTTGGTTTGGTTGTTAAACACGAATAAAATGATCACTCTATACTAACATTCTTTTTAACACCAAATCATCGCAAACATCCTTGAAGGAGTTTTACCTTCTTTATTTTTAGTGGGTAAAGTGAGTGAAATAAAAAAAATCTATCTATTGATATCAAAAATTATTATAATCTAAGCATAAATGTAGGAGATAACTGCAATAGAGAATTTTAAAGGGCAGACCTCGAACCGACTCAATGGCAAAAGGTTTGTTGAGTTGGGCATCAAAAATTACAGCCGGCTCGAGACCCAGCCTCAATTTCCAGTCGAGTTTTTTATGCAATTCTAAGCTGAGTTGGTAGAGCAGAATGCTGCGCCAGCGATGACACTGAGTATGAAGTGAAAGAACTCTGCAACATAAGCTACGCAAAACTTGTCAACTCTAACGTTACCCAACATGATCTTCAGTGATTTTATACCATGCTCGTAAAACAGAAAACTACTCAAATGCCAAGATGACTAATTCGAAAAACACCCCAAATCCTACTCTACTTATCTACGCGTGTCTCCAAACAAATACCCGAGCTGCTTGTTGTTGCTTTTGTCTTTGTAGTATTAGGCGGGCGATATCATAAACACAGAGCTATGATAAAAACCATTAACAATTTATTAACGTGTTCGAACAAACTCGGGGCATTATTTGAGTTGTCATGAGTCACGTGGCCGCCCGCTCCATTAGCAGCTTATGGCAGTTGGGGGCAACAAAAACCAAACTGACTCAGAGCCGTAGGTCATTACTTGAATTGAGTCCAAATCAAAGTGATCCTATATCAGGCTGTTTTCCTTACAATCCTTATCGTGCTTATCTTATTTTTGCTCAAGTGACGACATCGATCGAGACAAAAAAAAAAAAAACTTTGGACTTATCAGCCTCCAATTCAATTAAGCAAACAATCAATTATGATTTGTCACGCGAGCACCTAAAATACACTTGCCAAAGAACCAGCGATATGTACACTGGGGTCTTCAGAGCCCAGTCCTTATCAAGTTATCGAGCTGTGGTGGTGCTATGGTGTAGACGCAACGTTTTCTTTTTATGTTTGACATTTCTTAATTATTGATTCAATGTTTTCGCTACCTTTTGAAGATTGAAACATGTGTTCCGGAGGCCATGCATGAAACGGAAATGAAATTAATTAGAAAAGTGCGTCAGACAAAAAGTGTACGACGTGTTTTTGGAGGCCAACGGCAATGCGGAATTTGTATCGGAATCTTTTAAGTTTTTTTGTGGTTTTAGATCAAATTGGCATTGTGGAATTCCAATGTAATTTTTTGAGCTATTTTTTATTTTTCAATAACAAAGCCAGATAGCAAAATTTTCGGTTCCAGAGGTGGAAAAATCTGTTCTTTATGGCGAGGAGCACAAAATACCTGTACATCAGGATCAGGCTTTTGGCATTACCTCAAAAAAACACTTAAGACGAGTGATTTTGGAGGTTAATTTAGAACCCTGACGTGCTAGTGCTTTCGGACCTAAAATTCGTTAGGAACAATCCCGAAACAATTTGTTTTTCTTGTCGTTTTGATAAAAATCGTCTTACAGTTACGGAGGCCGGACTATGTCAACCATAAGTTTTTCGGGTCGCTGGACCCAAATCCGGAGATCAAAAGATGCCACATCAGTGTTCTGGCATAACCTCAAAAAATTGGTGGTTTGAACCTGGGATTCGGAAGCAGCGACTCGAGAAGCATATAAAAAATATCGTTGGACATATGGACTCGAAAAACGAACAAAATCGATTTCGGTTTGGGGGCTAGACCATTTTTACCAGCAGTTTTTGGCGTTGCTGAATCCGGGTTGCGACATAACAAAACCTCATGAAACGATGCATATTGAAGGTTATCTCTGAACCTTACGTACTGGAGGTTTAATGGATTGAGGGAACCCAAAATCGTATAAAAAACATCGCTGGACAGTCGTTATCAAAAAAAGTGTTTGAGTTTTTTGGAGGCTATAACAGAATTCTGAAGCGCTGGAAATTTTCGGACATCGGATTCGAAAACTCCAAGACTCCAAGAGCATAAGGAAAATCATGAACTGACTTCAGCATACAAATTATTAGTAGGCTTTTATTTTGATGTCTAGTTTAGATTGGTCGTCTTAACATATAGTTCAGTTTTAAAATTAATTTACACTAGGAAAAAAACTTCCAAGCATATTTCCGCATAGTATTTTCTTTTGCAAAATGTTGAGAAATTGTGTACGTGGTTCTATCAAAGCCCATCGTGTCCTTGCGCGCAACTATGCCAAGGATGTGCTCTTTGGACAAGAGGTACGTGCCATGATGTTACGTGGCGTGGATGTGCTGGCTGATGCAGTGGCGGTAACGATGGGACCAAAAGGTCGCTGCGTTATACTCGACCGCAGCTACAGGTCACCCAAGATTACCAAGGATGGTGTGTCCGTAGCGCGTGCCATTTCGCTGCCCGATAAACACATGAATCTGGGCGCTAAGCTGGTGCAAGATGTGGCTTCAAATACAAACGTATCGGCAGGAGATGGTACGACCACAGCCACGGTGCTGGCGCGCGCCATTGCCAAAGAGGGACTTAAGCATCTTACAAGCGGCGTTAATCCGGTGGAGATGCGACGTGGTATAATGTTGGCCGTGGATACAGTGACTGAAACGCTCGAGGCTATGTCGCGTCCAGTTGTCAAGCGTAAGGAAATCGAACAAGTGGCCACCTTATCGTCTAATGGTGATGTAGAAATCGGACGCCTGATAGCCGATGCTACGGAAAAAGTGGGTCTCAAGGGCATAATTACGGTGAAGGAAGGCAAGCGTGTCAAAGATGAGCTCGAGATCATTGAGGGTCTTAAGTTTGATAAGGGCTATATATCGCCCTTATTTATAAACACACCCAAGTGTGCCAACGTGGAACTAAATGAAGCCTATGTGCTCATTACAATGCAAAAGATAACAGCGCTTTCCAAGCTATTGAATGCCTTGGAGCTGGCATTTCGTCATCGCAAGCCATTGCTTATTATAGCCGAAGATGTAACTGGTGAGGCATTGAATGGACTGCTGCTAAATAGACTCAAAATGGACATGCAGATATGTGCCATAAGGGCGCCTGAAATTGGTGACAAACGCAGAGACTTTTTGGGTGATATTGCGGCCGCTACGGGAGCCAGAGTTTTTGGTGATGATGCCAACTTTTCCAGAATCGAAAAAGCCAATGTGGATGATTTGGGCGTGGTAGGTGAAGCTATTATAACCAAGGACAGCACTATGCTGCTGAATGGACGAGGCAAGCCCGATTTGCTCAGTCGTCGCATCAAGGAAATACAAGACGAATTGGAAGATGATGAAACCAGCGAATCGAAGCAGAAAGAGTTACAAGAGCGATTGTGTCGTCTTACAAAAGGTGTGGCCGTCTTACATATAGGTGGCCACAGCGAGCTGGAAGTCTGTGAGAAGCGTGAACGTGCCAACGATGCTTTGAATGCAACACGTGCTGCCATAGAGGAGGGTATTGTGCCTGGAGGAGGCACTGCCTTTCTACGTTGCATACCCGAGTTGGAGAAATTGGAAATAGACAATGCAGATCGTCAGATTGGAGTGGATATGGTGTGCAATGCGCTACGCATGCCCTGCATTACCATTGCAAATAATGCTGGCGTTGATGCGTACCAGGTTGTGACCAAGGTTATGAATCATAGCGGTGACTTTGGTTATGATGCACTGCGTGGTGTTTATGGCAATATGATTGAGAAAGGCATTATTGATCCTACAAAGGTTTTGCGTACAGCCATCACGGATGCGGCTGGCATTGCATCTTTATTAAACACTGCCGAGGTGGTCATAACCGATGTGCGCGATATGGAATTGTTTGCTAAGATGGCTAACTATTTCAACGTTGACGGCATGGATGAAATGAATGATATGGATTTGGGCGGTGGCATGGATACGGTCAATGCTATAAGAGGCGCTTGTGCAGATGTTGATGGAGACATTAAAGCTGATGCCGAATTGAATGAGGCTATTAGAAGCATGCCGGGCATGGAAAATGTTCATGTGCATGACATAGACGCCAATGCAATGGCCTAGACATGGTCAATCTTTGACTTGGCCGTGATTCTTTTTTTTAGTGTTAAATGTTTTACAGTACTTAATAATTAAAAATTTCTTAGTGTTATTTAAAAGTGGTTTTTAATTTTGGAACTAGGGGAGTGTATTGCTTTTATCTGTTTCAGCTTTCAAACATATTAGAGTGAGGGTTCGAATCCCACGTAAAGCATGGTCCTGCACTTACCACTTTTTCTGTTCCCATAGTTTTTCCTGTCTATTCTATATCCTTCAAACAGCCGCCCTAACCTACCTACCTAACATAATAGAAGAAGGTTCCAGCGTTCGATAATCCAGTTGGAATGATATATTGAATTTATTTATTATGAGTAGACGCTGTTTTTAACAATAAAGTAAAGCAAATGGACTCTGAAATCTAAATATCAAATTCGTTTTTTACAAACCTGCATCTCGTTGAAGTAATGGTCTGATATGGAAAGGTTTGCATGGGATCGTGCCGCATTCCTACTGTGACTGTAAAACGCTGTCTTCTGAGCGCGAACTTCTTAAAATTTTTTACTCAGTGCATGGGTATGACATGAATTTTTGCTTCTAACTCGTCAATGGTCTGAGGCTTGCTGGTCTACATTTAGCTTTGTAAATAACTCCAAAAAAGCCCGGATAGGTCAAATCTGGAGATCTGTATGGACAGTCAATATCGCCATTGTTTGACACCACGCATTCAAGGAATTTTAGTTGCGGAGACTGTATCCTTTGGCTTGCAAAGTGACATGGCGCACCGTCCCTTTGAAACCAGTAATCAACCATCCACACCTTTTTTTCCCATATAGTCATAAAGCAGCATCCAATGGTAACGATTCCCATCATTAATGCGTTACTTTTTGGTTTGACGTTCTTCATTTCCCAAAGGCGTTAAAGGCGCCACATAGTTTCGAGTCGACCTCGTTGATCATCGAAATTTGCTTCCAAAAATCAGGACTATTTCTATTTTTCAAGTCAATGGGTGAAAATTTCCAAGCTATTTAATGATGATCGAGAGACGTGCCAGAACCCTGAACGCGTTTGTACTAGGGCTGACAATCTAATATAAGGAGTTATTGTAAAGAAAATTCTAGCTGAAAGCCCCCATACATGCCTGGGCGTCCCAGCTGAGCCGACCTCTGCGTGCTGCCAACTCTATTGATCGCAGCTGGTTCGAACGATTGAGGGAAGGTGGGAGGGTTCTTAGCTTTATATAGAAGCTACTGCGAGCATCTGAAGAAGGAGAATAATGAGTGAAGTCTTTCTTGAAGACAACATCAAGACGCACAATGGCGAATATTTTACGCTCTCCGCCAGTTCCTCTTTGGGTCAAACTCAAGCGGAGTCTAAAAAATTTGAACTAATTTCTAAACGTTCAATAAGTTATATACCGAGCGAACTGTAGAGTGCGCTACGTTGCATATAAGTATTTCATGACCATAATAAAAATTGTTGTTGGAAAGCTAAGGGTTTTTTCCGAAGTAGTTTGCTGCGTACTGTCCGACTCCGGGGTCAGAATTTTGAGATATTTGACGTTATGTACCCGAAAAACGGCGTTTTTTCAAATATCTCACAATCCTGACATGATGGGCCAATTCTCACCCCGTATTTGGACTCTAAGCAGCAAACTAAATACTACGGAAATGAACCTTAGCTTTACAACAACTGACATGACCCCGGTATTTGTAGACCTGTGTTATGATTTAATAAAGGTGGTAGGGAAGGTATAATAAAATTCCAAATATAGTATTTTTTGTTTTAAATTAACTATTTTTTGTATAATATTTGGTCATATATTTTGCTTTGGCATATTTTCGATGACGTTTAGATCTATTAAGCTCCTGCATTTATGATAAGGCACAGAGATTCCTCGTTGATCAGTACTACTCCTATTTTTACTAAAAATATGAGCGAGGCAGTTTTCTTATTAGTCACAAGACGAATTGGCTTCCTTGCAGCTGTAGTCCAGTGTTTAGTTAATCCGCAAAATTTATCGATATTTCGATTAAGCTATAAGATATAAATTGGATTGAAATGGCCGAATGCAAACATGTTTTGACCTAGTGAACTTGGCTTGTAATGCTATCAATAATTAAGTGCCACTGCCACCTTCATGGACATTGAGCGGTTGCAGCCGGCCTAATAAGTTGCGGCTGCTGCATAAATTGTCTCAAAAAAAAATATATTCAAAAAGGCCTAAACGAAGTCCGGCTCCAACAGTTTTTTATTTAACAATTTTTTTATTTTTTTTGATGCCAACATGTTGCACACGCAATGCAAAAATCTTGTTGCCACAGAAATTGCAAACACCAACAAGCGTAATAACGAGACGCAAAAACAAAAAAAAGGAATTGGAACGACTTTAGGAAGGCGAACGGGAGTCAGTTTGTGGAACATGTGCAAATGCGCATGCGTAATTATTGAAACAAGTTAATTACTGTGCAACGTGCCACTATACGCTGCACTCAACCCCCCCCTAAGCACACTGGCCGCGACAGCAGCATGCGGGTGTTGCAGCCGCCTTATGCAGTAACAAGTTGCAACGGATTGCACGAGTTTACTCTTGGAACGAGCCAAGTTGCCTTTTGGTGGCTTAATATATGCAAGAGTCATGGCCTGTACCGCATTCCAATCTTGTTGGCCATCATTGGTCTCTGCATCCTTTTATGGTTATTGCTGGCACATCGACGGATCCTGTGCAGCGTGATCAAAGTGTGAAATGACTTGTTGCTGTGTGATACCTGCATACAAATTGTTTCATGCCTGACTCCAACGACTCCAACGAGTCATTTCTGGGTCTACTGTAACCGCAGCCCTTGCAGCCTCGTCTGCAGATACAGTTTGTGGTGCCTTCACAACGGCCTGGACTATGTATAGACCTTAATTAAGTTGTTGACTGCGGATTCTGCTGCTACTGATTTATTCACAAGTACCATACTTGTGATTCCAGATAAAAATCAGCTGCATAAAGACGTTTCATGGATGACAATCGTCCATTTACTGACAAATAGTTGCCACCAAATTGCTTTCAACTAATGAAATTATCTTTACAATTTTAAAAGGTCTAAATCTGCGAGCAAATGAGTTCTTTGGACTTATGTACTAGGGTTAGCTTTGTGAAAAAGATAACAGCCAGATATGTGCATTGAATAAATATTATAAATACTATTCCATATAAGAGATCCATATTGTACAGTCTATTATTTTTTCATGTCGGTTCCGGATTAGAAGTTCATATTTAAAATGTTTAAATAGCTGCTGTATTAAGGTTACCAGCTCTCTAAGTTATACTATATATTTAAGCTAAATCGATAAACATAACTGATCGATAATATTTCGGAATTGGAATCGAAATGCAGAAAATGCAAGATTCTATTTTTATTTAGTTTAATAGGAATAACGAGCTACTTCTGTAAATGTTGAAAAACTTTTAAAGATGTATTTCCTCGCAAGAGTTGAGACTGCCCCAAGATTATTAAATTTAACGAAATTCTCAAAATCTCTGCCATAATCGCCGTAGTCAAGTAAGTCGCGGCTTGGAGCTTCTCTCACTTGTAAACGTCTAATAGTTGCTTCTCGGAGCCATCGAAAATCTCTGCAGACGCACATATGTTTCCTTTAGAAACAGACCCCTGATGTAATGGGGGTTTCAGATGGTCTGACCTCAGAGCCTGAAAATTAATCACGATGCCCTACGATGGTTTTTTTTGTTTTTTGCTGTCAGGTTTCTGAGATAGCATCTAAAATAATTAGTTTCATGCGTGTTTTTTGAGGTTATTTTAGAACTCTTGGTGTGTAGAGGTTTTTTGGACCTCGGACTTGGAATCAGCGGCTCAAAAATTCCATATGGGTGGCCTTACCTCATGTAAGGTAGTTATTTTGTGGGCATGTGATAGTTTTAGTGCTATTGAACTTGGAATTATTTAAAAGGTAGAAAAAAGCGCATTAATGCTATCCGTAAAAAGCATTACGTAATTTTAATTTAATGTAATATTCATTAACTTAAAAACTGGAAAGTTCAGTTATATCAGCATTAAGGTTTTGGAAAGAAGTCTACTGAGCGCATGTACTAAATAGTACACAGACATACAAAAATCTCTTTTAGCCGAAATTAAAGCGAGGTATTTTGTTAATCTCAATTTAAAACAGACAGAGCTAAATGATTCTTGGAGCTTAGAGCTTTGATTTGGTCTCACAAGCTGAATCCGTTCATAGGCCGTTTAAAGATACATTAAGAAATGTTGAAAAAATGTCAAGACTTTAAAGATTTTACTAGTGAAACTGTTGGTGAGCCCGTCCAAAGATTTCATATCGGAAGCTTGGAAATCGGATAAAGTTCGCTACCTGTTAGACAGACTTAAAGGATTAAAGGAAACTGCAGTTGCTATAAG